>OY776087.1:3086562-4286562 GCA_963675205.1 Catocala nupta
ATTCCGTTAAGTTACACTCACAATAAGAAACCTCTGCTAAATCAAAACCAGTTGGCAACTGCGACAACCCTTTCTAGCATACATACCATCATAGAATAGCAAAAATGGCATTTATATGCCTTGAGTCTGTCAGTATGAATTGAACTACGCTACTCAGTTGATGCGGAAACTATTTAAGGGCCTCCCTTAAATAGATTACGCGTTTACGACAGAGATAAAAATACACGAAAGCAATAAGTTATTCAGCACGTCAGGATATGATATAGCCTGTGAAGCTTATAATAAAATCTCATCATATAATCATTGACTTTACCCTTCGCCTTAATATAATTACTATGGTTTTAGTGGAATCTCTTATAAACCAATACAATACTACACTAGAAGATTGGCGATTCAAACAGCATGACTGATCGCGTAATTGCGTATGTATCAGTCAAAGCGAGCGATTTCTAGCTGTAAACAATGAATTGTGACTACATTGCGCATCTATGCAGTCAGTTGCCAATTGGTTGCAGTACTGTTTTGGATTCTCGAAGATCAGCTTTCAAGTACACTACAGCTTAAAAGTATTCAGCCACCTTTAAATAGCCTTATTGTAAAAGTTTAAATCAATGAAATAACTTTATATTCATTTTACAAAACACAATACAAATATATAACATACAAACGATAAACGATACAAACGATGAAAGTCAATAAAATGGTTTTAAAAAATGTATTGTTTGTATTATAAAGACAAATGCAGGTGGCCAAATACTTTTGAGCGTTAGTGTATATGTAACAAAAACGGCTTATTCCCTTGCGCTCCAAATCCATTGTTGTCTATAATTAATTTTTCCATACGTTAATTACCAGGAACTCCAAAGATTTTTATATGGAAATAATAAATAAAGCCACATTTACCAATTTATTCCCTACAGCTCCAAAACATTCTCTAGGTACTTTGAGATTTTATTTCTAATTAAAAGCTAATTGTAAACTGTATTATTACATGTTTTAATTCTGCTAACCGTACAGTTTGTTTTGTAGCTGTCGGGAACACACTAGTAAGTAGGTCCTTATTTAATTATTTGTAATATAATTTGAAGCTCCTAGGAATAAATGTATGGAGATCAGATGTTTTAAAGAATAAATTTGCATAAGCTTTTGGAGCCCTTGGGAATGACTTTACAAAATAATAATAATATTTTATTTTAGTCTTAAAGCGCTTGGGAACAAAATAGCGGAGCGGGCGGAAATAAGCCAAAAAAACATCTTAAGACATTGTAACATAATAATATTGTTATATTAACAGACAATTAAACCAGTGGCTCTACTATATAACTGTAATGTTATTTTATAAATATTATAAACGTTAAGTTACCTTACTTACGGCCAGTTTCACCACTATCAAGTATAAGTTACCCGGAAGATAAATCGCATGCTGTTTCACTCTTGTTAGATTAAAGAAGAGAGTTGACGAGACTATTATCTTATAGATAAATGCTATTTGAAGGTGGTGGGACAGGCCCTGAATGTTCAAAGGTTCAAACCTTAGATGACTTAGGTTATTTATTACCTACTAATAGAATTAAATCATCAGACAGTGACTTTCGATATAACACTAGCTGCCTTTATGTTCCAAGTACCTGAGAATTGTTTATAAATGCGATCTTGTAATCATACAAGACACTTTTTAAGTTCCGAATTTTGTATTATTTACGAAACGTTTTTAACAAACAACACGAAACACGTATACATAAATATTTTGTTATATTTTGTATATTTGATTTGTTGGAGTAACAACACGGCATCTGTATATATAATTAACTAGCTTTAGCGCGCGGCTCCGCCCGCTTGGTATCTACATCAATAAAAAGTAGCCTATGTCCTTTTCCAGATTTTAAACTACCTCTGTATCAAATGTGATCCAAATCGGTTGAGTGGTTTAGCTGTGAATAGGTAACAGACAGACAGACAGACAGACAGACAGACAGACAGACAGACAGACAGACAGACAGACAGCCAGACAGACAGAGTTACTTTCGAGTTTATAATATTAGTAAGAATTCCGAGTGCAAAGTTACACATAATCACATGAACTGAATAAAATCGTAACAATATTCAGTTGAACTACATAACAATTCATTTAAACTGAGGAAAACGCCATCTATGGTCCCAATAAACACCTACATATTTTTTTATCCATTGCTCTGTTCGAGCCATGTCTCCGTGTAAGCCTCACAAACGGCCGGATGTATATCGTATTATAAAAATACCCGTGAAAGGAAAACAAATAACATGTAATTAAAAAAATCGCATTTATAAACATTCTCAAAGTATCGTATTTTAAACTGTAATTAATCACATTCATAGATTGCCTTTTAAAGATAGACTTTGTCATAGAGGTAGGGGTTCTTTGGCGGCATTACAAAATGTATTAAGTTACATTTTGTTTTATTAGACCATTTGATATATAAATAAAATAGAAGAACAATTAAGCGGCAGTACCAATGGATAAGGTATTGAACTTGCGATTGAGAGGTCGCGGGTTCGAATCCCAACCATTGCCCTGTTGACGTGAACCAATTCTTAATTCAAGCATTCGCTTAGCTGGAGTGGGTAACAAGAATACGAGTAATTTGAAAACCAAATAGATAGAAAATTTAAAAAAAAAGGTATACTTTTAATATTGTGTTATGTTTACGCGAATGTTATACATTGAAATTAAACACTTTATACGGATTTTGTCGCGTTGTTTATTTTACTTTAAAACACTTTTATGACATAATTTTGAAAAAGCAGCCATGTTCATTAGTCTCCCCGTGACAATGGCTGCTATAAAGCAACCGAAACGTCGGGGCAAAGTGTAAACTTAAATATAAATAGATTTAATTAAATTAAATAGCTTAAATAGTAGTAAAGTTCAATAATAGTAGTGTTAGAGTTTCAAAATTATGTAATAAAAGTGTTTTAAAGTAAAATAAACAACGCGACAAAATCCGTATAAAGTGTTTAATTTTAGTATATTATTAATATATAGTATTAGCCCTGTATGCAAATTTTCTATTGCTGGCCAAGCTTCTTCTCAGTTTGAGACTGGCCCACTGCGGGTAACTGACTTGACACATCTTCGAGAAAATTTTTTAGACATGCTGATTTACTCAAGATATTTTCCTTCGTCATTTAAGCTAGCGACAATTAACTTTCAGGTTCGATTTACGCATCGACCAGTCCAATTTTCTGTCAAGAAATTCAGCACGAACTCAGCTGTGCCTGATAAACGGCGATAGGTTCGCCCCCTATCACGGAGCTGGAGAAACATAGGTGTACACCTTGGCCAACCCGTTCGAATATAAAGGCGTAAGGCTACGTCATTAAGCAAAGAATTTGCAAACGGGTTATATTTGAGATCTTACTTATTACCGTTTCTTATTATTTATTAGGCCTTTAATACTTAGCGTATATTAAGGCGAAACGAAAAGCGAAACAAATCTCTTAGCAACCTCGTTCCTGGCCAGTTAATTTGTATTCAATTTCCTGTACTTGTATAGATAAGCAAACTATTAAATAAACATAGGGCAAGAAAGTTTTTGTAGGCAATTACATATATATGTGAAAACTCTGTATATTAAAGCACAGACACGCCAATTACATCAACGATAGTACATATGCACTCGTTGTTTATGTGCACAAGATCTGTTATTAAAACCAGCTGTGCTAAAACGATATAGGTCTGGCTCAGCAAACTTATGAACTAGCTTTTGCCCGCGACTTAGTACGGACTGACGTTGGACGTAGTTACCAATCTATATATTTCGACTTCTAGACAGCGAATCAAGATGAAATATACACCAGCCATTAAGTTAGACTTTCAGGAATACAAATGTGTAAACTGCATTCAATTTCATGCAGTAGTTCTTACGTGACATGCGTACAAAAATCTAAAAATAATTGAAATATTTAATTTTATATAAACATAGGTACACGCCAAAGAACCTCACATCTACCACGAAAAAGTCAGGCATGAAGTCGATACACTCAAAATTATAAATATTACAAAGAATTAGCTGCTATGCACGCTATTGGAAGTAATTTTACTCTAGCTATCACAAGGCACTGAAATCGTAATATACGCGACATTCTATACATGATTTCCATATTATTATGATGTTTAAGATAATTCGCTACTACTACTGATATAACTGTGAAACAGTATAGAATGGATCATTTGAGATGCTTCTAAATACATGTATACTCGTCGGAAATCTGAATAAATCACGTCGTGTTATGCTACGCGCGAATAAGACTCTTCGGCAATTTACGGAAATTACCGAAGGGCCTTATTATTATTTTGTTACATAAACGAATGCTGACTTGTTTTAATTTTAATGTATATACATTTTATATTTATCTCTGATAATATATGCGTCGATATATTCGTATATCGCAGCATATTCACAACATATACTAAGGTCTAAACATACATAACATTTGTGACGGGCGAGAATGAGGTAAAGAATGGAAGTTTATTTACATACATAGTATACGTATATTATCTACTTATGTAACTACAAACACATGAGAAGTACAGCTTTTATTATTTATCAGTTGAAACAAGACTCGAAACCGAATGGCGGTTAAAAAAGAGTGGCCATGAGTTACCTGAAGTAACTTCTCACAGGCTCTACGCCTTGTCTGAATCTAGCAACTAACCTAAATTTCAGTAACTTTAGTATACTTTCTACCACTATACTTTGACTTTCATAAGTGTTACTTTGTGACCTAAATGAATAAAAGATTTTTACAATTACTTCACATGGTTTAAAGCCTGGAGAATAGTCGTATAGTTTCTAGCAATTTCCACCATCTGTGAGCGGTGACCAGATATTAACAACTCAGTGCCACTTTTTTCTAGTCTGTTTGTCAACCGGTTTTCTGTTTCTCGTTTTGTTTAGCTGCCATAGAGCTTTAGTGTTACCAATAATAAAATTGGAAAACTTATTTGCATTTTTTTTAATATGTTCAGAGTTTTCAATCTTGATTATGGTCAAATTTCGACCACTGGTCTAAGACTAGTTTCTGTAAATGTGCTAAGTAACTATACTTTTCATGTGATTGTATTATAGTTTCCGAAGGCGATAACGGTTACATTTATAAGGAATATCGTTATAACGTCATAATACAGTAATAACATGAGTTATGTTAGACATCAAGAATACATTGTTTTAAAGGTTTTACTTCTAAATCTGCGTTCTGGGTAGTATATTTTGAAATTATGCTATCTAGCCGCTACATACGAAATGTTTCAGTTTAGTCATTACTCTAGTAATTATTGTTAAAACTAGATAGGAATACAGGTTATAAACCGGTAACATCTATAAACATTATTCGTTGGCAATTTTGATTCGGTTAAAAAGTATCTAACCTTTATTTAACCGGTAAAGATCTGTAAAACTATTTCGGTTTCTTAATCAATATGCAACAGTTATCTCATAAAATAATTAGCTAGATATAGCTAGTGAAACAAAAGCTTATTAAGAGTTCATAAACGCAAATCAAAGCGTTGTATAGAACCGCTATTGTGAACGTCGTATAAAACCTTAATATATATAGTACTGAACGCTTAACTAAAACTGGAACCGGTAAATAACCGTTAATGTTTATATCGATACCTGTATTCCTGAGAGTCTATGTTAACCGAAACAGTTCACGTGCAGCCTAATTTAGTTAAATTTAGAATTACTCGAATATTCATAACTTGTATAGTCAGCTTCAACATCTATAAAAGCCGATATTTTTACTTTATAGAAATTTCAACATCCACAATTTTAGACTGTAAAAAATACAACTTACGACTATATAGCTTAGCACTAAAATTATTTATGTTATTATTTGTTTTTATATAAAAGTTTAAGCTCAACAACACATAGCTACTTTATTTAGTGCCTCAAGATTAAACGCTAACAGTAACGGATACAGGGACGAACGGAGATGATTTGTTAATATGTGATAGATACAACTGCTATTTGTGTTACCGGTTAGATACGGTTCTGATACCGGTAACGGCAATGCCACGACCAATGGTACAGCCAGCGCGATAAATCAATAAACATGTCCGAAATTTTGAATTGGTCTATCATACACAATAATTGTTTGCTTATTTTTTACTGAAGTAACAGTTAAATGTTAAATATATTAATCACAACTCATTACTAATGGATAATAATAAACAATTTTTTATGTATAAAATACTGCTACAGATTTGTTTATTGATCATTTATTTATGCCGTTGACTGTATAGTAATCCGATTATAGTCATCACTTTAACCCGTAAGGGGTGTGTGGACACTCTTTCAGGGTGACAGGCCCTCACCAATGGTGCTCCGTCGCTGCCCTGGATAAAAACAAGTCTTCAAGGTTTGCTGTGGTACAATATTCCCAAAGCGACTATAATAATACGGCACTAACAATGCCGGCAACGTCCTTCTGTTATTGCCGTAGCAATTTGCCGTAGCAATTTGCCGTAGCAATTTGCCGTAGCAATTTGCCGTTAGACAGTGAAACGTACCTTTAAATGAGCATACAGATTCTCGGTGTGCTAAAATAATACTATATTATTATTGTCATTTGTGAACGGCATAGAAATGTTAAAGTAAACTATTGTTTGTAATAAACTCACATCTCCAATTTGTTCACCCACATGGTCCCACCTAGGTAAACATAATGGAATAATCTGGTACGACGGTGTTCGAAGCTATTTCTATTTCTTAAATTCGGCGTACGTATATATGTCAAAGTGAACCTGCATAGAAAAGTCTTTGTTGAACAGTGACATAATAAAGAAAATGTCTCATTTCATTGACAATTACGATGGAGCCATTTGACACCGAGAAAAGTTGAAGTTGAAGTCAAAAGTACGACGTTGTAATTTTTGAAATATAGTTTTGTAATCTGTCACATATCAACAAAATCAACCCTTAACATAATAACTATTTATCGATATTGATATAATTTATATAATATTTTATTTATATTTATTAAAATTATATCACTTTTAGACGATGAGTCGTGTGAGGCTGAGATTACAATATAATTATAAATTACTTATTTATAACTTTATATATTAGTGAATACTCCCTTCTACGTTAGTTTTAGGTATATTTAAAGGTTTTGTGAATATAAACAACTTATATATAAAAGTATATACATATAAATATGTAACATTTAAATTTAAAAGTTACACCAATATGTCTGTGCTCACAACACCAATACAAAGTTGATATTTATGCGATTTCATTATAACATTTGACAAATTGTTTGCAAACACACATTTGTAAACATGACAAACTTTAAACATCTATTGGACTTCATAGTAAAGACTATATTTTTATATTACAAATTTATTTTTAACAATTTATATCGCCTATTACACAAGTAAAACCAAGTAAATGGCATGCCCTTAAAAGAAAACTTAAGAAAGGCATCCCCCACTGTTGTAGTTTATAAAATAATAAGAAATGTTTTATACAAGATATCGAAAATTCTACTGATGATTAGTCCTTATATTACGGACTCTGGCAAAAAGTTAAACCTGAGGTCGCAAAGATCGCCTAGACTCAATACCACAATCTATGGATCACATAAATGTTTATACTCTGAATGTTTTTATTAGAGAATTATATTCTATTTGACGATTGTTTTTTTGTTTTTTATTTATTACTTTATTTTGGTTTTGTTGTACAATGGCGATATTACAAGCTGACAATCTCAACTACAACCATTTTTTTATGTTTGACTGACAATCAAATTCATTTAACCACATAAATGATCTTATGGGATTGGCATATTTAAATCCTGAAGAATTCAGGCTTCTCCCTCTGAAGTGTACGCTGCGGCTGATGCAGTACATTCATAAGGAGATAGCTAAAGGATAGATCTTGGGGCTGACACAAAAGATCCCACTGGGTCGAAGTGTCGCCGGTCTGCACTGACTGGCCCCCACATAAGATAAGATTACAACATAAAACATCTTAAAAGACCAAAGCAATTAATCATTGTCAACTCCCAAAACAAGATCGATTTAAAATTATCTTATCACTGACATGGTTTGTATATCAGTCGAATTAATAAAGTAGGTTAATATTACCAGCTTGCATATAAAAATAATCAAAGAAACTATTTTCATATTTTTCACAGAAACTCACAAAAGATCACAGAAAATTTAATATTTAATATTCTTTTTATTTTAACGTGTCCGATCTTTGTTCTTTTTGATAGTCATATAATAATGATGCAGGATGAAATTTGAACAGCTCGATAAATTCAAATAGATGAATCAGTATTAGATTGCGTCTGGCTTTGTGGTCCATTGATTTGTTTATGTGAGAACGCGAAAAGAAGCGATCATCGCTAATACGATGCATAAGAACGGTTACACACTTCTTTCAGCGATATAGTTGCGATGCAGTAACAATACTATCGGTCGGTAGTCATAAAGCGCTTAGTTCGTTTATGCGGCAAATGCATACCGTTTGCTACGCCTATTTTGCTACCACGCGTCCCACCCACGCTGCGATTGACGCTACGTTGAACGCTAAAACTAAAGCGTAGCAATTTCTTTATAATCTGTCAAGTCTTAACTACCAGTCATAATTAAAAAGCTGTTGTGTTTGGCCACCGGTGTACCGCTGCGACTCAATAGGTTAAGTTTTTAAACAGTTCGGGGCAATCTAAGACTAAGACTATCGTTTTTTTGCTCACCAGTGAGCGCCTCATCTTAGTATTTACGAGCACATCTAGCGGTGAATTCAAGCCCGATAGTACTCATTGGAATGCGTTCAACGCAACGTGTGACGCATAAATGAAACAAGCGCTTAACTGTTTGAATACTCGATAGTCTATAATACCTTTGAAACATAACTTTACAATAAGTAACTGAAACATCCATTTTAATTCGTCGACTATACAAAATTTCATATTGTGTACAAGTACATATAACATTTAACGACAATATTTTACATTATTTACCTAGGTCATGCACATACCATTTGCTATAATATATAGTAAGGAATATCACACTGGCGGCCTCACGGACTCACCGACTGTACTTGAGTGTTCGGGTCTCACGATCAATGGCGGGAACGCACGATCGCGCTCATGATCGATGCCGACCGCTGTGACGTCAGCACTGCGCAGGAGTATCGCGTTTATTGTAACCGCGCATACCTGGAATATGACAATAATATATTGATAAGTATATTTTACATAACGTCTTGAAAAGCTTTTTTTATGATAATTATGTTTGGCATTTCAGCAATGTAATGTATCACTCACGGAACAGAAAACACGATGTAACTAGTAGTAAGTGGGCGGTGCCAATATAAAATGTAGCACAAAAAATAACGTTGAATTTCATGTAAATAATGATATCCATTGCGTCTTGTCGTAATTTCTACCAATCTTAAACCTCGGATCATTTTTTGAGACTTACACATTCACATTGTGTAAGTTTGGCGCCGCTGGATCTTGAACAAAGTTACTTTCATCGTATTTTCAGTTTTATGGTATTGTTACGGCTAATGCCCTCTGTCAGCACTGTGGGGAAGAGTCGGCGGTTTCTAATAATAATTTATTACAGCACCATCTATTGACATCTTACGGAACTACGTATTTGTCGGTAGGAGTTGAGTGGAGAGAGCGCTGGCACATTCTCGAATCATCGCGCTGTTGCGTGCCGTGTGTGACATTTTCTGGAAAACTCCAGAAGCGCTTTAACCGCGTATAAATAGAGCGCACGCGTACCGCCGAGTCAGTTTACAATCGTAAGCGATCAAGTGTTCATCGAAGCGAACGGAAGCGGAAATACTACGGAGTTTGAAGCAGTTACAGTGGAAAAGTGTAGTATAGTGTTTTAAATTGAATTGTGTGATAGAATAAAACGTTTTAGTCGGTAATATTGTTTTATATTCTTATCCGTCGAACCTAGCACGTACCAGTATTACTAGTGCTTGAGGAACACTTTAAGCACTTATATTTCAGCAATTTGTTTGGCTGACCTGGAAATGTAACCTTGTTAAGTTATATTACAGGTTACAGGTCGGCTGAAATTTTATTTATATTTCTGTTACATATAAAATCTTCAGTAGCAGCACGCTATGTGATAATATGCCCAGGAGTAGACTACAATAGGTTCGTCCCCTTCTTAGATGTGATTTATAAAATTGCTTACTTAATTTGGGTCTATTAGATTTCTGTTTATCTCTTTGAGAAAATAGAAGCGTGAGTGCATGTAATCATAAAAATTATAAGAATACGATGTTTACAAATCATAGGTACTTATCGATAAGTATTTATCAATAGGTTACAGTTCAGTTATATCACTAACACGTTAACAAAGCGACAATGAAACAATAAAGATATGACGGTATGTCTGGCATTGGAAAATAAATAGTAAAAGTAAAAACATAATATCTAATCTTTCCATACTTTTATAAAACTGTGACAAGGCTACGTAGGTTTTTAGAGATATTATTGAAAGCTGTTTGTGGGTCGACAATTTAATGTCCTTACACTAGTATGTCAACTTCATGAGATAAGAGCCATAGGATAGCCATAAGCTTCCACCGACCTTTTCTAGATAATACCTGGCCACAAATCAGGGTAATAGATACAAGCGATAGCTCAGTAGGGAGACCAACAGACTGCAATGCAGAGGGTCTCGGGTTCGAACCCACGTCGCGCACCTCTAACTTTCGGAAATTATATGACTATTCAAAATTATGTGCGTATTGATTGACAATTATCGCCTGCTCCGTGCCTCGGAGAGCACGTTAAGCCGTCGGTCCCGGCTGCCATGAACATCTATTGATGACCTCGATGGCGTAATGGTTAGTGTAACCGACTGCCACGCCTGAGGTCGCGGGTTCGATTCCCGCACAAGTCAAACATTTGTGTGCATGAACATGGATGTTTGACTTGATCTGGGTGTTTATATGTATAATATGTATGTATTTACAAAAAAAAAATGTATATATGTATGTTTATCCATTGTCTAGTACCCATAGTACAAGCTCTGCTTAGTTTGGGCTAGATGGTGTTGTGTGTATGTGGTAGAATATTTATTTATTATTTATTTATCTATGGCAGTCGTTATTGGGTAGTCAGTGCCCTCTAATATCTTGACAATGGTCTAGCCTTAGTTAGCAGTCGCTCCGTGTAAAAACTGATTGGATATCAGTTTTTACACGGAGCGACTGCGTCAATTCCGGTTAGACCAGAAAAGCCGACCCCAAGTGACTTGGGAATAATAAAGGCTAGGGAGAAGAAGACACTAGTATGACAACTTCATGAGATAGGAGCCATAGGATAACCATATACTTCCACCGACATCTAGACAGTACCTGGCCACAAATCAGGGAAATAGATACTATAGCTAATGAGAATTCTGTGTCTACTAGTCCATATGTTATGTACCTACCTACACAGATTCATGTCCATTATTGACTGACTGAACTAATTGCCTCAGTGACGCAGTGACAATGTACGCGACTGTAAGAGGGTTCGATTGCTGGGTTAGACCGACCGCAAAAGGCTCACCTTCGATTACCTAAATGCATAGCTCTCGAAATATCAGTGTAACACACCTTTACCGTATCTACGGAGATGTAGGCAAGAGAATATTTTGTATTTTAATCTATACTAATATTATAAAGCTGTTTGGTTGAACGCGCTAATCTCAGGAATTACTGGTTCGAATTGGAAAATTCTTCCAGTGTTGGATAGCCCATTTATCGAGAACGCTACTAAACGCTAATAGGAGCATAGCATAAATGACAAAATGTTGCAAATACGGGGAAAATTCTCTTATGTGAAGCAGACGACGTTGCGCGGGTCAGCTAGTGTTTATACAGGGTGTCCGGTAATTAATGGATAACCTGGAAATGACTTATAGTGGAACTGATGGCCGTTCAGTCATTACTGTATTTCTTGGGACTTATATACAGGATATAAGTCCCAAGAAATACAGTAATAACTTCTAATGCAGCAGTCATATTTTAAACACACGAAACCCTGTACAAAAATATCAATGCTATAAAATCCTTAGCAACACAGTTATAAACTATACACTGCGTTTATATAATACATTCCTAAACACATCTGTATCTAAATCTACGCAATGTTACATCAATACCACGAATCCCCAACATCCGCAACCAAAACTGAAACTATAAAAATATGAACTGCCACTGTGGGTTTACATAAATAATGCATCTTTACCACAAGGCATGACGTCAATGGGTGAGCAGTAAAAGCTGAAACACATTTGCGAACATAAAACTGATTGGATGAAGGCATCGCTTCAATAAAAACATTATTTCGTGTTGGCTTTAAGTGAATCAACGTTTATTTCAAGACGACGCTGAATAAATGAGGTGTGAGATATTCGGACATAAATGTATTTGCAATTGGAGTTATGTAATATTGTTTTATGTTACACGAATGTTAAACTTTTATATTTTATATTGACTGTACGGATGGGCAATGAGGTTTAAGTGATCGCCGCGCAGCTTACACTGCCCTGAGTGTTGTGAGTTCGATTCCCACACGTGACAATTATTTGTGTCATCCACAAATAATTGTTATTTCGGAGCCAAGACCAGGCTATTCATTTTTTTTGTTAAAGCTCATAGGGAAGGTCTGAATATGCTGAAAGACCGCTCTCTATTACCTACGTAAAATCTAAAACATGCTGAAACGTATATAATATGTGTATATTATGTGGATATACAGGCATTCTATGTACATATGTATATCAACTAATATCGACTGTTAAACTATTGAGTGGCATCGCTACACCGGCGGCCAGACACAATAGGATTTAAATTAAGACTGGCATACTGAGTTTCCGAGTATGAACGGGTAAAATAAATACAGAACACGTGCTCCTAATTCTAAAGCCAGGCTTCCACTGCTAGCGAAACGGGCTCCATAAATTCTATGTTTAACTAGCAATGTTAAACTTTATAGAAGTACTTCTACTAACAAAGAGCCAAACAGAAAGGTCTGAACGAGTATAAATAGACACGGACTCCTCAGTAACTTAGTAAACTCACTAACCTATATATTTTGACGTTCATAAGTGTTACTTTGTGACCTAAATGATAAATGATTGCTGACTTTGACTTTGACCTCTCAATTAATTGGACTAATTATTTTATCTTATATCTTTATTACTCGGCGAAATACAAAAATAGGTTAAAAAGTCTTTTTTACAGAAGGCAAAACTTATTTTAGTTAGTTAAACGCCGTTCCGCTCCACTATTTCTTGCTGATTACCCTTGCAGAGGAAACCGGGCTTATACAGTAATTCAAATTTTAATCGGACATTTAATGTCCTCCAGACCGAATTTCGGTCATGGCGGCCAGTCTTAACGGAGACTAGCCATCTGCGCAGGAGATATTATAGTGCAAAACTGTGTGCGCAAACACAATTGCACTCTCTGTTCCTTAACTCTTATAATCCGATGGGACGGTAATCCGACACGACCGGAGAGAGATCAGGCGCAGGACCAACGGCTTTACGTGCATGACATTTAGAAACACACCCAAATGAAACAGGTCAACAAAAAACTACTTCTACAAACATATAAGTGTTTGACCTTGAACTTTACATATATACCTACTAACTTGCCCGCACCGATATAAATGACTAGTAATCTAGATTAAGTGCGACGACACTCGAAGCCACGTGTATGTCTAGTCCTATTATATAATATCAATAACATTATCTATTGAAATACACATGAGTGCTGAAAGAAAGTGATTATAATGTTTACTATGTGGCTTGTAATTCATATAGTTAATTGATTGACAGTGAAATTATCTCTGGAAGTAATTAAAGCCTCATATTCCATTATTTTAATTAAATCATTTTACTTGATTATGATTATCCTAACTTAATATTATAAATGCGAATGTGAGTTTGTTTGTTTGTTACGCTTTCACGCCTTAACTACTCGGCCGATCATCGTGAAATTTCGTATACACGTTGTCAGGGTAACAGTAAAGGACATAGAGTACCTTTCATCCAAAAAAAGTACTGTTACTTACCTAAACTAACTTATATTTCTACGAGCGAAACCGCGGGCAAAATCTTGTATATTATATTGTCTTAAGTTTTTGCGAAAGTTATATATTGAAAGTAAACTATAATTTTATTTTCGCGGTCTATCACAAGTTTAAAATATTTTTAAACCTGAACTATTTCAATTTCACCTTTCAGCAATTTCATTTGATCTTAAATTAACTGCGATAATGTCTAGCTACCTAACTGGATAAATAAACAAGTTATTTTTAGCGTTCGTACCCACGGCAATACCGTCTAGACACATACTTAACTTCACGGTATATATTCTGAATACACACTCACCCACACACTCCTACAGACGAGACACTGAGGTTCCACACTCGTAATAACATTTGCCTGACCTTCAACACCTTCAACGCATTGTCTAATTAGCATGGTCGTTAATTTGTATTCAATTAATTAGCGTTTTCACAGCCTGTTTATTATTAAATAGGCTGTGAAAACGCTAATCGAATGTATGGAGCAGCGGTAGCGAATGCGGCTGCTGTATGCGTGGGATTTGCCTCGGTAAGGAAAAGCGCAAAAAAAAAAGAAAGACAGTAACAGCACGGGGTCTATAATTAAACAAACACATCTTTATTTCTCGCACCACAATATCATGTCACATAATTGTTTAGAACTATTACATAGCATTCGTTTATTGTGTGAGACTGGTGACTAAACTAGGCGTTAGCCCGTATTTCAGGCCACCAGGCCTCCACCCCGGTTTTATTTAATTTGCTTATATAAACAATTCAGCGTAGATGAGCCAGGTACGATGTTTAGTCTATTACAAGTGGTGTCTTTGATTAGTAAGGTTTTGTGTTTGTTGTGTGTATGAGTGTGTGTGAGTGTGTGAGCGTGTGTGTGTGTGTGTGTGTGTGTGTGTGTGTGTGTGTGTGTGTGTGTGTGTGTGTGTTTGTATGGGTGTGGGTGTGTGTGGGTGGGTGTGGGTGTGGGTGTGTGTGTGGGCGGAGAAAAATATAACTAGCTAGTTAACTTGGGTTACAAATTGCAGTACTCTAGTAAACTTATGGAGCTAATATAAATTCTTTTAATTAGGAGTGGGCCCACGTAAATAGTGCATGCAAAAGATAGGAATGGAAACCACAAACCCTCCATTTAGCTACCGTTTGTTTATTTCACAGCTTGTGTGATAATAAACATTACGCAGTCTATGATGTAATATTCTATCACATACACACAACACCATCTAACCCAAACTAAGCAGAGCTTGTACTATAGGTGTAGGGTAAATTCATACATATTATACATAGAAACACCCAGACCAAGACAAACATCCATGTTCATGCACACAAATGTTTGACTTGTGCGGGAATCGAACCCGTGACCTCAGTCGTGGCAGTCAGTTACACTAACCACTGCGCCATCGAGGCCGACGAATGATCGCTTATGTTACTAGACTTGGGCATTCCCCTCCCGACCTGGGAATCAAACCGGCGATCTTACAAGCGTCCACACACATAAAACTGTCCCTCTGCTGGGCACAGGCCTCTTCTCAGTGTGAGAAAGGTTAGGCCATAGTCTACTACGCTGGCCCAGTGCGGGTTGGCAGACTTCACATATCTTTAAGAACATTATGGCGAACATTACCGTTATAGCGAGCGATAATTAACTATTTAATACGTACATAACTTCGAAAAGTCACAGATGCGTGCCTCGGGATCGAATTTGAGAGTTCCATTAGGCTATCGGATAAATATAAGTGTTAAATTATGCGAACTGCAGTCAATTTTATTCTAAACAATATGCCTGAACTTTATCACAAGCTATTGTTAATATTTTCAGTAGACTAAACGACGTCCTCACAAAATTACGCTAATGTACCGTCTACCTACGTTGGTGATAAACATACTCGACTATTGATCTCTATAAAGGTCACAAAGGATGACGTGCTTCGTAAAATACGCCTATTAGATTGCAATAAAGGGGTGGCCCGGATAGCATCCCACCTCAATTCATAAAAACATGCGGCAATGAGTTATGTATACCTTTATCGATTATATTTATTCAATCTTTACGCTCTGGTGTATTTCCTGCTACGTGGAAAATTTTACATATAGTGCCCATATATAAAACTGGCGACAAATCAAGCTGTGAAAACTATAGGCCTATCAGTATTTTGTCCTGTATGGCCAACATTTTTGAGTCCGTCGTATATGATTCGTTGAACTATTATCTAAGCCCGTCTATTTCACCAAGTCGACATGGTTTCGTTAGGATTAGGTCTACTCCCTCTAATCTTTTACTCTATAAAAATTACTTATGTAGTGCATTTGGTGCAAGACAACAGGTCGATTCTATATACCCGAATTTTTAAAAGCGTACGACAAAGTGAACCACTCTCTACTTTGTGCTAAATTATCAAGCTATGGAATACACGATAACCTACTTCGCTGGGTCGAGTCTTACCTAAGTAGAATTAGTCAGCTTGTTTCTATTAAAGGCGATCTTTCATCACTGGTGATAAACACCTAGGGTGTGCCACAAGGTTCTCATTTATACCCTCTGTTCTTTGTAGTCTTCATTAATGACATTGTGGGAAAGCTAAAGTATCCATGTCTTTTGTACGCTGATGATCTAAACATTTACTCCGCCATAAATAATGGTCGTGACGTGGAGGTCCTTCATTCGGACTTAGAGTCTCAGCGATTGATTTTGGGATAATCTCATGCATCTTAATTTTAACAAATGTTGTGTTATATTTTTTACTCATAAAACCCATAAAATACTATTTAACTATAACTTAAACGGCCATAACTACGATAGAATGCATGTTGTCAAAGATTTAGGTATTATGTTTGATGAAAAACTATCATTCCGTGCGCATTATGACCAGATCATTAGTAAAAGCACCAGTCATCTTGGTTTCATTTTCAGAACAGCTAAAGATTTTAAAAACCTACAAAGACTACTCTATTTTTTTTTATTGTTTTATTCGTAGCATATTAGAATTTTATTCGCCTAAATGGTCGCCTTTTTATGATGTTCACATAAACAGAATTGAACAGATACAAAAGAAATGCCTTAAGATAATATGTTACAGATTTCATCTTAACCACGAGCTACAAAGATATAAGGAAAGACTATATAAGTTATACATAAGTTCAAGATACTGTCTTAGGAATCACGCCGTGCGAGCACTGATCTGTTGTGTCTTCACAAAATAATCCATGCTGCAATAGATTGCCTTAATTTGTTGTCTCTTATTAACTTTAATACTAGGTTTAGATCACGTCATCCCCACCTTAAAAGTTTTATTATAAATGTGCACATTAACAACACATCATTTTGCAACCCGACGATGGTACGGATGTGCCGACTGTACAATGATTTATTATCGGAACATGATAACACTTTGGACGTATTCAATAGCCGATTCGCAAAATTTAAAAGTAATGTTAAACATGTTATGTCTAATGTATAATATTATAATTACTGAGTATTAATACGATTCTCATTTTATTTTTCTTTTCTTTTCCTTATGTTTTATCCGCATTTTGTTTTATATAGATAATTCACGTTCATAACGTCATTTCATCGTTAGCAACATAGTCCATTGTGATCATGTAGAGTACACATAGTTAGGAACTTAGTTTAGAACATAACTGTAATATGTATTTATATTCAAATCTACTTGTACTTTGTTCTGTTTTATGTACCTACCCAAAATAAATATTCATAGTCATTATCTAATTAGAAAGTGGAACGGCAGCCATATTGTATAAACATATACATACATCTACATAAAGATATTAAATCATACAAAATGTATGTAAACACATATCTTTATACATATATGCATAAAAATCTTTTGTACGTATGTATGTCACTGACCTCCTCCTAAAGGGCTGGGCCGAATTTAATAAAAGTTTTGAGTGTGTTTGAGTGGTTGGTTGGTTGTGGATGATTTAAATTCACCATTTGATCCGATAGGTAGCGCTGCGATCGGGTTCTAGGACGATTTTTTCGGACAGACAGGACAACGTCTGCTATCTTAGTGTAAATTATAACGTATACACATCAGATATGTTCTGGAGAAAGTTTTCCCAGAGTGGTAGGCAAAGACTACGGATTTCCATTTGCTACGATCCTGACACACTTCTCTGACTTCATTCACTTTCATAAAATTCCTCATACACGCTCGCCGGTTTGATGCTTTTAACCTGCCCTTTATCCAGAACATCTCCGATCTGATCAAGAAACGTTCGCCTTGGTCTTCCCCTTGCGACTATTCCATTCACATTAGACTTATAAACTTTCTTAGTCAGTCTTTTCTCGTCCATTCTTTCTATATGCCCAAACCAGCTTAACATACACTTTTCTATTCTCGTCACTATATCCACTTTTATGCCGCATCTCTCTCTAATCACACTATTCCTTATTCTATCTTTCAGAGTCACACCACATATATTTATGAGTAACCTAAACTGATAAGCGTGTATGAAATAAGATGTAATTCATATTTTCTGATAACCCTTTGTCAGATCAGGCGTGACTTTGTAAAAGTTTAAGCGGTTACCTCGTCACTATCACTATGTCGAGTGTTATGGGTTCGAATCCCACACAGAACAAAATTCTGCTCCACAAATGGTTGTTCATCAAAACAAACATTTAAACAACGGATACAAAGAGCCTCGAGACTCGGAACATCCATGGATCACATTATTCTTTTGTCTTGTGAGGGTATCGAACCCACAACACTCAACGAAATAGCAGTGCCAAGGGGAAGATTCAAACATTTACGCCATACATGCAGTCGAAACAAATAACGATCTATCTTTTGATAAATTAACATACTTTGTTATAATCTAATGACGTGTAAGAAATTAACTCAAGTCTTTTATCTTACAGCTATTTACGACTGTTTGCTAAATAATAACTACATAGATAAGATAAAGCAGACATCGACTCACACATACTTCTGATGGTGTAGGCAGAGATCTATTACTACAATCACATTTCGCCGGCTTTACTATTTTTAAACGCTGTGCTTAAAAATAGTAAAATCGATAAAATTGTTGAATCTTATCTTATCTTGTGTGGGTCAGTACAGACCGGCGACACTTTGACCCAGTGGGATCTTTTGTGTCGACTTCCCCAAAAACGACTGCCATAGATGTTCATGGCAGCCGGGACCGACGGCTTAACGTGCTCTCCGAGGCACGGAGCATGCGATAATTGTCAATCAATACGCACATAATTTCGAAGTCATATAACTTCTGAAAGTCAGAGGTGCGCGACGTGGGTTCAAACCCTAGACCCTCTGCATTGCAGTCTTTTGGTCTCCCTACTGAGCTAACGCTGCTCCAAAAATAAAAAAATAATAATTGTTGAATAATAATAACAATAATATTCTATCACATACAACATCATCTAGCCCAAACTAAGCAGGGCTTGTACTATGGGCACTAGACAATGGATAAACATAATGTAATGCTAGTTTTGTCATTCTACTGAGTATAAACTAGTAACCGAATTGGGATCTCACAACACAAACATAAGTTCAAAATGAGTACAAGAAACGTATGATATAATCCGAGCCAAACATAAAAAGTGACCACGAAAATACCACGTTTGGTCGTTTTGGAGGTCTTAGGTTTTCTTCAAGTACCTAGTCAAAATCTTTTAGTGAAATCTCTCGCTTTTTCGAGCTATATTAAAAATGGCCACAAATATCAGACAAACAAAAAATTTGTTTAATTTTCTTCTGGCATATACTACTGGATGGTCACCAAGGTGGGATGGGGAGGAAGGTAAATATTATGAAAAATGGTTGACGTAGTACGGGTACGTTCCTTTACCTAATATGGTAGGTGTACCTGCGCTGTCTCAATCGCTACAACTAGAACAGGTCATCGTGTGCTCACTCCAGCCGTCTAAGTGAATTGTTGACCCTGCGGACCTGCGTGAGCGCGGCCGGTGTCTCACGAAACCACCCTGCTAACCTTTCAAGTAATACTTGTGCCAGGAAATCCCAACCCCGTATGTATAGACTGAAAACTGGTCGCCTATTCTTTTATCTAATATGAAAATTTACCTGCGCTGTCTCGGCCGCTACAACTGGAACAGGTCATCGTGTGCTCTCTCCAGCCGTCTGAGCGAGGTGTCGACCCGGCGGCCCTGTGTGAGCGCGGCGGGCGGCGGCGGCAGCGGCGGCGGTATCACCTCATTGTACGACGTCGATGCACTCATGGACGCCGACTGCCGGAGACGAGCCTGCGGCCGGTGCCTCACGAAACCATCCTCCAAGTCTTTTACGAATCTGTAATAGAAGATTAGGCACAATTAGCGATTTGTAAAGTGATGAAGGAGATGTGAATGCGACTCCGCCCTCTCGTAAGCGGTTAGCTGGGCTTCTCTCAACGAAGACTAAGTTAGTCTTCTCACCGATTAAAAGCTTGGGCGTGCGATTCCATGGACAGAAATAAGGAAATCGCCTCCACAAGGTTCCCAACGCCACCGTAAATAACCGTATATTGAAGATTAGGAATACGAGTACCTACAGTACATAAGGTGTCCAGAGCGATTCCTTGATCAGGCAGAGTGTTATTGAGATTTTCTGTCAAGAAACTCTAAGTAGCAGCATGGAGTCTGCCGATTACGTAAGAACTAAAACCATAGTTGACGAAATATGGTTGTTACACCCCTGCTGCTTGCTGTATCTTAAAGAATATGAGACTATGTAATAGACGCCAATAGGCTCGCATCCTATTGGGTTGGACCTAAAAATTAAGCTGACGAAATGTGGGTGAGTTGAAACCTATCATGCTGAAGTGAGCTCGGCCTGTCTGCCGCCCCTTTATGTAAGCCACTGGTCCACCTTGTTTTACATTACAATATTCTTTAACTACAAGATAAATTGACGCTTAGGCCACGATTATTGTTATATGAAGCTTAAACAAAATGTCCTCGGAAACTAAAAGGCTTGCTATAATAAAGATAGCAAATTAGTAAACGTTGTTCGGTACACAAATCCTTCCACATCCTACTAATTTTATAAAGGAGAAAGTATGTGAAGATCTTTGGATGTTATGATGTTTATTACTCAATCTCATGGAAACCGGATTATGCTATCCAAATGGATAAAACTTGACCCCACAGATAGACCACGTTCTAGACATAGTATACTTTTCAACCCAGTGTGCATTTCCTTAGGATCAGACGAACTAAGTAACCAGCAGAAGACAGTTTATAATATCAGTAAGCTATAAAGTAACCGAATATGTAAAACACTGTAACATTTCGCAATATTCTTAGTTAAAAGAGTCTATTTCCAGCATAAACATATATCAGCCGCTGAAATTAAAGTATTAAAATGCGCATACCGCGCAACGTTCAAGAATTCGGAAATGACGCGCGACGCTGACTGCATAATCCCGAAGTATTCGCGAGAACGGATACTGGCCTCCTGCCAGCTACAGTTGTGCTAAAAAGCCAATATAACTCTTAGTGCAGGATCGATACCTGTCTTCTACGAGATCGTAGATATTCCTTACAAATAGCACTTGAATTGCAAATGGCAGAAAATTTATTGAATAGTAAATAGTAACTTACTATAACGGTTTGTTGTTGGTATGAGGGGCATGGAAAATACTTAGATTGATAAATTCCAGGTTGGCTTGTAAATAAAGAAAGCATGGAATATATCAGCTTTGTATTTACTTCGAGGAAACAACAGTAGGAATGCCACCCGTATTGTCTATCTAATATAATAAATGTAAATTTGTAAACATATCTAGGTGTTGGTTACTCAATCAAGAGTTACTTCGTCTAAAGATTTTAATAAAATTTGGTATATAGATACACCATATCTTGGATTTTATTCACGTTTCTGAACAAAGCCACTGACAGAATCTAGTAAAGTACATCATAAATTATTCTATTCGAATTTAAACCAAACAATCAAATCATTCTGGTCAATGATATTTCTTTTGGGCTATACATATAGATTTTAGATTACATAAAAGAAGCAAACATATGCAATGCCCTCGCATTGAATATGTTATTATCAATGTAATCTTATACATATATAAAATTCTCGTGTCAGAATGTTAGTTACCATACTACTCCGAAACGGCTTGACCGATTTTTATGAAATTTTATATGCATATTTAGTAGGTCTGAGAATCGGCTACTATCTATTTTTCATACCCCTTAGTGATAAGGGTTTTCCAACCCTAAGATTTTTTTTATGGCAAAACAACGTTTGCCGGTTCATCTAGTAATATAATAAATGTATCTCGTTGCTATTGCAATGGATAAAGAATAAATTAACTCTTTCGCTGTCCCGTGACAAGCACAATAAATTATATAATGTTATGCTTTGTATTTAAAACTTCGGTGCTTTGTATTTCATACATCGGAAATAGAAATTGTTAATCATGCAAAAGCACAACTTTTCTATTTAAAGTTTTGGTTGCGAAAATCTTTAGGCTTCTATTGTAACGCAAAAGAAGAATCGATATCAAAGTCATGATAAGTAGCAATCATGAGTATCTGCCTTCCTTTCCTATAAACTAGCGTTAGTCTACACATCTATAGAACAAAGAATGTCGTACGTTTACCAAAATCATAACAATATGAATATGTTAAGAGCGCTATAAAATGCCATATCTCATTATGGCACATCTTTTATAGTTTTCTAGACATTATGTAGTTATATAACGCCGCAAAAACAAATGCTGCTATCTCTTTCAAACTACTATACTTTTCTCTTTTAAAGTTTTAAGTTTTCGAGCGCTATTTTCTCTAGGACGACGGACCGTCTTGCTTGCACTGCATTTTCATTTTAACGTAGTTTTGAAATGTTTGCTTGAAATATATAGTAACTACTTTAATACTGGTAGAATATTTATGGGATATTTGATAATACTAGTTTGCACGGGGCTTCGCTCGTGTTGATGTAGATTTTGTCAATATCTTTTAACTCTAGAGAACAGTACTTTTTTTCTTAATAAAAGGTACCATATGTCCTTTCCTATACCCGGTAATATAAACGGATCAAACAAACTCACATTCGGACTTAAGTTATTATGATATAGGATAAATTTATCGAAGTACCTATACATATTCTTCGATTTTTTTTTTAATAATATACTAGCTTTTGCCCGCGGCTCCGCCCGCGTCGTACCTACATCAATAAAAAGTAACCTATGTCCTTTCCCAGGTTTTAAATTACCTTTGTATCAAATTTCATCCATATCGATTCGGTGGTTAGACGTGAATAGGTAACAGACAGACAGAGTTACCTTCGAATTTATAATATTCATAATAATTATAAGAAAGGATTATACTAGCTTATAAATTTATTAAATAAATTTTTAGCATAAAAGATACTTCTTCTTACTATATTTTTATTATTTTATTGCGGATTCAAGTCTATTATACAAATACAAACAAACAAACTATACAGAAAAAAAATATTTACTACTCCTCTATCAAATACATCTAACTTGCAAAAAGTTACATCCGTTATAAGCATAGCAGTGACGATAATTTATCGCATAAAACACAATGCATGCATGTAACAAGGTGTATGCAATTATTACCATAGAATCAATATCATCTACGATTCACACAGAGACATTCCTATGTAAGACAGGTGACAGACCAGATTAACAGTACTGTTGACCGAAGAGAGTGCATCAATGAAGAAATGAAATAAGATGAAGCAAGAGTTAATCATTTATTTATTTAGGTCACAAAGTAACACTTATAAACGTCTAAAATACGCCTGGATAATTATTTTAAAGGTAGATAACTAGTAATTTGTCACCCATATTAATAATAAATTTGGGTTATAAATTATTAGTTCAGTTAACCCTTTTAGCTAAGGTAGAATATTTGCGGTAGGAGTGGATTAAAGTCGGTACCTAGTGTAATTCTTTCGGTGAGGTCGCAATTGCATGTGAAAATGATTCGCGCGGCCCCGTCGTTAACGGTTTTGCCGAGGAACACCGTAGGTTTAGTCGGTATTACCGGGATGTCTCTAGTCAGCATATTTTTTTGCCCCGGTGAGTCCGACTTAACCCCTCCACCCGCTTCAGCAGGGGAGTATGCGTCAATACGTTGGAACAAGTAAAAAAACGGTCGTGTAATTGTTAGGATTGGAACCCACGATCTTCCGATCGCTAATCCGAGCCTTATTTATCCATTAGGCTAAATAAATATAAAATTGTAGCATCTGCCTACCCAATAGAAACAAGTATGAGTCAACGTAAATAAGACTCCCTCATTGTAAATTGACCTAAATAAAATGGTCTATTTCTCACGCCATTCTTGTATACGATGGCACCGCTTTACCTCGACCTTGACTAACTGTCATGGCTGCGCCAACTTGGAAGCAGCAAAAACTATTCACGGTCTAACATATTAGTTGTAGTATTTGTTACGTGTAAGAAAAAGGCAAGGTAAAGCCAATATGTATGTGTTTGTTAGTTTGTCCGTCTGTCACGGAGAAACGAAACGATAAAATTTTCGATAGAAAGAGTTTACAAATTCGAGAGCGACTTCGGCTATATTTTATTTTTGGTTTAGTTCGTTGCCTTGTTATTGCCACTGCGCTAAGTATTGTAGGTTCGATTCCCACAACGAACAAACATTTGGGTGATCCGCAAACATTTGTTCCGTCTCTGGGTGTTCTTTGTATCTGTTGTTCAAATGTTTGTAAAATCAGACAGACACAGGAATTATTTCTAGGTGCCGGTCGTTAATGTTGTCTTTAAAAATATATGTATACTAGCTGACCCGGCAAACGTTGTTTTGCCATAAAAAAAATGTTTTGACCAAAAGATTTTAAAAAATGTAAGGGGTGGATAACCCTTATCACTAAGGGGTATGAAAAATAGATAGTAGCCGATTCTCAGAGCTACTAAATAAGCATGTAAAATTTCATAAAAATCGGTCAAGCCGTTTCGGATGAATATGATAACTAACATTGTGACACGAGAATTTTATATATAAGATACTCGTATTTTGAAAAATACGTTTACTGCGGTAAGTATAAATCTTGAGAACAATGGAAACAAAGTCGCAGGTAAAAGCTAGCACTTTAAAATATGTAAACATAGAATTATATAAAGGTCGAGCTTTATATTAGATTCACGTGACATAACACAATAAATTGTTACAGCAATACACTTTGATGTAATATAAATTAAGACTAAATTCCTCTGCGACGACGTCTGTGACGTCGATTCATTGTTTCTATCGTATTAAAGGCTTAGTAAACTATCGCTACAGAAGTAATTCTTAACCAAACATTTTAATAGATAGGGAAAGCAAAGCATACGGCGGAGTCACGCAATAATGAGACATTGTTAAAGACCAATTTTATGAAATTCCTTCAATAAATTGAGGCAGTTTTAGTTTATAGGTACGCATAGAAAGAGGTAGTTAATGTAATTTTAGCGAAACAAGCAGTATGAGAACCAACTGTAAGTAAACTTTCTCATCTCGAGCTAAATGTTGCTTCTAAAGTAACCATAGCAAACAGAGTTGCCACTATGCCATCAATTGTGCAATTCTGTAAGAGGATACAAAACACATTCTACACATTCTAATTTGAAGTGATAATTTGAGATGTTTCACAGTAATGGCAATTATATACGGTTCTATGGATACCGCCGAGGCAAAATAGAGTTCAAGATGAGGTTTTTACGGAATAGCAGGATAGAAGGGAGTTCGATGCTCAATTCTGCAGAGATCTCGAGAGAGATCATTACTGATCCACCACTACACAATAAATGAATGTGGAAGACAATCCTTCAGATATTAATCATAGCCACGACTATATAATGCTAGATTTTACCAGCGGCTTTGCTCGCGTTTATGTACAGACCTTTTTTCTATAAATGTCTCGCTCTCGAGAAAAGTATATCCTTTTTTCTAGATGACAAGTACCTTATATGCTTTTCTATACCCCTGACTACAGGTATGCAAAATTTCATGATGATCGGTGTAGTAGTTAAGGTGTGAGAGCGTAACAAATGAACAAACTCACATTTACATTTATAATATAAGTAAGGATAGCAAGGATTCCACTCGGATTTATTGCTTCCCATAATATCTTATTCCACAATTCTAATATATACAGCGACTAGTTAAACCAACCCACACAAAGGATATTATTAGAGCCACCGAATGGAATAAACCCGACTGCAAATTGACACTCACGACTGCCGAACATTTGACCGAACAATATCAACTTTATTCCTAAGAGCTAAAGTCGATATTCAAATAGCAATATCATATTCGAAGGGCAAGGCCGGAGATCTTAGTTATTTGTTTTTGCTGTTTGCGAAGTGATAGTCGTATAATACACAACAAGCAAGATTTTGGAGCGGGAGAGTGTTGATGTAGGCGGTCCGTGCCGGTAGTACCTAATCTACGTCACACTGTCGGCGAAATAGTATCAATGAATTTAATATTCTTCTTCTCCCTAGCCTTTATTATTCCCAAGTCACTTGGGGTCAGCTTTTCTAGTCTAACCGGATTTGACTGGATATCAGTTTTTACACGGAGCGGCTGCCACCTGACCTCCGCAACCCGAAGGCTAACAATACACTAAGGCTAGACCAGTGTCAGAATATTAGAGGACACTGACTTCCCAATAACGACTGCCATAGATGTTTATGGCAGCCGGGACCGACGGCTTAACATGCTCTCCGAGGCACGGAGCAGGCGATAATTGTCATATCAATCAACGCACATAATTTCGAAAAGTCATATAACTTCCGAAAGTCTGAGGTGCGCGACGTGGGTTCGAACTCGAGACCCTCTGCATTGCAGTCTTTTGGTCTCCCCACTGAACTATCGCTGCTGTTGAATTTAATTTTCTGGGTCACAATTTATCTCAATACAGAAAACGGCTTTAATATAGGATCTCGATTATTGGCGTATTTACATAATATATAGCTTGCGTACTACGATACATAATATTGTCTTACGTTAACGCGAATGTTATACATTGATATAATTAATTTAAATAGCTTAAATAAAAATAATATAATATTCTATCACATATACACAACACCATCTATCCCAAACTAAGCAGAGCTTGTACTATGGGTACTAGACAATGGATAAACATACATATATATTTTTCTTTTTGTAAATACATACATATTATAAAAAGAAACACCCAAACCAAGACAAACATCCATGTTCATGCACACAAATGTTTGACTTGAGCGGGAATCGAACTCGCGAGGCGTGGCAGTCGGTTACACTAACCACTACGCCATCGAGGCCTACATTTGTAGTAGAGTTCAAATAGTATCTAATGTTATAGTTCAAAATGATGTAATAAAAGTATTCTAAAATAAACAACGCGACATAGTCCGTATAAAGTAGTTTTAATTTCAATACGACGATACATTTTCTTTTAAATGATAGCTCTATACCACGGGCAACTTTATACGCCTACAATTAATGGACACAATATCACCCAGATTCGAAACAATTATTTGTAGATTACATAAATTATGAATACACAGATATGTTACCTCGCCTCTGCCCATACTTCGAGTGTTATGGATTACAATATCCTTTGTACCTATATCTAGAAAACGCGACATTTTGAATAATTTTCTAGGTATTACTTCCTGCTGACCAATGTAACAGCCCTACATACCGCCAACTTTGCTACGGTTATGTAATTATGAATAATATTTTTAGTAATTAATGTAGATACACAATATGAGTTGTGTCGTTAGCGTGACTTTAAGGTTTATAAAGTGTATGTAAAATAATTAATTACAAAATATATTCCAGTTATTATACTGATCTGTTTTTTAATAAGGTTATAGTGTATTCCTCAGAGGATCGAATTTAGATCATCATCACCTGTATTAGCACAAGAAAGTAGGTATTCCTAGCACCCGACTGGGCCCCAGTGGCGCAACAGTGTATGCGACTTCTGTGCGAGAGGTTTCGGGTTATCTTTCCCGGTAGGGCAAAGTGTTACTGTTAGTTTTTTTTATTTATTTATAACAAATGTTATACATACATTTACAATTTACATAATTTCGCCAATTTGTGTACTTAACAGTTTGGTAACAATTTTTTTCTTTTTTTTATCATGACACGGCAAAGTGATTGTAACGGACCTGATGAAAAGCCCAATTACAATCCAGAGACAGTGACGACGAAGAGAAGATAGATGTCTTCTAGTCGTCGTCAGTGTCAAGCCGGTCTCTGGTCAGACCTTGCTTCTTCACACTACGTTTGAAGGACCCAATGTCATAGAAGGGAGGGAACACATGTGCTGGAAGACTGTTACAAAGTTGTATGGTATGGCATTTCAATATATGTAAAGAAATATACATACATATATGTAGGTATATCGAGAAATTCAAGAATCAAGAAATTGGTTTAATCAATAATTCGACAGATTAAAGTAATGTTTCTATATAGACACGTGTTCGAAATAACATGAAGACACGTGTTTAAACCATTAAGTATACAATATGAGTGTATATATTTGGAGGATAATGGACAGGAAAAGGATACGTGGGACCCCAACTATTAGATGGACATAAGAGTCATACGGTACGACCCAGTTAGCGACGCCGAGAGCCAATGGCTACTAGTTTCGTATGAGTCGCTGAGAAACAAATTGTATGTGGAATATCTACTAAGTTAATTGAGCTGTCTTATAAAAATTTATAAAATGAAATGGAAAATAATCTCATGTCTGTTTTGTTTAATAACTGTGGGTAATGGTATATTTACATCAAACTACTAATATTATAAAGCTGAAGAGTTTTTTTTGTTTGTATGTTTTAACGCGATAATCTCAGGAATTACTGGTGCGAATTGAAAATTATTTTATTGTTGGATAACTTATTTATCGAGGAAGACTATAAGCTATATAACATCACGCTACGACCTACGGGGGCGGCGCAGTAATCATAAACGCGGGTGAAACCGCGGGCATAGCTAGTAGTGAAATAGGCAGGATTCAAGATAGTCATCTCAAATTAAAATCTTTGATAGATATGTACCAAATATTTAAAAGTACAGTATGGTAGGTTATTGTTATTATCTTTGGTTTTTTATAGTCATTTGCATATGGTATAATGGCTACACCACATTGTTTGATATGAGTTGTAAAATACTGAAATTATATTTAACTGGCGATTTAAAAGTGTGGCCGTGAGTTTCTTGCAGGTTTCTTCCCATAGGCTGAACCCTTTACCTAAACTTAACAACTAACCTAAATGTAGCTTCAGTAACTTAGTAAACTCGCTAATCTATATATTTAGATGTTCATAAGTGTTACTTTGTGATCTAAATGATTGACTTTGACTTTTGGAGGCAAGTTGGTGAAAAAGATTCAAATCATAAATGTTATGGTTCAAATGTTTACCGCCTACATGTCAAATGTTTAGTATCAACTACAGTTTAGGAAGCCTTATATCACATTTACATTGTGACAGTTGCAACACAATAGGGTATTACATCCATTTTTAAAAGTGTCTCAATTAGTTTCTATAGTGCTAATGAAGTACAAAAAATTCACAAAATTTTTATTCAGTTGATAAGTACCATAAAAATGCATTTAAATTTTAATAATAACATAATAAATTAATTATGTCAAGTTGAAAAATAAGTCATTTTATATCAAAATTCAGAAAAATTAAATAATATGTCATATAGTTAAAATAAAGTCAATTGTAGAATAAAAATAGCAATTAATGGATGAATAATTAATAGATGTCCAGCTATTATAACTAAAGCAAAATAATAAATTGTAAATTAAATTAAAATTGTATAATAATAATAATATAAATTAGTTTAAATGTCAATGTATAATTTGTCATTTAGATAATCAGTAACCGTATAATAGCATTTATTTATTAAATATTCATTTAATTTTTTCTTGAACAAATTAGACTCAGATTCTTTGACTGTTTTAGGCAGTTTGTTGTAAATAAGAGATGCCATATGAAATATACTCTTATGCATCAGAGCAGTCTTAGTTTTAGGTATACAAAGTCGATACACATTTCTTTGACGTCTGTTCTAAAAATCTGAAGCAAACATAAACAGAGTTGGATTACATTTGACAAATACAGCTACTTCGAATATATAAGCAGGGTAGAGTTAAAAATTTTTATGTTCTATAAAATATGGACGACAGCTATCCGTCGTTTTTAAGGCAAACAAAGCTCTAATACATCTCTTCTGCATCTTAAAGATAATATCTTTATTTTTTGAATTTTCCCAGAAAATTATACCGTACCTTAGTATCGAATCGACCAGACCATGGTATGCAGTAACAACAGAACTTACATTTTTTATTTGAGCCAGCTCATGTACCTAATGCGTAAACAGACTTACTGAAAGCTTAAAATTGAATTATAAAATTTATTTTCTATTTAATGAACTAAAACTAACGCTTTCCGACTGCTTTTTGCCTAAGCTATCTCAATAATATATATTTAGATTTTTCTCATATAGACTAAAATACACTATTATACAATTTATTAATGTCGACAACAATGACTGCATTAATGGCGCTGTGGTGTGTGTATTCACCACAACACAGCCGTAGCGCCAAGTCTTGTAGGTTCGACACACATCATAAAAATGTGTGGTATACAAATATCTGTTATAGAGTTTGGATGTTCCCTTCCCAACTGTTGCGGATTTTAATATTTCACGGAACAAAAATTTGTGTGGACAATAGATAGTTGTTCAGAGTTTAGATGTTACTGTTTTTGGACATTTGTAAAGCCCGACACACGGGTTTATTCCTAGTGCAAATTAATTCAACATTAACATTAAATTATACTAACATGCTGAATCATTTAGAAGTTAAAAAACCAACACGGAAGAAAACTCTAGAAATACCTGAATAATAAAGTCCGTATATTAATCATAGACCAATAATGTCACTTACTTGATACATGTGTTATATCGCAAATCATTTAAAAATATTTGTAGCATTTTAAATGTGATATTTAGTATAACATTTTCATTATTTATTTTATAGTCATTACATACATTATATAGTCTCGCACCTATATCCTTTAAATGATAGGCCGAAATGTATTTTATTTATTTAAATAAATAATAGTTTAAAGAACTAAAAAACACGCTTTATTAAAAAAGCAAACTAAAAATTAGAAAATAATTTAATAATTTTTATGTAAATAATCTTGGGGGTTATCATATATTAAATTATGTCTACCTTTTAGTTTGCTTTTTTAATAAAGCGTGTTATTAGTATTTTAAACTATTATTTATTATATTTTATATTTTTTCTAAATTATTGTATTATCATCGGTTCCTGATAAGTATGCCAAATTTCGAGTTATTCTGACGTTTTGAAGGGGGTCAAAATCATGTTCAAAGTTTCCGTTACATACTATCGACTTGAGCGACGGTTGACTCCTAAGGTTAAAATCGTATAGCAGGCCAACACTTGTTTGAGTTTTTACAAGGGTTTTTTTAAGGGAGGAGTCACTTAAAGTAATTTTTTTTTTCTTTTTTGGAAAAAAAAATATTATTATTACTTAAAGTCAACATATGTAAGCGAATTTTTTTCTGAAATGGTCAACCTTCGCTCAAGTCGATAGTACATACTAACATACGTATGAAGCTAATAAAAGCCTGTTAAAAAGACAACTCCCACTAAGAATAAATCCTATATCGCGGGGGACTTTAAAATCATTCAAACAACGGACACGAAGAATACCCAGTCTCGGAACAACCATTTAATTTTGTGGATTACACAAATGATTGAACACTGTGGAATTCAAACCCACAACACGCGGCGTAGTGCCTCCTGTAACAGTGTGCGAGCTTTTGGGACAGATTCATATATCTATATATTAATACGTGAAGCAAAACCTTTGTACCCTTTTTTACGAAAATTGCGCGGACGGAGGCGTATGAAACTTGCCACAGTTAAAGTTTATATGAAGGAGTGGCGAATTCTAATATTTTATAAAATATGCATTAGAAATATATTAAATTAATCAAAAACACTACACGCACACAACCATGCATGTGACACACACAGTCGAATCGTGTTCGTAGTATATCGGCATTGTTTCTCTGACGTCGTACAATTCTACGTAACTATGGTTACATATACCTTATTTATATGTAATAAAGAAAAGAGAAAACAAAGCAAGCTTGGGAATATCGTCAATGAAAGAGTATAGTTAAGTAAATAATAATTTGTTTAAAAAGGAAAGGTAAATTAAACTGTATAGCCTTAGTGAAATCTAAATGAAATGTGATTATAAGGGTAAAGTTATAGACAATAAAACCTTAATAACGATAAAACTTAAAACTTAATTCAATTATGGTCGATTTTTGATCAGTTGGCGACCGCTAGTGCAGACTATTACGCCCGACCCGTGAAACAAACCCGAAATCTCATACACGGCAGTCACATTCACTACATCTGTGCCACAAAGGCCATCTTAAAAAAAATCCATACTAGTAGATAATATTATAAATGCGAACATTTTCCACATTTTATATAGGTAAGCAGTTTAAACGATATTGCTTCAATTAGGACTATGACTGGATATCAGATTTTATACGGAGCGGCTGCCATCTGAGCTCCGCAACCCGAAGGCTAACGATACCCTAAGACTAGACCAGTATCAGGATATTATAGGGCACTGACTTCCCAATAACGACTGCCATAGATGTTCATGGCAGCCGGGACCGACGGCTTAACGTGCTCTCCGAGGCACGGAGCAGGCGATAATTTTCAATCAATACGCACATAATTTCGAAAAGTCATATATCTTCCGAAAGTCAGAGATGCGCGATGTGGGTTCGAATCCCTCTGCATTGCATTTTGTTGGTCTCTCCACTGAGCTGTCGCTGCTACAAGCTATAGAACACATACATCATTTGACATATTTCCTACAGAGTACAGAAGTAGGTTACTTTACATTCTTTCAACTATCACGGCAAAAATAATTCGAAGTTGTATTACTCCTCTTTACTGTATAGTCATGACTCTCACAGCCAATATGGCACGTGTAAATCATACTTATTACGACTAAGCAAAACGCGTAACGAAAACATGAATTTAACAAAGGATTTTAATTAACATAGGCCACAAATTAAAAACTTTATTTAAATTCTCAAACTTTTACAATCAACATGGGCACAGAGCTAGGTAGCCAGACTTTTGCGTAGCTCGCCTAGATTATTTATCTTCTACGTGGCCTACCAAAATTATTTTCAACAAACGTTTTAAATTATTTTCAGTCTAAATCACGTCGTATTCTGCTGGATAGTAAGCGACTGACGATAACCTATTTTCGCTATATATGTTAATGAAAGAGATACATATAAAAATCACTACATAATATAAGTTCCCCGCCGCGTCTGTCTGTCTGTTCGCGATAAACTCAAAAACTAGTCAACAATCACAACAGTCTTTCATGCGGTTTTCACCAATAGACAGAGTGATTCATGAGGAAGGTTTAGGTGTAATTTAGTACGGTTCTGTACTACCCGTGCAAAGCCGGGGCAGGTCCCTAGTATTTAATAGTTGACTGTTCTCATTGCTGACCAGAACTCTTTTCAGTAAGTTAGGTTAGCTAATAGCTAACCGAGTCGATACTCGGTTAACTATATATTATTTGCTCTTGCTTCTTCTTAACACGCTCCTCTTACTCGCTAATCGTCGGCTTGTCGATAGAATAATTGCCTGAACAAGCATTTACACATCCTAACCGTAACCAGTTTTATCGATGCGAATGTGAGTTTGTTTGTCCTACGGCGTAAAAAAGAAACTCTGATTAATCCTTGCCTAGCTTTTTACATGTTTTTAGAGATTAATTACAACAGATATTCATGTTCTTAGGTACTTTACTAAATATATATAATAAATTTAGGTATAGGTTATAAACTTATAGGCGAAATAAGAACCTTGACTATTATCAGTCTTTAACATAGGCATTGAACTATCATTACGATTCGTCCAGCTATTTTAGAGATTAGTCTGTACAAACAGACAGATAATAATTAATGTATGAATATCTTACTTGATATCGTAGGATATTATATTAAATTGCATAAGCAAAAACCTGTACCTAGCGTGCAGGTCACGACATTTCATCGCGACTTTGCAACACAATGAAAAAGTTTACAAAACGAAACTCAAATACTGTATCCGCACGGACGAGCCGTAATGTTATGAAAATATTTGGCCAGCAACCTCTCGTTATCTCGAGGGTTCAATTCACGAGACTGACATTCAGAGACCTTTGAATGTCAGTCAAGACATATTGATCGAAGTGAAGGCAGAGACTTACGTCTGGAATCGTCAAACTTATCATTGTTAAAACTGCTATAATCTTGATTTACGTTTACGCGAATGTAATAATCGTATTAAAGTATTATATACGGATTTTTGTAATTTGCTTAGATTATGGGAGTGCTGGCTCACCCGCCGTGAGGTATGTAACACGTATGACGTAAGAAACGAGCAACGTCGATAATATGCTCTGTAATTCTCATGACTCCTTTTAATACACTTACTTGGTCCTCTAAGTGACATATACTCTACATCTATATGTAAGTATATACAGAGACAGAACAGAGACTCACGCCTATACGCCTCCGGAGTAGGCAGATATTTATTACACCACATTCAAACGACGATGTTTATAGATCCCTCGTAATAGAATACCTATTGTCGTCTAACATAAAATACCAGTAAAAGCACTATGGCCGACTCGGGTCGTATCGTATCAAACTGTCTGCCTAACACATCATGCTATCTGCCATCAATGTCAGTCTTGTAATCTGAAAATTTTACTGAAATAAATAAAAGTTATAAAACTAAAAAACACGTTTCATTAAAAAATAAGAAAATAATTTAATTAAATTATTAATTATATTTAATTTTTATTTTCTTTTATATTTTCTAAATTATTGTATTGTCCTCGGTCTTTGATAAACGAATGTGAGTTTGTTTGCTTGCATGCCTTATCGACCAATCATAAAGACATAGGTACCTCATACACGTTGAAATGCTACAGAAAAGGAAATCTACGTTAACGCATGCGACGCCGTAGGCAAAATCTAGTTGGAAAATCGAAAAGTCCGACTGTTGTCCTACAGAATTCCAGTCCACTATTCTATAAAGCATTCAAGCCATTTATAAATTCTGATACTTCACACAGTACAGATATAAAAAGAAACTGAAAGAACGCGGTTAGCAAAACAAATCATAAATTAAAACGTAATCAATCACAATTTTATAGGACGATGTGTCACAACATTTTAGTTAAAAGCACAATCTCAAATTTAATCTCGAATACCGAGACGAATTTAGAATAACTGAGGCTGAATATTTGGAGCATATTATTTATATAAGAATTTCAGTTATATCTATACGTGGTTAATCTTAAAACTGAGTGCAAAGGGCTTAATAGCTCAGAAGTATAAAATTAACCATGGTGTTGTTGCTTATCGCCTGTTTTAAGTGTCGGCTTTGATGTCCGAGCTATGCCAACTGTTATAGGGTACCTATTTTCGACAGGCAATCTGGGTATTATTTTGTATATTAATTACTTTACTAGCTTCTATCTCTTGGAAACACTACTTTTCGGAAGAAATGTATCCTATTTTCTTTTCTGTAAACTTGACAACGTGTATGCGAAATTTCATAATGATCGGTCGAGTAGTTACGGCGTGAAAACGTAACAAACTTACATTTGCATTTATAATAAAATTAGTTGGCATGCTTATAGCTTTACTAGCTTCTAACTCTTAGAAACAGTATGATTTTTTGGATAAAAGGTAGCCTATGTCCTTTTCTGTACCTTTGACAACATGTATAGGAAATTTCATAATGATTGGTCGAGTATTTAAGGCGTGAAAGCGTAACAAAGAAACTCACATTATATACTATACTATACGCAGCGGTAGTGAATGCGACTGCTGTGCATGAGGTCTCGGGTTCGAATCCCGGGTCGAGCCAACAAAAAGTTATTGGATTTTTCTGTTAAGAAATCTCAATACGAGCCCGGAGTTAGGAAGTTGGCGGTGTTAGACACCCCCTTGCCTCGAAAAGCACGTAAAGCCGTTTGTCCTGCGCCTGATCTCTCTCCGGTCGTGTCGGATTATCCGTCCCATCGAATCATGAGAGTTAGGGACCAGAGAGTGCACTTATGATTGCACACACGCTTGTGCACTATAATATCTCCTGCGCCGATGGCCAGTCTCCGTTAAGATTGGCCGCCGTGTCCGAAATTCGGTCAGGAGGACATTATTACATTAACCTTAAAAGTGGGTCTGATATGTTCAATAGGCCAGAAGTATAAATAAAATGTTAGCGTTGTTTCTGATCGCCAGTTTGATGCTTAGATGCATGAGTTACGCAGTGTTATTGGGTAATCTCGACAGGCAATTTGGGTAATATTGTATCTTTTATTTTTAAAGGTAAGTATATATCGTAACAAGTATTAATGCGATCATGCATATTGATTAGTTTTTATGCTTAACGTTTTGACCAGGTTAAACTGACCGTGGTCATAAGCTGGCTGCCGGTTTATAATTACGCAATGCGTTAATACCCGTTACGAACTATAGAAATTTTAAAAGTTATCTATTAAGCTTTATGTACAAGAAAAATACCATGTTCATAGGCTAACCTAATTTCAATAGACATTAGCTACCACTTAACCTTTTGGTTCTGCATTACCAAACCCACATCCGAGTTTGCTGATATAACTTAAATTTTGTTACAGTAACCATGACAATAACAGTTGGTTACTAACTAACTGGAGAGGCGACTATCGAGTTTGAGGTGAGTTTAGCAGAATAGCAGGGCCGAGTTCAATCATCTTTCGACACATATCGAATCATCTTCTTTTTTATTCTTAGTAGGATTACGTATAGCTTTTTATTCTGAGATCGTGGTAAGACACCACGATCTCATGTTAAACGAAGTTGTAGTCGACGATGGCGCACGCTTGCCTTGAAGGCATCGATATATCGCACTCTTGATTAAACATAGACTTATCTGAGTATTTTGTTTTAATCAATTTAATAACTTAACACAAATATAACATTGGAATTTAGCCACACAATTAGAGTTGAAATTTCCTAACTGCCAAAGTTCGAGTTAAGTCACTGTTTTATTAAGATTTCAATAAATTATTATTAATTTATTATAAAGCGAGGGGTATGCCATTAATAATGGAAACAATATCAGCCAAATGGCCGCCACCACCGCTACGCTAGCAGGACCATATTTTCCATAAAATTTACCATCACCAATACGCACATTTGCGGCTGTATGGTTTTGAAAACTTCATGAATTCCATCTTTGAGATCTGGAATCGAGTGTGAGCCATTGGCAATCAAAAAATCAATCAAAAAAGTCTAATGGTGTTAAATCCCAAGATCTCGGTGGCCAATTGTAATCGCCTCTTCGAGAAATCACACGGTCAGGAAACTTTTTACGCAAAAGAGTGATGATATCGTTACTTGTGTAAATTATATATATCATTAATTCCCAGATAGCAATATCCGCGGTTTTGCTTAGTATCCTAAACCCATTTCTGTAGGTACCTCTGACAATATGTATGCGAAATTTCATAAAGATCAGTCGAGTAGGTAAGGCGTGAAAGAGTAGCAAACAACCAAACAAACATTTGCATTTTGCCCGTGATTTCTTCTCGTGACACGCCTCCTTGGTTACTGTAATACAGTTACTTCAAAAGTGCAAGCATGTACGTACATTTAAAACGCGTACACATTTTCTTTTACTGGAAATTTCCTACACATGCGAACGCATTTAGCACCGTTTCATATTACAATTATAATTTGCACGGCAAACTTACACGCAGTGACTACACAATAATAAAACCTTGTTTTTGCAAAGCCTTTACAAAGGTCGACAACCTGTACAGTCAAATAAACAAACAAATAAAGCCGACTAATATTATAAATGTAGAGTATATGAGGATGTTTGTATGTTTGTGACTTAATCACGTGTAAACTGCTTAGCGGATTTAGATAAAACTTACAATACATATACATAGATCTAGCTTGGGTAAATACTGTTTATTGCGGTATGGTCCCGTGAAATTTTAGCCGGTAAAGCCGGGGCAGAAGCATTTACTTACATTATGTATATCTTTATATTAATACGTGAAGCAAAAACTTTATATCCATTTTTACGAAAATTGCGCGGATGGAGGAGTATGAAATTTGGCACAGTTAAAGTTTATATGGAGAAGGAGGGGTGAATCCTAACATATTTATAAAATATGCATAAGAAATACATTAAATTAATGAAAAAACACTAAACGCACACAAACATTTATTTTACACAAGCAGTTGTTCGGTTGACTTCGTAGAATGCTTCGTAACTATGGTTACATATGTGGAGTAGGTGACTAAATAATATGTGAGTATAAGGGTATTAAGTTATAGACAATAAAACTCTAATAACGATCAAAATTAAAATTTAAATAAATTATGGGCGAATTTCGACCATTTGGCGACCGCTAGTAAAAATATAAAACATTAAAATGTGCAATATATTTCAATCTACATATTATAATCTTCGGAACATCAACACGTTAGATATTAGATTTATATATTTTGCTATTACAAAATAACATAAATTTATAGATATGTCTATAAAATATATTCCTAAAGAGGTTGGTAGAATTGAACACAACGATCATATATAGGTATCTCGTTGATCGTACTACATCCATATTAGATCCTACGTTATAGATGGACCTATTGCCATAGCCAAACATTCTGCCATAACACAGCTATAGGTTGCGTGCTGCCGCTACAAATTTTCTAACAAGAAGATCCATTACACTGCCTGATTTCAGTATCGAACCTGGGACCTTAAGATCGCAATTATAAGCGCAAACTTATATCACGGCGCAAACTTATATCACGGCACCAACAAAAAAGTCTCACAGACAGAAATGTAATGTTATTAGCAAACATGTTTATGACCAAGAGCAAAATATTCTAGAACACATTGCTGGCGGTCCCACGTTCATAACTATCCTATGAATCCGGACCGAGGACTGATAACGCGACAGCTGCACGATAAGGTCAACGACTTCGGAAACTGACGTCACATAACATAATTTTATGATATTTGTACAAACAAAGATTAGGTTCCGCCGGCGACTTTGCTCGCGTTATAAGCCATGCTAATATAATGTATGTAAACTATGAAACAGACAGCGATACACGCCGCGACTTAATTTGACTATGGTATGGGTAGATATAGGTCTCGAGTTCTATTCCCGAGTCTTATTAGGTCCTACCCTCAAGAAATTGAAAGTAGCAGTAGCGTTTTCACAAAAACATAAAATTCAAATTGGCCAACAAAAATATTGATGAAATAGCACAACGTTACCAATTTTCTTTATATAAAGCGGCAACTTTATATATAAACACCTATTATTAAAATTAATCACGTGAGATGTTGTTAATAAAGGAACTGACACTATCCCCTGACGCCCACAAAATGAAAGATAACACTTTAAATCATCCAGTCTCTTATGATTCTTGAACACAAAGCAAGTCTCTAGCGGGGAATTCATGCGCAAGTCACATACGGGATTATCACGTACATGATTATCATGGGTTAGGCGTGCCGCTGGCGATTGGTGACGACGGACCCGACAATTTGATCGGCAATATAGAACATACAGTCTTATACAATAACAAACACAAGAGACAAAGACAAAAAGTCCGCTGGAGAACAAACCAGGAGACAAGGTGAAGCGTAGCATTTTTTTAATCCTAAGTAATATTATAAATACGAATGTGAGTTTGTTTGTTACGCTTTCACGCCTTAATTACTCGACCGATCATCATGAAATTTCAAGGTCAGATGTGCAGAAGAGGACTTGGGATACTTTTCATCTAGAAAAAGAAGCAATGCGTTCCACACGCAGACGCATAAACGAACTAAGTGCTAAGACTGCGCCGAGCGAAATGTGCCAAAACAGGCGGTCACAGTTAAGTTGATGAAATCAACACTTTTGTTTAATACAAATATAAAATATACATTTACCACAACAATGAATGTGTTTACAAGTAAAAACTTAAAATAATTAATATTTTCGCCTACAAAATTACGTAAATTTGCACGAAAAATGCAAAAACGTAAGATCGTGTTACGTGATATTAGATTATAACAGCAGAAATCTATCCTATTTTACAGCTTAAACGAAACATAAATAGTTATATTACAATGTGTCCGTCCCAAATATTTAAGTTATTGGTTGACAATAAAGATACATATGTATTTATCAAACAAGCACTTCAAATCGTCCATACAATTTTACTATGGCGGCCGCGCGCCGCCGATTTGAATATCGAGCTCTGTCATTCAGTCCAACCGCGTCTTACGCTTGGCGCACTATTTAGCAAAGACTAATATTCATCAATCATATGTGCCTTGATATTTACAGCGTCTTATATCTTTTATAAACTTAGACAAATTTAACACCAAGAGGTATTTTTTCAAATTGTACGGATGTACAGCCTTGGCCAAAAGTATTGACCACCCCATGTATTTTTCACGTGCGTAATATTTGCAGAAGAAATCAATACATTTTATTTAAATATAGATTAGGTGGCATCTAAAAAGATATTTAAAACAATAGTGTAACCAGTTAGGGCTAATAAAACATCCGATACAAAGCATCTTATCCGTTTAGTAGTTTCCAATCTTTAATTCAGTTTACCATTTTGCGTCGTTGTGTACACATACCGTCATCTAGCGCACTTCTTGTATTATTTTGTGTTCAGTTATATTAATTTCGATACACAAAACCTAAAAAATCCGAACTATCTCTTGAAATACGTGTGAAAATACAACCTTTTCATGAACAAGGGTAATCCCAAGTTGAGATATCCAGAACTGTTAAGTGGTCGCGCCAAGCGGTGCAATTTACCATTGAGCGATTCGCCGCTACCGGTACGCACAGCGATATGCCCAGAACTGGGCGAAAAGGTATTACCAGTGACCGTAAAGATCGAAAATTTGTGAGAGAGTCTTTGAAAAACAGGACAAAAATGTCTCCTGAGTTCGCTGCTGAGTTCTCAATGGCGAGTAACAACACAATTTCTGCCAAAACGACTCGTCGAATACTTCAGGAAGCTGGTCTCAAAGGGTGTAAATCCAGGAAGAAGCCATTGATCTCAGACAATAATAAAAAGGCTTGCTATGCATGGGCCTTAAAGTACCAACATTACACTAAAAAAGACTGGTCAAATATTGTGTGGTTAGACGAATCAAACTTTGAAGTAAGTTAGATAATATAAATGTCCAAATGGATAAATAAGTATTGTTGAAATTTAAAAAGCTATACTGTTGTCTTTTCATAATTAGTTAATCTCTATTTATTTTGTTTTTGTTTAGTCTTTGGAACCCCTGGCGCTACCTTCGTGCGTCGCCGTGAGGGAGAAGAATTTATGCCAGTGTGTGGTCCCGACTGTAGAACACGGCGCAGGTACCGGGATGACCTGGGTCCTGCATGTCTGATACAGGAGTCAGCGAAATGTTTGTGTATGAGGGCCGAAGGGACTCTACAAAATACATGAATGTGTTTAGAACCAGCTTTATTGCCTTCGTTTTTACACTTTTTGGTGACATTAATATGGATGGAGTTAAATTCCAGAAGATAACGCACCATGCCATAAATCAGCCCGCACAATGTCATAGTTTCGTGAAAATTCCATTAAGCTCCTGGCATGGCCTGCACAGTCGCCGGACCTTAATCCTATAGAACATTTATGGGGAATCCTAAAGCGTAAGGTCCGGCGCCACACAATAACAACAAAAGAAGAACAACTAAAAATACGCCTCCGCCAAGAATGGAATACCATAACTGAAGAACAATGTAAAAATCTTGTAGGCTCTATGCCAAGATGAATAGCTACTGTGTTAGCGGCTAAGGGTGGCCGACGAAATATTGATTTTATATCAAAGTAAAGATCATTTAAAATGTACACAAGTTGTTTCATTTCATTCTATACAAAACTTTTTACAAAATGCTGTTTTTATAGGGGTGCTCCATACTTTTGGGCAAGGCTGTATATACGAAGATTTAAATCATAAATGCTACTACGTTTAAATATGGTAAATTTTCTGGATCGTTAGCTTGTCATCTGACACACAGTGACATAATATCTGTATTACAAATATAGTAATGCCCGCGAATGCTAGATCTTGCCCGAGGCTTCACTCGCAAATATCGGTTAAGTTAGTAGCAGAGCTTCTTCTTTTATGAAAGGTATCCTAGGTACTTATGTCATTTTCTGTACCTACCCCTGACATCGTGTATGCAATTTTCATTATCTTTGGTTGTGTTAAGGCTTGAAAGCGTAACAAAAAACAAACAAACATTCACTCACTCACATTTACTTTTCTAATATTAGGATTAGCCATTTCTCATCTATACTATGATTCAGGATTTCGCAACATCTGTGGGGTCACCGATCTATGTTAGTACGACCAGCTGTATTGTAAACAATTTGAGGTAACAGTATCCACATCTGGGGCACAGTTATAATGGTCAATGGCTATTAAGTAAACAAAAACGTGTCGAGTTATGGGTCTTTTGTAATTCTTATAAACAAAATACCTACACGTGCATGGCTAGTAGTGTTGTTTACGTATCGATTAGAATATACCTTTCTGATACACCCTGTATATATATATATATATATATCTAAAAAAAATCTGTACTCTAATTTTGACGAAACCATTATTCTAATTAAATAAAAATATGGTCAGGGTTATTCTATATCACCAGTAGAATGCGTGGTTAAAAGGAATTACACGATTTCAAAATCACCCTGTATATATCACAATCACACGCCAATTTAAGCGCACACCCTGTATATATATATATGTATATCACAATCACACGCCAATTTAAGCGCAATGTAAACGAGGCTAGCGAAATAAACATATTATGTAACACAAACACTGTCATACCAAAAACAGTACAAACACAAATCAAGAAAGAACTGCGCGATACTATTCTCTTTAACTGAAGGTCAAGGTCAAATCATTTGTGAACAAATTTAGCGCAACACTGCTGATATAGTTTTAAATATACATTTTTATTGACTTAAACAACAATCACGATAATTGCGTAACGGCTTTTAAATTGAAGTTAATAAATTATTCTCTACTTTTTTAGTTTGGTTATTCTAATAAAGCGTGTTTTTTAGTTTTTAAACTATTATTTTTCTAACAAGAAAGGTTCAGTAGCAGCACTGGGTCTGGAACTGTGCCTTACTGGCAATAGGCTCGCTTCCTATTACGTGGGTAAAACTAATGCTGGCGAAATTTGGGAGTGATACTCCTTTGCCGACCTTTTCGGGGAAAAGACGTGAAATGATGTTTGTATAATCATAACGAGCACCTATACGCCTCAAATCACTGCATTCTGTCTCGGAAGGGTTAGGTTATGTTAGTTTCCTTCTTGGGAGAGGGAGCGCTTAAACCCTCTCCCCAACCGCAAAACCGGGCGCCGGAGCGCGCGAGATGACCTCTAGCCACTCTGAGGTTTGACCTGGAAGTGGTGAGCTTCGTGGGCCTGCCCGCCATCCGATCAGCACCAGGTCCGAGAGGCGGCGTGCGTGTTCCCACGCGCGATATCATGAACGTTTTATTTATTACTTAGAGTACTGTAATATTGTCTTCTGTTTACGCGAATGTTATTTATTGAAATTAAACTACTATATATGTCTCCCCGTGACCATGGCTGCTGAAAAGCAACCGAAACGTCGGGGAAAGTGTAAACCAAAAATAAATAGATTTAATAGTTTAAATAATTTTATTAGCTTATAAATTAGTAAAATAAAATCAATAGTAGATAGTAGTAGTGTAATATTTTCAAAATTTTGCAATACAGTGACAAATAAACAACGCGATAAAATCCGTATTAGAGTGCTGTATTGAACTATTAGGTACTTTAGTTCCCATTGTAAAAATTGTGGAGACATTTAATAACATCATATCAAGTAGAAATCAGTATGTCATTATACGTTTATAGTATGTGATCAATAACATTAAAATGTACAACTTGGTCGCATCGTTTTATCTAAGGAAGTACATCATTAATTACATATTCTATTATTATATACATAACTAATATTACAAATTCGAATGTTAGTTTGTTTTTTACGCTTTCACGCCTTAACTACTTAACCGATCATCATGTAATTTTGCATACACGTTGTCAGTGGAACATCCCCTCTCTCTACGACTAGTTCAGTTTATGATAAAGCGTTCCCCTACACCAACCGTCAAGGTTATATTAGGTGGAGCCGCTGTATCTTCCAGTGCCCGAAAGCACCTTCCGGGACCAGGTCTTGTCCCCAAACCTCGACTTTCTCCACCCTAACCTCAGAGATTCGGTTCTCGTAAGCGAGCTACCTCGTGCCCAAGTGACACTACCTATTCTGCAGATAGGTACCGGAGCAATAAAGCCGCTCACCACTCGCAACTCTGGGAGTTGCTAACGAAAACCTCGCTGAAGCTGACGGAGAAGCCGCCTCCCATATCTCCAGTATGGTACCGAAGCTGTGTAAGGCACGCTCACTGCTCGACGTACATATGGATGTACGTGTGCCTACCCAAATAGGCCTACAAGCCGGGTGTGGCCCGAGTCACACCAGCTATGACTCTTACTTGCTGAGCAGGCAAGCGCCTGAGATGCGTTGCAGCAGTGAAACCACACTGCCACTTCGCTAAAGACAACTCCGTGCCTCGTGCGACCGACTGGTTCGCACTGGCCGCGCCTGAGTCCGACGCTCGAACGCCACGTGCTTGCCGAACAACGAACATGTCGTCCTCAGCGGCTAACCACATACCCCTGTGAGTCCAACACCAATATCAGGCACCGCGCACTCTAATCAGCGCGGTCGATAGAACACGTCTTTCTAGGCGCAGTGGGCTTCCTGACCCCGCAGTAGCCTGGTCCAAAGGGTAGACCGTAAGACCCATAGTTCTCCCCCGAAACCCTATCTACTCGGGTCTTGAAGATAGGGGGGGACAGTAGGGTTTTATGAGTGAGAGAAGTGCCAAAGGGTAGGTCTCTTCGTGTAGTGGCCTGCCGTATCATACGGCGGGCCGAAACCTCGGCGGGGTCGCGACTGCATGCGCAAGTGATTCGCACGGCCCCGTCGAAAGCGGTTTTGTCGAGGAACACCGTGGTAGGTTTAGTCGGGAGGTCCATTATCATCATTTTAACATCTTTCTTTTACCCCGGTGAGTCCGACATAACCCCTCCACCCGTCCCCGCGAAGCGACAAAGAAAATGAAAAATGAAATTTTTGGCGCCTTCTTAAACCCAGCCAAAAATAGGAGCCCCGCGAAGCGGGGCACTGTCGACTTAGTTTGATCTCTTTAAATATATTTTGCTGTGCAATTTGTATTTTTGGTGGCACAAAGGCAAAAAATTGAGGAACTGTTAAATACTACCCGTACAATATTAGTGTCTCTTTGTGGTAGAACAAAGACACACTTATATTGTACTAGGAATATTTTATTGTTATTATAAGTTTTATTTGCAGTTCACACAATTTTTTATCTCGTGTGGGTATCGGTCTCGTAACACTCGTACATGGATACCGTAGTTAAGTAATCGCCTCACCAACCACTTAAATCAATAAATTATAATAAAAATATGTTTGTGTAATTATAAAGACTGTACACTAAAAGTAATATAAAGCTTGAGCATACCAACTAAACAAAAAAGTGATCTGCTCGCAATCATAATTAAAACACTAAATCTAAATTATATTTTATTATATTTACTATTAATTTCGACCATAAGTAAACAGTCTAAGAAAGCACATGCTTATGAAACGCTGCAGCTATTTTAAGAAGCATAAATTATTTATAACTAGTTGTTGGACTAATCTGAATAATATTAACATAATATAATGATTTCAAATCATACTTTTTGACCCACATCGCGAAATAACAAAACCGGATATTTGTACAAGACACATCATGATGTGTTAGGTACATTATGCTAGACTGTTAATCTATATGATATGTATAAAATAGTCTTTAGCTCGCGGCTTCGCTCGTATAAAATGTAGCCTATGTCACGGTAATATTAGCTAACAGTATTCTATCTTCATACAAACGGTCGGAACGCTAGTCATACCTACGCGCGTCGAGATCGGTATGCGCTTGGTTCACAACCAGTCGTGAATGCGCCGCAGTGACGAATGGAGGGTGTGATAGTTTTGTCAGCAGTAAGCGTGCGATTTGTGAATATTTGATTGAAATAAGTACAAGTACTTACATAATAATTATGGCAAAGCAGGCAAAGTGCAATTGTAAACAAAAGTATGTATTTTTAATTCAAGTTTTTATTCGAATGCAGATCTTTTTTAATACTATTTTTAACAATAAAGCTTTTCGTACGTCTCAGTCGAAACGGAAATATTATTCAATCGCAAATATATGTCAAATATATAAGTTGCTTTTTATTAAATCTACTAATCAAAAAACATACATGATTTTTATTGAACACTTCTTATTTCATTCATATCAAATTAACAATCATTAAACTAGAATGAAACTCAAGTACATAGGTAGATGAAATTAAAATACTGTATTATTTATACTGTAAGTGAGCAGCCCCTTCGCATGTTTGCGAACCGCGCGGCTCTAGGTAATTATTTCAAGAACAGAGCCGAGTTACAATACTGTTAGATAACATTACCGTGCTTATGTTACTCGGTGTTAATATAGCTTTCTAAAGCTGAAAGATTTTTTCAATCGGTTGATTACTTGTTGTGGTAAACACTTACAAAACAAACAAACAAAAAAACAAATCTTTCCTTTTTATAATATTAGTATAGAAGTATAGAATAGAAGTCCCGTGCAATACCACCGACTTCTATGAATACTATGTCGCTCTATGACTGGTAGCGTAATGTTATAATAGCCTATGTTACTTCTAAATCAAGTAGCTCCCTAATGGTGAAAGAATGAATAAAATCGGTTCAGTAATTTTTAATGTGAGTAGACAAAAAAAACATACAAGAATACAAATATTTCTTCTTTATAATATAAGTATAGATAGGCAAACGATATTTTTGTATAGTAAGCTATTGATGAGCTTCAGGGTGACCAATAAAAAAAATGGATACAGTTCGTTATTTTTTGTTGGGTAAATAAGTTATGTCTTTTTAGTTATGGTAAAATTTCAACCATATAAATAAACACTAATATTTATAACTAGCTATGTCCCGCTATTAGATAGATAGTGGTGTTAGATAGTCCATAATATTCCTAAAAATAATTTATATAAAATACAAAATCATTTTTAAATCTTATTGGTATAATATTGTCTTCTGTTTACGCAAATGTTATTCATTGAAATTAAACTACTATATACGGCTTTTATCGCGTTGTTTATTTAGCACTGTATTACAAAATTTTGAAAATATTACACTACTACTACTGATTTTATTTTACTAATTTATAAGCTAATAAAATTATTTAAACTATTAAATCTATTTATTTTTGGTTTACACTTTCCCCGACGTTTCGGTTGCTTTTCAGCAGCCATGGTCACGGGGAGACTCTATAGTCTATATTCTCGAAGTCTCTAGAATTTTGTAATACAGTGCTAAATAAACAACGCGATAAAATCCGTATATAGTGGTTTAATTTCAATCTTATTGGTAATTCCTGCAATTAGATCCATATATATATATATCCGTATCTATGTCGTTAAACTAATAACAATTAAATTGTGTTAACATCAAACATACGTATTTTATTATCACATTCTAGTTCATTCTAATGACCTTTATCTAAGTTGACCAGAACGCATTTCACTGAATATCATTATTTCACAATAATAACTATGTAGTTGATTGCCGTGGTTCACCCTTTATGCTCCTATTGCCGTGGTTCACCCTTTATGCTCCTATTGCCGTGGTTCACACTTTATGCTCCTATTGCCGTGGTTCACCCTTTATGCTCCTATTGCCGCGGTTCACCCTTTATGCTCCTATTGCCGTGGTTCACCCTTTATGCTCCTATTGCCGTGGTTCACCCTTTATGCTCCTATTGCCGTGGTTCACCCTTTATGCTCCTATTGCCGTGGTTCACCCTTTATGCTCCTATTGCCGTGGTTCACCCTTTATGCTCCTATTGCCGTGGTTCACCCTTTATGCTCCTATTGCCGCGGTTCACCCTTTATGCTCCTATTGCCGTGGTTCACCCTTTATGCTCCTATTGCCGTGGTTCACCCTTTATGCTCCTATTGCCGTGGTTCACCCTTTATGCTCCTATTGCCGTGGTTCACCCTTTATGCTCCTATTGCCGTGGTTCACCCTTTATGCTCCTATTGCCGTGGTTCACCCTTTATGCTCCTATTGCCGTGGTTCACCCTTTATGCTCCTATTGCCGTGGTTCACCCTTTATGCTCATATTGCCGTGGTTCACCCTTTATGCTCCTATTGCCGTGGTTCACCCTTTATGCTCATATTGCCGCGGTTCACCCTTTATGCTCCTATTGCCGTGGTTCACCCTTTATGCTCCTATTGCCGTGGTTCACCCTTTATGCTCCTATTGCCGTGGTTCACCCTTTATGCTCCTATTGCCGTGGTTCACCCTTTATGCTCCTATTGCCGTGGTTCACCCTTTATGCTCCTATTGCCGTGGTTCACCCTTTATGCTCCTATTGCCGCGGTTCACCCTTTATGCTCCTATTGCCGTGGTTCACCCTTTATGCTCCTATTGCCGTGGTTCACCCTTTATGCTCCTATTGCCGTGGTTCACCCTTTATGCTCCTATTGCCGTGGTTCACCCTTTATGCTCCTATTGCCGTGGTTCACCCTTTATGCTCCTATTGCCGTGGTTCACCCTTTATGCTCCTAAGTGTCGTAGCGAGATATTAAACTGCCAGAAACCAACCTCAATAAACAGACTACAAGGCGCAAAACAATTTCAAAACCTGCCTAGCAGTTCCAGAGATTAGCGCGTCTAAACCAACAGACAATCTCTTCAGCTTTATAATATTAGCATAGATGTGTGTTATATGACCTGACCATGGCCTACGGTAACAGCATACCATCGCGTAACGTGTTACGTGCTGGTAAGCGTTTGCGGTAGACCATGGACGGTTACGACACCAGAAATGGCGACCACGCGTTGCCTATCCTTCAATTGATACATAATTTAAGTAATTGTTTCCTGACATAGATCATTATCTACCTGTACAGTTCATAAAAACAATAGGGTAGCGACTCATATTTTTTTATTTATAATTATGTATAAAAGTTACGTTTAGCAAACTCTTCAATAAAATAAATAAGATACAAACGTTTCCAATTTGGTAGTAGGGGTAAATGTCAAATAACAGAAAAAGGATGCACGATACAAACTGTGACGTAACCGCTATGTAAATGTATATCTGTCCGAAGGAGATAGCGAAAAGATTTCCAAATCTGCCTAGCAGTTCGAGAGATTAGCGCGTCCAAACCAACAAACAATCTCCTCAGCTTTGTAATATTAGTATATATGTGTGTTATACGACCTGACCATGGCCTACGGTAACAGCTTACCATTGCGTAACGCGTTACGTGCACCTGGTGTTTGCGGTAGACCATGGACGGTTACAACACCAGAAATGGCGACCGCGCGTGGCCTATCCTTCAATCTTAACTAATACTATACATGGGAATGTGAGTTTGTTAGTTTGTTACGCTTTCAAGCCTTAACTACTCGACCGATCATCATGAAATTTCGCATACACGTTGTCAGTTGTACAGAAAAGGACATAGGGTACCTACCTTTCATCCAGAAAAAAAGTAATGTTACTAATTTAAACTAACCAACAATTGCGCAAGCTAAAAGGCGGGCAAAATCTAATCTATACTAATATCATAAAGCTGAAGAGTTTGTTTGTTTGGTTGAACGCTCTAATCTCAGGAACTGCTGGTTCGAATTGAAAATTATTTTAGTGTTGGATAGCCTATTTATCCAGGAAGGCTATAAGCTATATAACATCACGCGACCAATAGGAGCGGAGCAGCAATGAAAAATGTTGCAGAAACGGGGTAAATTCTCTCACTTCTAAGAAGCAGACTAAGTTGCGCAGGTCAGCTAGTTAATACATAATTTGAGTGAAGGCTTCCTGTAGATTATTAAAACAATTATAATCTATATTTAGCTATACTAATATTATAAAGACGAAGAACTTATGCCCGTTTATAACGAATAAACTCGAAAACTGCTGCACCAGTTTTAAAATTCTTCACTATTAGAAAGCTACTTCACGCAGATGTAACATAGGCTATATAACTTCACGCTACAAGCAATAGGAGCGGAGCAGTAATCAGAAACGTGGATAAAACCACAGGGGGATTATTATTATTCGTTTATAATACAGCCATTCTTAAAAGTCAAAATGGAGGTTGAATAAAGTAAAATTACTATTGAAACTCGCTTTGTAAATAGAATTGTTGATATTTTTTTGTTGCATTAGCTAGCTAAAAACAAGGTAAAATCGAAATAAATCTAAATATATTGACCCAAATGATCGATATGTTTCGCATAACAGCCATAAACACTCACAGAAAGGCGTAAAAAACTAATCGTAGCCGCATCGCATACGTAAACATGAAAGGAAGCGCTGTCATGTGACTGCGACTGCGCATAGAAAGTATTCGAGCGTACGGCGCGCGCGCAGACCTTGAGTGAGTCAACGCGAGACAACAAAAAGTTAATCGACTGTTTTTATTATTAATTAGGGATTATAGGAAATAGGAGGTTATAGGAAAAATATATTAGGCGTAATCCCAATTCAAGTATAAATTGGATTTTTATTGCGCAACTTGAATACACGGCCATTGCAACAGAAAAAACTAAAATATAATTTCTATATTTTTGTGTAAGTTTGATTAACTTGGCTGTTCATATGGCGTAACGGGCCAAGCGATTCGAATCCCACGCAATAATTGATGAACCACAAATTATTTTTCTGGCTCTGGGTTCTCTTTATCATTAATAGTATGTTTGTAAAGTTCCCGTGACACAAAGCCTGATCACTTGTACGGTCATCGATTGTTCAAAAATAAATTACTTCACGAAATCGACATCTCCTTAAAATGCAATTCAAAAAAATTAATTGGTATTGTGCAATTTAGTAGCAATACGGAACCATCGATACGCGCCTTTAATATGAAAGTAAAATGTTGCTCGACTATACAGAATGTCCGGTAATTAATGGATAACCTGGAAATGTCTTATAGTGGAAATGATGGCCGTTCAGAAAAAAATATGAAAAAAAATCTATCCTAACTACTACCTGAGATATGTGTTTTTTTTTTAATTACCCTCTATAACTTTCTTGTATACTACGACCATAAATGAATGAAATCCATCGGTTTTTTGTTGTTTTATTATTAAACACTAATTATGCTAATAGATAGACAGTCATAAGCACGCTATGGTAATACAGCTAGCACATTTTAAACTTTATTTTTTTAAATTTCATTTTCATTTTTTCTTAGCGGCCTTCAGTTCTACTATAAGACATTTCAAGGTTATCCATTAACTACCGGACACCCTGTATATTGACTGATAGTAAAACACTCTGAAAGATACACATCTAAAATAACAGTCTTAAAATCGCATACTACAAGATAAAACGTATCATTAAATGAATCAAATAGATTCAAGTTATATTAAGTGACAATCCCACGTGTTGCCATAGTAGTCACCTTCGAACGCAAGAATCCGGTCATGGAGCAAGTTTATAGATTAGGTAACTTAACTATGATTCGTTTTGATAACTTATTGAGAATATGAGATGACCGTGTTAGCCAGACTTCATTGAATTCTTCTTAGTGAATAAAGGTTCTTGTTTACGTAAAAATGAACATAGGGTAATAAGAGAATTAATATGTGGCCTCGATGACGTAGTGGTTAGTGTACCACGCCTGAGATCGCAGGTTCGATTCCCGCACAAGTCAAAAGTCAAACACTTGTGTGCATGGACATGATGTTTGTCTTGGTCTGGGTGTTTCTATGTATAATATGTAATGTATATACAAAAAAAAGTATATTACACATATTATATATGTTTATCTATTGTCGTGTTTATAATTCAAGCTCTGCTTAGTTTGGGCTAGTTTGGTGTAGTGTGTATGTGAAAGAATATTATTATTATTATTTATAGTTTTATATATTGCGCCTAAATTCTATTCTAATAATTTTAGTTAACTTTATCTAAATATTGTTGTGAATCTCTTCCTCCTTTAAATAACACTGCTGCAATACTTTTATTTGTGCCACTAGTTATTAATGATTAATATCTCTTTTTTGTAAATTGTGGAAAATGTGGTTGTTTGTACTTATTTTACAAGTACCAATGTACTTATCTATTGTAATGTACAATTGTTAATATTTCCAAATTTAAAAAGGTAGTATTTAACTGTACCTCAATTTTTTGCTTTTGTTCCATCAAAATTACTAATTGCACACCAAAATATATTTAAAGAGATCAAACTAAGTCGACGGACGCTTCGCGGGGTTTTTATTTTTGAGTGGGTTTAAGAAGGAACCTAACATAACCTAACCCTCCGAGACGGAATGCAGTGATTTGAGGCATATAGGTGCTCGTTATAATATATTTTAGTAAACATATTTTGCTGTGCAAATAGTATTTTTGGTGGTCATTATATTTCATCCCATTTAAAAACAAATATATATTTTGTGTTTTACCTATGAAATTGCCGCTTTATATTTACAAAAGTCATTGGTGCCGTTATTTCAAAAATACTTTCAAGTATATCTTTAATGACATAATACGTAATGAATCCTAATTGATAATAATATTTTACACGTAGGTATAGTTGCTTGACTTTAGGTCAAGTATGGTGTCTTAATTATCAGAAACAACTACCATCATGTAATTATGGCGTATTGAAGCAACTAATCCGGGTAGACACTAATAGCAGCGATAGCTCAATGGAGAGACCAACAGACTGCAATGCAGAGGGTCTCGGGTTCGAACCCACGTCGCGCACCTCTGACTTTCGGAAGTTATATGACTTTCCGAAATTATGTGCGTATTGATTGACAATTATTATCGCCTACTCCGTGCCTTGGAGAGCACGTTAAGCCGTCGGTCCCTGCTGCCATGAACATCTATGGCAGTCGTTATTGGGAAGTCAGTGCCCTATAATATCCTGACACTGGTCTACCCTTAGGGTATCGTTAGCCTTCGAGTTGCGGAGGTCAGGTGGCAGCCGCTGCGTGTAAAAACTGATATCCAGTCAAATCCGGCTAGACCAGAAAAGCCGACCCCAGGTGACTTGGGAATAATAAAGACTAGGGAGAAGAATCCGGGTAGATACTACACAAACTAACTTTGAACACAAATATACGACTAACTAAGCTATGCCTCGACATTGAAAAGAAGGTAGTAAAGAATTATTATTCAAAGGCCTATTTGCCCAATTGCTTTGACCATGCAATGGCAAGGTATAGCCTTGTGTACCAAATGTATTCGAAAAGAATAATACGCATCACTAACACTGAACAAAAATTTGGCTGTCTATGTTTGTTCCAATAATACAAAAACTACTGAACTGATTTTAATGCGGTTTGCAAAATTAGGCATCTTCATCTTTTATTTAAAAACCAAGCTGAGATTCGTCTAATTGAGTTCAATAGAACCAGAGATGTGGTGCATAGTAAGTACGACGTAAATGGCGTCACGGGCGAACTATAATTCCTGCGGTCTTAGATTAGACTATATTGTTAATAAAATCGCGCTCCTAAACTGCAAGAATTGTAATTGATTCAAAAAGAGTTATGTACCTATAAGACGAATATTTCAAAATATATTATTACAATGTAACATTCGTGTTTTTTGTCCGATTGTGCACACTTTTTCTTTCTTTCATTAACCTCAATCACGCATCGATTGAGCAAATGTTTATGAAATTTCGTCTATACGCCAGCCTCTATGAGTCAAAGTAAAAGATTAATCATTATAAACTTAGTCTTATTTATAAAATAATCCTTATTTAACAGCTTCAAATGTTTAGTACTTAAAATACTCTGTTATTCGCATAATTATACCAGCCCTCTATTAAAATGTGTGAGTAGAGTTAGGCCATAGTCCACCAGACTGACCCAGTGCGGGATGGCAGACTTCACATATCTTCGAAAACATTAAAGAGAACTCTCAGACATGCAGGTTTCCTCACGATGTTTTCCTTCACCGTTAAAGCGAATGATAATTAACTATTTATTATTCTCATAAGCGTTCTGTAAAAAAACATTATTTAAAATCTTTCTGTAAACCCTCATTATCTACAGCGTGTTTGTTAGATATGTTAATATTTTTCTGAATAATCCTTTTTAGATTTAAGACGTATTTGTAAGCAGTCTTACAACGCAATCTCTAAGTCATCGCTCTCAAGAAAATTGCCGCCAAACATCTTTGTGTTATGTTCCTAGTATGATCACCAGGCTTGTGGCGGAGATGGTGTGCTGTTAGTAGGAGAGCCAGTATAAACTTTCCGTCTTGCACTGACAGCAAAGCGACTTCCTCATTGAAGAGTTGAATACACCAGGTAGGTAAATAAATTTGGTTAAAGTATATTACATGTTTTATGTAGGCCTATAAACTGCAAACTGCAGACTGCAATCCAGCTGGCGTCTGCGGTCTACTGCCATTAATAAAATCGCGCCGTAATGTAGATTTAATTGCAGTTCTATTTACTTAATGATAAATGTTCCGCAAACGATAACTCACACCAATTTTGGACGATAATTTAAAACATCACATTGACTGCACAGCTAATAAAATATCTACATTAAAATGCATTTCTATATAATTATGACGGCTCGAAAAATAGATTTTAACATGTTTTAGACAATACTATAAATAAACATATTGGCAGCACAGCCAGAAAAGTTTACGCATGGAGCGAATATTCCATGGCCCTCATATAAATGATTACAGTTACGATGCATCATACATAGGTCAGTAGGCAACGGCTATTCAAACAGAGCACAATTATGTTTATAATTATTATGAATAGACGAAACTGAAAGGTTGACGTAGTGTAACATACACATCAGTGTTTGATTATGATTAATGATTGATAGTTGACGGTAAGTGCACTCACTGGGTAACGATCGGGAAATGAACGTCGAAATCAAGCAATAAACGTTTCGTGCTTCCAAAGCCCGACTCCCACATTTAGTCGCCTCGCCACTGCAACTGCGCCTGCGTGTTATGGGTTCGGTCCCCACACGAGACAATAATTTATGCGATTCACAAATTTGCAAGCTCTTTTATGTCTGTTGTTGGAATATTTGTAAAGACCCTGATACAAACAATATTTCTAAAGCAGAAACGTCGTTCTAAAATTAAAATAAACTAGTTTACATAGTATTACTATTTCGTATTGTAATCTGTGAATAACGTAGTGAGTAGTCTATTTGATAGTTCTACAATTTGTAGTACTATATTTTTTGTAATGTTTACTACGCAGCTATTTTTTGTTCCTAATAATATAATGTTTGTAGTGTGAATGTATTACTGTTTCTAGAATAAATAAAACAAAAAATAAAATATCTTTTAAGTCCACCGTCATATTCATAACACATATTCCAGAAAAACAGAAATATTAGCACATCTTAAAATATAACAACAAAGAGACAACAAGCGAAAGACAGATAGAATCGGATTATGTTAGCACCGTTTGGGTACGAAACCTTAAAAAAGTTACTCTTACTTTACAAGATACTCATGTCAAACCTTTACGGATATCCCCAAAGAGTTGTCTATTTCAGTTACTATACAAATACATTTTCGTTAAGCACTCAACTATACCTCTGTATATCGCAAGCTCTAAACAAATACGAACGGATACCTGTGTGGGATATTTCCGATAATGTTATCAGACCGTGTATGAAATATGCAATGATAGGTGGGAGGTTCCAACCATTTCTATTGCCACCTACCCGCTGTGACGTAATCATTTATCACTATGATAATAACAAATATCAGCGAAGCGAGCGCAGTATGTTTTTAATTCACCATAATTAACTCTAAGAAAGGTTTGTGAAATGCAGATCAATATAAAAATGAGTTAACAGACCGTCAAACGCTTTTCAGCTGCTGTGATTGACTGACTGATTTACCAGTAGCCAAGAGCAACGATAGCTCAGTGGGGAGACCAACAGACTGCAATGCAGAGGGTCTCGGGTTCGAACCCACGTCGCGCACCTCTGACTTTCGGAAGTTATATGACTTTTCGAAATTATGTGCGTTTTGATTGACAATTATCGCCTGCTCCGTGCCTCGGAGAGCACGTTAAGCCGTCGGTTCCGACTGCCATGAGCATCTATGGCAGTCGTTATTGAGAAGTCGACACAAAAGATCCCACTGGGTCGAAGTGTCGCCGGTCTGTACTGACTGGCCCTCTCACAAGATAAGATAAGATACTAGTAGCCAATGAAATTACTTGAGTTTAATATTGACACGTCGTTGGTGAGCCTTTCAGAAACGTGTGTGTATTGGACGTTCAAAACAGTTTTAAATTAAAGAGTTATCTTCATTTGTAGTCAGTCCACTACAGCTGTATAGGGTTTGCGACTACCATCCTGAGCCATCGATGCTATCGACCCTATCACTTTCGCGGTATTGGTGTCCTATTCTTTGCCCACCTTTGCTATAACTGGTGGCAACGTCCTGCTAGCTCTTGCTCCTGCAGCGCGACCGAATTAGTAAAACCATTATATTTATTCCAATAGCCAATAAGGTTAGCGTGCTGACTAGGCAGAATAATTATTATGAATAACCAACTATATCTTTAAGTTTTGCATAAACCTTAGATGACCAAGTTATAACTACATACCGGTCGTCACAAAGCCAACACAATTGTACAAGACTTTTTGTCTATGACTTTAAAGAGACAAAATGAAGTTCATGGTCATTCTATATAGCAAAGATCACATGACTTTAATATACAATAATTCAAATCATACAAAGCATACTGCAGTTGTGGTATAGAAGTAATAAAGAAATCACGTGAGGTCTCCGCAGGATATTCCGATTAATGAATTCATTCCTTCACTACTGTGTGGAACAGCACAACTATATTCACATTTGTTCATAGGGTTAATACACCAAACGGACGAGCATGTATCCTAACTAATATTATAAATGCGAATGTGAGTTTGTTTATTCACTTCTACAGCTTCACTACTCGACCGATCATCATGAAATATCGCGTACTTGTCAGGGGTTCAGAAAAGGACCCCTGTCCTTTTCTGATATCTCTGACCTTATATCCAAGAAATAGTACTGTTCTCAAGGCATTGATGATTTATTGACAAAATCTACAATAACGCGAGCGAAGCCGCGAGCAAATAAAAATTAATAAAACAACAAAACGCTATCGCAGTAAATGGAAATATATACCAAATCGCAAAGCTGACTCAACTTAAATCCGGAATTTTGCTCAAATTGAAAAAGCTCGGGTAAGTATTGCTGCTGAACAGAAGATTATTTCCGTTAATTATTTCCGTTATACGGAAGATCGCAGCAAAGCGACCTAGTTTTAAGTTTCTGCAGCAAGTACGATTGCTAGACTTTGGTGTGCTGTTGATAGTGACCCATGTTTGGCCCTTCCGCTTACTGCGCAGAGATTCCTCTTAATGAGAATCGGCAACGCACAATTGATTCACCTGCTATAGCAAGCCATCACACACTACGATAACGTTCTCCGCGTGATCATGGCTGCTGAAATACGGTCGAAACATCGGGAAAAACGATAATAACTGAATAAATTAGATGCATTTCTAAGGTAACCGCTTATTGTCTGGCGGGTAAAATAGGTTGCCTAATCTGTAGTACAAAAAGAATGTGTACGACAAACACCTATTCACTTACTTAAGTCTGTTAATCCAATATTTATAAAGTCCAACGCAATATAAGAATATTCGTTCCAAATTCTTTTACCTTAAACAATAATGAGAACATTTGCTACATCAGAGACTGTTTTATCTCGGTCTTGATATTAATAATTTCCATTCCTTACATTGTGATTTAATGATAAATGTTTGATAAGAAATGCAAGTACCGATGCATGGCATGTCTGTTATATAAGTATTTGACTTGTTATTATATCACGCTACTTTACGCTAGGGGGATTACTCATACGTTGGCAACATTACAAATTAGCAATTACTAGTTTCTTCCCGCTGCTTCCCTAACATAAATCCAGGAGTATAGGTAACAGAATTCTTTCAATAAAAAAATCTTTCTGTAAACCCAGGACATGATCTTTGTGTATCTAAAACCACTGAACCATTTAAGCAATGCTTTGACCTGTCAAGTCTTGGATAACAGACATAATTAAAAATCTATTGTGCCTGGCCGCCGATGTGCCGCTGCATCTCAATAGGTTAAATATACATAGATACATAGACTCACACACCTATGTCCATAAAGACGTGTGCAGAGACATATTACAAACACATTTCGCATACTCCTACATAAGGAAGCGAGTCTTCTGCGGTCTTCTAGGCTCCGTACTGCTATTGATAATTTTTTTACAGAGAAGCCCAATAACATCAGCCGTAGGATCGAATTCAGGCCAAATTATCACTTGCATTCAATACCGTTACGCCACGGTTAAAATATGTAAACTCTATTTAAACGTAAGCATAACTTCATTTTTTAAATGGCACTCATAATTACACTAAAGACATATTCCAATTAACATAAGAACATTCTGGTATGAAAAAATAACAAACTAATTAACCTAATTAACACTTTGACATATAAATTAAGCAACTAGGTTACACATATCTACGAAATGAAGCTATCTGTCTAGATAATACCAATGATAAATTATATAATGCTTATATACATATGCTCATTACTGACTGCTTATATACATATACTTATATATCAGCAAATAAGTAGTCATATTACAGTTATTGTATGTAACTTTTATGTATTAGGGGACCAAGTATGCTACAACAACATAAACAAAACAGAAACATATACAAACTCTATGCTGCTTCATTTCCTAATGGCAAAGTCTAATCAATTTGTCCAACTCAGGAATGCATGCTTTGTCATGAGACATCCCAACTAATATTATAAATGCGAATGTGAGTTTTGTTTGTTTGTTACGCTTTTACTCCTTAACTACTCAACCGATTAACATGAAATTTCGCATACACGTTGTTAGATGTACAGAATGGGACGTAAGTGGAAACATATAATATATTCTTACCTGAATAAAAGCTATTATTATTATTATAATGGGACTTCTTATCTTATATACGAGACCAGTCAGTGCAGACCGGCGACACTTCGATCCAATGGAATCTTTTGTATCGTCCCCACAGTCTATCCTTTAGCTATCTCCTTATGAATGTACTGCATCAGCCGCAGCGTACACTTCAGAGGGAGAAGCCTGAAGTCTCCGGGGTTTGAATATGCCAATCCCATCAGACCGATTCTCAATCCAGCCAACGCGTCACATTCACACAGTAGGTGCGATATGGACTCATCCTGTTCACCACAGGCTCTGCAGATCAAATTGTTTGCCAATCTTAATCTGCACAGGAAGTTGTTGGTGCCAAAATGACCAGTGAACGCTCCTGTGAGCAGGCGTATTTGGCCCTTGTTGTACCCGCAGAGCTTCCGGGTGAAGCCCGTGGCTCTGTTTGCATCGAATAAATAATGGGACTTTGAGTACCTTTCATCCAGAAAAATGTACTATTACGAACGTAACCTAATCTACATTTACGCAAGTGAAGCCGCAGACAAAATCTAGAGTAGTATAAATGTGAAAATAATTCTGTACATTGTTATGATATGATATTGAAGAACATACATTGCATAAATTTTATTTGAAACATTAAGCTTTCAATCATTAAAATTTTTAAAAACAACTAGTTGAATGTTAGTGTCTACCTACCCCTTGTAATGTATTGTAGTCTATACAAACATGAGTGTGTAACTCCGTATTTATCATAATGTGCAACTATCGGTCATAGATATACATTAATTTTATTGACTTATTCCTCAACTATAGTTTATTCATTGTTATTAATCTGTCAATTGCTGGTATGTCAGATATAATTGAAAATCAACTGAGTCTGGCCACTGGCGACTGCAGCTCAAAACGAAATACAAATAATATAATATCAATATTTATTCAAAGACAGATAAGAGGGGTCACATATTACAATATTATGTGAGTTACAACAGCCTATAAAATGATAACAGTACGCATAAACATCCCAAACAACAAATAGGTGAATCATTATCAGCATTACACAAACAAACTTTATCATAAAAGCAGACACTGGCTACTGCGTCTTTTTACTTTAACGAAAGATATTATATCACAAAATAAGTATACACGTAAAGTGAAGATATTTATATTTTAAATTCATGTGCTGATGCAAAAATGTGAATATTTTTGCAACCAATATTCTTTTAAAATATATCATACTCTTCGTCAATGAGCTCTAACTCTGAGATCCAAACTCTATACAAACACTTTTTTTGTGTGGAGTTTCCGGTAGGCATCGTACCAGCATAATGTTGTTGTGTATGATGTGTAGCCAATAGCTTCTTGTTATTCATGCTCTCATTCCACTTTCTTAGTACTTTTGCACTAAGGCAGGGAAAGGAGAACAAATGTTGATTTAATTGCCTAATACATTTTCTCTTATGCTGACATAGTACTATTATTTATAAACATTCTAATGCACTTTTGAAATACCATATTTTTTTATTACACAACATTTTCTTAGACATACTGATATGTTAATACAAGCTGATTTTTAAACAACACCAAAAGTAATATTGTCTTCTATTTAAAAATTAAATAGATTTAATAGTTTAAATAATTTTATTAGCTTATAAATTAGTAAAATAAAATCAATAGTAGTAGTAGTGTAATATTTTCAAAATTTTGTAATACAGTGCTAAATAAACAATGCGATAAAATCCATATATAGTAGTTTAATTTCAATGAACACCAAAAGTCTTGTTGATATTGAATTACACATTCTGAAGATTAGTATGTTTAAATGCAGATTTTCCACACTATTCCATGCTTGTAAAATAAAATGGAAAATATTTGATTCAGATAACATAATCTTAACTTACGTAATACTATCTTTATAAGTTGCCTTAATTTTTCAGTTTATAACATGATTAAATGATTAAAAATTATGATAGTAGATATTACATAAATATTTAAAATTAATACACATACACAAGAACTATCCACAACATCATTGTCATATTAATAAATACAACAGATCCCAATACTTCCAATAATATAAAAGTAGAAAGAGGTACTCACTCGCTAGTCTCCTTGGTCTTCTCCACATGTTTCTTAATATCAGCTAGTGAAGAGTCCAGTCTGTTTAGGAACTCATCAAAACTCTTCTTCTCGTCAGGGCTGCCTGGAGAAAAATCCCTGGTTGGCATGCCAGCGATGGAGGCCCGATGATTTGGCGGTGGCAACTCCGTGACCCGCTCACCATTCTCGTAGAAAGGCGAATCTCTAGTCACGGGAATCAATAAATACTCCCGTAAAAACAAACTGTCCGAGGCGAATAAACGATTCGCTCTCCTAATCTTCTCCATCTAGAACAACGAAACGATACAAATATCACTCTCTACACTCAAAATCACCGGAATTAACGAGATAATAACACTTTTATTGCGATGTTAGGACACTTACAGTAACACCATATTTGAGCGCGATCCCTTGCAAGGTATCACCTTTTGCCATCACATGCTTGATGTATTCTTCGTTCCTTTTTATATGGTTACACGTACTCCCATACTTTTTAAGGGGTCGGGCAGAATCTCGGATAGAAACTCTTTCATCAAAAAGACGGTCCTCCTCCATTTTTGACGTGTGAGAATGACAGCGTCGAATCAACTGAAGTTAGCTTCGAATTATAATAGGTACAAATGGTACAATGACCTTTTCGTTTTGATAAGCACAGCAATTAATTTCGTAGTACAACAAATTTAAATAAAATTCGTATAAAATCACAAATTAAACAATGACAATAAAAGAATAACTCTTTAATAAAATAACTATTATTTAGATATCTTTTATACCTTTATATAATTCACTTACGCCATCTAGAGAACACAAACTGTAATATTTTCTAACTATAGAGTAACTTGTTGTATTATGAGAGAAAATAATAATTTCTATCACAAGATGGCGCTCTAACACTTTGCAGTAAAACACCGATAGAGGGCAACGTAGAAAGCTTAGCCCGGGCCTTCAATACAGAGTAACCAATCATAGATCTGGAACCTTTAGTTCATTCACCAAAGTTGAGAATCAATCGTTCTGTTCTGTTCATTCATTTCATTCAGTCTCACAGTACATCTGGCGGAGGGTGGTGTTGTGTTGTGTGATTCTAAATTAAATCAAATTTATAAATTGTTATGAACTGGAAACGTTTTCATTTGTAGTGTTTTATCATTTAGTTTTTAATTTTTGTATATGAATAGAAAACATTTTAATAATATAAAATCAGTAATTGATTTGTTTTTGACCAAATATTTGATTTTAATTTATAGTTTGTGTACATACACATGTGATCAATAAAATTATCGCAACATTTCTTCGTAAAAAGGGTATGTATGAATGAAAGTATTAATTTTTAAATATTTAGTGACCACAGACGTTTGTATTTTGTCCTACAGTGTACCTACTTGTTTTCCCCAGTCGGGCGCACACCGCCCCATTGCGAAAAATATATATTATTGCGAGGGTCGGCCGGGCGCGTTCTGTTCACGATCATTTTATTACTGTGGGGCTCACTTTTTAATTGTTAAATACCGTGGATACAATTTACTCTATTCTAGCTGTACTTGACAGTTTTTGCGTTATATACCCACAATATATTATTTAGCTTTTACCTATTTATTGGATTGCACTTCAGAACATCTAATATAATAATAATAATTGAGTATTTTTTTAAACCAAAGCACTCCTCGATGTATTTTATAGGTATTTAATATTTGGGATAAAGTGGGGCGTTGGAAAATATATACCAACTATCAATATTAGGAAATTATCCCCTACTTACTATCTAAAAACTTAATAACAGGTTATTTCAGATAGCTCTGAACAGACGTTAAAATGTAACAATTTGCTAGATAGGTAAATAAAACAAAGGTATTGTAGATCATGTACCTACTTATCTTTCCCAAACCATTTATACCTAAATGTCATCTGGGTGTACTTATAATTATATCTGTATTCGTCTCTTTAGCGCTTTAGGATAATCGTAATTAACGATAACTTACTACATGTAATAAATTTTTAGCTATGAAATAACATAAATTAATTTTAATTTTATCACATCAATAAAATTTCACGAATCACGAAAGGGCTACTAACAATCAAGCTAACGACACCAACTCGCTAATGCGAACCCTTAAAGGTCATGACCCCTAACCACTTATAATGCACCGAGAAATATAAATATCAAATTCCTAACAGTTGACTCACGAAACGGCCCAAACATCCCTCCCAGTTATTAATGGAGTGTTATTAAAAAAACGCGTGAAAGAGAAAAAATGCGCGTGAGTTATTATGAGTCAGAGTAAACGGAACCAGTTCAGAGAACAACCTCAAGATCAGTATGTCATTATCTCGTGAATCACCGCCGCCCGTAGCATTCAACCTCCAAGGAACTCCTATCTTTAATCTCTAGATTTATAGGTAAAACTCATTATAATGCAAGTTCATCTGATATCTTTGTTTGTTTGGCTGATATCGTGGTTGCCTGAACCTATTCTTATTAAAAACAAAAGGTTTGAGTAAAAAAAGAAGATTCATAGATAAAATCATACAGCTATTTTTAGTCTCCGGATTGTATAATGTCGTTTTGATAAATTAATATTATGTTTTCATTATATATGTTATTACTTATCGGTTACTAAACGTAGTTAAACATATTTCAAATGCATTGAAATTTACGATCGATGCAATAGATTACAGCAGATCTTAGAATTACAATACGCGTATCAGATATTATATTTTTACGTAGACTAAACATACGGACTACATTAATTCAGTGCCTTGTATTCCTACAGCTGACAGCTCGGCTTACACATCATATTTCATAGAACCTTACTGGTAACACAATACCCCATTATTAACCGCCCTTACCGAGAAACTATATGCAATGTTCGTAAAAAGGGTCCATTCGTAAAGTTCTAAGCAAATAGGCCTTGATCCAACAGTAAGATTCCTATAACTGTAGAAGTTGTAAATAAATAACCGTAAGGTGATAGTGTGTAGTGACGTCACAAGTCAATACGCAGATGACGCGACTAATGTTCGCGGATCCGGCGTGCGGTTTCCAAGAAGGATATTGTTGAATGACCGAGTTACTGTTGTGTAATGTATTAAAGCATAGCTTTTACCTGACTGGGAAAGGGTGTTTGGTGACTCAGCTGTAACGAAACATGTGTTTGGATGAGTGATGTCTGTGCATAGCATCAGTCAAGGTGTGCCCGGATAGATATAGGAAGCCATTATTTATATTCTAAATTTAAAACATTTTTTTTTTTAATTTCTAATCAATAACGACCGGCGATTGGGTCACCGATGATAATATTGCTAGTAAGTTGTGACATCACAGTTCACTTTTACATTCAAGTGTTAATGTTGTGATAAGATTTACTAACAGTAAGTACTTAAATATAAATATGTTTTGATATTGAGTCTCAGCTTCTGGCTGATAAGGGGATATAGAAGGTTTGTAGTTAAATCGTTTCCTTCTAATAGATTAGAAATCACTTACAATATCTATGTGTATAAAAATTTCGTGTCACGGTGTTTGTGATCGCACTCCTTCGAAACGGCTCGACCGATATTTATGAATTTTTCATATTTATATTTTATAGGTATGAGAATAGAGGTAGCACACATATCAACTCGGAAACGGATCGGCACCGTATCAACTCGAGCCGTGCAGTATTCTTTGTATGAAACTCCCTACTGCAACGCACACTAATCGGAATCGTAACGTAATCGCCTCGCCTCGAGACAAGCTTGCAGTCCTCGCGCTTACGGCTCGTCGTCCCCGCGCTTACGTCTCTCCGTGCACTACTGTTGCCGAACATGCTGTCGTTCACAAGATAACTAACAGTCGTGTTGCGCGCGTATTTTATTGAATTTGCAGGTTAGATTTCAAACAAAAATAACGATGAAAAGGGATAATTGAAGAAGTGAGAAAATATCCATGAAGAGAGAAAATATCAATATGATTTAAGTAAGCGCGGCGTCGCCTAGCCGTAGCCGAGTCGACGTACCGGAGCTGTTGATCCGCTTTGGTTATAAAAAAAAAAAAAAAAAAAGCGTTCCCTATCCGAGTTGATATGTGTGCTTTGACCTTAAGTCGTAAAGTATATTTCATACCGCTAGGTGATTAGGATGTCAACCTAACCTACATTTACGTGAGCGAAGATGCGGGCAAAATCTAGTCTTTAAATAAAAAAGCCAAGTAGTTCGGGAGATATACCACCTTCATAGTAACTACTTATTCGAAATTCGAATGCTTGCAAATAGACACACTTTGCACTGTTTGTTTTTTAATGGCGCCTTTGGAGATGTGTATGGTTGTCCTGCATACAAATATCTACTAACTGTTTTTACGTTATGTCAACGGCACATAAATAATTATGGGCTACATTTATTTTATGTTCTCATCTTGGACAACGATCTAACTGGACTTGACATTTAGTGCCGAATATTAAAAATCAGTGGTTAAGTCTAAGAGACACAAAATGGATTCTGCCGTTCAGACACTAAAATGGCCTGTTTAATGGCGGAACCATTTTCCTTTATGATGGTGACGACGCTAAAAATGCGCAGACGTAATAAAACTTTATCAAACCAACTACAACTTAAATGAGACAACTTGAAATGAGTTAAGTACCTATTATTTTTATATAAACGCGCGAACATAGATTATATATTATGCTAGTTTTTTTTAACGGTGTAAGGAACGAAACGAAAATTTGTCAGTTCTTTTTTTAAATTTCTGTTGTCGGCCTCGATGGCGTAGTGTAACCGACTGCTACGCCTGAGGTCGCGGGTTCAATTCCCGCACAAGACAAACATTTGTGTGCATGAACACGGATGTTTGTCTTGGTCTGGGTGTTTCTATGTATAATATGTATATATTTACAAAAAAAAGTGTATATGTATGTTTATCCATTGTCTAGTACCCATAGTACAAGCTCTGCTTAGTTTGGGCTAGATGGTGTTGTGTGTATGTGGGAGAATATTATTATTATAGCCTGCTCATACGCGTTCTATGCACGCACCCATTCATAGAAAATAAGTTAATATGATTGTCGAAAGAGAAGAGAGAAGAAAGTAAGAATTAATCGAAATGTAGGAGGATGATGTCAGAAGAGGTACATATAATATACCTAAGTAGGTATATGTGACAAGTTTCACCCAAATTCTTTCAACCGTTTACGTGTGTTTGAATAAGAAACATCCAAACATCATCAGAATCTCTCACATTTATAATATTAATTGGCAATTGAAAATATCCTTTTACTTTATGACTATTTGTATTGCACGAATATATTAAGATACTCAACACTTTAAAAATAAATAAGTTTCTTATAGACAACTAGCTGTCCTGACAGACGTTGTCCTGTACACACGAAAAATAATCTAAATCTAAACCGTTCTCGAATCCACTTGACAAACACAAAAAATTTCATCAAAATCGGTCCAGCCGCTTAGGAGGAGTTTAATTACAAACACACGCACAGAAGATTTTATATATATAAAGATAGACTAAACAGGTAGAAGTATGTGCTAGCTTTTGCTCGCCGCTTGGCATGCATAGACTAGTTTATGTTGGTTATAGAACTTCAAAAAAAAATTGCTGCCTATGTTACTCGGTGATAATAAAGCTTTCCTACGTTGGAAGAATTTTAAATTCGGTTGAGATTGGTTTTCGAGTTAAACTCTTACAAACCAACTATAAATCAAATATTTCCTCTTTATAATATTGGTATATAAAAATATCATTATCAACAATGACAAAATGAGGAATCTACTTAAAATAAATATAGTTTTACGCCTATAACAGTGCCGTAATCACCACGGTCGCTGGGAGTATTGATGGTGGCCTCGTATTGCCTATCCATCATCGTTGACCCTGTTCGTCCTTATAGGCTCAGTTCCTATATCAAGAAACGAGTCGTTTTAGCTACGGATAGTTAAATTTTGACATATTTTTCACAGAACATGATTGTGTTAAAATTAACTGTCCGTATGTAAAACGACTCGTATCTTGATATAGGAACTGGGCCATAATACCCACAACACATTATAGGTACTCAATTTTACGTATATGAAAGCGCCAGCTGTTTGCGCGATTACATACATATAGGTATAACTAGTGACCCGCCCCGGCTTCGCACAAGTAGTACAAAACCTTAACAAATTATACACCTAAACCTTCCTCATGAATCACTCTGTCTATTGGTGAAAACCGCATAAAAATCCGTTCAGTGCTTTTTGAGTTTATTGCGAACAGACAGATAGACGCGGCGGGGTACTTTGTCTATACTACTCGTAATATTATAAAGCTGAAGGGTTTGTTTGTTTGGATGAACGCGCTAATCTCAGGAACTACTTGTTTGAATTGAAAAATTCTTTCAGTGGTGGATAGCCCATTTATCGAGGAAGGCTATAGGCTATATAACATCACGCTACGACCAATAGGAGCAAAGCATAAATGAAAATTGTTGCATAAACGGGAAAATTTTCTTATATGAAGCTGATGAAGTTGCGCGGATCAGCTAGTTTTATAATATGTAGTGACGAAAAGTACTTCGAAACTGACATATATTTTATTAGATTTATCCGCGGATTTAATCGAAAAATTTCTATCCCTCGAGAACAGTACCTACACTTTCTGAATGAAAGGTACCCTATGTCCTGTTCTGTACCCCAGACAACGTGTATGCTAAATTTCATGATGATCGGTCAAGTAGTTTAGGCGTGCAAGCGTAACAAACAAACAAACTCACATTCACATTTATAATATTAGTTAAGATGTGTGAATCGAATTTTATGAAACAGACATTAACTATTCCAATAGGCTCATCTTTTACCCATAAAACCATTTAAATTGGTTCAGAAAGAGATAAGATAATCTAAGTACTCCACTGCAAGAAAAAGCATGCAGATGTTTTTACACATCTTGACCGGGCCAAAGGTGCCTACAGTTTCACATCCCATGGAACCGCATATTGACATAAAGTCAAGAATCATTTATTTATTTAGGTCACAAAATAACACTTATGAACAGTGATCGGAGTAGGTAGATTGATTTTTGGTACTTGTATCATAAATGCACACAGAAAGAATAACATGGATAAGCCATTTTCCCGGAAAGTAATTCCGGTATTTCCGGATTCAATTAAATATTGTTAATGTTGGTAGTGATATTATTCCTACTCAATTCAAAATTTAAAGGAAGGTATCAAAACTAAATTAATTCATTATTTATCTGTTGAATAATAAAAACAATCGAATTCCGATCGAAGCTTTAATTTTTATTTTTAGCCTTTTATGGCTAGAACTTTTATAGATAGACATAAATTGTTGCACTTAAATTTAAATATTTTCATAGAGGTCATGGTAATTTGCATTAAGGGTAGAATAAATGACGGGGCCCCATAGAGGGCCAATGCCTGCTGGGGTCGTGAGACTGTTCTAAGGATGCACCACGACTCTGAAACGTAAAGGGCATACGAAGGAACAGGTTGATTTTAGTCAGATTTTAGGACCAAAAAAAAGGGGTAGAATAAAGAAAAAAGATAAAAATCAAGATTGTTTATTGTTAAATATGTACATTTTACATTTATTCACATTTTTAATCTTCATCGATTACAATGTCAGCATCCTGGTAATCCTGATCTTTACACTTAAAATATATAACTATGAGTTTCTCTATATTTTCTATTTTCAACCTATTTCTTTTAACATCTAAAGTCCATTTATAAATGGAAAAAGACCGTTCTACATCTGACGATGTCAAAGGAGCAAATTTTAAAAAAGGTATTAAATTATGTGCTTCATTTTTTTCAATGGCCTCACTATATTCTCTAAGTGTGTCTAAATCTGGGTTTCGTTCCATAACACGTTCTATTTTATTTTTTATATTTTCTGAATTGCACTGATTTATAGCATCTCTGACGTTGTCAAATGCTAAAAGTGAATCTGTCAACGATAAATTATGCTTTTGCAATTCTTTTAAAGACAAATGAATTATAAAATAATTGTCTTTAATGTAATTTAAATCTTCTTTTAAATTTTCTTTTTCTATAATATTTTTTGCCTCTCGAATAGATACCGCATCAGAGCTGCTTAAACAAGATAACACTTCTTTTATTTTTTCAAAGTTTTGAGCGTAATAAAATGCTGCCTCTAACCAAGTGCCCCATCTTGTAACAACTGGTTGGGGAGGTAGCGGCAAATCTGGATATTTTTCTTTTAAAATTTTGACTCTACTTGGGGCTTTCAAAAATACCTTTTTAACATTTGCTATTAAAATGTTAACATCGTGATATTCTAACCTAATTTGCTCAGATACGCGATGAAGAGAGTGCGCCAAACATGTTACGTGCTTCATTTCAGGTAAGTATTGTTTTAAATTTCGTCCTGCAGACAGCATATATGCAACGCTATCAGTGCAGAGGACAAGAATGTTACCTACCTTCGATTCAAAAGAATCTTCCCAAAAGTTTTCCAAACATTCTAACACAAATTGCGTGATTGTTTGTCCATTAACTACAGTTAGCATTTTACATGCTACCAAATAAGGTCTAGTCAAATTGCTAGGATGTAATGGTTTTATTAAAAAATGGACTATATAGCGACCTAAAAAGTCTGTCGTTTCATCTAATGATATCCATAGTTTCTCATTTTTATAATTTTGCCGAATCGAATTGATTTTATTCTTAAAAAACTTGTCCAAGTAAACTTTCCGTAACTGTGATTCATCTGGCAGAGTACGATTAGTACACGTACAACAACAGGTACTACACATATATCTTTTAAAGAAATCTTGAAAAGTAGTATTTTTCATCTGAGACCACGGAATATTGCACAAAATGAGAAATTTTATAAGATCGAAATAAAATTCCTCTTCGGGCCGCTTAAACTTTCCCTGGTGTACTGCTCCTTCGATATGTCTTTTAACGTTTCCTTTATTTATGGTTTTCAAATGGCTTTCACATTTTGAACAGTATATTGTACCACTAGCGTGATCGTAAAGTAGTTCGGGATGACCGGATATCCATTTTTCTACAGTTTCAGCCTTGACGTTTGCCATATCTGAACTTTGTTTTAGAGATGGAACCTCGTATATATCACCTAAAACAAAGACATGAAAAAATTACATTTTATTTAGTTTATTTAGCTTACTCCGTTTGTTTTATTTTTCGTGGATCAAATTTAGTCATTGAAATTTCACCCTCTTCCTTTTAATCCAAAATGGCTGCCGCTACAAGATGGCGGACAATTTTTTTTTTTTTACAATTCCATCAATATATATATATATCAAATGAAAGGGCTTGTTACGTAGAATATTTTGTAGAGAAGTAGATAAGGCCTATAGTAATTTATTTTACCAATACATTGCAAGAGGACACAGGGCATTCAAATTATATACGGATTCCAGTAAAATGTCGGTTAATAGTGGAGTTAGCTGAATTGCGACTACATTACTAGAATATCATAATTTTGTTTCGCACTAAGCTCACTGGTTCATACTCTATTAAAGATTTAACAATATTAAGACTCATGGTATGTTCAGCAGGTTAAGCGAACAAACACAATACTAAAAATATTCTTATAGTACATCCAAACATGCTTTATACTCCTTGTAACTAGTAAAATATTACTTACCAAAGCTTGGTTTAAATATGTAGATCCAATTCAATAGTGAAAAATCTGAGTCCGTATATTCGAGCCAAATCGTGGTTTAGAGCAGATTCCAGAAGTCAGTATGTACACAAGCCAGGGTCAAGTAACGTTTTCACAACACAGTAACAAACAAAGATGCGCACTCTACGAACCGAAATAAACGAGTGAGCTACCTGGCATGTCGTCGGCGGGCGTACGCATTGTTCTGATAACCGGTTATTGTACCACCCATGATCCTTTGTTCTGATTGGTCGTTGGGTTTTGTCAAATCGTGACTGTGTGCCGTTAAAAAAAATATGAAGAATAATAAAGAATAATATTGCTCATTTTATTACAACTCCTACCTTTTTTTGAGGATGGCAAATCATCAAATGACTCCTTCCACTCTGGCAGAATAAAATTCCTACATAAGTTCCGGTTTTTTTTTAATAATCCACCAATTCCGGAGGAATGTCCATATTAATATATACGTTTCGGATCAATGACCCCATTTCAATCTACCTACTCCGATCACTGCTTATGAACGTCAAAATATATCTAGCTTAGTGAGTTTACTATACTATACTATACTGAAGTCACATTTAGGTTAGTTACTGGGTTCAGGCAAAGGGAGAAAATCAAAAAAGGAAAAAACTACTAAATCTACAAGAAACTCACTAAAAAACTATGTGTTAACATAGGTCATGGTGTGTCATCTATTATCCAAATCGCGTGATTAAATAACAAGCAGCCAAATATATTTGCAAACATACATAAATTAATAAAACCTTATTTAAATGATATCACTGAAAACCACATCCGAATTGGTCCAGTCATTGTAGAGATAAGCGTACTAAAAGTACAGATAAACAGGAAAAGTATAAATTTACAATAATGATTAAATTAGGCTCAGTGTTTGTATAGGTATATATAACCAATTGTAATACTAATGAAGATAGATCTCAATTAATTAGTACCGTACCTCTATAACCCTGTTATAATCTTAGCAGTAACTTTCAACACAACTTACATATTTTATTACAAGCTGTGCCCGCGGTTTCACCCACGTTTATAGTTACTGCGCGGCTCCCCTGAGTCGTAGCATGATATTATATAGCCTATAGCCTTCCTCGATAAATAAGCTATCCAACACTAAAATAATTTTTACAATTCGATCTAGTAATTCCTGAGATTAGCGCGTTCAACCAAACAAACTAACAGACTCTTCAGCTTTATAATATTAATTATAATAATATAATATTCTACCACATACACACATAATCTAGCCCAAACTAAATGGATAAACATAGGTACATATATACTTATTTTTTTTGTAAATACATACATATTATACATAGCAACACCCAGACCAAGACAAACATCCATGTTCATGCACACAAATGTTTGACTTGTACAGGAATCATCAAACACTAACCATTACGCCATCGAGTCCGACATTATTAGTATAGATATACATAGATCACACTATGATAGGCAACAACCAAACAATTCTTACTGCCTTACTAATATTATAAATCCGCATGTGAGTTTGTTTGTTTGTTATGCTTTTATGCCTTAACTACTAGACCGATCATTATGAAATAATCTAATCCACATTTAGGTACGTGAGCGAAGCCATGGGTAAAATCTAGTAATATTATAAATCAGAATGTGTATCCGTTTGTTTGTTTATTACGTTTTCACTCCTTAAATGCACAACCGATCATCATGAAATTTCGCATACACGTTGTCAGGGAAACAAAAAAGCACAGAGTACCTTTCATCCAGAAAAAGTCCTGTTGCCGAGGGATAGGAAAATGGACGCACAAACTTTACATGGCAATGCTTCGTGTTGACCTTCTTTATTTGGTACTGTAAGTCTTCTTCTTCTCCCTAGCCTTTATAATTCCCAAGTCACTTGGGGTCGGCTTTTCTGGTTTAACCGGATTTGACTGGATATCAGTTTTTTACACGGAGCGACTGCCACTCGAAGGCTAACGATACCCTAAGACTAGACCAGTGTCAGGATATTATAGGGCACTGACTTCCCAATAACGACTGCCATAGATGTTCATGGCAGCCGGGACCGACGGCTTAACTTGCTATCCGAGGCACGGAGCAGGCGACAATTGTCAATCAATACGCACATAATTTCGAAAAGTCATATAACTTCCGAAAGTCAGAGGCACGCGACGTGGGTTCGAACCCGAGACCATCTGCATTGCAGTCTGTTGGTCTCCTCACTAAGCTATCGCTGCTCCTGGTACTGGAAGTACTCTTACTAAAAGATAAAAGTTGATTAACAAACCTCCTTCCCCTTTTTACCATCGGACAACCAGATAAACAGGCCTGCGGCACAGGTACATGGTGAATATACCACATTTACGCACGGAGCACTTTGCTTCCACTTTTATAATGCGTACCGCAAAGGAATGGAACTCACTACCTAAGTCTGTGTTTCCCGATGAGTACAATCTGGATGTCTTCAAGTCGCGAGTGAATATGTATATTCTAGGCAAGCGTTCTCCATCGTCGACTGCATTTTCACTCAAGATCAGGTGAGATCGCTGTCAAACGCATGCCAACTATAGTATGAAAAAATAAAGCGAAATCTAGATTAACGAAACCAATCTACTATTTTAAACAAATTCTCTAGCTAAAAAGTTCATTGCTCCAAACCAAAACAAGCATCTTAAGAGTAAGTCCAGACATCCTTAAATAGGTACAAATTTTACGTAAAATATAACATGGCGTATGAAAATAAACAGTTTTCATCGCCGGTACAAAATAGAACATTAATACCATCTTCTTGTCCTGTGACGCTGACGCTAAAATCTTGTGTTATTGGACATGGTAATTAGTGGAGCGAGAGACCAGGAAAAATAAACTAGACAATACTGGCCAGTTGATTTGCTTATATGTAAAATACTTTAATCTTGAGTTTAAATCGAGCTTGCATTGCAGTGTTAAAAGTAGAAACAAATAGTTGCCTCTAAAACTTAATGTAGGTTAGGATGAGTCTATTTTTTTGGATTCAAGGTACCCTAAGGCCTTTTCTATTCTCCTGACAATGTGTATGCGAAATTTCATGATGATTAGTCGAGTAGATAATGATTAGAGTATTATTTTAAATAGCAGGTTAAACAGTGACATGCTATATTTTTAAACTGAACGCACGATTAGATATGCGACGTTCGCCGAACGCCGAATAATCAGGGGAGATACTCGGCTTGGTATTTGCTAAATAATGGCTAATACACGTGCGGGCTTTGACCGACTAGCCTGTTTTTATATATTCGACGAATACTTTGAAGCAGAGAAATGTATCTACAATAACCTGGGAAAAGCAGGCACTGACTAACGTATTTTGGCGATTAACGAGCATCTATGTGTATGAGTGCTGTTTGCGATTCGGCGAATGTTTGACCCGACGCGGATTCAAGGCATTTGTTATGTAATTTTTCAGTACAACAGCTAACTCCGTCATGCCTGGAAAACGCATGCATGTTTAAGAATCTCGATAGAGTTCGAAACTAGTCAGGCAAACCCGAATAACATGTGATTTTAATTAATCAAATTAAGTAAACTATGATTACCTCTCTTGAGAAACTTGTTTCTATAATAAGTAATAACATACCTATCTAATTTAGTTAATAAAGAATTCAGCCTTATTTTTTTGGAAGTAATTTTAATTCAAGCAGAGGATCGGCCATTTTGCTTAGTTGGAATGAAACTTGACAGTTGAAAACAACCTACAGGGTCAATTTTCGATGGTTATATGAATATTTTGCAAAGTTAGTGTTCTATATTACATGTTTTATATCCTTGAGTTTTATAAAGCGCTATGAAATGTGTATCTTGGTAGGTACTTAATATTAATTTCACCTTTATATTTCAAACCTTTGTCGAGAAACGTATTGACGGACAGAATAATAAATAGTACGGAAGGTACCTGACGAACAGAATGACAGATGGACAGCGAATAATATAAGGGTTCCTTTTGTCCTTTATAGTTACGATACCGTAAATACATACAAAAGAACAGGTATCACTATTTACTGACAGTATAGAACAAAAAACATTTTACTTTAATTTATTTTGAAACTACAAGTAACTAGATTTTGCCCGCGGCATCGCTTAAATGAAGTGTGGGTTAATAACAGTACTTTTTCTGAATGAATGATACCCCATGTCCTTTTCTGTACCCTCGACAACGTGTCAACGAAATTTCATGATCACCCTTACCTATGGAGCAGACTTCAAAAGTCCGTTCTCGGGGTCTATCAAAGAGCAATGGACCGTAGTATTTTGGGAGTCAGACTTACAGACCGCATCAGAAATTCAATACTACGTTCCAAAACTCAAATTGCTGATGTAGACCACTTAGCTGCCATTAAATTAAAGTGGAATTAGGCATTCTACGTTCGTCGTATGCCAGGAGAGTTATGGGCGGGAACAACCACACCGTGGATGCCAAGTAACGGGAAGCAACAACGAGGCCGGTCCAGGAGGAGATGGCGAGACGAGCTCGATGCCTTTAAAAGGGATTGGCAACTCATAACAAGCGATTGAGATAGATGGAAGTCGCAAGGGGAGGCCTTTGTCCAGCAATGGAACGCCAGTTAGGCTTATAATAATAATCATCATGATCTATTAAGTAGTTACGGCTTGAAAGCGTAACAAACAAACTCATATTCGAATTTATTTATAATATTTATTAGTTAGCATTCGTAACACCTTATGCTGCATGTAGTCAAATAGTGATGCGCTTAGTTGAATTCGAATAAAATTTTACTATAGTTGTGTAAAACGCAGTACCTATATTGCTAGGTCAATCGAACAGCTCACGTTCTTAAGTATAATGTTGTCAACACATTCAGATACAAATGTGCGAATCGTCTGTCCTAAGTTTACAAAGCTTCTATGGTCAGCTTAGTGGCATACTAACTCCCAATTTCTGAATTGAGAATTCTTACCTATATTGCTAGTTTAGGAACTAGAAATGCGCACATTTAAAATAATTTACAGTTTTGTCCAACACGTTCAAATACAATTGTGAAAATCGTGCGTCCAAAGTTTACAAAGCCTCTTTGACCAGCCCTGTGGCACAGTTCTTTCTCACGTTTCTTACCCCCGGTTCCTGAATTGAAAATTAAATGTTGAGAACAATTTAAACTCTACTTAAGTATTACTTAATTTTTTTTGTTTCTGTATCAAGTTTCCTTAAACTGTTATAAAATTTGAGCAGCTATTTGAACGTCAATACTTAAGTAAATTCTCAGTTGATAGCGGTTTTATGAAATTCGATTCCCAAATAATATTTGAGAATACTCAGTTGAAATTTGCTGCTTTTTTAACACGCTTTTATTAGCTTGGTATGTATGTATCTATGTAACGGAATCTTTAAATGTGTTTCACTCTTTTCAAATCGACGGATTGATTTGAAACTTTGCACACTTATCGGAGACCGATGCCAATACAATAATTTAGAAAAAAAATATATAATAGTTTAGAAAATAATTTAATAATTTTAATGTAAAAAAGCGTATCAAATTATTTTCTACTTTTTAGTAACGTTTTTTAAAACTATTATTAAATTGATTGCTTTAAATGCTTTTTTGATGAAATTCGATGCTGAGAATAATATTTGCTGCTGTTCTCATTTCAGAATCTCGGGGCTTATGCTCACACTAATTCCCTCATCCAGACATTTTCATGGTGCTAATTAAGTGCCAAGTTTTATTTGACACAGACAGTTTGAATCCCAAGTTGTACCCACTAGCCGTTAAGCCAGACTGGAAACAAAAACGTAAACATAGACTTTGTTTTAATTATAGTACGAAATTATATACTCGTCGTCTCCGCTTGTGTGTTGATTCGCTTGGGTGGTTCAATAGATAATAAAAACTATAGATTCGCTTCGATACAGGGTAATTATTGTACAAAAGGTTAATATAATAACTATTCACTGTTACTGGTAATGATGGGTAACGCGTTACACTGCTCCTCAGAGTTTCTTGTCCTATCTTATCTTATCTTATCTTATTCGGGGGCCAGTCAGTGCAGACCGGCGACATTTCGACCCAGTGGGATCCTTTGTGTCGGCCCCGAGGTCTATGCATGCCCTGAGCTATCTCCCTATGAATGTACTGTATCAGTCGCAGCGTACACTTCAGAGGGAGAAGCCTGAAGTCTTCATGGTTTCTTGTCCTTTTAAATATTACTACATTTTGCCCGCGCCTTCCCACGCGTAAATTCCGTTTCGTCAATGCCGTATGTTCGTCTAATCCAAGGAAAAATTACTTTTTCTGGATGAGGGCATATGTCCTTTTCTGTTAACGTATATGCAAAATACCATGATGATCGGTCGAGTAGTTATGGTGTGGAAGCGTTACAAACACACTTACATTCGCATTTATAATACTTGTTAGGATCAGCTGTCTCGTTGGTTTTGTGGTATAAGGTGTCGGCTGATTATAATATCCAGGGTTCTTTTCAGTGGAAAGTTTTTAGTAAGTTTTCTGTAAGGCTGTATTCAGCACCAGTATGGACTAGGTACACAACAGTAACTCTGCTTCCTGCATTTGAATAAGGTCATCTTTCTACCATCTAACACACAATGCCATCTGAACTTTGTACACTTTGGTTCTCTATCTAATGTGTTAGCTCACTCTTCTCAGTGGTACACTTTTTTGTGCAATCTAAGTACGGTAAGAACTACGACTAACATCTTAGCGTGGAAATTCAACTAACAATTATCACAACAATTTCGTTAGATCACTGATTAAATTTAAAAGATTAACTTAAAACTTCGTTAACTGCTAACTCAGGCGGATTGGAATTGTGACGAAATCATTCCAAAAAAGTTTCTGGCGAAATACCCAATATCACTTCGGCGGCCCAGAAATAAGACCTCACGATTGACGATTACATTCACGACTACTGACAAGATCTGTGATTGAAATTAAACTACTATATACGGATTTTATCGCGTTGTTTATTTATCACTGTTTACAAAATTTTGAAAATATGGCTCGGGTCATGGTCACTACCCGTGACCATGGCTGCTGAAAAGCAACCGAAACGTCGGGGAAAGTGTAAACCAAAAATAAATAGATTTAATAGTTTAAATAATTGTATTAGCTTATAAATTAGTAAAACAAAATCAATAGTAGTAGTAGTCATATTTTCATAATTTTGTAAACAGTGATAAATAAACAACGCGATAAAATCGGTATATAGTAGTTTAATTTCAATGAATAACATTCGCGTAAACAGAAGACAATATTAAGATCTGTGATCTTCAGCCAGTAAGCCTAGCTAATAAGAAATACATAAATCTTGTAATTTCCACGCTTGTTCGGAATCCAACTGGGCAAAACTGTGTAACTTCGTACCCGCGGAGAAAAGGAAAGAGCATAAACTTTATAAGGCAATCCTTCTTGTTGATCTCCTATTTGGTACTTGTATTGTGAATTTATATTTGTCCTGCCTTTAGGTTGAAAAGCAACACTGAGACGGTAGATGTTTAAGCGAAGGTTGCTGAAGAAGCATAGCCATGAAACACGCAATTGTATACTAATTGGTTCGATTACTCAAGTCAAGCGTTGTCGTATTTTTGCTTCATCTTTGTTTAATGTGCCTACCTAATATTACTGAGCAAATGTCCCGCGGTTTTACCCGCGTAAGTCCCGATGCCGTGGGAATATCAGGATAAACATAGCCAATGTGTTAATCCAGGTCTCCAGCTAGCTACATACCGAGTTTCATCGTAATCTGTTCAGTAGTTTTTGCGTGAAAGAGTAGCTAACATCCATCCAGCCATCCATCCATCCTCACAATTTTTCACATTTATTATATTAGTAGGTTACACTATACATACATACATAACATCTCTGTCTAAACTTTATTATTTCCTAAATAACACCTTACGTACAAAGGGTTGTATGTCCTTTAAATCTTATCCGTACCGAGTCGGCATCTATCATACAAATAAAAATACTCACTATCATACCCTCCTTATCTGAAACATGTCAAAAGTTGTACAGCGAGCGGTGCCGGGTATTTCAGCTAGTGGTCTCCCGTCGGCCCGTCGTACAAAATGGTTGTCTAGATAAAATCGCGCTTTTGTGACCATAATAGTCATGCGACGTGGAGTGGACACGATTGTGACCCAGCCCGGGGCGCTTGCCCTTACTATCACGACGAGGTACTGGGTTTACGTCACATGTTATTTTGTACTATGTCTTATTACCATAAGCGATAAACACAGTACCTTTTGAATTATTTTTCGAACGTGTTGACAGCATTACACCTACATCATCAAAACTCTAAAAATAAAAGAAATAAAAATCGTTTTAGTTTTAAGTGAGCTACGAATGGAATCTAATCAATATGGAGTCGGTGCCAAGTTATTGGATAATTTTAGCTATCTGTTTGACATCTACCGAAAATTAATTAGCTTCCATTCAATTATACAATTACAATTTTAGTAACGTTTACCAAGTTTAATTGGTTTGTAAACTTATAGACCTAGACCTAGACGCTATACCGAACTCAACGCAATTAAAATATACTCATGAACAAAGAAGCTTTACCCGAACATACGCAAATAAAAAAAAATAGGTCCAAAGGAATTGAGAACCTCCTCCTTTTTTGAAGTCGGTTAAAAAGAGCGTGCGCTGCGCCCATGACCTTCCAGAGTAATTATAATGCAATGTTCACAACATTATTCGAAAATTATTCGAAAGCAATTACGCGCATCACTGTTAGTAATTATTGATGCGCGTAATCGCATTCGAATATACTAACTAATACATAAGTACTTATAAATTCCCTGCGTCAAAATAAAAATAAACGTATCTGTTCATTATTTTGGTTTTAACATGGAAACTTACGATAAAATAATTTTAAAAGTCTTTTTAAGTAGACAATAATATTGTTTAGGCGTGTTTATTAAGATAAGTATCACTAACTTTACTGCGCACTAACTACAAGCGAACAATGTACCTATTAATATTTATTTCTAGATTTATTGTGTAACAGTCAGCTCGCTATTTACATGTGTAGGTACAGTCACCTGTAATAGCGCATGGATACCTTAAGGTCCAAAATCCTGTGCACAATCAAATTAGAATGAATATAAATGAACTAGATGGCGTTGTTTTATAAATATTGCAACGCGTACTCATTTTAGCAAATAGGTGAAATGTATAAGACATTATAATCTCAACGGAAATGGCACTCGAATACAGGGACAGAATAATGTTTGCGTACAGAATAGCGAGTCATCGAAAGTATCTATAAAATAAACTACTCACTATAAATTTATAAATTCATTTGTAATTCTTTGCTTCTTGTTTTACCCTAAAATGTGTTCTTTTTTAAATAAATTATTGTGTAGAGATTAAACATTGTTTAAAGTTGAGTAATTAAGAAAATTCCATATATTACAATATAAATAGATAAATTATTTAACAGTCCTTGTATCGATTTCCGTTAGATGACGTCAATTACCGGCTTATTCCATTTTAGTTTTGAAATGGGTCTGCATTTTTGCAGCTCACTGTATATGTGCAGTAGGTGTGCCTACCCATCTAATGACTAACTTCTCTACAATGCACATATTTTTAAACAAGCCTACTTCCTTGTGCCGGTTACGACTTTACTAACATTGAAACAACGGATAGTAAATACACAGATACAGAACAACTATTTGTGGACCACAATTTTTTTTAGCCAATGTTGTGCACTGGCCTAAATAAGGCGGTTACTTAATTCAGTACGCCATTCGTTCAGTCGTATAGTAATAATATCAACCGCCATTATAACCTTTCCCACTGCTTGAGCACAAGCTCTGAATGAGGGAAGAGACCACTCCGGTCTAGTGTGGATTTTTACGAATGTGTGTTCTTTAATGTTACGTGAAATCGGTAGACTTCACGCTTTGAGAACACTATGAAGAACTCACATTCGTACAAATTTCCTCATGATATTTTCCATCACAGTTAAAGACAAATAGACAAAAGATTTAGGTAGGTATCTTTTGTTTAGTAGAACAAACATCACTTGGGGCAGAGGCAAGGCGACCACTTACTCCATTGCACCATTTTATTATACAATTAGTATTTAAACACTAGCGCCATATTGTATTAGCCGGCGATCTTCCGCGGCGCAACGCCCGTCACTTCCAATCTCCCGCCAGTATATTAAATTAAATAAACCATTAACGTACTATTCCAGTGCACATTATACGCGCAATCGGCAGACTGTCGCCAAACAAAAATGAAAACGCTCTAAGCTTCTTCCGTCGTCTACGCATCGACTGACAGAAAGTGTATGTGTATCTAAATACAATAAAAGCATTGACAGATTTCTTATTTGTGCTTTTGTGCATGCTAAGTGCAGATGGGTAGATACAATTGAGTCTTTACCTATGAAAATATTTTGTCTTAATTGAAATGTAGCTTATGTTACTCGGTATAATTTTCTAATGGTAAATGAATTTTCTAAATCGATTTTGTAGTTTTAGAGTTAAATCCTTGCAAATAAACAAAAAAGATCTTTCCTCTTTATAATATTAGTATAGATAGGAGTTATGCCTATAGTTATTCATATAATACAATGCTTATTCTGTAATTTCCTTTGTACATCAATTAATTTTCATTCAATGTGTGTTCAATGTTAGGTCCTTTAGTGTATGCAGAGATTCGTTGCTTCAGTTCGCGATTACGGTTACGGCTTTTGATAATGGAAAGCAACCATACTTGGATTAAATTCAAGCAGCTTATAATACATGCAAAATATCCGATTTTAGTTGTCACTCCTTATTATATTAACCTTCTTACTAATATTATAAATGTTTATGCTAATAAAGATGTTTGGATGTTTTATATTGAATCATGCGAAAACTGCTGTACGATTTTGGATGAATCTTTCCATACAGATAGACTATGAACTATACTGTGTACTCCCCGGTATGCGTTCTAGATGGATTCACGCGAGCGCCACCGCAGGCAAAATCCAATTTATCTTTAAATTGATGAAATACTTCATATACGTTATTGATACGGCAATTTAATACGTAGAAATCTAATATTCTTGTTTTACCCTTCAACTTTGGCAACACTTATGTTAGGAGCGGATAATTAAAACTCAAAGTTTCACTCACTCATAATTAATGTTGACGTTTTCGAAAGGTACAAGTGGAACCCTCCTTCATAACTAATGAGCAAATTAGCCAATCAGGTGGGGGGAAACATAACCAGCTAAGATTGTTAATATACCTTTTAAATGTTATTAAACAGTGATTCCTTTTTTAGATTGAGCGTTAAGATTAATGGCATATTTTTCTTGTCGATTGTATTCTGTCTAGTGCGAGTTTGTTTTACGTTAATGCGATCGACACGTTTATGACGTACGGCGCTCCGATTGGCCCGCTCCAAGCTCTTAACCAATCAGAGAGCCAAACGCGGTAAACGTTTCGATCGCGTTATCGTAAAAACAACTTGCACTAGTTACCCTGATCGCCTGGCCGTTATGAAAGTGTTATGAAGGGTTTTTGTTATGAGATTATGTAGCGACAAAGAGTTTAGAAACCATATACCATGCTTGTTAGCGATAGTAGATATCTACCCATTACAGACTTCTGTTTTACATATTGGATAGCTGCTACTACCCGTTAGCTATATATTAGTACAACTAGCTGACTCACGCAACTTCGTCTGCTTCACATAAAAGAATTTGCCCCGTTTTTGCAACATTTCTCATTTATGCTCTGCTTCTATTGGTCGTAGCCTGATGTTTTAAAGCCTGCCTCGATAAATGGGCTATCCAACACTGAAATAATTTTTCAATTCGAACCAGTAGTTCCTGAGATTAGCGTGTTCAACCAACCAAACAAACTCTTCAGATTTATAATATTAGTATAGATTGGGGCTACTGCCACACAACATATTTCCAGACATTTAGCTTCTACTAAACATTTAAGGCCAATAACCGCCTGACCGAAAATTTAATTATCACTATGAACCGACAATATCCACATAATATTATAACAAGAGACTATATCGTTGAAATGGTAGGCATTTGTCTGTTCATATTCTGCTAGCTCGAGATTTGAATTATAAAAAATAAATTATAAATATAATAATTATATATTATATACATACATAAATTCACGCCTGTTTCCCAGAGGGGTAGGCAGAGACTACGGATTTCCATTTGCTACGATCCTGACACACTTCTCTGACTTCATTTACTTTCATAACATTCCTCATACACGCTCGCCGGTTTAAGATACTTTTAACCTGCCCTTTATCCAGAACATCTCCGATCTGATCAAGAAACGTTCGCCTAGGTCTTCCCCTTGCGACTGTTCCATTCACACTAGCCTTATAAACTTTCTTAGTCAGTCTGTTCTCGTCCATTCTTTCTACATGCCCAAACCAACTTCACATACCCTTTTCTATTCTCGTCACTATATCCACTTTTATGCCGCATCTCTCTCTAATCACACTATTCCTTATTCTATCTTTCAGAGTCACACCACATATATTTCTCAGCGCTCTCATTTCTACAGCATTTATTCTGCTCTCATGCTTCTTTTGCCATACCCAACTTTCACTACCATGCATAAGTGTAGGTACTAATAGTCCTCTATGAACAGCCAAACGTGCCTTTTCGGATACATTTTGAATGTTCATAAAAGCGCGTAGAGCGCCATTCACTTATAAATAATATAATAATAAAATTCACACGCCATAAATAATATAATAATAATAATTATAATATTATATAATATTTTTTCGTATTCGGGGACTGATCGATTGCCGATTATTTAGAACTTCCAAACTTCGTAAGACTGAGAATATTTTGACAGAAAACTCTGCTGGACCCGGATATTAAACCAAGAACCATATGCACAGTAAGAAAAAAAAAAATTTAGTTTCATAATTTGGTATTAACAATTTTCTCTTAATCTAATACATGGATTTTATACAGCGTTTTAAATATCAAAAGAGAATTCGGTGATGAGTAGGAGTCTCAAACCCGAGACCTTATATCTAGTAGCAGCATATAATACCGAACCATTTCTAAAAATAACATCTAAATTATGGCTGTAATCAACTATCAAACATAATTTTTATAGCCGCGCGCCGGCGGCCATATTGCGTTGTACAATTTAAGAGTAGGTACTCGTTATATTATAATGACAGGACAGATGTAAGCTTCCTACCCTCAACACTTTCAACAGGTGTACACACGCCTTAATTTTTTTGGCCAGTTGTACACCGTCTCGCTCTCTCTTAAGATAACGACCATGAAACAGAGTGGTGGCAGCTGTTATCGACTTTTATGAGCAATAAATAAAATATTTTAATTAATTTTAGGAAATACTAAACTTATTCCTATAGGGAAAATGAGTTAAATTTATTATTGATTGTTAAAACTATAAGACATCTTTACTTAGCGTTCACGTTGTTATCACATATAATCAACAATACAAACTATTTAAATATTTACGACTGTTTTTGTTTGCTGTGTCTAGGCCAGCCATTAGAGAAATGATCAATATCAATTAGCTGAATCGTAGTTTACGTCTAAATACCTAATAATCATGAATTATACTCAATTCTTAAATGGGTGTTAAGTACGAGTAAGTTCAATACATATAAATAATAATAATAATAATATTCTACCACATACACACAACACCGTCTAGCCCAACTAAGCAGAGCTTGTACTATGGGTACTAGACAATGGATAAACATACATATATACTCTTATTTTTTGTAAATACATACATATAATACATAGAAACACCCAGACCAAGACAAACATCCATGTTCATGCACACAAATGTTTGACTTGTGCGGGAATCGAACCCGCAACCTCAGCCGTGGCAGTCGGTTACACTAACCACTACGCCATCGAGGCCGACAATAATAAAACTTCCATCTTAGCAATATGTTCAAAATTGAATATAATTATTAACATACTGTTACGATGGTAATTTTAAAGCACTCGCCCACGCTGGAATTTGTAGGTAAGTAGTCATAATTATACCGCTTCAACTGACAGATGTGTGAAGAATTGATTACTCTTGCAGTAGTATTTATTACATTAAAATAATATAAAGAGTATTCTATCAAACTGAATTTAATTAGCCCTAATACATAATTACTACGCAGGCAACACTTAATCTATAATTTATTAAGTAAGTACCTACTGCTTTTAAATTTGTATTGTTGCGATTTACGTCTTTAAACAAGCGTATAATTTTTACCTAACTTAATTAATAATTACCACGTAATTATTGTTTAATTACGTGAAATATAGAAAACAAATTATAAAAATAAAGAACTGCAAAAAATATGTCTTATGAGGCTGCGCAACAAGAACATACTTTCTCATAATTACTTTGTATAACAAGCCTCAAATATTTTCGCCCTCCTCAATAACCGTCGGAACTCCGAACCAGTTTGGTGAACAACAAAAAATCGCATAAGTAAATTACTATCGATATCGCGCATCGATACAGCGCAGGCGCGCGCGCAACCCGCCGGCCGCATGCGCACCATCGGCAGCTGTGACAGATTTTGTATTTTTTGCACGAATGCACCAGACATCGATTTGCAATTTTCGTGGAGTGGAGCCGATCTTTGATGTTACTACCTGCGGGCAACCCGACTACTTTAGCATGCGATGCAATTTGTGGTTTTACGTCAAAATTCACAAGTATTTTAAAGTAACACCGTAATAAAAACTGTCTTCAGCGTACCATTATACACAACTGACGATAGTGTTTCTACTAAGAACAGGGCACAGTGCTTATATACTTATATAATACTTACCAGATTCTCCTATGGTAGCACATAGGTATTTTGAAATTCTACGGTAATAAGCTTGCCCGCTATTAAATGTAACCTTAAAATATCTGGTACATGTGCAAGAGATTTCTAACTCCTAACTACATACATACATAGATTCACGTCTGTTTCCCAGAGGGGTAGGCAGAGATTACGGAATTCCATTTGCTACGATCCTGACACACTTCTCTGGCTTCGTTCACTTTCATCACATTCCTCATACACGCCCGTCGGTTCAAGGTGCTCTTAACCTGCCTTTTGACCAGAACGCCTCCGATCTGATCGAGAAACGTTCGCCTAGGTATATTCCTCTTGCGACTATTTCACTCACACTAGCCTTATAAACTTTCTTAGTCAATCTTTCCTCGTCCATTCTTTCTACATGCCCAAGCCAGCTTAACATACCATTTTCTATTCTTGTCACTATATCCACTTTTATGCCACATCTCTCTCTAATCACACTATTCCTTATTCTATCTTTCAGAGTCACACCACATATGCTTCTCAGCGCTCTCATTTCTACAGCATTTATACTCCTAACTAATTTCTGAGATACCAAATTAATTGAGTGCCTAGACAATGATTTATTATACAAAGTTCTGTTTGAACAAGAAATGTCTAAATCTATCCAGTTTGCAATGAAACGCTTAAAAACTAACGATGTTATATTTCGACACGTGTTGTGAATCTACACGAGGCGTCCCCAGGACAGCTAAACACCGTATAAACATGTTATCCTACTTATTACTTACTTAATTTTACCCACGACTACGTCCGCGTGGAATAGTTACATTGGGCAGCATTTAATTTTTTTTGTATATGTACTTATTTTGCAAACTGCTGACGACATTTTTACTAATCATACACATGTTTCTGATAAATATACGTATAGTAAACATAAACAGATATTTTTGGACTTCCATACGAACCTTCATCTTCTATTTCACCTCTATATCGGTTGAAATTTCAAAAACGCTAGAACAAATGTTTATTTACTTCTTATCAAATGCCTAAATACATAGTTTCATGGTTTTACCTTCGATAATGACGAAAACCATACAAACTTTCATCCCTTATTTCAACCCCTTCATGCCATTTTTTACAACATAAGTTCTAGTCTATCTCTATACAACATTTCATCAAAATCGGTTCAGTGGTTTAGGCGTGAAAGATCTTGCTCGCGCTCGCGGCTTCGGTCGCGTAAAATATAGCCTATGTTACTCGGTGATAATATAGCTTTCTAATATTTTTTTCTTTCTATTTCTTTAGATTAGTTTTTGATTTAGATCCTTACAAACTAACAAACAAAAATCAATTATTTCCTCCTTATAATATTAGTATAGATTGGCGATTGCAGGTTTCTTCTTATAGGCTCATCTCTATGCCTAAACCTAACAACTAGACTAAATTAATCAGTAACTTCGTAAAATTACTATAATCTATATATTTTAACTTTCATAATTGTTACTTTGTGACCTAAAATGAACGAATTTTTGACTTTGAAACAAAAACTTTGTGCCCCTTTTTATGAAAATTGCGAGGACGGAGGAGTATGAAATTAGGCACAATTAAAGTTTATATTTGGAGAAGGAGGGTCCTTACATTTTTATAAAATATGCATTAAAAACACATTAAATTAATGAAAAACACTACACGCACACAACCATGCATTTGACACACGCAGTCGAATCGCGTTCGTAGTATTTCGGTATTGTTCGTCTGACGTCTTACAATTCTTCGTAACTATGGTTACATATACCTTATTTATATGTAATAAAGAAAAAAGAAAACAAATTAGCAAGCTTAGGAATATCGTCAATGAAAGAGTACCTACAGTCAAGTAAATAATAATTTGTTTGAAAAAGATGGGTAAATTAACCTGTGTAGCCTTGGTGAAATCTAGATGAAATGTGATTATAAGGGTAAAGTTATGGACAATAAAACCTTAATAAGGATCAAACTTAAAATTAAATCAATTATGGTTGAATTTTGACCACTTGGCAACCGCTAGTAAAGTTTATTGCCTATAACACATCGACCTCTAAACCTAGATATAAAATATAAAAGGCATATATCGCACTCTTAATAAAATAGAAACCTATCTGAGTATTTTGGATCAAACTAATTTGAACTCTGTTGCAATAATTTAACACGAATATATTATTAGAATTTATAGTCACAGGATTAGAGTTCGAATTGTCATACTCCCAAATTTTGAGTTAAGTCACTGTTTTATTAAGCATGCGAAATCTAAAGGCCTTATGAAAATACCCTACCACTAGCTGATCCGCGCAACGTCATCTGCTTCACATAAGAGATTTGGCCCCGTTTTTGCAACATTTTTCGTTGATGCTTCGCTCCTATTGGTCGTAGCGTGATGACATATAGCTTATAGCCTTCCTCGATAAATGGGTTATTCAACACTAAAAGAATTATTCCATTTGAACCAGTAGATTACCGCGTTCAACCAAACAAACAAACAAAATCTTCGGCTTTATAATATTAGTATAGATAATAAAAAGCTTGACAAAACGCTGTAGAATTTGCGTCGTAACTGAATAAAGCCTGACCTCAAAGTTCGGCTTAACAAAATTATACTGATCATTTGAAATTAGTATGCTTCGGTGTTTTACCCGATGTCCCGTTTTTATCATTAATTTTAATCAGAAAAGGAATCTGATTATGTCTTTCGTTCATGGTAATGTATATTACCAATTAGGAGCATTAGAGGCAGCTTGTCTTCTCGATCATTACCTTTATAAATATTATGTACTAGATTTTGCCCGTGGTTTTGCTCGTGTAAATTGAGAGTTAGGTTAGTAACAGTACTTTTTCTGAATAAAAGGTACCCTATGACCCTTTATGTACCCTTTACAACGTGTATGCGAAATTTCCTGATGATCGGTCGAGCAGTTAAGGCGTGAAAGCGTAACAAAGGAACTCACATTCGCTTTTATAATAAGTTAAGTTAAGATTAGGATTTTCTCAGAAGGTTTCTTTTTTGACCTGGCCGCACTCCTGATGTTAAGCTGTCGTGTGGTCTAAGAGCAATGGCCTCCACATCGTCCTCATAGCAGCCGAGGCGATGTTGAGGTATTGGTAATTGATGATGTCTTTCATTCTTGGTAATGTATATTATCAATTAGGGGGATTAGAGATGCTTGTCTTTTTGATCATTGCCTTCGAAAATATTATGTATATCCCAATTCCTAACTTAATATTATAAATGCGAATGTGAGTTTATTTGTTACGCTATAACGCATTAACTACTAGACTTATCATCATGAAATTTTACTTATACGTTCTCAGGGGTATAGAATAGAAAGTAGTTATTAATCTTGAAAAATATATTGTTCTCAAGAGAAAGAAATCTACATTAACGCAAGCGACGCCGCATGTAAAATCTAATAGTTGTTTATATCATAATAATTGTTTCTTCGCAGTCTCCGCCTACTCGGCCAAAAACAGGTTTGTTATTGTAAATATATTCTTTATGACAGTTATTAATAGGGAAAATGATGAAAATACATTTTGGATGGATGTTTTACTTCTTTATATAAATGTGAATGAAAAGAAAGATCAAGGAAATGCTTGGACCTATAAGGAATGATATATCATTATTATTCCTTATCATAAGGGTATTCGGAAGAAGATATACTGCGACAACCCTAATTTAGTTAGGATGAGGGTAAGATAATGATGTATGAATGTTGATCTTGTCACCAATCATTCGCTGTGATTCGGTGAACAAAGTAATCAGTTTTGTAATTTTTATACTTATAACTTTGTATTATATTTTCTCTTAATGGAGTCGTGTCTTGAACAGTTTCAACCTTACAGTCACACAGCAATATCCTTTTTCGACCGTAAAATCTCTATTCGATACCCGGCTTAAAACAAAACACTGCCTGTGTTTTATTTACCTGTTAGGGAATTTTCAAAAGCATCTCGGGACCTGAAGATGAGCCTAGTAGGCAACAAACTCGGATTTTGGAGTCCGCAAAAAGCTGTATCAGGTCAACCGCCATTCTAAGTTACATAGTTAAACTGGGTTAAATAGAAAATTAAATTATCGAAATTCGAAATGTATTTATCGTCTTTACTCGGACAAATAAGTCTTGTAGGTCAATAAATATTTCAATATTTCGGCATTTGGTCACATGTGCGGTAAACATCTGTCGTTCATATTCATAGACAAGATTTCTGTGATGTCACATGTCGGGACGAATTGTAGCAAATCCAAGGACGGCTAAATTGAATCGACGAAAAGTAATAACTGAGCTGAGACGAAGGCCTTAGGTATACTAGCTCCTCGGTTAAACTAATCTATCCTGTTATAGATACGGTCTTTATTTCTGTGATAGTTCTGTTTTCGTATGCTGTCTTGATAAAGATATCATGTTTGCATTAAGATGTTTTAATTGTGATTAAGACGAATCTTTTATACGGCCGTTTTATTTACCATTATTATGTTGTAGTCAACTTAAACATATTGAAGCTTAATAATAAAAGCTTACGACTTATCTCATTCTTACGACGCTGTACGCGGCTGATGGAAGCAGAACTGCATAAGTGTGACCAAAATCGTTCAGCAAAACGCGAATGGAGCTGAATAAGTGTAAGTAGTCCCATTATTGTCTGGACGCCTATAATACGATGGACGAATATAAATATAAAGTCCAGCCCGCGGCTTCATTAAATCCCACGTAAAGACTCACCGGGTCGGTCAATCTGTTTGTCAAGTTTGATCGAAAGCCGATCAAACTATAATATGTACGAATTTACAAACAAAAATGTACCTATATAATATGTATGTTTATCCATTGTCTAGTAACCATAGTACAATCTCTGCTTAGTTTGGGCTAGATGGTGTTGTGTGTAGGTGATAGACTATTATATTATACTAGCTGTCCCGAAAGAAGATGCCAGTAAACAAAACAAAAAAATAACAAATCTTAACCATTTTAGAATCCACTTGAATACAGACAAAAAATTTCATCAAAATCGGTCCAGCCGTTTAGGAGAAGTTTAATTACAAACACACGCACAGAAGATTTATATACCTATATAAAGATTATAATATAATATTCAATCACATGCACACAACACCATCTAGCCAAAACTAAGCAGAGCTTGTACTATGGATACTAGACAATGGATAAACATACATATATACTTTTTTTTTTGTAAATACATACATATTATACATAGAAACACTCAGACCAAGACAAACATCCATGTTCATGCACACAAATGTTTGACTTGTGCGGGAATCGAACCCGCGACCTCAGGCGTGGCAGTCAGTTACACTAACCACTACGCCATAGAGGCCGTCAATAATGATTTACGCGTGCTCAAGTACACACATACATACATGTATTAGTAAAATTAGTAGGATACCACTCATCTATTAAACCTACCCAATACTACTAATCTATTAAATACACACGCTGTCCGTAATAAACATGAAATTTCATTATTTTATTAAACATCGGTTTTAAATCATTTGCTGTAAAAAGTATCCTTCTATTTAATCGGTAAACGTAATGTAAATTCTAATGTCTTTAACTCGCCAGCGGTTCGAAGCCACTGCGAAGGGGTCAACACTTGAATATTCATTAGACGTTTTAATTTAAGCTCTGTACAGCCGTTATTAACACCTGTCTTTTAGCTTTGGTATTAAGGTTAAAAGAATTTGTCGTGAGTCTTTTCCCATTAATCAGTATTGTCTTATCAGTTATCACAAATAACTTATTTTTACCCAACTGCGTCAGAAGGAGGGTAATGTTTTTCGAGCGTATGTATGTATGTGGATGTATGTCCATTTCTTTGGCACGCCCTACAGCCCAAACGGCTGGACGGTTTTTGACATATGAGGTGTCGTTAAATTCATCAGAATTGTGGTAGTGACATAGTCTATAAAAATATTCAAAATGGCGCCTGCAAATCAATAAAGAAGGCGGGAGTTAGTTTTTTTTTCTTAAGAAAGAAAAGAAAAAGTCTGTAATAAAATTATTATTACAACACCAAAAAACCTACCTGCTGCAGGCGGGGACAAACAATACTTTGTTTCCTACGGGCAAAGAAAGATCTACCAAAACTACGTTTGTCACCGTATACGACACCATAAAGTATTTAGTTTAACTAATTTTAATATATACCTATATTTAGTTATTTCATGATTTGATAAAGTAAGCTTACAAAACAATGCATTAGTCAGTCGAATTTTATATAGATATTGTGAAACTTGTTTTTCTCTTTTCAGTTCATTACTTTTAAGCAGTCGGGATTTTTATTTTATAATTAATTTTTTAAGGACTTCTCCCGCTGTAGTATTAATTCCTGTAGCACGAGTCTTTACAAACATTTAAACAACGGACACAAAACACCCACTCCAACATAACTCCGACAACACACGGCACAATAACCTTGGCAATGTGGTAATCTTCGACACCATTGCAACTATTTGAAACAATCTTTGATTATTTGAAAGGTACTTTATTCCAGATGGAGACAGGCTATACATTACGTTAAGTCCGAGCGAAGTCGTGATGACCCGCTAGTATCTACAAAAATTTTATCGATCCTTTTTTTCTAATTATTGTTTATGTCTAATATACAACAATCTACACAACTAGACGGCGTCCCCTATTCCCATAATAGCAATACTAAGGGAATACGTCCCTGTGTATTCTCACATGTCACAGCAAGGCTGTTTTGCTTCAAATTATTATAATAATCGCCATCGTTTGTGACGAATCAATTATATCGTAATATTCCAACTTAAGTAATGACCGCGAAACACATAAATCTTCAGCGCAATTATTGTTACGATGCCGGTGTGGTAATTTCTTTGTAATACTACTGTTCAAAACCATTATGTGTGCTATCCATTCTGTTATTAAATTTACTGATTTATAAATGTTCTCACATCGCTTGTTTTGCTATTATTATAATTATCATTCCCAGGATATCAATGTTTGCTACAGTGATTAAAGAGAGATGTGAATCGGATTATTAATAAAGCGCGAACAGCGATGCACAGATAATATATTATATGTTATATGTAGACACTTGTCGCGTAAATTGACATCTATGGTTCACATTTAAGTTGAAGTGTGAAGGTTGCGTTTTATTATCAATAAAAATTCTAAATGCTTAAAACATAACATTAATGATTGTAAAGTAACCAGACACAGGTCAATTTTTATTTGTTGATCACAAATAATTGACCCGTGTGGGAATTCAACCCAGAACATCGCAAGTCGGTCGCTAACCCATATACTAATTTAAAAAACGTTTAGCTCCTAAAAAGACACTTATCAACTAAGTACAAATTATTGTACCAATTACGTACAAATGGGTATATTATAGGCGTAAAGTAAACGGTTGTAATGGAGCTCGTCTGGCTTTCTCGTAATCCGTGTTGTAATGTCCGGCTATAAAGCCAAGGCATCAATCATAAGCGACAGGGCAAAAATCGCCGCATAATAGGCTCATGCTTCAGATTGACCTTCGTGGACCTTCCATTATTAACGTAAGAACGGCCATCGAGCTTTTTTGAGGGGAATATTTCGCGGTTGACTGCCGTTTAGTTGATGGCTGTCTTTTACTAAACAAGGGTCAGCTTTCCGAACGGTATTGTTTAGTTTTTGTTATGTTGGTAGTGGTTAGTAAGCATATTACACGTTTACAAGTCGCCCAGTGGTTGAAATTCGAACGTAATTCATTTGTTTTTTATATGTCGTTACTTTCTACTTTCCTTTGTTTAAACTTTAAATATATCAAACGGCATTCCGTGCGCATAATATGCCAAAAAACATTAAAAGTGTTCTTCACTCATTTTAATAATAACAGCACGCAGGCTGCAACTGCGGTCAGTAGATAACAATCTAAATAAAATATTCTTAAAACCATATCTGGTGAGTTATGTGTAACATCATAACCTTCCCTCTCAGATATATAAGCACACGACTATATAGAATATAATACTAGGCGGTACGGTAAAACTGTACATATTACCTGCTACAGCTTTGCTAAATATTAAACCTGCCACCGGCCTTGACATTACCCGGGTTAAACATTATGTATAACCTATGTTCATCTGCAATAAAGTACTATACAAATATGGTACATTGGTTCCAGAGATTACCCTCCATACACACGAACTTACAAAATTCGCACTCTCTCCTTACAATACTATGAGGCGCTCATAGCCAGTTGCAGACAGTAAACGATTAGCGAAGTTAAGCAACGTTGGGTGCGGTCATTCTATAGATGGGTGACCGCTTAGTGGTATTTCATCTGAGCGTCTCCGTGCTTCGAAGGGCACGTAAAGTCGTTAGACCATGTCAGAGGCCTACTTGAATTACTCTTGACAAGAGATTGGCCACTAAGCACACGAAAAGAAAAGAAAGACTAGATTTAAGATAACGAAAGAAATATACAGTTGTCTCCAGCCAAGTCTTAGTAAAGTGAAAACCATTTAACTTTGTAACCCAACACGAATTGATGTCGAACTTCACACTCAGATCTATTTTAGGAGTTCAATCGTTTATTTATATCCGCAAGATGTCCTACCGATAAATACACTGACACACCATTTTACTTTTTTATTTTAACCTTCGTTTCCTATAAATGGGCAAAGGAAATGCTGCACTATGCCTTGTGTACCAACAAGTATTTATTGCTTGTATTAACATAATAGGAAATAGTTTAACCAGTTATATGTAGCCGATAAGTGTTCCTAGGACTCTTAAGTTTAAATAGTGACATAAATATGGGTTAATTCCTTATATGGGTTAATGAACCCAATTAGTGCGTTGTTTTATTACTGCTATGTCAATTTTACGTCATTCAATGTGATAAGACCGACGGATTTGTTTTATATTCTGCAAGATAATTGTAATATCTCTATAATGTAATACTAACTAACGTTGATTTTTAAATCAATTATTAATAACAGGTTTATTTAGATCATTTTTGGATCATAGTTTACTTTTTCATTATTTAGAACTGTAATTTTAATTGATTTGATCAGCTCAGCTTTATACTTACAAAAATAATTAAATAAATAATAATAATTAATTAAATAATTTCAGTGGTTATTTCGCAATTGCGCCGGGTGTTGTGAATTGAATTACTGCAATTGCTAATAAATTACGCATATTCTAGGACCAACCCGACTCGTTCTTTGAGTCCGTTGTTTGAATAAAGCTAAATCCAAGAAAAGCCAAACATCCTTACTTGCGCTTGTGAGTTTGTTCGTTTGTTACGGTTTCAGGCCTTTACTTCAATATCATGACATATACTTTGTCAGGGGAACAGAAATGAACATATAGCACCTTTCATCCAGAAAAAAGAACTGTTACAACCTAACCAGCATTTACCCACGCCTTTGCTTGCATAAATGAAGGTTAGGTTAGATCAGCCGACAAAATCTAGAAGACCATATAGTCTGACCTCGAAGAGGTAAGCAAAAATTTACATATGTATTAAACAGTAGGATAATACACGGCCTGTCAAAATATCCTTGTGCACACAAATCGGCAGGCGGAATGCGGACAGGCGATAACTTGGTGCGCGATAACGCTGATGACACTGGATGTCCGGCAGCCGTGGAGTATTTTTAGTATGCTCTCATAATATTACTGTGTTACACTACACTGGGAATCGCCTTGTTTGTTTAAAGATATTGTTTTCGCAATAGGTATATTGGTTCTCGTAAGAACTTAATTGCATTATAATATTATAAATGCGAATGTGAGTTTTTTACGCTTTTACGTCTTAACAGCTCGACCGATCACAAACAAATTTCGCATACATATTGTCAAGGGTACAGAAAAAGACATGGGGAACCTTTCATCTAGAAAAAGCAAGCAACGCCGCTTGCAAAACTATTAAAAAATAAAACGAAAGAAAACTAAAATATAGTTAGGTATAATAATAATTAATTGTTCCAAATAGCCACAATACAATCACATAAATACAATAAAAACAATTTTTAAATAGAACTGTTGCATTAAACTCTATGATTGCTAACGCGAATATTAAGAAACGGCTTTTATTTTTTTATTCCCTTGATAAGTAGGGAGAATGTTGTTGAATATTTTTGTACTGAAATTCTGAGTAGTCTAGAAATTTGCTTTTTTTAAAGGCGATAGGCTCGCAGCCTGTTGCAAGGCCTGTTGTATGTAAAATACGCCTCTGCTTACCCTTTGAGGTATACGCTTGAGGTTATGTACATTCATATAACTACTAGCTGTTATCCGCGACTCCATACGCGTCGAATTAACCAAAAATTATTTGTTCAGATCGCAGATATTTTTTTCTAAAATAATAGTAGTCTAAGTTACTCTTATAACAACAGCTATCTGCCAGTGAAATCAAAATCGGTCGAGCCGTTTCAACGATTTTTCGGAACAAACAGACAGACAGTTAAAAATTTAAAATTGCTTTTTGATTAATAGTACGGTATATACTTTTATACGCATAAAGTAAAATGCTTTTATTTTGACATTTTAAACAGATACTTCAATTTTATTTATTTATATAGATGAAAACTCTTGAGATTCACGCTGGGTTGTCGAACTTGGGACTGCCGCGTGGCAGTACAACGGTCTTCCTACTAGAGCATCATGGCTTGACAAACTATATGATAATTACATGGTCTATTACTGTTTGTGGAGCTAATCAAACAAATTGAAGATAAATATTCATGTCGATATAATAAATAAATAAATAAATTGGTTGTTTACATAATTGGATTATAACAAGCCGGTTTAAAATTTAAATGGTCAACTTCGATTCGAATCTTCGGTTCGAATTTTATATGGAACATTATTGTCACTTATAAGATATTAAATGTTTTTGGGTTAGATGTGTTTATGACCTGACTAGTTTTTCCCGCGGTTTCACCCGCGTAGCCTATGGGTGAATCCAGGTCTCCAGCTGTCTACATACCAAGTTTCATCGCAATCGGTCCAGTAGTTTTTGCGTGAAAGAGTAACAAACATCCATACATCCTCACAAACTTTCGCGTTTATAATATTAGTAAGGATTTTTGTATTTAATCATTCGAGTCCCGCATTAGAAAATCTTGTGCGTGCGCGCCTTTAAGTCTGGATGTTCTATGTGTCCGTTGTTTGAATGTTTGTCAAGTTCCCCGTGACAAAGTGTTTTTTTTTAGTATAGTTGGCAAACGAGCTCACGGGTCGCCTGATGGTAAGCGACTAGTAGAGGAATTGTCTTTTTAAAACTGAACTGAACTGAAATTATTTGTAATTAACACAAATTATGTCTCGTACGGGTATCGAACACATTACACTCGACGCAGTGGTAATGGTGAGGCGCATGTTTGTTTGCCGACAAAGTTATTAAAAAATGCATATCGACGTTTTACCTAATACCAAGAAATAAATTACATTAAATGTAATAATGTCAACATGTTATATTAAATAATACTAAATACTTCTTATCGCTAAATCGCATACATTGTGATCGGTTTGGTCACGTTCAATTATTACATAAATAATCAAATATATTGAAGGTATCTGCTCACTGTACTGTATCATACAAATATACTAAGGTCGTTGAATATAAACTTGTTTTTATTTTTAGGCCCTTTGTTGAGACCCGATTTCAATTCTCGGCTCGAATATACAATTTTGCATCAGCTGTCTAACATGAATCTGCTTAACGGCTATCTATTGCTATTTATATAAGATAATATATTTTATTTAGAACTAGCGACCCGGCTTTGCACGGGTAGCACAAAACCTTAATAAATTGTACACCTTAACCTTCTTCGTGAATTTCTTTGTCTATTGGTAAACACTGCATGAAAATCCGTTTAGTAGTTTTTATCGCGAACTGACAGACAGACAGACGCGGCGGGAGATTTTGTTTTATAATATGTAGTGATAGGGATATTAAACTTTTTCGTTCGTTTAACTGGTAATTAGTTCGCCTGTTCCTACGTGGGATCTAGAACTAAAGGGAAATGTGTGTAATACATCTCTGCCTACCCTTTTGGGATTAAAAACGTGTGAGACAATTTATTGAGAGCCACAACAGTAACGAAATAACAACTACTCAAATTATGCATGCAATTTTAATCTACATGTAAATCACCTTGCACCAATTGTCATTCTGCCAAACCCTTTAAGGATACCTAACCGTGATATTGGTTTTTTATAAACAAAACAAGATCCCTTATAACCTTCAATAATTACCGAGAATCAGTCAAGCTGGCAATTGACACACATCAATAGATTCAATCAAGCAACCGTTCAATATTACCCTTCGATTGAATCAACTCCTATTACGCAATACTATGCCACAATTTGCTTCTAAAGAGTACGTCTCTTAATAAGAAAAGCCAATGTTTGGTGTATATTTATAGGTTGAACAATAAAATTTTATGTGTGCCCATTTAAATAAACAATTGGTTTAAAAAAGAAAAAAAAAAGCACGGCTAGCTCAGTGGGGAGACCAACAGACTGTGATTCAGAGGGTCTTGGGTTCGAACCCACGTCGCGCACCTCTGATTTTCGGAAGTTATATGACTTTTCGAAATTATGTGCGTATTGATTGACAATAATCGCCTGCTCCGTGCCTCAGAGAGCACGTTAAGCCGTCGGTCCCTGCTGCCATGAACATCTATGGCAGTCGTTATTGGGAAGTCAGTGCCCTATAATATCCTGACACTGGTCTAGCCTTAGGGTATCGTTAGCCTTCGAGTTGCGGAGGTCAGGTGGCAGCCGCTGCGTGTAAAAACTGATATCCAGTCAAATCCGGCTAGACCAGAAAAGCCGACCCCAGGTGACTTGGGAATAATAAAGGCTAGGGAGAAGAACATTAGCTGATGTTTGACTGGCCTGAATACAAGTGCTTGCATTCGTATTTAGGGTGTTCAATTTCATCTGCCCGTTGGACGCGTGGCATAAGGTTGCATGCGATGCGGTGTCCCGGAAATGGAAACGGAGTTTCTCTGTTAGAAGATTATTAGAGAAAAGCTAAGCGTTAAGCTTATGCGAGAGTGCTTAATTTTCTGCGAGAAGAGGTATGAGAGGGAATCAACAATTCCATATTAATTTTTATGTTATGTTTCTGTTTTTGTTGTAATTATTATATTCTTTTATTGTATTTCTTTCTTTTTATGTTTTATGTTTGTAATATGATTTTTATTGTCTCTATGTTAATTAATGTAATTGGTGTACTGCCGTTTTAATTAACTATAATAAATACATAAAATAAATAAAAATAAATAAATAAATTAGAAGGCGCTAAAAACATGCTTATCAAAATATGAGTGTGATGCACCTTTGTGCACTCCTTCGGGCCAATATACATACATAGGTAACTAGACATAACATATGGTTTAATCCCAGCGTGTATTACATCCTATAACATACAACCCTTAGGTACACGGTGGAGTCGACTAGAGTGCGTACCAACAAGTTTCGGTCCTCATACCTCTGCCGAACAATTAAGGCATGGAATTCTCTGCCAAGACACGTGTTTCCTTCTTCCTTCAATCCTGGGTCCTTTAAGCGGGGCGTGAAAAAGCACCTTCTCAAGCCGTCAAAGTAGAGACCTCATTATCTCGGCTGCTATGAGGACGATGTGGAGGCCACTGCTCTTAGACCACACGACTGCTTACCATCAAGCGAAGTGTGGCCATTCTGACGAAACTTCAAAACATTGGTTTTTCACCATACTTCCACTTCTTCACCATAACACATTTTCATTAAACGTAAATTAACTAAGATTTAATTTTAAAAAAGCTAGCTAATCTAATTGCTAATGTTGTAGGTTCAGGTCCGTAGTGCAATGGGTAGAATTCGAATCCACGATCGCTACTTCTCATCTCGTATTTTAGGTACAATTAATGTAAAATGTATAAGTAATCAACATAATTTTAAAAGCTCTGAATACTTTAAATGCAATTAATTTAGTTACAAACACAATAGAGATTCTATAGCATTTGGTTCTTAAAAAACACTAAAAGAATTATTTAAAACCATTTGAAAACTGTTACATACATATATCCACTAAAACAGAATTCCTGAATTTGTTTATACATTTATAAAGATTACATTCATCTATTGCCTAATTTTCTGTACTCATAATTTAGAGTAGGTAGGTAGTTGTAACCAACAAATCTCTGCCACTTCATCCATAATCTCGGTGTTATTGACCTAAAACATATCGAGTCAGGTCAGAATTATGGCTGATTGTACTCGACTAAACACGTGGTCCGTCCATTGACCTCACATGGCCGAAAATCATAACCCCCTCGGCGCACACGTGCACAAACAAATATGTTTGCACATCAAGTGCTGAAATTTGACGAGGTATTGGTACACTAGTTTGTAGGTCAATTAACGCCCTTATTTATCAGTAAGGGCACATACGCCTAATTGTGTTATGTTTGCAAGGATTTATCTTTGATCAAGGGTAATTAGGACTTTTGAAGGTATATAATTACGTGTATATGCTCGGTGATCATGACGTGGCGGTAGCGAAGGGCAGTGTTATTAAATTGGCTTCTGGATAAATGTTATTACACTGTAAATGAAATGCTTTCTATGTAATCAATCATATTTTATGAAATTGCATGCCCATTTTAATATTTTATAAACTATTGACATTTCTTCATTATTTGTTTCTCTTTCACGGGTATTTTCCTAATGCGTTAGGAAAATTCCGGCCCTTTGGGAGGCTTACACGGGGACATGTGTCCAACATGCAGAGGCCCTTCGAGAGTTTTAATTTAGAGTGAGATGGGTCACTTATAGAAACACTAGTCGCGGCATGTGTAGGAACCTATTGCTACATATAAAACCTTATAAATCTGGGCTATGGGGTGAGTGTTTAATGGGCTGGTATAATGAAAACTATAGATGAAAAACGGCAGCTGCCCTGAATATTCTAATAGCATCAATGCAATGGGCAGACGGTGACTCGCCAACTCACTAGATGAGACCCCTGAATAGCCATCAAAGGCATACACGCCAGCAGCACCGGCAATAGCGGTGTGAACGGCTAGGGGTGTCAAGCGGTGCGGCGTAGGTTTCACCATCACAGATCTCGTGAGAACGGAGACCCCGAGCGGGTTACCCCGTAGTTATTTTTCTTCATTATTATTATTATCATATGAAATTTTGACATTTTCTATAATCTATACATATATTGTTCTATATTTTATTTTATAAAATTGATTGAATAGACTGACTATACTTTTCGATGTCTTCCAATTTAATGTGTAGTAAACTTTCACATGCCGCTTGTGGCAAAATAGAAGGACCATGTACCAATCTGACCACCTAATTGTACTATTTTATGTGAAATAAATATCATTTCATTTCGTTATCCTGTCAAAAATTTCTCAGTAGTAGATTAATATAATGCATGTCACATTAAGATTTAAAGAGGCTCGGATGCTAAATAGATAACATATGATACCTCCAATTAAACTTGGTGCAGCAGTAGTGAAAATGACATCTGTGTGTAAGGTCTCGGGTTCGATTCTCGGATCGGAGAAACTGTTATTGGTTTTTTTATGGCTATAGGATAGACTCCTCTTCCTTGGACATAAAATCATAACTGGCGATTTGTATATAGTATATATCTTTATTTGCCCTTTCGGGTATATGAACTGAGTTTATTTATCGACCATTTTTCCTTACTCTTTTACCTTACCATTTTGCCGTTTTATTTATTAGTTTCTACTTTTCTTTAATATAGAAATGACAAAAACAGGAGTCAGTATAAAGTATCTTATAACAGGTCATCGACCTTGTAGTTAGTAAAATTATATACATATGTACATAGAGAGCTATGTATATCTATGTATTGACGTTTTTGTCATCGCTATTTATTAAAGATACAAATTTGTGTATTCGTTTACTAAATAAAGCAAGTTAGAAATTTTCATTTCGTTTGTCATGGTATGGACACGTGATGAGAAGAGATGAAAGAAATATTGTTAGGAGAGCTCTGAGTATGGAGGTGCAAGGATTATCCAGTAGAGGAAGACCCAAGAAAAGATGGATGGACTGCATAAAAGATGATATGGCCAGGAAGGGTGTGAGTACTGAGATGACGAGCGATAGAGATTTATGGAAGAGAGAGACATGTTGCGCCGACCCCAAATAGTTTGGGATGAGGGCAGGAGGATGATGTATTGATTCATTTGGTAGTTACCCGTTATACCAAAAGCAATGTTCTTTTACTATTTAGATATTAATAATAAATCAGAAGTCCGTAATGCTGCCTGTCCATGAAACGGAGAAATATTAACTAATAGGATTTGACGTTTAATTTGTTATTTTCATATGAATATTTATCAAGTATTTTATATGTTAATTAAAAAGTAATCTGAAATAGATGTATTGCAATCATGGGTATTACGGGTTTAATACCATTTATAGAAAAAGCCTCTCGAGACGAGTTAATGTTGGTGAATTTAGTGGTTGCAGCAATAAGAATCTATTGCTATTGGCAATAGATTCTTATTGCTGGTTGCATAAAGGAGCCTTTGCTTGTGCTGATAAATTGGTGCGAGGCGTAGACACAGATGTAAGTATATATTCACATTATTTCGCGAATATTTTCACTTACCATACTGGAGCGGAGCGGAGATTTTATTTAATCCTATTGGTTAATATTTATCCGGTTCTTCGCTTCACAGCCTCGCTCCACTTTAATGGACAGGCAGCCTAAATGTCACTAAAACTACCAGCGCAAGCTGAGAAAAACAAAACCTACCTCAAATAATAATAAATCTTTATTACCAATTTTTACCCGACTACGTGGAAGCCAAAAGGAATGATAGTGATTTTGGCAGTCTGGGTATGTATGTTTGTATGTTCCACCGTAGCGCCTAAACTACTGAACCGATTTTAATGAATGTGGTGTCAATAGATTCGTAATAATGGCCCGGGTGACATAGGCTATATAAATTTTAAAGTTGTTCTTTTTAGACCCATTTCTTACGTAGTTGGGTTACAGTTTTTAAAATTTTGTGTTATTATTCAATTTTTATATATAATGCAGTCACTGTGTGCTACCTATATGTTTAATAGACATTGGCAAATTTAAAGTGTATCCACGAAATGAGCGATCGAATGTTCAGTCACGGACGTCCCACGTTCAATGCTCGGCACTCCACGCTCCCAAACAGCTGAAGGACTCTTGACGTACCTATTGTGCGTTTGAATCACCCATCGTACTGCCGCACAATTTTGGAATACAGTATTAAATGATTGAGTAAACGATTAAAATTAAATTGCTTTATACGAATTTTAAAGCGGTTTTCCTCTAACCTGTTAATTGTTGAAATGTTAGACATAATTGAAAACCTATTGTGTCTGGTCGCCGGTGTGCATCTGCTATTTAACAGATAAAAGCACTAATTTGAAGCTTTTAAATCCAGTTGTATTTACACTTCTCGCGAAATGCAGCAGCCATGGTTACGCTGATGTTAAGATGTTGGTCGTCTTAATCTCGTTAAGGGACGTTATTAAAAGTACCCGAACATATTTTATTTCTTAGTTACGCAATAGTGTCTCAAAGTTAAGTCTTGTAGCATTTTGCTTCTTTTTGAGATTCATTTAGATATCTATGTGTTGACGAAATGAATTATTGGATCACAAGCTTCTTTATTGAAATTAGTTTTTACTATCTCTATAGCCTCGGTATAGTAGAAAATATGTAATAACTGGTTACGATATGTAAGTTTACACTCACACTGTTTTTACATGTCGCGTAATAGAGAGCGACCTTATTGATCTGAAGGATACATTCCCAGTCGCCTAATGCATACACAAATTCCTAACAGAAACCTTTTCCTGACCTAGTAATCGAACCTCATGATCATTCGCAAACATAAGCTTGCCCAATTTTAATGTCTGCGATGGCACAGAAATTTACTGGAATTTTATAATTCTATTTGCAAATTCAAAGTTAATCTGCTCATTTATTTGTAATCTCACTGTAGCCAGCCTCCATCAGCTAAGTTAAAATGTCAACGTATTTCGTTGACATTGTTAAGTAATAAAGCCAAAATTAGCCCAACAATGATTATAACAGCAACACTTTTATAATACACAAATCAGTCGTTTAATTATACCAGAGCAAACGCTGTTATTAATTTTATAAACTAGCCAAAGGGCTTGTGGCGTCACTTGTACTCACCTATTAAATACACGCATCGGTTCAATGATAATTAATATTTTTATTTGAGCATGAAAATACAATGTGTCTAGAAATATACATGTATGCCTGTACGCTTGTTACTGTTTTTGATACGTTCAAAAGTATTGAAACCATCGTGTCCTAATAGTATGGATATTCTCTGACACTTATAGGTACATGGTTACCCATCGCGCATTACCTTTTCTTCACATGATGGAAACTAATATCTAACGCCCCAAAGATGTTTATTATCACCATTGACATTACAAGAAATTACCTAAAGTCAAGTGCCGTAATCTATACTAATATTATAAAGCTGAAGAGTTTGTTTGTTTGTTTGCTTGAACGCGCTAATCTTAGGAACTACTGGTTTGAATTGGAAAATTCTTTCAGTGTTGGATAGCCCATTTATCGAGGAAGGCTATAGGGTATAAAACATCACGCTACGACCAATAGGAGCGGAGCAGCAATTAAAAATATTGCAAAAACGGGCAATATTCTCTTATATGAAGCAGACGAAATCAACTAGTAATATATATATACAGGATGTCCCAGAAGTTGACGTCAAGCCGGAATCAGGTAACAGACTAAGTTATAATAGCTATCAGAAAAAGTATAAAAAAATCTAAGTTAATACTTCTGGGACAACCTGTATATATATTTTTTGTTTGTAGTCATTAATATGATTATGAAGTTCTTTTTTAATTAGCCTACTAAGTTTAAAATAACTCCTCACTATAAGTCTTCTTAACGTTGAAATCTCGTGGACTTAAAAAAACAAACAATCAATCAGATTCACATTTATAACCAGTGAGAATTTAAATTTAAAATAAACTTAGTAGCGTTAATTTAATAACAGTTAACAAAGCAGCAGGCGCTATTTGGCGCAACGTTGCACGGGTAATTTGTAAACGGATTGTTCGGAGCTTTATCCGCAGTGACGATAATTAATCGGTCCCCGCTTCTCATTGGAATATTGAATAAGTTAATCAATTCGGGTCGTAACAGTCCAGAGTGAGTCAGCAATTTTATAGTTCCGTAAATCTACAGCAGAAATTGTTAATTAACTATTGAAGTGCTGAGGATTGATTTCATGTAAGATAACATAGGTACCTAGACCGTTTCCCAAAAGGGGTTAGTAGACCAAGCATTTTTATGCTCGCTTGTTACATAGACACCACTCCTAATCTGTCCTTCTGCAGAATGAAGCTGTTTTAAGCATAATATTCTTTTCGCAGATTATTCTTCAAATGTGTCTATTTGGATTTAATTTAGTATCCATATTTATGAGTTACCTAGCTCGATTTCATAGACGTGGAAACTTTCGTATCTTGTATTAATGCATAATGGTCATTAATATTAAAATTAAACTACTTTATACTGAATTTGCCATGTTGTTTATTTTAAAACACTTTAATTGCATAATTTTGAACTACTATTATTGAATTTTACTACAATTGAAGCTATTTAAATTAATTAAAACTATTTAAGTTTACATTATTCCCCAAAGTTACGATTACTTTACAACAGCCATGTTAATGGAGAGACTAAGAATATGTAAACAATCTAATCCCATTTGGCTCTAACCTTACTTCGCCCGTACCACAGACATGAAAACTGGCATTAAAACTCTCAATAGGCAGACACTCTTGCATAACACTTAAGCTATTGGACCACCGAGCGAACAAGACACATTTGTCTTACACTTCATACCGATAGTAGCACCACGAAAGCCTATTACTCACACGAACTGTTAATCTACTAAACGAACGCTTGGATCATAATTCATCAAAGTCATTTATCTTGTTTTTCTGCTAGTACTATTTTAATTGTTATTACTCAATTTAAGGTGTTCAGTAATGTCAAGTAATCGTTTCGTGTTGCGGAATTGAGTCCGTCGCGTGGTGCGGTAGTGCTGTACTCAGTCCCGCACGATGGCTTCAAGTAATAGCTACTAACACGCAACCACATCACTATCTTACTATTTCGCTACTACGAATCTTTGGTTCAGAGAATATCGACTAATTGTTACATAAAACAGTTTTTATTCGATTCGATTTTAACGATGTGATCTCCTATAACGTACTGTAACGTTTATTTGTTTTTTTCGCACGCGATGTGTAGATTTGTTTTTGCGCTTTGTATGCGATCTTGCATCTGTACTTAACGTGGTTTGTTATGCGTATAAATATCGCATTTGAAGCGCAAAGCGCGCATCTATACTAATACTAAAAAAGCAGAGTTTGTTTGTTAGTTGGGTTAAACGCGCTAATCTTAGGAACTACAAAATCCAATAGGAGTGGAGCATCAATGAAAAATGTTGTAAAAACGAGCAAAATCTCTTATGTGACGCACACGAAGTTGTGCGGGTCAGTTAGTTACATATGTATGTATGTGCTGTAGAGTTGGGTGGAGAAGTATTGCCTGCACAATTCGCCTGACCGTTGGCAGTGTATAGTTTTGAACTGTCTAAAGCATTTATAACAACTGTAACCAAATTACATGCTCTACGAAACTCTGAAGGTTGTCACGTACTGATCCTGGCAAGATTATTGTATGCTATACAGCTACCAAAAGTTATAAAACCAAATCTTGCAGTCTTATTGAAGTTCGTCTCAAGAAACATTTCCAACTACTAAACTGGATACTTCAGAGTTGCGAACATAATATCAACATGGCAAGTTTAGTGATATCTTTTATGTTCGTGACATTATACAGTCAGACATCTTTTTAGCAGTAATCCATGTTTACTTAATTAAAGTTTTCACGATAATTCGATAGCTTTTTGCTGAGGAAACTTCATTAGGTTGATTGACGAGCACGATTGTGTGCGGGACGGTTGAATGGCGGGATGGGTGGGTGGTTGGTGTGCTGTACGTAACGGTCGCGTGTTGCCGCGGTATGCAAATACGTCGGCCGTATGTTCGTACAGATCGTGATCACTATGTATGTGCGGCACGGCTGTTGAAAGCTGCGGAATTTCTCGTGTGACCCGTATTTGTCGCAGGTCTATAACATGTCCCTGTGTGATAAAATGTTGACCGTGAGTTATAGGAAGCAAACAGTGTTACATTTTTATGTGAAGTTCTCTTTAATGGTTAGTTCTAATCGGTTCGATTCCTATACTGACGATTGACTGCACGGATAGTGGTTTAAGTGACCGCTTCGCAACTGCCGCCGTCCCGAGTGGGACGAACGAAAATCAAACAAAGTCCAAAATTTATTTTGGCCTTTTTTGATTTTCGTTTTCCTTGTTTAAGTGTTTAAAAATTCCGTGATTGTGGTGGGCTATTTGAATCCATCAAAGTGATGCACATTTTCATTTATTTGAAAGAATACAAATCGGGACGAGAAGGCAATGTTTGACTGCCTTGTTGCCAACGGCTTACTGGTTTCTCTACTACCTATCCTAGGCACCCTAGTAACTATTTTTACACTAGCTGCTGTCTGAGGACGTATGCTCGCCTGTTAGTAAGCGGTTACTATAAAGAAAAGTCTTTACCTACTCTTAAGGATGGCACTACTCCAGGCTAGCCAGCTCATTCGTACCCCCAGCAAATATAAATCTCTACCAGCCAACAAACATTGTTTGGTTGATTTTCCTCCCAGTAATTAGTTGGCGTAACAACTTTTAAAATGGGCGTAGACTTAAGAAGAAACGCGGGCCTAAAAACATTAAAAAGAAAAGGCTCGTGACAATTCTATTGCTGTCGAACTAAAACCGAACAAAATATTAATCTGCGAAAAGGATAATAATTAGAACTCGGACCAATTATACCTATGCCAAATTCATAAAATGATCATCTCGTTTTTCCGTGTCTTCTTCTTTAAAACTAAACCGATAGTGATATTTTTCCATAATTAATATGATAACGATTTATGACATATTTATTTTGTTAAACGCGTATAAATTTGTTTGCCGTCTAAAAATATCAATATGTGACTTAAAAATAATTCTGGTACTTTAGCGCTTACGTTAGCTTTTGAGTTAATGATAAATTATATTTATTTCACAGCAAATGGAGTACATATAAGGATGTTGTGCTATAATTAATATATTTAGCTCTTCCATTTAGTCACAATGTGGCATGCGAAATGTTTTACATTTTAAAATAATTCTAATTATTCTTCTTCTTCTTTTCGTGTGTGTCTGGATAGTGGCCAAGCTGTTATCAAGAGTTGTTCAAGCCGCCCGTAGGCCTCTGACATGGCTTAACGACTGCTGTTGATTTGGCAACAATGAGGACCAGCCTTTTACGTGACCTCCGAAGCACGGAGACGCTCAGATGAAATACCACTAAGCGGTCACCCACTTAGACTTTTTTTCTTTTTTCGTCGTGGAATGCAATGACTCATATCCCTCCGCGGGGGCAGGCGGAGGGATTATGTTGGACTCGCCGGGGTAAAATAAAGATGTTGAAAAGATAATGTACCTCCCGGAATACCGACTAAACCTACCACGACGTTCCTCGACAAAACCACTAACGGCGGGGCCGCGCGAATCGCTTTCGCATGCGGTCGCGACCCCGCCGAGGTTACGGCCCGCCGTGTGAAACGGCCACTACACAAAGAGACCTACCCAAAGGACTCACTCTAAAAATTCCCTACTGTCTCCCTCCTAGAGGGGAGACGGACTCGAAACAGAGGCGCGCCTGGGAACATGCACGCCGCCTCTCTGACTTGGTGCTGAATGGATGGCGGGCAGGCCCACAAAGCCCGCCACCCCAGGTCAAACCTCAAGGTGGCTGGAGGTCATCTCGCGCCCTCCAGCGCCCGGCTCTGCGGTTGGGGAGAGGGTTTAAACGCAGGGAGCGTTTAAACCCTCTCATCTATTTTTTTTACGTGGGGGAATGCAATGACGCATATCCCTCCGCGGGGGCGGGCGGAGGGATTATGTCGGACTCGCCGGGGTAAAATAAAGATGTTAAAAAAAAGATAATGTACCTCCCGGAAAACCGACTAAACCTACCACGGTGTTTCTCGACACAACCACTACCGACGGGGCCGCGCGAATCGCTTTCGCATGCGGTCGCGACCCCGCCGAGGTTACGGCCCGCCGTATGAAACGGCAGGCCACTACACGAAAGACCTACCCAAAATAGGCACTACTTCAAATAAAACCCTAATGTCTCCCCCCTAGAGGGAAGACGGACTCGACACAGAGGCGCGCGTGGGAACACGCACGCCGCCTCTCGGACCTGGTGCTGAACGGATGGCGGGCAGGCCCACAAATCCCGCCACCCCCAGGTCAAACCTCAGGGTGGCTGGAGGTCATCTCGCGCCCTCCGGCGCCCGGCTCTGCGGTTGGGGAGAGGGTTTAAACGCTCCCTCTCCCGCTCCGCCGCCTCCTTGATGGAAATCACTTCCTCGCAAAAGGAGGCGACGGCGTTCCACGACCTCTCACTCCGGACCATAGACTGAACTACGGCCGGGAGCGAGAGGGCAACCGATCCGACTGCCGCGATCAAATCACGACGCTGCGATGCCCAGGCGGGGCAAACCGCCAAAGTGTGCAGCGCCGTGTCCTCAATAACGTCGCGGCAGTCGCAGAAGTGGTGACAACCGGGCGTCTCTTGCCGGCGTATACGACACAGGAACCGGCCAAAACATCCGTGGCCAGTCAGAACCTGTGTCAGCCGGAAGGTGAGGGCGCCATGCCGCCTCTCCAGCCCTCATCTATAGACTGACCGAACTCAACGTTGCTTAACCTCGCTAATCGTTTACGGATCAGTGAGTGCAACTGGCTATGAGAGCCTCATAATCCTCCTTATAATTATTGCATAGATATGATAATTATATTAAATTAGTGACATTGTTATTTAAAATATTAAATTATTTAATGTAGAAACTCCTTAAGGGAATAGTATGACTTTTCTAGTAGCCATGCCTTTAGGTGTTTCTTAAAACGATACAGAGGTAAGTCTGTATAACATTCTGGCAACATTATATTTAATAAATTATGAAAATAATATAACTTAGGAACCTGGCTAGGTATAGTAGATATACAGGATGTCCGGTAATTAATGGATAATCTGGCAATGTCTTATAGTGGAACCGATGGCCGCTCAGAAAAAAAAATGAAAAGATCTATCCTAACTACTACCTGAGATATGTGTTTTTTTTTTAATGACCATGTATAACTTTCTTGTATACTACGACCATAAATGAATGAATCCATCGGTTTTTTGTTGCTTTATTATTAAACACTAATTATGCTAATAGATAGACATTCAAAAGTATGCTATGCTAATATAGCTTGCACTTTTTAATATTTTTTTTTTTAGTTTTTTTTTTAATATGTTTTTTCAGTGCTACTATAAGACATATCAAGGTTATCCATTAATTACCGGACACCCTGTATATTATACCTACCACAGCCATATAATTTTGTTTTGTTCTGGCGTCATAATTTAGGGAAAAATAAGGAATACCTTATATGGGCGAAACTATGCCCAATTTCCTCTTAAAGTTATCACAACAGGCATAAAACTTATATAGGTTATATAAATTAAAGCATTTTAATTGACCCTGTCACCCTTTGTTTTTAAAGGATAATTATAAATCACATGTACGCATAATATGCTCTTTAAATACCTATAGAGTTTTATATTATTATATCGGTATTACATACGAAAATATCGGTAAATAATGCGGTTTTCCTTACATCTATAAATAATATTATTATTTTTTGTAACTGTGAAATATAATATTATATACACATGCCTATTATATACCTCCATGTGTATAATAATATAATAATATTCTACTACATACACACAACACCATCTAGCCCAAACTAAGCAGAGCTTGTACTATAAGTACTAGACAATGGATAAACATACATATATACTTTTTTTTGTAAATACATACATATTATACATAGAAACACCCAGACCAAGACAAACATCCATGTTCATGCACACAAATGTTTGACTTATGCGGGAATCGAACCCGCGACCTCGGGCGTGGCAGTCGGTTACACCAACTACTACGCCGCCGAGGCGAGGCCGACAATGCGTATTATTGTATCGTATTATTGTTAACCTAATGTTATAGGTACATAATAATAAAAAATGAGCAGTGATAAACTTTGGCTGGTCAACTACAATACGTAATAGCAAATAATTTAATATTAATAGTGGATTTGTATTTATCTTATATATGAATTTTTATTTTCAACTAGCGGACCTGACAGGATTTGTCTAATAAAACCCAAAAAATAACCTAGCCATTCTCGAATCCACTCGAACACACAAAAAATTTCATGAAAATCGGTCCAGCGGTTTAGGAGGAGTTTAATTACAAATACACGCACAGAAGATTTACATATATAAAGATAAACAATAACATCATTAGACAATTAATATATTGAATCTAAAACCAACAAACATAATTTTATTTTTGTTAAAAAGAGACAACCCGCGCTCTTAATAAATTCTGTGTCGCGAGGCACTTTACAAACACTCAAACAATGGACACAAAGAACATCCAGACAACAACAATCATCCAGGAACAATAATTTGTGGATCACACAAAGTTTTGTCCCGTGTGGGATTCGAACCCACAACACTCGGCCCAATGTTTGTTTTGCCCTTGTTAATTCTTTACTTTTATAGCAACTCGTCGACCACACCAGAAATAAAAGTGTCTTTAGGAACACACAAACAACAGAATCAATTGTTTCCCAAAGAATTATATCCCCCGGGAACAGTAATTATTTCCTGGCTGAAAGGTATAAGTCCTTTTATGTATCTCTGACAAAGTGAATGCAAAATTGCATGATGATCGGTTAACAAGTTAAAGACTACACCGAGCGAAATGTGCCAAAACAGGCGGTCACAGTTAAGTTGATAAAATTAACACTTTTTGTTTAATACAAATATAAAATATAAATTTACCATAACAATGAATGTGTTTACAATTACTCCGTGTAAAAAATTTAAAATAATTAATGTTTTCGCCTACAAAATTATGTAAATTTGCACGAAACATGCAAAAACGTAAGCTCGTGTTACGTGATTTTTAGATGATCTTATTTTATCCTATTTTACAGCTTAAATGAAACATGAATAGTTATATTACAATTTGTCTGTTCCAAATATTTAAGTTTTGGTTGACAATAAAGATACATATTTATCAAAAAAGCACTTCAAATCCTCCATACAATTTTACTATGGCGGCCGCGCGCCGATATGAATATCGAGCTCTGTCATTCAGTCCAACCGCGTCTTACGCTCGGCGCAATCTTAAGGCGTGAAAGCGTAACAGACAAACAAACTTACATTCGCATTTATAATAATATTTGTCACGACTAGATTATTCCAATGAACTTCTATCCCTCGGGAATGATACTCGTTTTTTTGGATGAAAGGTATACCTACGTAGTCCTTTTCTGTATCCCTGACAAAGCGAATGCAAAATTTCATGTCGATAGGTCGACAAGTTAAGGCCTGAAACAGGAACAAACAAACAAACTCACATTTGCTTATATTAAGAAATATAATTACCGAACACATAGCAAACCCAAACTCAAAGCATCTTTACGCCAACACTAACAAAAATCCTATACCTATACCTAAATATTTATTTGAGCTCTGTCCTTTCAAAAAGTTGACAAACTTGTGGTATCAGTTCGGTATGTGAGGCTCAATGGCGGGTAATGGTCGTAGCGTGGCGACAACATTGTCGGTGCTGTAAGGAAGTAGCGAACATATGAACAAAGCCAGATTGAGAGCTACCAAGATAACACTTGACAATATGTTGACGTGGGCAAATACGTAAACGGAATAGGAAGAGTTTTGTTTGCAAGGTTCGTTTGCAAATAATTTATATGACGCATCAAGTATTCGTTTGTATGTTTCAAAGATGGTATCGTCCTATCGATATTCTAAGAGAGAGTTAAAAGAGACTTGTCCGTAGGACGTATGCTTGATGCATGAAGTTGATGCGACACTAATGCTCTGCTGCCCTTGCGAAGCTAGGACGGATCTAGTAGCTTATACTTCTAGATTAAATAGGTTTCAAATAACAAAATAACTTTTTAAATCGGCTTAGTAACTTTTTCGTTTATTCATCCATACAAACAAAAATACAAATCTTTCCTCTTGCCAGCAACCGCGTCGTAAAACGAATTAAAATTGGAATACCGAATGAAAAATCCTTTGTTCCGGAGTGAGGCACAATTTAGTAACGGAATTGAAACGAACTAATTTTAGTTCGTTACTGTCTTTTTAGTTGACCAGGACTAACAACGTCGTACATATTCATAGCTATGCAACTTCTGTTTTAGACAGCTTTGTTCGTCGTGGAGTGGAAATTATCGTGAGGAAACATGTGGAGCAGTAGCGTGTCAAAAGTTTCAGATTGAGGCATGACCGATATATGGTTTTACAGGATGTGAAATAAAATACGTTGTTTTATCATTTTATTCTTCAATTGCTCTTGCATGTCATGGATGCGTTCACCGTGAACTGAAGGTATGCTAGTGTTCCGAATCGAGGACTTTTTAAAATGTCAAGCCAAGGTTTTGGGCTCGTCTGAAGATACTGCCAGTGCGTTCGCGGTCTATTTTATGACGAGTTCACCTTTTATGATTATTTGGTGAAGTTCATTCACTCGGGCAACTAACTTCTTCCAGCTAACTTCTTTAGATAATTATGTATATTATTTTTATACAGCATAACATCAAATGAAACCTCTTATTAAAAAGAGCAACAATTACATAACTTATTTTTATAAAAATAATAAGTTTGCTATACTAAATAATTCTACGAGTTGCTAGACGTTTCCCTGTGGCTCGTTATTATATTTCTAATTACCCGTTTCCGTGGAAACCACTGGACAAAATGTTTGAAAGTCAATTAAAATAATACTTTTCGAAGTTATCGAATACAAGCTTACGGAATCTGAATTTTCTACATAAAGATATGATATTATATGAATATAATTTTCATCAAAAACAATCAAACAGTATATTCGTAAATCATAAATCGCGATATAACAAATATTCAAATAATACAGCCTGATCTGGGAACACAATCCCCACGACAAACTGAAAACAAAACAGCTAATTAAAATTAATTTGACTTATACCATAGGACGAACGGAGCAGCAGTTTAATTTTAACAAAAGTTTCTTTATACCTCAAGCCATGTCGGATTAGCATATAATGACGATGGTTAACGCCCCAAAGGGTAAAGTTGGAGCTGTTCCAAGTCTAGATACAGCGGGTCGTCGACCATTTTACGTGCTCGGCCAAAATATCAAACGCTACGCGAACACTAACAACGGAAACATACACAGAAAGACAAACAAATCGAGCTAATAGTATACTTAAGGATGGCAACATCAATTATTACTTATTATTTTACTATTTAGTTACGTAGAAATAATGTAACAACTACTGGATGTCCATATAAATAAATATCTTGTTCCGTAGTCATCGAATGGCAGAAACACAACACGGGCAGTGTTGTGTTTTGGGTTTGGTCTCTAAACGGGACAAAAAACGTGTCACATATTTTTTTGTGATGTGTATAGTGTGTGGTATTTTAAGTATTAAGTCACCCACGACAGAGGGTCTTGATTTTCCTAAGAACATTAAATAGCAAGGCGTAAGCTCTCCTCGTTGGCCTATCAGGTTAAAGCTGATAATCCAAAAAACAGAGTTTGGCACACTGCATCCATGGTAATGTCATCTGTAAAATCTGATACCGCTCTTGTCCAATATTTACGACACATCACCTAGGCGACATCACTTTGTTCTGAAGTCTCTAGGTTAGTACTAACAGCATAATAGTAATAATTATTTAATATTATTATTTTAATATACAACTTAAATAGGAACCTCCATTAACATGTAGTCTTTAGCAAATTAGAATTAAAGTACCTATATGGTGATGTACATTCGAAATATATTCGAATGTATTGACAGCACTATACAAAAGCACATGCACAGTGTCCTTGACTTCCTAAATTGGTTGCGCACAATGCACACAGCTGTATTCGAAAATTATTCGAGCGCATTTTTGTACATTACCTGCTGTCGCTGTTGTTTCTGAAGTGCTTACGACTAAACAGCATGCATCAGCACCGACTAATATATTTGAGAAGTTAGGAGTGAACATAAGCTTAAGCGATTTCTTAAAATCGCCACGTCAGGTATGAATACATCTTTACTGAAATGCAAAAAATATAAAATCATAAAAAATTAAGATGTGTTTTCGTAGCATTACAGTGAATCACATATTGGCGTGTTATGATGCATTCTTGTTTGGCATCGATGCGAGGTACTCGACGGAAATTGCTCATTGCTCCACACTTTTAATGAATACTTCCTTAATGAAAGCTTAATGAGACTGCATGTGGAGAGGAATTGTTCGCAATCATTAAGATTTTTCTTTTTGTGATACTATTCTTGTACAAACGATATAATTTTGTGCAAATGTTTTTGAAATGTATACGGTCCCTGACTCTGCACAATAAATGGCTAAATATTAATATAATAATTATTTATACACGCACATAGCAATATTCGAAAATCTACTATTGAAGATCATGGTTATTTTAAAAAACAACTCTCGCACTAGGAATAAATTCTGTGCCACGGTGGACTTTACAAACACTCAAATAACTGACACAAAAAACACCCAGACTCGGAATAACCATTCGTGGAGCGCTATGATATGTCCTTCTTCAAACGAGGTTTAAAGAGATTTCTTCTTTCACGGTAGGCAGCGACTTTGCTGTGTCCTGACATTGCCGAAGTCCATGAGCAGCGGTTACCACTTTCCATCAGGTGGGCCACTTGATCGTCTGCCACCAATGGCAATAAAAAAAAACATAAATTTTTGTCCCGTGTGGGATTCGAACCCACAATACTCGGCGCAGTGGCAATGACGGAACGACCACTTAAACAACTACGCCATACGTGCAGTCAAATTTACTATATTCTTGTTTGTAATAATACTAGATATACTTACCTATGTGTATATGTATGAACAAGCCAGCTCATAGAAGTATTTATAATACGAACAAAACGACATAAATAACTAGCTGTGCCTGCGATTTCACCCACGTTTATGATTACTGCGCCGCCCCCATGCATCGTAGCGTGATGTTATATAGCCTATAACCTTCCTCGATAAATAGGCTATCCAACACTAAAATAATTTTTCAATTCGAGCCAGAAGTTCCTGAGATTAGCGCGTTCAACCAAGCAAACAAACTCTTCAGCTTTATAATATTAGTACAGATAGTAGCCACATCCTCATGTTGAAAACTTAGAAAACTAAACGCACACGTGAGATGCAAGTACTAAAAGCAATTAGATATGTATTTATATATTCAAGCAATGTAATAAACCGAAACAATAATACGAATACTAATCGATTGCAATGCTAAATTACCTATTTCTTGACATCATCATGGTATCAACTCATAGGTTAAAAAAGCTCTAAACTTATATATAGCATAATAATTAAAACTGGGCGAAATATCTAATCACATATAATAATAATAATATTCTACCACATATACACAACACCATCTAGCCCAAACTAAGCAGAGCTTGTACTATGGGTACTAGACAATGGATAAACATACATATATACTTTTTTTTGTAAATACATACATATCACGTATATATAGAAACACCCAGACCAAGACAAACATCCATGTTCATGCACACAAATGTTTGACTTGTGCGGGAATCGAACCCACGACCTCAGGCGTGGCAGTCGGTTACACTACCCACTACGCCATCGAAGCCGACAAGTCCAAACTAATATTTAAACAGCATGCTAAAAAGTCAGGATATCAGACCTACATAAATAAAAATATGTTTTTAATACATCATTGCTCTATTCAATTTTCAAAATCGCTTATCAATATTAATCATCAATATTAAATGACCAATAATGGCCGCCATTCCTCTTTCGCGCCCTCCGTATAATCGTCGAATGTAATAATTTATCATTTTCTTCCGCCACCTACGCATTCCAGGTTTATCCTTCCTTGCTTGGGATTCTCGAAGTTTCACCTTATTCCAACAGTATCTCTAAAAAGGGATATAACGTTTGTTTTATTATAAATTCCACGCTGAGTAACACAAAGGGAAATATGTTTGTGTTATAATTATAACCTAAAATACTTGTGCAGTAATTGCCTCAACCGTATAAAGTTATAGGATAAATGTTATTATAGCCGTGTTTGTGCTTCGTCCTTAGAGCATTATAATAATTTCATGTGAAACGAGAAGTGCCTAGTTGTATCAACACGAATGAATGACCCCTTTCATAAATTTACGTGTTACTTATGTTTTAGTTAGGTAATCCTTTGCTATGTGACTGTATTGCCGCACTAAAACCACCGAGAGCTTGCCTGCTTGAATCAAAACTAGTTGTTCTGATTCCCAATATAGTACCTAAAACCTAGTAGTCGATCTATCGCATATGTTATGTAGGTATCTTTACAATTATCAATTTACTAGATTTTCCCGTAGCTCGGCTCACGTTAATGTAGATTTATGTTAAGATTTAGTAACCTACATGTTATTCTGATGTATATCTATGCTAATATTATAAAGCTGAAGAGTTTGTTTGTTTGTTTGAACGTGCTAATCTCAGGAACTACTGGTTCGAATTGAAAAATTATTTTAGTATTGGATAGCCTATTTATCTAGGAAGGCTATAGGCTATATAACATCACGTTACGACACACGAGGGCGGCGCAGTTACGATAAACGCGAGTGCAACTGCGGGCACATCTAATAAACAATAATACTGTAAAGTTTCATCGAAATCTGTTTAGTAGTTTTTGCGTGAAAGAGTAACAAACATCCTTTCATCCATCTATCCTCACAAACTTTCACACTTATAATATTAGTAGTCCTTAAATCTAAATACTAGAGAAACATAAACATTTGATAAAAAAATACATTTATTTTATGATATTGTAAAATGAAATGCTTTTGCAATAAGTTATTTTAAAAGCAAACTCCATCTCTACTCGGTCAAATAATTAATTCTACGAAAATTAAACCGAATTCAAATATATACCAGAGCCCTATGACGTTTACAAAACCAACATTGACCTGGCAAGTCCAATAGGTTGTGTATCAGTAATCCCAGGTATCAGCACAACCAACGCTCGTCGTGAAACACAATCCCCTTAACATTCACGTAATATATTTTTTATTAACTACCACCCGTGGCTTTACCCGCGGGGTGTGTCATAACGAAGAATTAGGATACGCAGTGCTGTATGTTTATAATGATGGGGTAAAACTTCATAGGATTTTAGCGGTGTGCGTACGAACAAATCATTCGAATGTTCATGTAATCCGAAATATTTATAATTATTCGATTAATTGGTGATTATTATGTTTTGCTGATTGAGTATTCGCAATACGTCCATTAATGGATAAACTAATCGATTTGAATATGAAATTAGTAGCGTAAAGATGCTAATAAAAAGGACGTCATGTTGTTCTCGAGATAATCGAATGTGGGCTCGTATATTACATATATATTGATTATATTATATTTTACTAATGTGGCTTGTCTTGTGTTACGCTAATGGACGCTCGCAATACGAAGGCTATCATTCGCGCGTTATTAGCTCTGTAAAAAGCATCGCGTCGCTGTTCGCCAGTGCGATGGACTTGTTACATTAGTCCGCCTGATGCTAGTATATAGAGCTCTGGATAGCACAGCAAAAACAGCGCACGACAATCGGCTGCGATATTTTCTAAGATCAATCTATAGTCGGGCAGCAGATTTAAGCGCGAAACCCATCGCTGCTCTATCTTTAATAAATAGATATGCATCATAAAATCATGTCTTTTAACAGGTTCCTGTCCGTTGAATAACATATTATTATGATACATAACAATAGATGTTCTATTGCGTCCATCACGGGACAGCGAATGGGTTAATATATACTTATTTTCTATATGCTTTGGACATATAAACACATTCGCGTAATGTAGGCAAGTTGGAAGGGACTTTTTATTTCAATGTTAGAATCACTTCCGGACATTGATTCCATATTTAAATTTATGCGTTTATAACCACAACACGACACATTCGGAAACATTTGCGTGACGTAATCAAATTATAAATAAAAAATATGAATACATACATTCTGGATCCCGCTATGTTCCGGTGCCGCCCGAAATGTACCGCCGAGGACTCAATTATAATATTTTTGCTTAATAACTGTGTAACGGCGGTGTAATGGATGCAAGCTGACTCACTATCCTGCATTTAAATAGTTTCGCAAATGTAATATCCTGCATACCATTTGCGAAGTGCTGGTCATCTACGTCAAAGAGGAAAGAGATACATACCTATATAGATACTACGAGGCAATGCTTAGTCTTTATTGGTATAATTTCCTAAGAGTAGTGCGTTTTAATTATTTTGCATTTACAAAACCGAAATAAAAATGAAACCTATGGTAAAAGAGATATTTGTTTTTGGTGCGGGCGTCTATATAATATTTAATAAAATTGAATAGTATATACGAAAGATATTGGCAAATATATGCATATTGCCCTATCAAACTATATAAATTGATAAGACTTTGCGTGCAAAGCACGTATGCTTAACTCGTGTTGTACTTGTCTCGTAACTCAAACAACCAAGCGGTACAAAAATCTAGATATACACAATAACATAAAAAGGATGCCAATATATGCTACCTATACCTACTTTCATTAACGGCCTCGATGGCGTAGTGGTTAGTGTAACCGACTGCCACGCTTGAGGTCGCGGGTTCGATTCCCGCATAAGTCAAACATTTGTGTGCATGAACATGGATGTTTGTCTTGGTCTGGGTGTTTCTATGTATAATATTTTAGTATTTAAAGAAAAAAAAAGTATGTATGTATGTTTATCCATTGTCTAGTACCCATAGTACAAGCTCTGCTTAGTTTAGGTTAGATGGTGTTGCGTGTATGTAATAGAATATTATTATTATTATTAACTGGTTGTGCCCGCGATTCTATACACACTGTTTTTCCATGCTAATCTCAATTACGTAATCATTGAAAACCACATCAAAATTAGTTTAGCCAGTTTGGAGATTGACATGCACAGACAAACAGTCAGTTAACAATATACAATGTATAGATGTGTGGCAATCTATACTTGTAGTGTTTGCAACATATTCTACCTTTAAGGAAAACATTTGTGTCATATTCACATGATATTAATAAATTAAATTACACATATTTTGTCCTTAATATAGCAGTAACTGTTTACTGCTATTTTTATTGCCAAGCAACTCATTTCGCACACATGTTCGAATAATGTACTTATTTTCAATTCAATCTTCAATCCTGGGTTCTTTAAGCGAGCCGTGAAAAAGCACCTTCTCAGGCCGTTAAAGTAGAGACCTCAACATCGCCTCGGCTGCTATGAGGACGATGTGGAGGCCACTGCTCTTAGACCACACGACTGCTTACCATCAGGAGGAGTGTGGTCATTTTGGCGAGCAAAAAAAGAAAAAAAAGAGTACTTCCAAGATCTGCCTGATGATAAGAGGTAATTATAGCCTACTAGATTATGCCCGCGGCTTCCCTCGTATGAATGTAGTCTAGATTAGTAATAGTATATGTTTTTCTGGATGAAAGGTACCTTTGTCCTTTTTTGTACCCCTGACGACGTATATGCCAAATTTCATAATGATCGGTCCAGTAGTTTTGGCGTTAAAGCGTAAAAAACAAACTCATTCGCATTTATAATCGCTTACAATATCGGGAGTATTACTATAGCGTTACCAGTCCTAGAAAGGACCCCACCGTGTGGTGGGGTATAAGGAAAGGTATAAGCGAGGTAGATGTTAGACACAAGACCTCTTACTGACCGGACGACGCGCTATAACAGTGCTAACCTGTCAGCTTAACCATATCAAGACAATGACGAAGCATTGTGTTTGGACGCCCGCGCCGGCGTCCTTAGTCCAATGGACGATTTAACGCTGGTTACCTTTAAAAGGAAAGATATTGAATTGGTAACGATAGGCTCTAAACTCTTTGTTAAACCTAGAACCTACTTTGATAGAGACATAAAAATGATTTTTCTATTGTTGACTGCACAATGCACGGATGGCATAATAGTTTATTTGGTCACCACCTCTGCGCCTCTGCGCCGAGTGTTGTGGGTTTGAATCCCACACATACGCCAAAAATTTGTGTTGTCCACAAATGGTTGAACCGAGTCTGGATGTACCTACATTGGGTCCGTTGCATGAATGCATGTAAAGTCCCTCGCGATACAGGAAACCTTTCTAGTGTGAGAGTTGTCTGACTAATCTAAACAAGTGAGAATCGGCAATGAATTGCCGTAAATTTTAGAGTTCGAAAAAATGGTTCAAGTAATATGCACGTGACCTTGAGTGAGTCAGGGGTCAAAGGTCATATGTATTTTAGGGGTATACCGATTATGCTGAGTCGAATGGCCGCGAGTCTCTAGCTCTTACGGTTCTTGAATTGAAAGTTGTATAACAGGCAGACAAACGGACGGACAAAGCTGTTGTATAAGAGTATTTTCGAACTCTAAAACTTTTTATTAGATACCTTACAGATAATATAATACTAGGATAAGTTTTGGCAATACAATAACCCAAAGCGATGTTGTGTAAAACTGCAAACATTTCTTAAAAAGCCACCACCACCACCGAGACCATCTGTCAATAAGTTCTACTGAGAATGTCCTGGATGAAATCTAACGGTACTTTTTGTATGATCGAACAAATATCTTTAAGGTAACTGGCAAGAAATTCAAAGCATCAACTTACAAATTCAATACAGATAAATGCCCAGTTAGTTGGGAGACGTTTCCTCGTTGCGACGCGACGGGGAAATATTGATATTTGCCCTACATTGCTCTCCGTAACGCTGATGGAATTACGTTTTCCAATCGGTATCTGAAGTAATAGAAGTAGGATGAGAGATGTAGGTACATTTGTATTTTGCACGGATAGCGTTCTCGTTTAAGGTTCGGTTCTTATATCAAGAAACGAGTCGTTTTACCTACAATATCAGCCTTGTATTATACTGTCCTACTGCTGGGCACGGACCTCTTCTCAGTGTGAGAAGGGTAAGGCCATAGTCCACTACGCTGGCCCAGAATATTATGGAGAACTCTTAGACATGCAGGTTACCTCACGATATTTTCCTTCACCGTTGAAGTATGCGATAATTAACCATTTAATACGCATACAACTTCGAAAAATCAGAAATGCGTGCCTTGGAATCGAACTCGAGACCTCTGAGTGGCAGTCCAACTGTACCCCGCTAGGCTATCGCAGACTTATTAAATTTTAAAATATTTTTTATAGAATATAAGGCAATAATTAACTGTCTGTAAGTAAAACGACTCATTTCTTGACATAGGAACCGGGCTTAATGGAGTTGTTCTGTATTCATCCTATGACGTCTCATTCTATTTCTTTACTCATCCTAAACTAGTATGCCTAACTGATCCGATTACATTATTATAATAAAGTTTCTATATTCAACCGAAATGCGTTCCTTACTCTACCCGTGGCAAATATAAGCTTAAGGCTTTGTATAAGCAGGTTAAATTAGGTTAGTGACAGTACTTTAAAAAAAAATATATAGCCTATGTTAGTTACTCGGTGATAATAAAGATTTCAAATGGAGAAATATTTTAAAATTGGTTAAGTCTTTCCTGTTTATAATAATTATTAATATAGATATAGATCACGAAGACAGTAATTTTTGTTCAGACCGTCATCCAAACCTTAGAGCTTTTGGGTAATTTCGTAATCGGTTTAGCTAGGAATACTTGCAGGATGAATAAAGAATTAAAAATGATATGATGAATATTTCTTATTATAAACTAGTTTTACTGCGGTTTCACCCGCGTATGTTGCCGCGTAAGTCCCGTTCCCGTGGGAATATCGGGATAAAAATAGCCTATGTGTGAATCCAGCTCTCCAGCTATCTACATACGAAGTTTCATCGCAATCGGTCTAGTAGTTTTTGCGTGAAAGAGTAACAAACATCTATATAACCATACAAACTTTCGCGTTTATAATATTAGTAAGGATGTGTAAAACTTTGTGTATATGTTTGGATTTTTGTTAACCTATTGAGTGACAGCGGCACACCGGCGGTCACTCACAAAACTTTTTCAATTATGCCTGTCATTCCAACAATTGACAGGTTAATGACTAACGCGTTAGCCGATGATAGACAATAGCCTGAATTAGTACCGATTTTACATCGGTGCATATCTCGTGGGATTCACGTGGGCAAAGTCGTGCCAGTATTACATAAGCCTCCACAGTCTCGTGGTATAAGTTTGCACATATGTTTGTGTGCAATTGCGAGGGCCCAGTTTCGATTCCCGAATTGGCATATACTGATAGAAAAGACTCAGTAGCAAGACGGTGTTCAGCAATTTCAATAGGCTCGCCCCTTTATTATGTGATTCCTGAAAACAGAGCCTGCGATATCTGGGTGCACTGTGCCTCTCCCTTACTCTACAAATGTAGGTACTAGGTACAGGTAATAATAATAATAATTTATTGAACAAAAATACAGTAACAAATAATTGAATGTATGTATGTATGTAAATTTGTATGAATAACGCAATGGGAATACAAATTCCCGTATCGTATTCATATATTGTTTTAATTGTCGTGTCGTATGCCGTGTATCATGCAACACAGTGACTTAGTTAATTAATTATTAGGAAGCTAGTGAGTTTGTTTGTTTGAAAGCGCAAATCTCAGGCACTACCAGTACTAACTCCTCTGGTGTTGCGGGTGTCCATGGGTGGCGGTAATCGCTTACCATCAGGCGATCCGTCTGCTCGATTGCCACCAAAATCATAAAAAAACAAAAAAACTAGGTCTCGGGAGCTAACAGTCCGAATATTGTCTTCTATTTACGAAAATGTTATTCATTAAAATTAAACTACTATACAGGGTGATTTTGAAATCGTGTAATTCCTTTTAACCACGCATTCTACTGGTGATATAGAATAACCCTGACCATATTTTTATTTAATTAGAATTTTTTTTTTTTAAATATTATTGTTCCGTTTTTTTCGTGATATGGTGTCAGATAGTCATATGTTAACCAACCGAGGCAATTTTATTTTTTTTCTAGTTAAAATAAAAAACATATTAATAATTAATGTCGTAAATAATAACGGGCGGTCCTTTTTATTGCCCCTTATTATTTACGACATCAGTTATTGTTATGTTAATATTTTTAAATTAGTAAAATATTAAGATTGTGTCAGCAGGTTAAAATATGACTATTTGAAATCATTCCATGAAAAAAATCTGTACTCTAATTTTGCCGAAACCATTATTCTAATTAAGAAAAATATTGTCAGGGTTATTCTATATCACCAGTAGAATGCGTGGTTAAAAGGAATTACACGATTTCAAAATCACCTGTATACGGATTTTATCGCGTTGTTTATTTATATTTAACACTGTATCTACTACATAATTTTGAAAACTGTTACATTACTTTTACTATCGAATTTTACTAATTTTAATCTAATAAAATTATTAAAACTATTAAAACTATTTATATTTAGGTTTACACTTTCCCCGACGTTTCGGTTACTTTTCAGCAGCCATGGTCACGTAATAAATAGTGTTAAATAAACAACGCGATAAAATCCGTACATAGTAGTTTAATTTCAATGAATAACAGTCCGAATTTAATAGTTATTTCTAAGCCAGATTTCAGGAGCTACCAGTCCGAATTTGATAGCTATTTTTACGTTAGATAGCCCGTAGGTATATTGAGGTATGTTTTAGGCTCCATAACATCACCATCATTATAAACGTTTTTAACGCTACAGTCAGAAAATGCGACTACTATGTTTGCAATTCCGGATTCGATTTCCGATTCGGTCCAAGTGGTTTAAAGATATTCGGTCAATAATTTTTTTTGTAGCACGGTGTCTGGGACTGTGGTCTGGAAACGACCGTACGCTTGCCCCTATTAAGTACGTTACACCTAAAAACATACCTGGCGAAATGTGTGTGCATAAAACACCTCTGTCTACCATCATATAATATGACTGTATATACATATGTAGTTTATCTTGAGCTGATCTAGGCGAACGTTTCCTGATCACTTCAAAGACTTTCTGGTAAAAGCCAGCTTAAGAGTACCCCAAAACCATGCATGGTGAATATAATGAAAGTGAATGAAGCAAGAGAGGTATGATAGTAGTAAATTGTAATCCATAGTCTCCGCCTACCCCTTCAAGAAAAAGGCGTGAGTATTGTACCTCTTCGAAGAAAACAACGATGTCATTCAGATAAGCAGTACGTTTAGAACAAAGCTGTCACATTTAGATTCAGACAACCTTGACGCAATGAAGGCAGACTGATTAGTACTAATTAATAGGCGTTCTCTTAATTACTAAGAAAGCCGTAGTACTGAAGATAAATACTTATTATATATATTTTTTGTATGTCCGTCTAGCGATATTAAATTAAGTTTATTTATTTCATTTCATTTACTCAAATCTGTATTATATGTATTTAACTAAATTGTTTCTTTTTTGAAATGTAACCTTTTTAATGGTGTCAAAACCAGCCAGATACAACTTGTACAGCCAAAGAGATTTTATTAAAAATGTATACAGACTATATGCGAAAAGACTTTTTCCCCGACCATATTTAAAAGGGTATGTAGAAAACCTACTGTAGGTTACCGGCGATGTGCCTTCCATGCCGCAGAATCCTTATTGAGTTTCTTTGTTAAATTTATCGATTAAAGATAAATTATGTAAATTGCAAATCTATTCTATGTATACTATCTATATATATATACTAATATTATAAAGCTGAAGAGTTTGTTTGTTTGGTTGAAAGCGCTAATCTCAGGAACTACTGGTACGACTTAAAAAAATATTTTAGTGTTGGATACCCCATTTATTGAGGAAGGCTATAAATCATCACGTTACAACCCATAGGAGCGGACCATCAATGAAAAATGTTGCAATAACGGGTAAATCTCGTAAGTGACGCAGACGGAGTTGCGTGGGTCAGCTTCCAACCATTTCATAAACGCATCTAGTACGTTGGCTGGTAACCAGCTAGTCAGGAACTGTGTCCCGTGGATGGCAGGCTCGCCCTTTATTACGTTGCACCTTTAATAGCTGGTGAAATGTGGAATACACAAGCAGGGGTCCAGGGTCCTCCTTAAGTAAATATGAAGGTTTATGGTCTATTTTATACAGCTTTTAATTACATTCACATTAATTTTTTTGTTTTATATTTATATACATACTTGTGTTAGAATATGTATGAAGTGAACATTGTGAAATTCAATTTCTAATTATGAAAATATCTAGAGTTTACTAGCAATTTATGTTTTAAATTTACTAGTATTATTTTTAACCCCTCCAGCTAAACTAGAATGCTTGTGGTAGGAGTGGGTTTACGTCAGTAGTGCAATGAGTGGGAATCAAACCCGCGACCTCTCAATTGCAAATCCAATGCCTATGGATATGGGCTACCGTCCGTTCTTTGTGCTTATTACTTTTAATTTCAAAGCATACGATGATATTATGTATTTTACGTTATTTTAAGCCAATGTTCTGTATTTATTTTAGTTAGTATGCCTAAAACTAAATAAATAAATAAAATGTAATTTCATTCGCATATATTTTATCATTAATACAAAACTTAGAGATGCACCTTTCCTGTACATAAAAGGATACATATAATTTATTTCGTTATAAATACAAATGCATTAACAATGTGTTTTTTTTGTTCCAGAACGTGATACGATGAGACGGCCGTGACGAGATAAACTCACCACGACACGTAACGAAACAGGTGCGTATTCTCGATACGAGAGGCGAGGTGTGCACACCTGCTTCGGTTAGAGACGCCACACACAGCTACTTGACACGCAGCGATTCAGTCGCGATAAAAAAGCATTAAACTCGCAAATTTATAGACCAATAATAAATAAAATTGACATAAAATAATTTTAATAAATTTAATTTTCAATTTTACAATTATAATTTTATTTCTGAGCTTGCGCCGCAATTTTTTCTAGATGTAATATATGTAATTGTAACACAACAATGGACAAAGTCTGAAATAAATATATAATTATTATTAACGTGTGATCGCCCAAAGGTCGAAATTCAACTGTAACAGTTGTTTCTTTTTCGGTTCTAATTTTTTAAATATTTGTTTCTTTTTCTTAATTTTAGCTTTTTATCTCCTTCTCCAAACTATAATTATGCCAAATCTCACTTATACTCACGTTGTAGACGAAACATGCTTAAAATGGTGTACGAAGTTAGGTCTTCGCGTATTAATATATTAATTGACACACTCGCGACTTTTAGGAGCGATAAAACCGCACGTTTTTATTTATTCACTAGCATTCACCCGCATCTACAATTTACTTGTGTCTCCATGTTTGTGAATAACACTAATCGCCTTATCTGCGATACTAGTTGACGGAGATGAATGAAACGTCGCTTCAATATTAATTTTAAGCTACTAAATTATAAAAACCGAATTCAAGTCAGTGGTGTTCTTTTGTAACGCCTGTACAAACGGAATGCCAGAAAGTCATAAATTATAAAATTTTTTTTTTTTTCATCCCTCGTAATACCAAAGCCAATTAGGATTAAAGCTAATCTTAATGTACAGAGTCGGTAAATTTTTATAATCGTGCGATTGCATTGATAATTTAATACAAATTTCTGTGACATTTAGTTAACTTTTATGTCAATATTAAACCACTTTGCACACCACAATGGTAAAATATGGCATAAGCAACTATATAATACACATGTATCATCTTAAATGTACCCATATTTGCAATAAAAAATTGATTTGATTTGATTTGATTTGAAATCTATCGAAGGTACTATAATTCTTAAAATCAAAAATCAAAATAAATTTATTCAAATTAGGTTACAAGGTAACACTTATGAATGTCAAAGTTACACGTAAATTTTTTCTGTCAATTTACATTTACTGCCACGTTCAGCAAAGCAAGGGTGTAGGGCTCATGAGAGGAACGGGCAAGAAACTCATAGCCACTCTTTTTAATCTTCAAGCATATATCTTATTAGCATATACATTTATATCGCGGTGCAGTCGCGCGTTTGTGTCGCTGCAATAAATCGCCGTGTGTGCACACCCTAAGAACCTCCTTTTGTTATCTGTGGCACGTTCCCGCTTAGACACCCATTGGGATTAATATTGATTGTTTTATCTATATTACTTGACGTTAGTAAAGATCGTTGGACTATGAAGGCAACCTATCAACATAGCACTAATGTCAAGGATGTCTAGCCAGCTGATATAGTAAATAGATACTTTATTTATATATAGATAATTTATAACATACTTTATTTCTTTTCATTGCATCATATCCTAGATATTGATTAAAACTATATAAAGCTAGGTAAACCCAGCCACGCTTCGCTGTTGTTCGGTCTGTTATTTTTAATTTTCCGTGCCCGCGGTAACTAAGAGATAGAAAGTAATTACATATATAAAACACTGTTTTATGAAAATGCTACATCTATACTAATATTATAAAGCTGAAGAGTTTGTTTGTTTGGTTGAACGCGCTAATCTCAGGAACTACTGGTTCGAATTGAAAAGTTATTTTGGTGTTGGATAGCCTATTTATCGAGGAAGGTTATAACCTATAGGCTATAAAACATCACGCTACGACCAATAGGAGTGGAGCATTAATGAAAAATGTTGCAAAAACGGGGATCATTCCCTTATGTGGAGCAGACGAAGTTGCTCTTTCAGCTAGTTATGTATAAAAGTCAATCCATCGACTACTTTTAAGTTTTGCGGACATAAACATACGGCTACAAAATATTTATATATAAATAACATATAAAAACCAAACTAGTGGTTTAAGTGTTGGACTCGCTGCTACCAATGCCCTGAGTGTAATGAGTTCGATCTCAAGAGGTACTAAGATTTTTATGATCCATCTTTAGGTGTCCTTTGTTTCAATATTTGTAAAGTTCGCCGCGACTCAGGGATGTTCCTAGTGCGAGAATTGTCCTCTTTACCTAACAAAAAACCAAATACTGATATTATTTGAGATTTTTAATAATATATCAGTATTTTCATATTTGTGATTCAGCCAAGATATCACTACAAAATTCAGGCATAATAAATTAGTAGGACAATTTAGTAGGTACTTGTTAATTGTCTACATCTTAATTATTATTTTTTTAAAGATTTCTAGCAATTTGTGTTTCAAATTACTAGTTTTCTTATTAACTCCTCCACCTAATTTAGAACGCTTGTGTTAGAATGGTTTACGTCATTAGTGCAATGAATGAATTAAAGTAATTCTAATTCTAATATACATTTACACAACATTACACAATGCCATTTCGGAATGGTAACAACATCTTTAACCAAAAGCTAACAAACTCTTTACTAACCAAACATTTAATTTAATTATTACAATGTTTCATTGCTATTTCATACACTTTAATGAAACAACTACTGTGTTCCCTTCTCATAGAATAACAGGCGAAGATAAACAGAACTATTCACGTTGTATTTCTCAAGGATACATTATGTTTAGTATATAACCTACCTTGAAATCGAACTCATTACACACAGCAGGACTTCGGAATACAACCAGACTCTAACCTGTGCTCAAAACGACGTCATGAACACTGCCATTGCGCCGAGTGTTGTGGGTTCGAATCCCACAAGGGACAAAACTTTGTGTGATGCACAAAGTTGTTCCTAGCCTCGATGTTCTTTGTGTCCGTTATTTGAATGTTTGTAAAGTCCCCTGCGACACAGGAATTATGCCTAGTGCGGGAGTTGTCTTTTTTACCCGACTACGGCGAAGCCAAAGGAAGGGTAATGATTTTGGCAGTCTGGTTATGTATCTTTGTATGTTCCACCGTAGCGCCTAAACTACTGAACCGATTTTACTGAATAAGGTGTCAATAGAATCGTAATAATGGCCCGGGTGACATAAGCTATATAAATTTTAAATTCGTCCTTTTTAGACCCTTTTTTTTACGTAGTCGGGGTTATAGTATTCAAACTTTTATTAAAAGAATAAAAGAAAATAATGACCGCTTCTCTTGTACTGAAAGAAGGAAGACAATATAAACGCGTTAATCACGGTAGAACTGGAGTGATTGTAATGACCATAATCCATCATATAGAATCATCTTCGTTTATTACAAAACCAGATTTTGACCGCGAGTTCACTCGATTAAATGTAGGTTAGGTTCGGTTATCAACAGTACTTTTTCTGGAAAAAAGGTACCTTATGTCCTTTTCTTTACCCTTGACAACGTATATGCAAAATTTCATGATGATCGGTCGAGTAGTTAAGGCGTGAAAGCGTAACAAACAAACAAACTCACATTCGCATTTATAATATTAGTTAGTAAGTTAGGATTCTGTTGAGAGTGAAATTTACCATTAGATAAAAATATAATTTCTCAGTTTTACTTAAATAAATACATAAACTATTTTTCTTGAGAAATAAGCATTATTATTATTATACATATCTTAAAGAAATACGTCCAATGTAGACATGTATGTTGGTAAATAAACTTTTTCATTTCATTTCATTTACATAGAAAATAATATTCACATAACAATAAATACTAAATCTGGTTACATTCCTGAAATAAAATATTCCATTAATATATAGCAATGTCGTTAGTGCAATAAACAAGGAAAAGGACTCGCTATGCATATATATACATACCTATTTGATAATATCCACCTACACATATGTATTGTTCACCGAACAGAGCCAATGCACGTACTTATTGTGTGTAGATTAATATAAAGACGTCGTATTTAAAAAAGAGTCAAATAGCTCTTGTTGGTCAGCAGACTTATACCGGCGATCGTTAGGGTCCCTGATTCAAAATGCTCCGTCAAAAGCAGTAAAAATTTGAACAGCTTAAGAAATCATAGTGATTGTGATTTCATATTGCTATTCCGGTTATAAATTATGTAAAATTCATTAAATATTTAATATCACTACAATTTTCAATTAATAATTTAAATTCTGCCGGCGGATTATTATGCCTACATTATTATGTAGGTACTAAAGCATGGGCACCCATAACAAACAGTCTTGAATTGTCAATCAGAAGGTCTATTCCCAGTTGTTACCACTGGTTTTGTCCCCACTGAGGCTAAATGGGAAAAATAATCCCAACTATCGCCAGTGGGGACGTGTAACACATACATTCCCATTTGTAGCAACTGGCTTTGTCACCAGTGGTGACAAATAAGAAAAAACATCTCAACTATTGCCAGTGGGGATGTACGACACAAGTATGGTCGCAAATGTCGTCTACCAAGCATGACATTAGCTAATGCAAAAAAAAATTAATGTATGGCTGCTTTAATTACATTTAAAACTAGTCGTTCGCCTACTTTAACCCCATTAGAAGGCAATAAAAGAATCTATATCTTTGGCTAAGTTTCACCAAAATCAGTTCAACGGTTTAGACATGATTGAGTATTATATATCTTCATAGACATTCATCTATAAAATTTTACTAGGACATGAAGTTACCAATTAATTGTTTTAAGCAAAGACTTACAGGTCATCGCCTACTATTCAATTTACACGGACAATGGAGCTTACTCGAGGTTTATTATTGCCTATCAAGCATCTAAGCGTCGCGTCTCTAAGGGCCACGGACGCATGTGTTCCATAGCGGCTTAGTACAATACACAATGGTTGATTGTAATTCCGGATGGCACGTCTCGAGGAAGTTGTAGTATGTCGTGAAGCGTTGACGGAATCCATACTTCTTGTACGACGACATCATTCTTTGACACTTCTATGGGAAATAACTTCCGTTTGATTTAGGTTTTGTTGAGTAGGTTCTGTGATGGGAATGTTCCTGTGAATACAAGCGATATTTTCTTGATAAATATTATAGGAGACTGGTGCCGAAAGTAGGTAGGACATTTTACCCCATTGCTTGATTAAGTTGAAATACTGATTAAAATGTGCGAGGAGGTAAATGAGAACAAATGTATGTATAATTCGTACCGGGTAATCACGCGACAATGCATATTGTTTACCTTATGATACTTGATGTTTCGACCAGGTTACACCGGCTGTGGTCAGTGTAAAAACGCAAAACGCGTTCAGCACGAAAATAATTATGAGAACAAATGCCTAAGTAGAATGCATATTGAAAGGATGGTTTCGCGTGCAGCGGTGGCGTTCACGGTAACAATATTGATGAACGTTTTCCAACAGAGACGAGAATAGCGATAAATCGTCTTTATTTTACAAATATAATACACCTTCCCACGTTCAGCATTAGGTTACAAGTTCTATAGCACGTGATAAATCTATTTAGGTGGGAGGTTCTATTTTACAGTGATGACGAATGAAGTATAATTGTCTTTATATTATATTAGTCTTCTGTGCGTGTGTTTGTTTTTTTTTTTGGGCGGCGTCTGTCTGCGCAGCTAGTTATTGATAAAACCCAATGATTTATAGTATAAACTATTTAATCTCCCCGTGAGTAGTATGGCTGCAAAAAAGCGACTAAAACGTCGGAGAAAGTGAAGATATAAATCTAAATAGTTTAAATAATAGTAGTAAAGTTAAACAAAAGCAGATTAATAGTTTCAAAATTACGTAATAAAAGTGTTTTAAAATAAACAATTTTATTCTAAGTAAATTATTTAAATTTTGAGATACTATTGCAATTTAAATCTGTTTATTCTTTAAGAGATAGTAAGTCACAAAACCTACTAGTCATCCTTATGATTCTTGGAGACCAGGATATCCGAGTGAGCCGAAGCATCCACTTAACCACTTTGTAGTTTATTTTTTACTTTTAACTTATTCCTGTACACATTCTGTTTATTTTTTATATAAATGGATACAAAATCTTTCTTGTCAATTTCTAAACTGGAATTCATGTTGCACCTGTTGTCAATGCAGATGAAAACAAACATAAACAAGGATCAACAAAACACGCAAGCTGCATTTGAAGAGAATCGACTTCGCCCGCGGCTCTTATTTAAAAACTTTATTAGTTTTATTTTTATACTGAACACATAACAAATTAAGATTGTCTTAAGGTATAGGAACAAGTGAAATGTATTAATTTCTATAACGTTTCAACCTCATCATTATGCAAAGTAATAATAACAACCAAATCAGTCATATAACTTTAGAAGTCGCGCCTTAAAAATACAAAAAATCACACGCGACACCAGAGTTCAGTAACCCTAAAAGTGCTTAGCACGGGTTTAATAGGCCCGAGCACACTGCCTCTACGACCACTTGACTGGCCCAGATTTTTTCTTCATTCATTACAAGCTGCTCTTTCTATTAATTACTACATATGAAGATCCGTGTTCTCATCATTACCAGTATCTGTGACTGCAATCATTTAATGATTTATTAAGGAGCACTTGGGTACCATTGCCACACTTTTATTTAGGTCGATAATGCGATCTACTTACTACATCTGTGTAAACAGGCACAGGCAAAAATATAAACTGCCTTATTGGGCCAAAGTTAACTGAGCCATCTGTACAAAAGTAAGTCACGGTTTATCAGATATCATTTATTTTATATTAGCTGTCTTTCGCGGTTTCGCTCACGTTTATGATTACTGCTCCGCTCCTTTTGGTATTAGCGTAAATTTATAGGTACAGCCTATAACCTTCCTCAATAATTAAGCTATCAAAGGAAAAATATTTTTAAATCTAAAAATTAACTCTTACCGACAAAAAAGCAAAGAAGCTTTTTTACTTTAAAACTATAGATTTAAAACAAGCGTAATCAGATGTTTAAACAATTTCTTTATTTCATTTCATTCATTTTCAAAATCGATATATCCTGTTCTAAAATAATTATAAAACATAAATCGTTACTTACGTTCTCATTCCGTACCTCCATTACCGACTAACATTGTGTATTTGACGTTGTTAATTTAAACCACAAAGAGCGAATAGCTTCACAAATTAACGCTACGAAAGCTCGGCAACGTTCCTTACCCCTAACTTGGCACTTAGGATCCGGGAAACCTAGTTGTCGAGCATCCGCGACCTAATTCTCTAGCGCGCTGACTCGACGCGACTCCACAGACTCGTCTCTTGATTAGTCTAACAGACCCTACTGTAATGTAAATTGGGAAATGCCGAACGTTTTGTAAACCCAAATTGCCTCAAATGTTTGTCTTCGTCAACTTGTTAAGTTGTAACGTGAAGTTATTTGGATTTAGAACGTTTATTTTAGGTCTGATTGCGACGAAACTTTTTATTTCTACCTTGTTAAGTTTTTATAGAATGTTTTGTGGTTACCTTTTGCTTGGCACAGCCCAGTAATTGTATTATTTACTTTAATTCTTAAATTGATTTTTTTACTTACGCCTCGTATATACTTAATAATAATATATACATACATACATAGATTCACGCCTGTTTCCCAGAGGGGTAGGCAGAGACTACGGATTTCCATTTGCTACGATCCTGACAGACTTCTCTGGCTTCATTCACTTTCATAACATTCCTCATACACGCTTGCCGGTTTAAGGTGCTCTTAACCTGGCCTTTATCCAGAACGTCTCCGATCTGATCAATAAACGTTGAAAGAAAGAAAGAAAGAAAGAAACATTTATTCGCATGAAACATGGTTACAAGGTTGTTGGAAAAAAAGAACATGTCCACAACATATTTCGCCTTTTCTAGGCATGCGAATACTAAAATCTTATAAATAAATGTTTACATAGCTCAAGAACAGTATTGCTAGCCTATTATTACTTATTATAATATCTTATCTTCTTATTAACAATATAAATTAATGTAATTACTATGCATGAGTACTTTTTAAAAATTCATTAATACTATAAAAACATTTCTCGACTAGCCACGCCTAGGTCTTCCCCTTGCGACTGTTCCATTCACACTAGCCTTATAAACTTTCTTAGTCATTCTTTTCTTGTCCATTCTTTCTACATGCCCAAACCAGCTTAACATACACCTACCCTAATAATAATAATATTTTCTATTATAATATGTTAAATCATTTATTATTAATACTAATATTATAAACAAGACAGATTTATATTTTGGCATGTAACTAACAAAATCAAAAACTACTGGACCGATTTTAAAATTACTTTCACGATTCGAAAGCTACTTTAGGCAGAAGTAACATTGGCTATATAACATCATACTACGAGCCATGGGAGCGGAGCAGTAATCATAAACGTGGATAAAACCAATTGTTGCTGCAACCGCGGAAACCCTCAAACGGCGCAAATATAGTAATTTAGTCGGAAATTACATATTGCGCTGTTTGGGGTGGAAACACTAGGTTCATGGGGTCCGAGCGCTCGTATTTTGTACAGGGAGATCGCCTGATCGACGTTTCGCGTGATCAGAAGAAGGCTGGTCTTTTCTTGGCCCAAAGAATCAGCATTTTCATTCAACGTGGCAATGCTGCCAGTCTTCTGGGCACGTTACCAGTTGACAGCGATGCTGAAGAATTGTACGATGCCTAAACCGTTTTAGTAAATATTTAGTATTATAATTATTTGTGTTTTTGTAATTATGTTATCTTTTTTTAATACGTTTGTAAATATAAATAGTACTAGAATAAGTTTCACACAATGTACTACATTTTTCTGTCAATAAACGGTCTGTTAATAATTGCTAAAACATCATTATCTGTGAAAGAAGAAATTAATTTTAATAATAAAAGACATACTATAAATATTTTTAATTTATAACGAAATATGATTATTCTCGTTTTTTATTATAATCATAAATTCATGATCATCCGCAGTTATTATCGACAACAATGTCCCGTCACTCCAGTTAATAGCTTATACGCCATCTCCACTTGTGCACACTTCAATATTGAATCACTTCTTACAAGGTCCTCGGTGTCCTGAGTCCTCAATAAATCGACCAACAAATCCGTCGACGGATCGACAATAAAATCTTGCAGCTGGTGGAGGCGAGGTAGGACGCGCTTTGAGAGTGAAACCAAGAACTGTAAGGTTACGGACACGAAGTCAGCGAGCGCAGGGCGGCGAAGACAGCGGTGGCGCGCGGCGCGGTGAGCGGCGTACGAGCGATGCGCACCAGTCCAGCGGTGCCCGCGCGTCTGCATTGATGTAGTATCGTACATTTTATTTGTTGCCTTTAACGACCCATATTTATATGAAAAATATGTTGTCGTCGCTGTTTAGACATTTCGTTCGCGAACACTACTTTCTCGTAACACAACTCTACGCCGCTCTAACGCCGTGCGATCTGCCCGCTGACTTCGAGACCGAGGCCTAAGTATACTATGCTATTCGATGCGGGTGCCGTCAGTCGCTTTGATGCGTGTTTACGTGCAAGACTTTGGTCTAATACAATGACCGGGTTTCCGTTGAATACGTTTATTTTTGAACTTGGTTTAAGCAATTCCGGGCAAGTAATTCTCACTACTAACCAATTAATGTCTACTAGGTATGGTGAGAAGCTTAAGGGCCGGTTCCACAAACTCTAAATAGCATTTATCTGTAAGATAAAAGTAAGCTTAAATAAGAGAGATGGTGCCCTCTTATTCAAGCTAACCAGAGTGAGATAGCATGCGATGTATATCGCATAATTTTTAAAAGATTACTAGCAATTTTAGTTACAAATAACTAGTATTCTTGTTAATTCCTCCAGCTAAGCTAGAATGCTTGTGTTAGGGGTGGGTTTACGTCGGTAGTGGGTGGAGTTCGAATCCGCGACCTCTCGATCGCAAGTCCAATGCCTTATCCATTGGGCTACCACCGCGGGCAATATTTACGTGATACTTGTGAAACTGGCCATAAGAGCACGATACGCAGTCGTTATGATGCAATGCATGTATGAATGAGAACGCAAATTATTGTGGAGGTGTGTAAAATAGAAAGCAGTGATGTTATAGAGCTTAACAGCCGGGATTATCGATAATCCGAAATACAAACAATCGCAATCGTAATTGGAGTCGTAATTTGTCAGTCGAATGCACGGATGGTGTAGTTGTGTAAGTGGTCGCTTCCTACTGCCACTGCGCCGAGTGTTGTGGGTTCAATCGCCGCATGATACAAAAAGATTTTTCGAGTTTGAGTGTACTTTTCGTCCGTTGTTTGAATGTTTGTAAACTCCCCGCGATACAGGGATTAATCAGCCGGGAGTTGTTTAAAATATAAAATTTTGTATAGCTTAACATTTGACAAATCAAATGCAGCATATATATTATACATAATTGAGAGAGAAGTTGTGTCTGGCTGCCGGCGGGCACTGCAGCTTAACACGTTAACTTCGTTAAAAACCATCGATCATGGAATCTATATCCAAACTATCGGATATCTGAATATAATATATCGAATCAGATCAAATCAGAAATGTGATACCTCTAACCTATCTGTGAGCTAACAAGGAACTCGCATATCCATTCGTTACTCTTCGCGGTATGAGAACATTAGTGATTAGCTGTGCCCCGCGGTTTTATCCACGTTTATGATTACTGCTGCTGTGGTTAAAGGCATGATCTTTCTTGCTTTTGTCACTTCTAGATAAATATGTTTCTAATGAGGAAAGAATTATAAAAATTAGTCAAGATTTCTTTAAGTTTATTACTAGCTTTAGACATGTTAGTAACAGTAATTTAAAAAAAAATATATAATTTATGTTACTCGGTAATAATATAGCTTTCTAAAGGTGAAAGAATTTTAAAATAGGTCTAGCAGTTTTTGAGTTAAATCCTTACAAACAAACAACAAACATAAAATCTATTTTTGACTATATTGCTAATTAATATCATATACATATTAATGAACAGCTCAAATATCACATCACTGAAAAGTTAAATTGACTTTAAATCGAGTCGCGTCAAGATTACTCACACTCATTGAACTTAATGGAGTATAGGCGGTATTGGGCGGGTTATATGCCACGCCATGTTATGAAGGAGCTTCGGGTAAAGGTGCTGGTAGACTTGAAGCATTCACTTGTAATTAGCACTCTAGCGAATGTTACATTACAGGAAAATAAACAGGAGCGTTTTAGTGAGCATTCTAGCGAGCGTTCTAGCGACAGGACAGTATTTCATTTTGGGTAGTATTTAACTGCATAGCAAAAAAAACTAATTGCTTAGCAAAATATATAGAGATCAAACTAAGTCGACGGCGCCCCGGTTCGCGAGGTTCCTATTTTTGGGTGGGTTTAAGAAGGAACCTAACATAACCTAACCCTTCCGAGACGGAATGCAGTGATTTGAGACGTATAGGTGCTCGTCATTTTTTTTTTTTTTTTTTTTTATTTTGCTCGTCAAAATGACCACACTCCGCCTGATGGTAAGCAGTCGTGTGTTCTAAGAGCAGTGGCCTCCACATCGTCCTCATAGCAGCCGAGGCGATCTTGAGGTCTCTACTTTGACGGCCTGAGAAGGTGCTTTTTCACGCCCCGCTTAAAGGACCCAGGATTGAAGGAAGAAGGAAACACGTGCCTTGGCAATGCTGTGCAATTAATAATTTTGATGATCATTATATTTAATCCCCTTTCTTTTTTTTTAAAGACACCCGCACTATTAATGACTATGTCGCGGGGGACTTTACAAACATTCAAACAACGGACACAAAGAACATCCAGACTCGGAACAATCATTTGTGGATCACACAAAGTTTTGTCCCGTGTGGGATTCGAACCCACAACACTCGGCGCTGTGGTAGCGGGGAGGTGATCACTTAAACCATTACGTCATCCGTAGTTTCTTTAATTACATAATTCGCTAGAAAAATCGTGAAAATGTTTGTAATGATGTTTGGCGCCATGGCACTGTTCGTTATTCAGTTCGACAATTTAAAAACGGCAAAAGCTCGATGTTCTGATACAAGTGAATGCTGAAGTCTGTCAGCACCATAAGACTATTAGACAGCCTAATTATGCGTCGCTTCAGTGACTATCAGCTATAAAAAACCTTAATTGATGTACAAGACGGTAAATTAATCGTTTGTACCTACAACATTGTTAATAGGTAGTGATTATTATATCGATAGTTTAGAGATTTAACGGTTACTGAAATGATCGGATGTAATTGATATTTTAATCGAAATTGTAAGAAATGTTACAATCATTACTTAACTAATTTTTACAATTTCGTTTTATGTATGTTATAGTCACATAGCATAAAATTGTCTGGCATGGCACAGTGGGTAAGAGTTCGCCTCATTGAGTATTGTGAGTTCTAATCCCACACGTGACAAATATTAATGTAATCCACAAATATTTGTTTTCAATCTGAATGTACTTTGTGTCCGTTAATTGTATGTTTCTAAATTCCATCGCGACACAGGAATTGACGCCAAGGGGCAAAGTACGCAAATATGAAAAAAAAAAGATAACCCTATAACGACTACCTGTTTTACACGACTGCGTTGACTTTGCTATCATTAAAACCTGTCAAGTGCGTGTTCGACTCGCATACTCTTTACTTAAAAACTCACCATCTTGGTTTTTATTATTTGTTGTTATAACGGCAATAGACATACACACTGTTAATATTCTATCTCTACCTATTACGGTTTATTAAATACAGCTCGCTAACAGACAGACGGACAGCGGCAGCTTAGTAAAAGGGTCACGTTGGTACCCTTCGGGTACTTACGGAACCCTTTAAACTATAACTTTTTACAGACCGTATGTGTATCCTAGCTTTTAGGTCATCTAGCTCGAGGCTTCAGGCATGTCATGCCGTACTTTTTCAAGCTAGTCTTGTAACGTTGAATAAACCTTTCTAAGGTGACTCTTTGTAAATATGGACTTAAAATGACTTGCTCTTTTTTCTACAGAGGAAAGAAAGAGCTTGTTAATAATATGGCTCAGTAGGTATACCAACAGACTGCAATGCAGAGGGTCTCGGGTTCGAACCCACGTCGCGCACGTCTGAATTTCGGAAGTTATATGACTTTTCGAAATTATGTGCGTATTGATTGACAATTATCGCCTGATCCGTGCCCCGGAGAGCACGTTAAGCCGTCGGTCCCGGCTGCCATGAACATCTATGGCAGTCGTTATTGGGAAGTCAGTGCCCTATAATATCCTGACGCTGGTCTAGCCTTACGGTATCGTTAGCCTTCGGGTTACGGAGGTCAGGTGGCAGCCGTTCCGTGTAAAAACTGATATCCAGTCAAATCCGGTTAGACCAGAAAATCCCACCCAAGTGACTTAGGAATAATAAAGGCTAGGGAGAAGAACTTTTCTTCTGTATATTATATACTCAAACAATAACTGAAAGTAAGAAGAGAATTAAATTGTGACTAAACATATTTACTGGTCGTTACATACAACAAATTTTCGAGGCCAGTATAGTCTTACATTCTTATGTAAAAGGTTTTTCTTACATAGAACCTAGGGTCGCTAGCATCTTAACTAATGTTATAAAAACTTATGTGAGTTTGTTTGTTTGTTTTCACGCCTCAACTACATCATGAAATTTCATATGTTGTCTTCCTGACAACGCGTATAGAAAATAAAATGGGAATCCTTTCATCCAGGAAAAAGTCATGTTGCCGAAGGATAGAAATTTATTGGCAACACTTACATTAACGTGAGCGAGGCTGCGGGCAAAATCTAGTATCTTAATAAATTGTTACTGCATACGCGAAAAAAGCACAAAGCCACGGTAATGTTATCTAACAGTATTCTATCTTTATACAAACTGTGGGACCGGATGTCGTACCTACGAGGTCGGTACACAATCAGTCGCGAATGCACCGCATGACAAACGGACGGTGTGATGGTTGTAAGCAGTAAGCGTACGATTTGTGAATATTTGATTGAAATAAGTACAAGTACTTACATAATAATTATGGCAAAGTGCAATTACAAACAAAAGTATTTTTAATTAAACTTTTTATCCGATTTTTTTATACTATTAAATTTAACAATAAAGCTTTTCGTACATCTCAGTCGACGCGCAAATATTTTTCAGCCTCTATTATATAAGGTTGTTTTTTATTAAATCTACTAATCAAAAAACATAACATAATTTTTATTGAACATTTTCTATTTCATTCACAACAAATTACATTGTTTTAAATAAAAAATATATTATTTACAATCACTAAACCAGACAGAAACTCAAGTGGGTAGATGAAATTATAATATAATGTAATATATAATGTAGGTGGGCAGCTCTCTCGCGTAGTCGTGGACTGTTCGGCTATAGGTAATTATTTATTAGGACAGGGCCGTGTTACAATACTGTTAGATAACATTACCGTGACAAAGCTATAAAATATACACTCCGTAATGCGCTATCTCTTTCTTGCGTATGCGATACCTTTAAAGCCACCACACAAAGACAGCGAAGGCGGAGCAGAATATTTCGATTGTTGAAACATTACACACACGATCGCTTCAGATTGTGTGTGTAATGTTTCATACTGATTCGAACAATACAAAAATTCCGCCACTGGTACCTCTCCGCCTCCGCTATCACTCCGCCTCCGGTACCGCTCCGCGTCTGCTAGCACTCCGCCTCCGCTGTCTGTGCGATGGACTTAACTGACTAAATCAAAAGTGATAATGATAAAGCTTCAGATCACACAATTCAGTAAATCATTCAGTACATGCCAAAGCTGTCTAGTTCTTTTAAATAAACTATTAATCTCCCCCTCATTAGCTATTGTTACACGTAAAATACACTAAACGGGCAAAAATTGTTACGTTTTTCTGAATTTCCATCCAAAGCTTTTTACTTATTGTGCTGCCAAGCAGAACTTTAAACTTTGTTGCCTATTTCTTGTTGGATCCATCGTTAAATTACCGTTATTTACATTCTCGTACTTTTTCCATCACTGTAATTATGATGATAAGATGTAAACATTTGGAAGTGGCGATCAACTATTTTATCTGTATCATAAGATCTACATAAATAGCTACACGCATATTTATCCAGGAAGATCTAAAGGAATTGGTCCGGTACAGGCAAAATAGTATTGGATATGCAGTAACGAAATTCTCTGTAACAGTACTGACTTTACATACAAACAACAATAACCTCCTAATTACATGACACCTAAAGAGTAACTAGTGAAATATGGGTGTTATGTGCCTTTTAGGATGACCAAAAAAGAAGGAAAAGCTTATTTTTTATTAATCTTGGGCCATCCCGAACTATTTCTCTTAAAATCTGATAAGCTAACGTATTTTTATAAGAGACGAGAAAAGAAAATATTCGTTTTCTAGGCCAATCTAGAGCCTCTGTATTTTTTTTAAAACAATGTCCTGGTTAGTCGTGTATCCTGTGCCACGGGAGACTTCACAAACGTTCAAACAACGGACACATGAATGGGCCGGATCGACCGGGGTAGTACTACCCCTCACAGAATACCGGCGTGAAGTAACGGTATTACGGTACCCGTACTGTTGCGTTTCGTATCGGTGAGTGAGAGAGCCGGAGGCCCAGTTACCCGTATGCTTTTCCTATCCTTTCCCTCCTTCATTCCTTTTTAAAGGGCTGGCAACGCACTTGTAACTCCTTTGGGGTTGCGGGTGTCCATGGGCGGCGGTAATCGCTTACCATCAGGCGATCCGTCTGCTCGTTTGCCAATCAAAGGCAAAAAAAAAAAACAGGCTCACAACAACTATGTCTCGTTTGGGAATCAAACCCATAGGCCCGGCGTGCGGCTAGTGATGAGACGACGACTACAACCTCTTGGCATCCGTGCAGTCGAAATTGAGTAGCAGTCACGCTATATCGTCATATCACAACTTTCGTCTCCCTGCACCAGCAATTTATAATAGATTACCAAATGAATTTAAAAACTTAGACATTAATTTATTTAAAAAACAAGTACATAAGTTTTTGGCGAACAAATGTTATTATAAAGTTAATGATTTTATGGAAGGCATTTAAATATTTATTTTATTTTAATTATAATTTTATTTTGACATCATATTATCTTGATTTATATACCTACTTGACTTAACTATGTAATTATATTGACTACTTATATTATGACCAATTACAATATTATATATTATAATATAATTATGATGTAAATTAACTATTGAGACATTGCCATTATTTTATAAATTATCTCAATTATTTTCTAATTTGATATTATGCATGCCGAATAGGTAGAATAAAGAGAACTGTAATAATTAAGCAAATTTTGTATAACATCTATATATACCTTTATTCAGCAAATAAATGGATTTGATTTGATTTGATTTGATTTGACCTGTACTTACACTAGCTTAAAACGTAACTAAAGGAAATATAGGTGTGACAACTACTGCCTAACCCTTCGGCGATATAAAACGTGCTGGTATAATGTATAACATGTATAACTTTTCTAATCGCCACAACGGCTCCTTATCACGTCACATTATATTCATGTCAGGACACTGTCATGAATATGCCATTCATGTTCCACGAGGGTGCGGTGAAGGCGCAGTCAAAACTATGTGTATATTAAAAATAATGCGTAATCATTTCTACCTGTTGACCTAATTGTTATTGCGAGTATCGTGACGTCATTGTACACGTCGTTTGTTAATTTGTTTTTAGGTTATGTGATCCTTTCATTTGTGTTTATTATAATTGTGTTATAGAGGTCAACTGTATTGTCGTTAGCAATAATGCCTGTTGCGGAGAAAATATTATACTTATTTGTTAATTTTTTATAACCAAAGATTTAAATCAAAGATGCGCCTAGGGGTAACGCCACTATCAACATAGCCATCAACGGCGATGTGGCACCCATAAACCCAAAAGCGCTGCAACAAACATCTACAACAGATGTTGTGGCCAATGGTGATGAAGTGTATGATTGATGAATGATTTAAATCTTTGTTCATACCAGCATTTTATAACGACATTCCGGTAAGTAATCTTTACTGTATGTATACAATTCGCTGCTGCAGGAATATGCTCACTCTCTTATAACGTGAGACGTTAAAACATAGCGCGCGACATATGGGTGTAAAACCTACCCTTTAGAGAAATGAAAGCGTGAAGTCTTATCGCTACGGAATCAGGTCATACGGTCGCATAACGGTCAAAAATAATAATGAATCTTATCTAAAATCTTAAGATGTATGTATGTTTAATGATGGTTCTGACGCCGAACAAATATATCTTAGGTGCATCTTTAGATTTTGGATTAGATTGATTAATCATCGACTAAAAGTATTCCTCTTCTAAATGCCTCATACATAGACTTACGCCTATTGCCCGGATGGGTAGGCAGGGCAATGGATTTCCACTTGGCATATCTCTCATGCTACATTCGTTTTCATAATATAGGTACTTTATGCACGGATGTCGATTTAGGCTGCTTTTAGAGGTGGTTTACTGGAGAAAAGCCGGGTGCCTCACTCCAGAAAATTCTAATCTGAAAACAAAACGTTATTCTGGCCTTAGCATTGCTTTATATACTCATTTTTTTATAAACGGTACCTATCCATTGACATCGCGATGGAGAGGTCGACGGCTCGGATACTCCCGATGATGAAGAGAGAGGCTATATACTTGTATTAGAGAGCGTTTCCGATAATAGTATACAGTATCTTACACGTATATTAGCAATTTGTAAACCAAACGCTAGTATTCTTTCATGCCTAATCTTCGCACACAGATAGACTATGACCTAGAAAAACACGTAGGCTTCTGTCTATCCCACTATGCGTAGCCGTGGGATTCACGCAAACGAAGTCGTAAGCAATACCTAGTGGTCACGCATGATTCCACCACGGATGGCGTTAGTGGTATGTGTGGTCGCCTCCCCACTGCCACTACAAAACATTGAGTAACCCATATATATGTAGTTGTTCAGACTCTTCTTTGTGTCTGTTGTTTGAACTCTTTGTGTCCGTTGTTTGAACTCTTTGTGTCCGTTGTTTGAACTCATGTAAAAACCTCTACGATACAGGATATATTACTAATGCGATAGTTTTTTTAAAAGAAAGCACAAATATACCATGTCCTAGAATAATAGAGGGAGAAATTAGTGGTGGATAATTAGCAGCGCAAAATTGCTTTTCTAATGGAAATTTCTTTAAAGTCTCTAGCTTAATCATTGAGTCTGGTTGCAGCATTGATTGGAAATCCCGTTATAACGCAGTGTTCATGAATTTTAATTCGGTCTATATTAAATTAGGTCACAGGTCGTCAGGTACACTGGAATCTGGAACGTTAGCTGGCGCTATGACCCGGTTCCCGGACCGAAAAGGAAATACTGTAAATATGATATGATGTTTAGTTTGGGCGCGGCTCTTGCACCGTATAACCGCAGTTTCTGTAAACATAACTCCTGCTTACATTATAAAAGTATTTGTGAAAATGTTTGGATGATAGATACGCGTAAACTATAGACGTTTGCGTCATGTGTAAACCGTTAAGCTGATTTTGTTGAAACTTGACACGCAGGTAAACCATGGATTAACATATAGGATAATTTTCTTTACCCTGGTTTTCTTTGAAGGATTCTCACGGGGTCAACTGAGGGCAGAAGTTAGTTAGTAACAAGTGGTTCTATATTGTTCTGGTATTCTGGTGTGAATCTTCGGAAAGAGGGTCTCTTTTCGTCTAGTGTATATAGTATTATACTGAGCCTGTGTATAGTATATTATATAGAAATTCACATTTAGTATGTGTACTAATCGCGAACGTCTGAATATTATAAATGTAAAAGTTTACGAAAATGTTTAAATGTTTGCTACTCAATCACGTGTAAACCGTTGAGCTGATGTGTTTTAACGATGTTAGCATGTTTGACACGCGTAAACTATTGACTGGATTTAGATGAAACTCAACACACAGGTAAATCGTTCGTTCATAAGTGTTACTTTGTGACCTAAATGAATAAATTATATTTGACTTCTTTGACCATGTTCTGGATTAACAAATAGGATACCTACTTATTTTTTGACATGATCAATCCGCCGGAATTGTAATCTTTGGCAAAGTTAACGTAACATTTGTAAGTTTAGTTCTAAATATGTTTCTTATCTACGTATGTGTTTTCGTAATGTTTGTGAAGGTTAATATAGATGTAAAAGCTACTTTGTAACGTAATGTGTACCCTGGGGTGTGTCTTTGTAAAGTGTTAAGCAGTTGTAAGTATCATGTTGACATTTTGGGTATTACAACCACCGAAATAGAATGTGAGTATAATGTAATCCTGTTTTTATAATTACTTAATATAAATTCACGCTTGCCTTTATCCCAGAGTATCACTTTATAAATTAACATATGACTACCTCGGAAGTCCTGTGGCATAAGTTTGCGATTATGTTTGTATACGAGCAGCGAGATCTCCAATTTGTTAGCGCATCGAACAGTATTATTGAGAATGTTATAAAACCTTTAGAATTATCCTATCAAATTAAACTACTATATACGGATTTTATCGCGTTGTTTATTTAACACTCTATTACATAATTTTGAAACTGTTACACTACTATACTATACTATTAAACTTTACTAATTTTAAGCTAATTAAATTATTATATGGCTGCTGAAAAGCAACCGAAACGTCGGGGAAAGTGTAAACTTAAAAACAAATAGATTTGATAGTTTTAATAATTTAATTAGCTTAAAATTAGTAAAGTTTAATAGTATAGTATAGTAGTGTAACAGTTTCAAAATTATGTAATAGAGTGTTAAATAAACAACGCGATAAAATCCGTATATAGTAGTTTAATTTCAATGAATAACATTCGCGTAAACAGAAGACAATATTATATCCTATCAAACTTAAAAATAAAGTTTTTGATCCGACTGGTAGATAAGCGCGTTCAAACAAAAGAATAAACAATACACTCAGTTTTATTTTGTGACTATATTTTAACCGCAGCTTCACTTGCGTTAATGTATGTCGATAAATTTCTATCTCTCGGAAACTGTACTTTACCTTACAGTTAGGTACCCTATGTCCATTTCTGTACGCCTGACAACGTGTAAGCAAAATTTCATGATTATCAATCAAGTAGTTAAAGCGTAAAAACATAACAAACAAACTCACGTTCTCATTTTAATATTAGTTAGGATAATATAGATATTAAAATTAAAATGGATGTATGGTATTGATTTCTGTCGCTTCTACTCCAGACGGCTCAAATCGCGTGCAATTTAACTGCTGATCAATTAAAACGGCGGCGTGGGAACCAGTTGTAAATGATTACTTTACGTAAACGTGTTATTTGTAACTAGAACTTATTATTACCGTCACTTACTTTTATTGAAATTAATATTTAGATCATGACTAAATAATAATTTTTTGTACGTAGTAGAGCCTCGCTGATTTCAGCATGAATGGGCCGGCTGGACCGGTGAAGGACTACCGTCTCACAGAATATCGACGTCAAATAGCAGTATTCCTATTGTTGGGTTTCGTTCGGTGAGTGAGAGTGCCGGAGGCCCAATCACTCTCTTTCCCCCTTCCCGCTCCTTCTCCTTCGCACTTCCTCCTTTCCTAAAGGGTCGGCAAAGCGCAAGTGATGCCTCTGGTGTTGCAGGCATCCATAGGCTACGGTGACCACTTACCATCAGGTGGGCCGTATGCTTGTATGCCACATCGGATATATAAAAAAAAACCTTTTATTTATTGTTAGGTTCGTGATAAGTGACTTTACTTAGTAACTATTAGATGAAGGTCCTAGAGTAGCCAGACCTAGCGTTTCAGCAAAACTCTTTAGGAACACAAAAAGACATTAAGTTTTGGCCTGACTTGGAAATCCATCCCGGGATATTACGATCAGCAATTATGTAAACGCTCATACACCATTTTGGCAATCGCATATAAAATTATTCTTGTCATTAAATATCCGAGTTATTTTGTTTAAGTAATTTATTATATAGGCTGCATTTAAAATAAAATTCGTATCTTTCACAATTTAAATATTACGAGAAATAAATACACTTAGGTATCTAACATAAAACCATCAGCACTGGGAACAGATTCTAAACCAATTTACCTAAGCTATTATGAGCTCAATGTTTGTCCTACTGCAAGACAAGAAACTACCTTTCTTATACCTCCCACAACAATATCTCTCATCGAAACAAGATAGTAGGTACCTATGGATTATACCACAATCTAAACATCCATGAACTCACGCCAATACTCATTCATTCGTTAAGATTACGGCTCAGCATTAACATTCGAACAACGCCTGTAAATAGATTAAGTATCAATAAACTTTCGATTGGCCCATAAAAGCTTTCAAATGTAACCACATTTTACATTCTGTAATCGCGTGCAACCTATTTTATAGTTAACTAACTGTGCTCGCGGTTTCACACGCCTTTATAATTACTGCGCCGCTCCCGTGGGTCGTAGCTTGATGTTATATAGCCTAGAACCTTCCTCGATATAAAGGCTATCCAACACTAAAATAATTTTTTCTATTCGAACCAGTAGTTCCTGAGAATAGCGCGTTCAACCAAACAAACAAACCAACTCTTTAGCTTTATAATATTAGTATAGATAATAGTTATTATATAACAGGTGAACAAGTATGATAATCATTCAGGTTTGCCTTAGGCTGTCTATTTCTGGACTTTGCTTGTGTGCTTTTTTCTTGGTTACAAGTAAATTGGGAGAGCCACGCTTCGGCACGAATGGGCCGGCTCGACCGGAGTGATCCACAGCCTCACAGAAAACCGGCGTGAAATAGCGCTTGCGTTGTGTTTCGTCGAGTGAGTGAGGGTACCGGAGGCCCAACCCCCGTCCTCTTGGGGTGGGGCGAGCTAATAAAATAAAATAGCTTAAATTGTAGTAGAGTTCAATAATAGTAGTGTTATAGTTCAAAATTATGTAATAAAAGTGTTCTAAAATAAACAACGTGACAAAATCTATATAAAGTAGTTTTAATTTCAAAGTTTATAAAAAATTCAGTTACTCTAGCACTAAGCAAAAATGATGGATAAAACCTAAACGTAACACCTGTTACCTAGGAACTTCCGTTAATATTTTAGTACGCAAACAGTGTATTTATAAGGCGATTTTTGTAGCTTTTTCTTAAGGGTTTTCTGTCATGACCAATCCTTTATGTGAAATTTAAACCTGTTGATAATAAATAAATATTCATAAAATACATAGTATCAATCTTGTATGTCGTCAAAATTTCAGAAGCAGGTAGGTATTTCTACCTGTATGCAATAAAAACACGGTCACTTAAGTCTTTGTAGATCTGCCACGACCTTTTTTTTTGTTTTGATGCCAAATCATATAACTCTCATCTTAACATGTATATCTTTCTGTTGCAGGTAATTACAAATACAAGAAATTAATTATAAGCGTAAACAAAAGGGTAAGTACAAAGTGCTCGAATTATTTCAAGAACCGTAGTATATATGTTCTTCTGTTAAAAGACCACATTCATTTACACTTAGACAACGGTTACTATATATCGAACATTGCAAGGCGTATCCAGACGAAATTTTCCGTCTGGAAGTACTCTGAGAGCGCAAAGCCGTCGTCAAGCCATTGTCTTCGAAGCGAACCAGACAATAGTGCGCCCAGACCCATACCAGACAGCCAGCCAGGCTTTTATCTAGCTTCAGAATGATTACATTTAACCGCTTCGAAGTCTGTTTGCTTTCAAATATACATACAAACTTAAAACTTCGAGACTTCGAGGTTTCTATTTACTGGAACTTTGTAAAAGAAGTGTAACAACAGCAGAGATGGCTCTTTACCTTAACAGCCCGAGAGATAAACTTAAGGCGATAGCTGATACAACTGTCGTATTATTATACCGAAATAGCCACGAGATTTATTTTGGGCGACTTATCTGTACTTCAAGATATAGTAGATCTACTTTAACTTTGTTTGAACAAAAAGTAAAATATTTCAATACGAAATGTCATTTTTGCTCCCTTTAATGGGTCTTTGTGATAATAGAATCAAAATATATATCTAGTATGCTTAGTGTATGCCAACTCCTGTGGGAAATAAACAATAAGTACATACAAATGATAGTCTTATTTGATATCGCACTCGTAATCTCCTGAAGTCTTTATTTTGTATATTTCTTTAAAAAAGCTGTTTATCCGTTACGTTCGCTACCGTCGGTAACGATCAATATACAAGAACAAAGCAAAGAAGTCAAGAATTGAAACTTATTACTTATCTTTGGTATAAAAGTATATAGTTTTTATCACTATTCAATTTCATTTATTTATTTAATAACACTTGTAATATCAACAGACTTTCGCGATATCATAAGCTACCCACCTAAGAAATGCTGGCTTTTACACGTACCGAAATTTATCACAATTTTAGTTTAAGTGCTAAAATAACTTGATCACCGACTAACCGTAATAAAATTCGTTACACTTAATCAATGTTAATCATTCACACAATCACGAGAAAATACACAGCAAACAGATACAAATACCAGCTGTCAACAGCACCTCAACGCCGCCATCCTATTATAATCCTGCGGCTTCCCCGCTAGCAGCTTCTAAGTAATGTTCTCGCTGTACGGAGCTCCGAGTTCCTTTGTGTCACAATCGTGGGCCCATTCAAGCCTTGCCGTTTTTTTCTCGTATTCATCCCCTCGGTTCCCTCAGTCATTACTACGCACGTCACAGATTACAATGCTGTATTGTGTGACGAATCCGCAGATGTCTATAATCAGACGCGGAATAATCTTACGGTACAATACGTGGTAATATTATCTAGTTTACGGTACAAGGCGAAGGAGAAATGTTCTAAATAGAAGATATATTTTTTCTATGTTTATACTAATTAATATTAGTAATTTAATTTATAATTAAAGGCGAAAGAATTTTTGTTCGTAAGGATTTAACTCAAAAATTACTTAACCTTTTTAAATATTCTTTAACCATTGGAAAGCTATATTATCACCGAGTAACGTAGGCTATATATTATTTTAAGTATTGTTACTAACATTATACAAAGTGGCGCAAATGTTATCACATTAATTGATACCACATATACTAGATGGTATTCTTTGACGATTTACAAATTATGAACCAAATGTATTCAGTAGTTTAGCCAAAGGACATTTTTTTTTGATTTCATAATTTTAGAACATCATGTGTAATGCAGAGATAAATGTCAAAGACCTCAAGCAGCGATATTAAAACAACACAAACAAACGAAAAAAATCACAAAAGGAAACATTTTTATATTGTTTCCTTTTGTGATTTTTTTAAAAAGAAATAAAGTCCTTAGTAAGTAATCTTGTGACGAAAAGAAATAGGTTAGTGTGTGCTTATTACAATGGTGTTCAATTTGTGTCTAATTACATTTTATATATTTAGTTCAAAAAATAAACTTAATTTCTGCGAAAATAGGTTTTTTGTTTATGTTAACCGTCTTTTTTTTTTTTTTTTTTTACGTGGGGGAATGCAATGACGCATATCCCTCCGCGGGGGCGGGCGGAGGGATTATGTCGGACTCGCCGGGGTAAAATAAAGATGTTGAAAAGATAATGTACCTCCCGGAATACCGACTAAACCTACCACGGTGTTCCTCGACAAAACCACTATCGACGGGGCCGCGCGAATCACTTTCTCATACGGTCGCGACCCCGCCGAGGTTTCGGCCCGCCGTATGAAACGGCAGGCCACTACACGAAAGACCTACCCAAAATAGGCACTACTTCACCTACTGTCTCCCCCCTGGAGGGGAGACGGACTCGACATAGAGGCGCGCGTGGGAACACGCACGCCGCCTCTCGGACCTGCTCTGACCTCTCGGTGCTGAATGGATGGCGGGCAGGCCCACAAAGCCCGCCACCCCCAGGTCAAACCTCAGGGAGGCTGGAGGTCATCTCGCGCCCTCCGGCGCCCGGCTCTGCGGTTGGGGAGAGAGTTTAAACGCTCCCTCTCCCGCTCCGCCACCTCCTTGATGGAAATGACTTCCTCACAGAAGGAGGCGACGGCGTTCCACGATCTCTCACTCCGGACCATAGACTCAACTACGGCCGGGAGCGAGAGGTTAACCGATCCGACTGCCGCGATCAATTCACGGCGCTGCGATGCCCAGGCGGGGCAAATCGCCAAAGTGTCCTTAACTACGTCGCGGCAGTCGCCGCAGTGGTGACAACCGGGCGTCTCTTGCCGGCGTATACGACACAGGAACTGGCCAAAACAACCGTGGCCAGTCAGAACCTGTGTCAGCCGGAAGGTGAGGGCGCCATGCCGCCTCTCCAGCCACTCCTCAAACACGGGACTTACCGCCACGATCGTGGCGTGCCCATGTTAACCGTCTTATATCAACCAGCTTAAGGCAGTATATCATTTAATGTGATAAGTTTTGCGCCACTTCGTATAACCAAACCTAATCTAATATTGTCTTATGTTTACGCGAATATACATTGAAATTAAACTGCTTTATACGGATTTTGTCGCGTTGTTTATTTTAAAACACTTATATTACATAATTTTGAAACTCTAACACTACTATTATTGAACTTTACTACAATTTAAGCTATTTAAATTAATTTAAACTATTTAACAAACTTAATCTACTTTTACGCGAGTGACGCCGCGGGCATAAGCTAGTGTTATATATATAGAGGATATGTATTTCCGTTATAATACGGTTATATTCCTTTGAAAGGGATTTTGGTAAAGCTGACGCGCGTGGCCTTTTGGGGGCTTGCTATTTATAAGGAGAGTAAAATGTTTGTGTTTATTACTTTATGTTTTCGAGGAAGGCCTCGTCCAATCTTGTTCAGATTTTACAACACACCTGCCTGTCCTGCTTATATGTATTTATCTATAACTTTATCTTGAGACGACCGTAACATTTAAAAGTCTTCAATGGCCAATTTAGTCAACAAGATTCTCTCTTTAATTCTCGCTATCGTAAACTGTCAAATTACTAGTCCTACTCATATTATAATTATAAAAGTTTGTAAAGATATTTGAGTACTTGTCACACGTAAACCGCTGACCGGATTTGGATGTATTTTGCTTCACTAATAGACCAAGTCCTGGTTGTTTATCTAAGACTTCGTCTATTAGTATGTCAAAGAGTGAAAAGTATCCTATGTGTTAACCGGTGATATTTTCTCATAGGATACAAGCGGACGAAGCTGCGGGCAGAAATTAGTACAACATAAATCCGACCAACCAATAAACTTCGTGATAACTTTTACATGATTAACGTTAATGGGATTTATAGATAAGCATCATTAACATAATTTACCTTTAATAATTTATATCATATCTAAATCATCGAATATAATGTGAACTCATAAATTAAGCCGCAGGCATTAAATCGACCGATATAGATTTTGTTAATTGTAATTTATATTGTAAATGCAAATGTGAGTTTGTTTGTTTGTTATGCTTGACGCCTATACTACTCGACCGATCATCATTAAATTCGCATTCGCATCCACGTCGTCCTGGGTACAGAAAAGGACATAGGGTAACCTTTCATCAAGAAAAACGCGAGCAAAGCCGCAGACAACAGCTAGTCTATACTATCATTAGAAGCTGATTTGATTTTTTGTTTTTTTGGTAGTAAGGATTTTACTCAAAAACTAATCAACCGATTTTGAAAATTCACATTGCATCAGAAAGCTATAATTTCACCGAGTATCATTGGCTACATATAATTTATTTTAAATCTGTTACTAACATAACCTAACCTATTTTTACGCAAGCGAAGCCGCGTGTAAAAGTTAGTGTTTTATAAATTAAAACATATAAATGAAATAGAGCATATTGATATAGATGTCGATTTAATTAAACAGTGAAATATGGTGAATCAGACCACGATGTACACACGGCTACACATCAAGTTAGACACCCTATATGCGCATAACTACGCTACATACAAAATAAAGAATTGTCGGAAGGGGACAGTGCATCTTATCTTATCTTATCTTGTGTGGGGGCCAGTCAGTACAGACCGGCGACACTTCGACCCAGTGTGATCTTTTTTGTCGACTTCCCCAATAACGACTGCCATAGATGTTCATGGCAGCCGGGACCGACAGCTTAACGTGCTCTCCGAGGCACGGAGCAGGCGATAATTGTCAATCAATACGCACATAATTTCGAAAAGTCATATAACTTCCGAAAGGCAGAGGTGCGCGACGTGGGTTCGAACCCGAGACCCTCTGCATTGCAGTCTGTTGGTTTCCCCACTGAGCTATCGCTGCTCTGGGACAGGGACCTGGGACAGTGCATAGTGGTGTCGTAAGGATGGAGTGTAACAATTAATATATAACGCACTCTCTCGCACGATACGCAGCGTTCAACTTCCAATAGTTCAAAGTCCAAACAGTCTAGGTTGATGTGTCGCTCTGTGTACTATCGATAATACAAAAAAGTACCTTAATTTTTATCAAAACATTCTTTAATTATGTAATACGCAGTCAAACTCGATAATGGGCAGGCCACAACCTGCGCCAATCATACGGTAGCTGACGTGCGGTCAAGAGGCACAGGTAAGATGCATCGGGTCAATGTACGATTATGTACCCCATCTCATCTACGTCGGTATGGAATGAAAACTAATAACATTATCTTCGTATTTTTTAGCGATACAAAATGGCTTTGTGGTTTAAGTGGTCGCTTCGCCGATGCCACTGCACCGAGTATTATAGGTTCGAATCCCACACGGGGCAAAACTATGTGTGATCCACAAATGGTTTTTTCGAGTCTAGATGTTCATAAAGCCCGTTGTTTAAATTTTTTTAAAGTCCTCCCTGACACAGGATTTATTCTCAGTGCGGGAGAGGAATTTCATAAATTAAAAAGATAAGTGTGTTGTGTGTGGTTATCTAATGGCCGTAAAAAGTGGCACGTGCTGTGGTTTAAATAGATCTCATAGATCTCTTACAAATGTAGATGCAGCAGCTTATGGGTGTTTAGAATGATGTAATTGATTACACGAATGACGGAGTGGTTTAATGTTCGGCTTGCTACTATCAATACGCCGAGTGTTGTTTCTTTCCGTTGTTTGAACATTGTCGGCCTCGATGGCGTAGTGGTTAGTGTAACCGGCTGTCACGCCTGAGGTCGCGGGTTCGATTCCTGCACAAGGCAAACATTTGTGAGCATGAACATGGATGTTTGTCTTGGTCTGGGTGTTTCTATGTATAATATGTATTTTCAAAAAAAAAGTATATATGTATGTTCATCCATTGTCTAGTACCCATAGTAGGTACAAACTCTGCTTAGATTGGGCTAGATGGTGTTGTACGTGGTAGAATATTATTATTATTATTAAATTTCTATCTCTCGGCAACAGGACTTTTTCCTGGATGAAAGGATTCCCATTTCCTTTTCTATACACGTTGTCAGGAAGACAACATGCGAAATGATGAATGATAGAAGATGCTAGCGACCCTAGGTTCTGCATAAGAAAACCTTTTACATAAGAATGTAAGACTGTACTGGCCTCGAAAAGTAGTTGTATGTAACGACCAGTAAATATGTTTAGACACTATTTTATTCTATCCTTACCTTCAGTTATTGTTTGAGTATATACTATACAAAAGAAAAGTTCTTCTCCCTAGCCTTTATTATTCCCAAGTCACTCGGGGTCGGCTTTTCTAGTCTAACCGGATTTGACTGGATATCAGTGTTTACACGGAGCGGCTGCCACCTGACCTCCGCAACCCGAAGGCTAACGATACCGTAAGGCTAGACCAGCGTCAGGATATTATAGGGCACTGACTTCCCAATAACGACTGCCTTATATGTTCATGGCAGCCGGGACCGACGGCTTAACGTGCTCTCCGGGGCACGGATCAGGCGATAATTGTCAATCAATACATATTATAATATGTATGTATGTACTATCGACTTGAGCGAGGGTTGACGATTTCAGAAAAAAATTCGCTTACATATGCTGATTTAAAGTGACTCCGCCCTTAAAAAATCCTTGTAAAAACTCAAACAAAAAGGTCGTAGTTGTGGCCTGCTATGCGATTTTAACCTTAGGAGTGGTCATCCGTCACCCAAGTCGATAGTACATAAAACAAGTATATATGTATGTTTATCCATTGTCATGTACCCTTAGTACAAGCTCTGCTTAGAATGGGCTAGATGGTATTGTGTGTATGTGATAGAATATTATTATTATTATTTGTAAAAGTCTCCGCGTCACAGGATTTATTCCTTGTCCGGTAATTGTCTTTAAAAAAAAAGAAAATGTAGCACATTCGCCCTTTTCTTAAATACAAAATGGCGGATGTTATCATGATACTATAATAATTGACTACCAACAATAACATCTGCTCCTATAAAAAATATCGGAATGAATGATGGCTATACTTTGGCCATTTATCAAGAGTGGAACGTTTTTTGTGTAATTATATACGGATCGGTGTTACGTGTTAAAATGACTATCGTTATGTTGTTAGCTACTGTAGCATTTCATTCATATGGTCATTATTCTTGAGTCGTTCTTCGGTAGTTAGTTCGGAAGATTTCATAGCCGTCAATCATAATAGAAGATAGGTTTATAACACTTTATCACGATCATTGATTGCTTGTCAATATATTTGCTTTATGTATTTCTTAACGTCCTTAACACAGGATATTTAGTAGCCTAGCTAGTCCTAGCTAGGCTACTAAAGAAGTCCTTCAGTGATGAATATTGTAACAGACGGTACTATTCTTTTTGGGGATATGATTTATTATTATATATTACTGTTATTTTTGAAGGTATGTCTCCACATGCCTGTATAAAATCAGAACGTAGATTTAAAAGCTTTTGTTGACGAAGCGACAATTATCCATAATAACTTTTCACCTTTCCCGTTGCATGTATAGTAGGTATATAACTAGATTTTGCTCGCGTTATTGTAGATTTTGTCAATCAATTTCTATCTCATGGAGACAGTAACCTTTTTCTGGATGAAAGATACCTTATTTGTTACTGTACCTCTGACAACAGGTTATGCGAAATTCCATGATCATCGGTCAAGTAGTTAAGGCGAGAAAGCGTAACAAACGAACAAATAAACTCACATTCACATTTATAATATTAGTTAGGATTCGTAACGGATATTAACGCGATCTTTATTAGTCTCGCCGTCTATTACGTGGGACTTTAAAACAGCTGATGAGATTGGTGTAATAGATCTCTGCCTACCTCTTTCGGGCATATACGGGTTGTGAGTCTATGCATATATTAGAAACGCCGTCCAAAACCTGTACAAAATAAGTCTAACGGATCCAGTGACGGGTTAAATGCTTTATTCAATCTGCGACCGCCAACGCGATTGTTTCTATTCGTTTATTGCACTTCCACAACCTTCACGCTACAGCTGACACCACATATTTTAGACCTTAACACCATATATTAAATACCAATGTATATGCATACAAAAATTGCAAAACCCATACGTTATTCCGTTGAGAAATTCTGGGCATGCGAGTCCTATGTGTGGGTTCATGAATGAACATTAATGCGAATATTTTTGGGTCAGGCGACAATTTTTTAGATTAGAATAAATTAGACTGCATACTGTGTCACAAATATAGGATTACTGAAAGTAATTGTGATCTATTTTGTTGCTCAACTAGGCTAGTGAACTGTTGTGTTAAAGTATATATTGTGAGCTATAAATCTGTGATGGTATTTGGGTTTTGATTGCAATATTGATGTAAACGTTCACGTTGTTTAAGCTGTTAGTTAGCGTATTAATGAAAATCCAATATTTGTAACGTATAATATAATTAGTTATCCCTCGATTATTGTACTTTTTCTGAATTAAATTACCCTATCTCCTTTTCTGTACTCCTGACAAGGTGTATGCCAGATTTTATTACGATCGAGTAATTAAGGCGTAAAAGTGTGACATTCAAACAAACTCACATTCGCATTTGTAATATTAGTTAGGTTTACATAGTAAATATATTTGTACTGCCTTTGCGGCGCAGCGGTGGTGAATATGACTTCAGTTTATAAGGATTCGGGATTAATTTACGAGTGAAGCAAAGCAGCACGGAGTCTGAAGCTCTGGGAGACACCTTGCCTTTTATGATGAGGGACCTTAAGCTCTAGTTAGCGAAATAGGACCGCCGGCTTGACTAGCGGGCGAGCTTATTGTTTTGGACTAGATAGAGGCTGACCTTTGGTTTTAGATCTCACAGAATATGTACCATTAGACCTAAAACAGTAGCTGATGGTATATGGTAGTAATATATCTTTGCTTACTCTCCTGAGAGCACACGCATGACATTATGTTTGTATATCCCGATATTAAACATCATAAAATGCAGTGGCATTAAACTACTTTACATGAATTGAAATTAAACTACTATAAACGGATTTTATCGCGTTGTTTATTTGACAATTTAGTAACTATTACACTAAATACTACTACTATTAAACTTTACTAATTGTGAAGCTAATTCAATTATTAAAACTATTTATATTTAGGTTTACACTTTCCACGACGTTTCGGTTGTTTTTCAGCAGCCATGGTCACGGGGAGACTAGATGGTAGTTGTCTCAATGTTCCAGTGTAGTTATTTCAAAGTACCCGAACATAATTTAATTATTGGTGTTTCTATTTACGCAGAATGAGCTCAAAGTATCATGAAGTCTAGCTGTATATAGTAGTTTAATTTCAATGAATAACATTCGCGTAAACAGAGGATAATATTATATTTACATGAATTTTATTTTAATTTATTTAGTAGTCGTATTTTAATAGGTTTAAAATTATCTCAAAGTTGTGTTTCAAATAAACCGCGATAAAATCTGTGTAAAGTAGTTTAATTTCAATGAATAACAGTCGCATAACCATAACACCATACAACATAAAATGAGTTTTATCCATATACAATACTTTAATTTTAACGTGTAGGTGTAGGTAAAAAAATAATAGGTACTTATTTATAGAAATCAAAAGTTACATCTAATTGAGAGATCTAATTCAAAACATACTTTCGTTTCATCTTTCAGTAATTAACTCACAAAAAATTTAAAGTGTTAGCATTTCTCTATGCTTCAGTTCTTCACTTAATTAATCAGAATACAATATGCAAATGTAAAGCAAAGATTGATCGGTGAGGTCATCGCACGGACCTCAGATAATTGCCTTGGTATTGACCTCAGAGGATACAATGACCTCATTAAGTTATATAATTAGTAACAATATCGATATTAAGCGGCAATAGCCCAACGAATGGTTTATTCCGCATTCGACCCTCATGATTCGTCCCGAATGTAAAAATACGCATTCGCCCTAAAAATTGTTCCTTATATGCCCCGAAATTTAGATAAATGTTAATTCCTTAACGTAATTCCTTTTTCGTCCCAAATTGTGTTCCTTTGCTGACCCTTTTTTTTATATAGCAGATTTGATGTACCGTCAGCCGAAAAATATTTTAAAATACCTCCTTGATTTCTCGGTGAAACTTTAGGCTTATGATTGCACGACGTCACGAGCCCAACATTGAAGAGATTCAAAATAATTTTTAAACATGTTTTGTTTAGCTAACCATATGTTCAAAAATTTAGGACGAAAAAGGAATAATTAAAAAAGAGGGGCGAATGCGGAACATTTTGGAATGTGGGACGTAATGTAGGGGCGAACGCGGATTTAAACGTTGTGGGTTCGAATTTCCTTAGATACCATTCTAGCTCGGCTGGCAGAGTTAACAAGATAACTTGTTATTTGTAAATAATTGTATTGCTTCAAATTTTATATCAATACAAGCTGACCCGGCAAACGTTGTTCTGCCATGTAAATTCATTCGATAGAGTCAGCCTGATATTTAGATACATTTCTTATTATTGAGTTCTCTATTGGCCATTTTTTAGTAGCTGGAAATGAACCCAACGTTTTAAGTTCAATTCTTGGAACGGGCTGCCCGTTCCAAGAATTGAACTTAAAACGTTACGATCGCATGACACCTAAAATGGCCGATGCATTCAAATACTTTTGAGTTGGCCGGAAAACCTTGCAGCCATATGGTATAGTATAAATATAGCTCCATTAGATCCTCTTATCCCATTTGATATAGCTAACTTATTTTAATCGCTTTAGACATGTAGGTTTCAAACATATATTTACCTTTACACCATTTACAAGATAAAAGAAAACTCATCGCAATCCAACTACCTACCAACTAGTTGATCTTTGAAAATCCTTGTTGAACAAATTCTTACTCCCGGATTAAAGTTTGCTAGCACCATTGAGAAGTCCACAAGTTAAAACCGTACCCAACTTGTAAAACCGTTCTCAATTCATCTACTTTGAAATGAGATTTCTCGACACAATTATCCTTCATAAAAGCAACTATACTTTTTAAATTTTAAATTGCTTCCTTAAAATGCATCCTGTATCGCGAGAGGCTTTACAAACATTCAAGCAACGGACACAAAGAACATCCAGCCTCAGTACAACTATTAGTAGATTACACAAATTTTTGTCCCGTATCGAACCTACAACTCTCGGCGCAGTGCCAATTGCGAGGCGATCATTTTAACCACTCCATCATCCGTACAGTAATTACTTCATTCTAAACACCCATAAAGCTGCATCTACATTTGTAAGAGATCTATGGGATCTATTTGTACCGCAGCACGTGCCACTTTTTACGGCCATTAGATAGCAGGAGATAAATTACTGGCGTGCGCGCGCGCAGCCGCTTGCGCCAGGAAATTATAAAAATAAAAATCAAACTTTTTTAACGGATGTTTAGCTGCGCCGTGACCACGGAAACTTGACTAATCGGTCGCGCTGTGTGGATAAACTTATAATTGGTTTTAACGAGAAAGTGAAGACATTTTGTTTTTTTTGTGTTGTCGTAGATACAGGAAGGTTGGAATTGAACACACAGAATTCTTTAATTGCATTTCGAATTCTTTGTTACATACATCGTTTCTCTTTTATTTAATATTAAATACATATGTAGTCTTACGCCTATATCCCGGCAAGTATAGACAGAGGTCAATTACCTACATTTTTATTTCCTAAAAAGCAATGTTACGTACAATTGTATTTGACTAATTCTTGTAAAACCTGTGCATTATAATACAGTACATAATGGACGTTAAAAAATCTATTAATATCTTCAGCCCATGATATCACCAGCTATGTACAGTGGAAAGCTTATTGCAGTTTATCAGACACAATTCCAGATCTGTGCTGGTATTGAGAATTTCGTTAATGCCAACATTCTATCCGATCCGAGAACGAAACCTAGGACGTTATGTACACCACACACACCACATACTGTCTCGGTGGCGCAGCGCTCTATAGTCTATACTATCGACCGCTGCGCCACCGAGACAGTATTACGTCTATTTTTAACACAGATTTTTATGTATAAAATTACTCTCAAGTACCTAATTATTTTTCCAAGATTTCTCTTATAAAATAACTAACGAAGTAAACAAACTTCGAAAAATTAAACGTGCTCTCATTTTATATTGGAAAAATTATTATTATTGTCACGTTACTTAAAGCTTTTCTCGGAAGAAAATGAACTTATATTCGCTCTGACTTACACGTGCCAGTTTTGTTGGCTTCTTGGTAAAGTCTTCGAAATCTATACTAATATTACAAAGCTGAAGAGTTTGTTTGTTTGTTTGGTTGAACGCGATAATCTCAGGAATTACTGGTTCGAATTGAAAAATTATTTTAGTGTTGGATAGCCTATTTATCGAGGAAGGCTATAGGCTATATAACATCACGATACGACACACGGGGACGTCGCAGTAATCATAAACGCGGGTGAAACCGCAGGCATAGCTAGATTGATTATAATCTCCGTGCAAATATCCTACAGTAGTTTATGTGGTCGCGTCGCTACCGCCAAAACGTCGCATGTTGTAGGTCAATTCTCACACGGTATAATTTGCGTAATCCGCAAGTGTTTGAACGCTTGTAAAGTCCGCGACACAAATTATTTGTGATGCGAGAGTAATAATTTAAAAACAATTATTTTGAGATGTTTCTGTTCGCAGAATCCAAATAGTAGTAGATGGAATGACTTGAAATTATTATATATCTAACGTTGCATTTATATGTAAGAGTATTTTGAAATACATTTTACCGCAATATTTCTACGGGAACGGGAATTACGCGCCTAATCCTAACGCATCTAATAATATAAATTCGTTGAAATTAAACTCATTTATACGGATTTTATTGCGTTGCTTATTTAACGCCGTGTTACATAATTTTGAAACTGTTACACTACTACTACTATTGAATTTTATTAATATTTAAGCTAATAAATTTTTTTAAACTAATTATATTTAGGTTTACACTTTTCCCGACGTTTCGGTTGCTTTTCAGCAGCCATGGTCACGGGGAGACTAAGATGGTAGTTGTCCCAATGTTCCAGTGTAGTTATTTCAAAGTACCCGAACATAATTTAATCATTGGTGTTTCTATTTACGCAGAATGAGCTCAAAGTATCATGAAGTCTAGCTGTGGTTTGCTTCTTGGGTTTGAATATTTGAATTACTGGATCCCAAGCTGGTGGTACATTACTACCAACTTCTCTATTGAAATTAAGTAGGTTTTTTTTTTATTTCAATAGCCTCGCGAAGCATCCTTGGTAGGAATCGGTGTTCTTTAGCGAGAATCTGTGGTTTGTCAAATCTCAGGTAGTAGTTGGTCCCCTGTTGTACATGTTCACACACAGCAGACTTCAACGAGCGTTGGTTTTTTACATCAGCTATGTGTTCTTTTATGCGGGTGTCTATGCTTCTCTTAGTTTGACCAATGTATGAGATTCCGCAGTCACAATCTATTTTATAGACCCCTGCATCTTCTAAAGGTAATTGGCACTTGACGGATGGTAAAAATTCACTTATCTTCGTTGGCGGCTTGAAGTATGTGTTGATTGAAGCTCGCTTCAGGATGTAGCCAATCTTGTCAGTAACACCCCTTACATAAGGCACTATAGCAGGCTGGCGTATAAATGAGTTTAATTTCAATAAATAGCATTCGCGTAAACAGAAGACAATATAATATGAATTCGAATGTAGGTATGTTTGTTACGATTTCACGACTACGCTACTGATCATCATGTTTCGCAATCACGTTGTGAGGGGTACAGAAAAGGACGTAGGATACCTTACAGCAATAAGAAAATTACTGTTCCCGAGGGATAGTTAGTAATTTATATTAGACTGAAACACAGTGAAACCTGGCCGATTTAGGTAATAATATTATAAATATAAAGGTTTGTGAAGATGTGTAACGGATTTGGACGAAACTTGGGACATAGATAGACGATATCCTTGTTTGACTCATAGAATGAGGACTTTTTATCCCAGCCATGTCTCCGTGGTATATTAATTCAATTTGAATGTTATGTTTTTACTTTACTGAACATACCAACAGATGGCGTTGCTCAAAAACTTTGCAACTTTTTTGCCATAAACATTATGGGTGAAGTCGCAAACAAAAGCTAGTTATAACATAATTTGACGTATATTCATCAGAGCCGAAATGCTCGTAAGTACACACGACATGTTTGCCTACAAATTACCGGCTATGTACGCAATCAGAAAACCAATATCTCGACATCCCGAGGGCTGTAATTAACTTGTGAGACTAGCAAGCCCCCAGGCGTTTATTGTTTTATAAAATATTACGATCTTATCTTATCTTATGTGGGGGGCATCCCTTCCTCTACGACTATCCCAGTTTATGATATAGCGTTCCTCTACACCAACCAATTAGGCTATAATAGAGGAGCCGCTGTACCTTCCAGTGCCCGAGAGCACCTTCCGGGACCAGTTATAGACAGGTCTTGTCCCCAAATCCCGACTCTCCACCCTAACCTCAGAGATCCGGTTCTCGTAAGCGAGCTACCTCGTGCCCAAGTGACACTACCTATTCTCCAGATAGGTACCGGAGCAATAAAGCCGCTCACTACTCGCAACTCAAAGGAGTTGCTAACGATAACCTCGCTGAAGCCGACGGAGAAGCCGCCTCCCATATCTCCAGTATGGTACCGGAGCTGTGTAAGGCACGCTCACTTCCCGACATACATCCGTATGCCTACCCAAATAGGCCTACAAGCCGGGTGTGGCCCGAGTCACTCCAGCTATGACTCCTACTTGCTGAGCAGGCAAGCTCCCGAGATGCGTTGCGGCAGTGAAACCACACTGCCACTTCGCTAAAGGCAACTCCGTGCCTCATGCGACCGACTGGTTCGCACTGGCCGCGTCTGAGTCCAACGCTCGAACGCAACGTGCTTGCCGAGCAAACGAACATGTCGTCCTCAGCGGCCAACCACATACCCCTGCGAGTCCAACTCCAATGTCAGGCACCGCGCACTCTAGTCAGCGGTCGATAGAACACGCCTTTCGAGGCGCAGTGGGCTTCCTGACCCCGCAGTACCCTGGTCCAAAGGGGGAGACCCGTAGTTCTCCCCCCGAAACCCTATCTACTCGGGTCCTGAAGACTAATGTGGGGGGCAGTCAATACAGACCGGCGACACTTCGACCCAGTGGGATCTTTTGTGTCGACTTCCCCAATAACGACTGCCATAGATGTTCATGGCAGCCGGGACCGATGGCTTAACGTGCTCTCCGAGGCACGGAGCAGGCGATAATTGTCAATCAATACGCACATAATTTCGAAAAGTCATATAACTCCCGAAAGTCAGAGGTGCACGACGTGGGTTCGAACCCGAAACCCTCTGCATTGCAGTCTTTTGGTCTCCCCACTGAGCTATCGCTGCTCAAATATTACGATCACTTCTTATAATAGTTCAGTTCAATTACTTTTATCCTTTGATATCTCTCTTAATATTGTATCTGAATAAATGCAACATTAAGCGTGAAAATTTGTAAAGATGTTTGGTACTCAACAAGGTAGGTAAAGCGCTGAGCGGGTATGCTTAAAATTTGGTTAGCAAATAGGTAGACCATGTGGTAGATTACGAGGTGTAAAAATGTTGTTGGAGATTTCTGTTAAGAAATTCCTGGTGCCTGGTAGAAATCACTAGGCTCGTCTCCTAATATATGGAATCCTAGCGGAGATAAGGTTTTGAGGGCTAAAGACATGTGAGTGTATTGCACTACCTACTACCTAATCCTTCGACTGTGTATTTATGGAGTCACCTTTACTCTAGTAAAGCGTTCCCGTGGGATACCTGCGCACGTAACCGCAAGCACAGACTAATAGGAACATTCACAAATTCACTGTCTGACTAAAAATTGTGGGTAATTGTGTCATGCTACATTTATTACCACTAAGTCTTTATGAGAATACTTATTATAGTAATAATTTCACTCTTATTACGCCATTAGCATATCATTTGATGTTATAATACAATTTCAAATTCGTCCTCTTTCGTAACGAATTAATAAAAAGGTCACATTCAAATGTCTATTTGACATTTCAAAGTTCCATTTTCAAAAATGGCAATTCGGAATTAAAAAGACGATCTTGTCAGTTTTTGCTTGTAAGTCGCCCGTGTTGTTATTTAGAGTAATTTTAGTTTAAATCTTTTGAGAGTGGTGTTTGTTTGGCCTAAAGGCTGGATGTGTGTTGTAAATCGCTTGGTATAGCACAGAAGCAAATAGAGCACGCGGAGTGCATTGGCCCGTCGGTATATAGGAGCCTAGGTGGATATATCGTGTTCATTCGACGCCACATCCGACGTAGAGCAGCTATGTGCCGTTCAGCCAGCCCGTTGGAGGGAAATACGCCAGTTAATGGCGCTTCGTGTAAAAACGGTTCGTATTAAATCGTAGATTTTTGCTATATACCTACGTTACTGGATATAAATGCGATGGGAATGTAGTCTGTTTATCCGGTTGCCAATGTCGGACGGTCGAAATGAATAGTTGATTTTAAATCTTTAGATTATTCAGACAATCGGTGGCGTAGCATTAGTGAATGCGTTTTTGCTACGTGTATATTTTTCTTACTTGTCTTATTTAGTAAACAAATATGGCGTACTTGTAGCTAAATACAATTTCTATTTGCTCGTGTGTTGTAAATAATGTACAAAATGATCATAGGCAACTACCTTATTCAAATTTTAAATTGTACCTTTCTGTGTAATTATTCAATTGACGAGCCAAACACAATACAAAAACGATTTATAATTATTAACATTTTCAGTAAAGTAAAATATAACTGCAATTCATTAACTATATAAACGTTTCAAAATATATTTAATCACTCTATATCCTTACTATATAATATTATAAACGCGAAAGTTTGTATAGGTGTATGGATGTTTGTTACTCTTTCACGCAAAAACTACTGGACCGATTGCCATGAAACTTGGATTCACACATAGGCTACTTTTTATCCCGATATTCCCACGGGAAAACTAGTATAATAATGTCATGGTCGAATTTCTACCCCTGGACAAACACTTGTGTAATACTAGTGTTTGGCAATACTTCTCTGGTGTAGGTGTACATTATATTCAAATGTTGATAGAGCCTTGAAGGTAGATAGGTATGTGTGTAGGGGCAGTTTACGAGCACATCTTGTTAGGGGCTGCCAATCTCTCTGTCCGTGCACCCGGAATTTATATCATTCGTAGTGGAATTTGTAAAATATGGTAAATCCTTCCTCCTTAGATTTTATGGCACACTGTGCGAATGTATGACCTCGAGAATTCAAGTTTGCTTCTATTCCAATGTGATTTTATATACATCGGTTATAATATTTGTGAGTAGACAAGTGTTGTGCATAAATTGTTCAAATTTAACTTGTCAGTTTAAGCATATGACCAGATTCAGCAGTGGTTACCATGGAACACGTCAGTCCTGGTGTAAGTAAACTTTCTTTAAACGCAATGAATTTAATCAGAAGCTTATTTTAATAGTTTAGCAAAAGGTCCTTATTATCTTAAGTTTTCTTAGTCTATTTTGTGTTATCTGATTAGGAAAAGTATCCCATTTAGTCATTTGTTAAAACTTAAACGTATTTTAAAGAAGAAATCGTAAATCTTGTTTAATATAACCCCTTTGATGTGATTATTTTCTAAACGTACAACTTTCGTTTAAACATTAAAAGCTTACTGAGATCCATTACTTTTTACCCGACTGCGTCAGAAGGAGGGTAATGTTTTTCACAAAGCTATATTGAAACCAAATCTCTTTCTATTAGGTTATTACAGTTTACCGTTTGGAAATGAAACAAGAGGTGAGCTTTCCTTGTGAAAACAAAAAAGCTTCATAAATCAAATGACGGAAATGATATTTATGTCATTGTGTGGAGGGTGAAGCTCGCTCTAAACTTGTAACATTTCATTTTATTATGCAGTATTGTCTTGTGTTTTAAGGGTTTTACTGGCTGTCGTAGAAATTATATGGGTGGGGTGTGCTACAATATTATGTATAGTGATAAATATATGTTTACTGTTCTAACGTGTTTAGTTTACAGGTACTACATTCTATAACAGTTGAATAAGTTGGTGATGTACATGTTTTGCCACGGCGTACAAATATATAATTGATTAGAAATTACATATAACCGATATTTAAAAAACAAGTGATGTAGTATGATGTCAAAGTCAAAGTCAAAATCATTTATCATTTAGGTCACAAAGTAACACTTATGAACGTCAAAATATATAGGTTAGTGGGTTTACTAAGTTACTGTAGCTACATTTAGGTTAGTTGCTAGATTCAGGCAAAGGGTTGAGCCTATGAGAAGAAAGCTGCAAGAAACACACGGCCACTCTTTTAAATCGCCAATTAAATATAATTTCAGTATTATACAACTCAGATTAACAAGGTGCTGCAGCCATTATGCCATATACTACTGACTATAAAAAATTAAAGATAATAAAATAATAACTTAATAATATTATAGAGATGAAATAATTTAATAATTTGTTTAATTTAGATATTCCATAGAATTATTGTTCATATTTATCCGCGAAAAGCATAGATAGAACTGGTTGGACTGCCACGCAGAGTTATTTAGTCCAATAACATTGCACACCCTATTGACTTGAAGATATATAAAGTTGTCAAGCTTTTTCTATTGCAATAGTTTGGGGTGGGCAATCCGAGGGTGCGTGGCGGGTTCCTCTCTTTCCAATAATGTATGTCTGCCAACCCGCACTGGTTTAGCGCGACTATGGCTTAACCCTACTCACACTGTGAACAGCCCCATGTCCAGCAATGGGCTAGCTTATAAACAGGTCTGATATTATTATTTATTTTTATTGGCATTACATTTATACTAATATTATAAAGCTGAAGAGTTTGTTTGTTTGCTTGAACGCGCTAATCTCAGGAACTACTGGTTCAAATTGAAAAATTATTTTAGTGTTGGATAGCCTATTTATCGAGGAAGGCTATAGGCTATATAACATCACGCTACGACCCACGGGGGCGTGCAGTAACGATACACGTGGGTGAAACCGCGGGAACATCTAGTATCTTATATGAAGCAGACGAAGTTGCGCGGGTTAGCTAGTTGTTTAGTATGAGTTCTACATTCATTTTCACTCGGTTTGTATGTTTTTATTTCTCGACAACTTCTTTGTCTTGTTCCTTTTAAATTGGCAAAGTTTGTACGGTCAACTTAGTAGTATGTTGATGTACGGGCTCGTCGTAAACTAGACATAATAAAGAATAATGTAGCACGATTGTCAGAGTTCTTACATATAACGTACAAATAACACATCACACACAACCATCTTATAGTATTACTAAATGTGCCGGTGGTTTCACTCGCGTTTATGATTACTGTCCGCTCCCGTGGGTTATAGCGTGATGTCATATAGCCTATAATCTTCCTCGATAAATAGGCTAGCCAATACTAAAAGAATTTTTCAATTCGGACCAGTAGTTCCTGAGATTAGCGCGTTCAAGCAAACAAAGAAACAAACTCTTCAGCTTTATAATATTAGTATAGATAGTCAGGGCAGCAGGCAGCGGGCGCCCAATAATTTCGCTTAAACTGGCAGTACCAGGCTGAAAATCTACAAATAAAATATTGCAAACAGTCTTGTGTTATGTTTTAATTGTAAGTAGGGTTTTCATACCGTTAAAAAGGCTTTGTGCTTTCAAAGGACTTGGTCCCTTTCGGTAGCAGCATAACGACTATGTGTTGTTGAAGGACCACGCGGGAGACATACCTTAGTTGTTGTTCATTATTATCAGCCCTGAATTAAACTGGCCCATTGCTGGGCTCGGGCCTAATTTTCACAAGAGTTCGGCCATAGTCCACCTCGCTGGCGCAGTGCGGGTTGGCAGACTTCACATATTTTCGAAAACATTATGGAGAACTCGTAATATTTTCTTTTACTGTTAAAGCAAGAGATAATTAACTATTTAATACGCACATAACTTCTAAAAGTCAGAGATGGGCGTCTAGGACTCGAACTCGAGACCTCTACGTGGCAGTCCAATGGTTTCCCACTAGCCTATCGCTGTTTTGTCGTACATTACCATTAGCTAATATAACCGCTTACCATCAGGCAAGCCATGTAATTTAATTCTTAGCTACGTGTATAAGAGAAGGCGGTAGCCCAATGCATAAAGCATATTGGACTCGTGGATGAGGGGTCATAGTTTCGTATCTAACCCATTCCACTACCAACGTGAACCCCCTTCTTATACAAGCATCTTAGTATCTGGAGGGGTTTATAAACAATGCTAGAAAATTCAACCCAAATTCCTAGTAACCTTTTACTTAAAAAGGACTCTCAAGGAGTATTCAGCGTAATCGTCAGCATTCAACTTAATTGATCGGAACAGTTTGTAATGCTTTAGGAACGTGAAACTTAAGCCAGCCGAGCCCCAATAAAGAGCGTTTAACGCAAGCCGCGGTGAGCCCACACAAACAACGATAATCTCCGCCGTGACGCGACTAATGCGCGTTTGGAATTTAATACCTATAGTAAACACCAGTGAAAAGTGGTAATGTAATATGTACAATAAAATTTCGTACTTTATTTGGCCACGAATTTATTGTAGACTCGTTGACAAAGTATTATTGTTTTTAATAATTATATCATCAATAGCAGCATAGTCTATGTACCTGTTAAAAGTCAATGCGTTCATCCTTTATTACGTAGGACAGCTGGCGAAATAGAGGCGTGAAAATCTACCTAACCCTATAGGCTATGGTGGTGTGAGTTTTTGATGCATGTATGTTTTAAGCTCTGACAGATGAGTTTCCATATTGCCATTCAATAAGTATGCTCATGTTGAGCGTTCGTTATGCCTCGCATTGGGCAGTGTTAACACTTTATCGTGTGGTTGCATCCATGTTTATGAATACTGATGTTATGAAGCCTATGTTACTCCTGGATTAAGAAGCTTTTTTATGGTGAAAGAATGTTTATTATTGGTCGAATAGTTTATTCCTTACAAACAAAAATACAAATCTTTCATCTTTATAATATTAGTATAGATATAATAACATCTCGGCCTCTCCCTGTGGGAGCAGACGTGCAGTAAACTAGAATTACATATCTTGTAACAAAGGTGGAACTTGGTGAGAAAATTGTTCCTCAATTCTGTATAATAGGATACGAGATGCGATACATTGTACGGCAGTGAATAATTAAATGATATTGGAATAGGTGATGAATTAATTGAATTTTATTACCCGTGTATATGTCAGCTATAATCGATTTCAATACAACAGAATCAAAAGATATACAAACGGTTCATTGACATGACCATAGACATTTTAGTGATGTCCAATTGTAGCGTAAATCAATTAATTACCTAATCGAATCATTCGATTTGATGCAGCGAAAGACTTAGAAATGACATACACAACTACAATTATATCTTAACGGTTTACAGTTGTGCTCATCGTTGGATATCCACAGTTGACCAAACAGAACATAGTGCCAGTAATTGACAGATTAGTTTAAAATTTAAATTCCTCTTAATACCGTGTACCTATTTTATTGCAAATTAATTTCAACTTTCTTTTTCTTGAACAAATTTCGATTAACTAATCGATTACTAAAAATGTTACGACATAATTGATTTTTTTGGCGTACAACCTTATGCAATCATAAATTAAAGATATTTACTCATCTGACAAATAACCTCACTTTTCGTCTAAGATTTTTAAATCAAATAATTATTTATAAATCAAACGCCAACTGCTTTAAAATACACTAAAAGATATCCATCGATCAAATATACCATTATATTCATCAAAATATAATAAATATTTCATAATAAAACTATACTTACCGAAAGTACAACACTCCATCCTTTTTTTGCACTTTTAGAGTATAGTTTTTGCATTTTTTACTACACACTTTGGCATCGTGAAACTTCACACTGCTAGCGCGGTCGTAAGGTGACTGCGAGCGAAACTGTGCATAAAACTGATTTATGCACAGTTTGGATGGAGCCGTTTTTCGAGCGACGATCGTGCATCTATAGTATATTTGATCGATGAAGATATCATGTAAAAATGTTGAAAATATGGATAAATGTGGTACTTATTCCATTTAGTAAGTAATTATGTGATAAATTTACATCAATTTGGTTTGTATACACAGCCAAATGGATTGAAGTCGGCTATACAATAGGCTAGTTTATATGTCATAAGAATCTTGGTCTTTGAACGTTTATAACATACAAATAAAGTTTTAAAGATAAGGCATTTTAATTATATATAGACATGTAGGCTCACGCTTGTGTATTCAAAGAGGAGAGGTAGAAAATGAAAGTACAATATGTTTTACAGCTTTATAAAATGATTACTTACATAGCTTTCTACAATAAAAAGCTACTATAAATAACATGTTAGAAACTATCTTTTGTCCGCGGCTTCGTCTGCGTTAATACTTCACAGCAACGTATACAGGGATGAAAGTATTCTATATGTTTATTTAAGTCTTAAGCTATCTGTGTGCCAAATTTCATCCAAATTAGTTCAACGGTTTACGCGTCATTGAGTAACAAACAAAATATCAACGCAAACATTTTGATTTTTAAAATTTTAAAGATTTTTGTTTCATTTTGTTTTTAAAAAGACAACTCCCGCACTAGAACCAAATCCTGTGTCTCGCGGGGAACTTGACAAACATTCAAGCAACGGACACAAAGAACATCTGGATGTTCTTTGTGTCACACACAAAGTTTTGTCCCATGTGGGATTCGAACCCACAACACTCGGCGCAGTGGCGAGGCGACCACCTAAATCACTACGCCATCCGTGCAACGAAATTTTAGTTTATTATTAAACACCAGGCTATTCTCGTCGGTATGCTGTATCATGGTGTTGTTGTGACACACGAATGAACTTTCCGGCGAGCTATTAAACCGTGCTATCAACTCATGTGAACTAGCCGTGGAGAGATAATAAAATACTGTTTCAATTTAATGCGACGCTGTACTGTGCACGCGATTTACTCATTAAATTATATAGACGAAATTCGGGCTTTATGATAATCGTTTACACGATTATGTCTGTACTTTAAGGATTCTGTACGCAAAGGGTGATAACGAGACCCTTCTACTAAACCTCCGCTGTTCATCTGTCCGTCAGCGGGCTGTATCTTATGAACCGTAATAGGTAGGGAGTTGAAAGCTTCACGAAGTATATACATTCTTATTGCCGCTATAACAACACTCTCGCCTGGTTACCCACATGGTAGAGGAGTCAGCCTTCTTTATTTTCTTCTGCCACTTCGCCCTGTCCTTGGACATCATCTTCGTCGTCTCTATAACAACAAATAATAAAAGAATCAACTGGGGCCATTAAATACGTCACAACGATTTCATGATTTGACCCCTCCCACGTCCTTGTCACAGCTAGTCACATTTGTGGGACTCCCATCATGGAAAGAAAGTGTTCCCTCGCGTAAAGTTGTGTATTACTGTACTTAAATATATTCGATTTTGAAATGTGACGTCATGAAATTCAGGACCCTCCCACTCCTTGTCACACATTGTCACAATTCGTCGATCCCCTCCAACCCCCTTAACGTGACGTAATTTATGGATGGCGCGAGATGACGAATTTCATAGTACAGAACCCTTCGTGTGCAAGTCCGATCCACACATGACTGGTTTTCTAAGTTCGGATACTTTTGGACAGAGGTTCATTAAAAACTAGAAGCATTGGAATATTTTCAAGTGTGGTGGCAACCTACAGATGCTTTAACGGGGAGATTATGGTTCAGGCATGCTTGGTTTCCTCATGTTGTTTGTCTTCACCGCTAAGCGAGTAATGATATACTTTTAATGCGTGCATGCCTTTTGAAAAGTCAGTATAGCGTGCGGTGAACCAAACATAAGACTTGTCTTGAGTTACCTCTCATATAGTGGCGGTATTTTCATATTTGTTCTCTGTGTCCGTTGTCTAAATGTTTATGAAATCCTCCGCGACACAGGAATTACTCCTAGTAGAACACGGGACTCACTCCACTCACATTCTAAACACACTTAAAGCTAAAAAGCTCCGCTTGCTTTATTGTAATTAATTTAGAAATGTAGCTCTCTGAATGATGCATGCTATTGTGTAAGTGTTTAGTGGGATCTTACACAACATGTAAGTAAATTGTAGTATAAATAAGGATAGTCGGGTTTCTATTTTATTTACTGTTAAAAACAAATCGGATTCGTCCAATTCTGAAATGCTAGGCATGCCATCGCTGTCATATAGTGTCTCGTTTGCTGCCACCGGTCGTATGAAAATGCAATCGTGGAAAATTGCACGGATACACGATGGCGAGTTCTGTAATTGATCATATCAAGGCTATGCTTCAATCAACCACCCGGTTTTTCGTCGTTCATTCGCCTTGACGTGGAGACTATGCTGTTTTTTTTCTAATCATTTGATTTTACAAACATGCAAGTAACAAACCCAGTAAGGTTCAATATATTTATTTCTCACTAAGCATATACAATTCACAAATTTGAGAAACGCCGCACTAAAGTGTAGGAACGTAAGATGGAAACCTTAAGATGTTACACTGACCGCTTTCAAAGTAGGATTTAGGTGGATGTGCACTACATATAAGAAACTAGATGTGCCCGTGGTTTCACCCGCATTTATGATTACTGCGCCTCCCCTCTCCCCCCGTGGGTCGTAGCGTGATGTTATATAGCCTATAGCCTTCCTCGATAAATGAAGCTATCCAACACTAAAATAATTTTTCAATTCGGGTCAGTAGTTCCTGACATTAGCGCGTTCAAGCAAACAAACAAACTCTTCAGCTTTATTATATTAGTATAGATTGGCTTATGCTGGGCGGGATTAGTTATAAACACTAACACGAGCAGAAATATTCTTTGATTCAGAATTAGGTGTGTCGATTTGTTTGTAAAGTCGCCGCGTTATAGGAATTATTGCAAGTGCTTGAAATTATTATTAAAAAAGAAGTCCTAGTCTTTGTTTATGTCTGCTTCTTCGGATTAAAAAGCCAAGGGCCTATATACACTCGCGTGCAAGTAAATCGACTCAAGCCTCAAGTGCGCATAAAAAGTGATATAACTTAAAAATGCCTTATTATACCTCTATATAATGTTTTACATAATTAAAGCCTAGTAATTGAGCTTTAAAATGGTGTAAGTTGCATGAAAATCGATTCAGTAGTTTAGTAAAAAAGGTTAATGCCAATGATAATGTAAAAAATGTTGAAAATTCATACAATTTCACAGTATGGGGTTATTGTGTTTAAATGAAACAAAATGTGCGTAAGATAAAAAATTTATTCATGTCAATATTTGGTATTTCCTCCTCTAGCTCTGATCACTACTCTCATGCGATTCTTCATCGACCTTATCAACTTTTTAATGGATGATTGTGGTATTCGACCCCACTCTTCTACCAACGCAGTCTTGAGCTCATTGATGTTTGTCGGAGCTGGATTCCTCGCTCTAACTTTCCTTTTGAGCTCGTCCCATATGTGCTCAATGGGATTTAAATCGGGGCTGAGCGCTGGCCAATGCATAGTGTGAATTCCAACTTCGTTCAGGAAATCACGTGTGGCCCGAGCAGTGTGACATCGGGCATTGTCATGCATCAAGATGAAATTTTCCCCAATAAAGCCTTGATAAGGGACAACTTGATCCAGTAGAACATTTTCGATGTAACGATCACTGGTCAGACCTCCTCCCCGGCCTCCCCCAGGAACGAAAACAAGCTCCGTTTTGCCTTCTAAGGAAATTCCGGCCCACATCATGCAAGATCCGCCACCATATGCAACGGTTTCCACAAAGCAGCACTGTGAAAACCGTTCACCGGAACGACGGTATACCCGACCTCTCCTGTCGCTGCCATGGAGACACATCCTCGTCTCATCTGTGTACAGGACTGACTGCCATTGCTCTATGCTCCAATCCAAATGCTCTCGAGCAAAGTGAAGGCGTGCTTGACGATGAGCTGTGGTCAACTTCGGGCCTGTAGCGGGTACTTTTCGGAGTAAGGTTAGCTTCTTTCAACCTTCTTCTAACTGTCCACTGACTGACAGTCACCCCGCGAACTTGACGTAGCTCCTGCTGCACATCTACGCCGGTAAGGTGTCGATTTCGGAGAGAGGTCGAGACCAAAAAGCGGTCGTCACGCTCCGAGGTGCACCGGCGTCGGCTGGTATTAGGCCTCCGAGTGAAGGCACCAGTCTCTTGAAACCTTCTGTATACTCTCGAGACAGCGGACTGACTCATATTCAAACGACGAGCGACTTCTCGCTGGTTCAACCCTTCTTGCAATAGGGCAACGACTTGAGCGGCTTCTTCAGGTGTTGTATCCATAATTTTCTTCAAATGACGGCTTTAATTTGCAGAGATGTGTTCAGGTCAACGTCTAATGAGCGACTGATAAGAAAAAACGATTACAGAGGGTTTTTATAGGGGGTTGTGTCGCGCAAGTTGTGTATAGAGCGCAGAGCAGTTTACGGGAGGTTGCGTTCAGTTGCATTCTAAGTACAAGACGTGTTTATTTAAATTGCTGATATTATGCTACCATTTGAAAGCCTAATTACTAGGCTTTAATTATGTAAAACATTATATAGAGGTAAAATAAGTAATTTTTTAGTTATATCACTTTTTATGCGCACTTGAGACTTGAGTCGATTTACTTGCACGCGAGTGTATGTATGATAAGTAACAACTGTATAAGAAAAGTTTCCTATCTTTTTACTCGAAGTAGGCAGTTAGCGATGTAACATTTCAGCACAAACTAAAAGCTTTAAGAACCTGAGTACATCCTGAAATGACGCTCGCCTCGTGCGCGCTCCCAAATGTATAAAAGTCTCTTTGAAAAAACATTTCTTCTATTTCAATAGGCATCTGCGAGGCTATGGAGTTCTCTTAATGTCGCGGTTGGTTGACTGTTGAAGAGAAATACCAATTTAGCTTGGTAGCTTTTCGTGTGCGCCACAACGCGTAGCTAACTTCATTGAAGCTTGACGTTTTTTTAAAGCGTCTCTCGTTTCCGTCTAGTGCCCTTTTACTCGATCGCATAGGATGAGGTAATGATATTAGAGTGAGACGTGGCCCTTCCTTATAGATGTTACGACTTGAAATTAAATGAGGTTATAAATAAAATTGGTCTTTATCAAGAGGCCTTGCCTCGTAGTAGTTGGACTTAAAACTGGAACTAATTACAACTCTAAAACTCTTTTAAGAATATATGCAATGTACTATATTTGTTAATGTAATTCAAAAGAATACCAACTAATTTTTAATTGTAAGACTATTGTATTGACCGCTTTTAAATGGTATTATTAATTCCTGTTATATATTGAAACCATCCATGGGCTATGGTTACAGCATACTAGCAAGTAGCCCTTATGTGTTCTTACAATATAAACAAAAGTAGAAGTTGTATATTTACTTGTATAGTATGATATGCCTATATATGATATAGCCATAGTAGATATGCATGAATGTGTTGATATAACACTTTGAAGTATTATATCTAAACGCGAATTAGGTTTAAATGAACACGTAAATAGAAGCCAAAATCGTAGTATTCTTTTAAATATTGAACCTAAATTGAAAACCTAATTCGCTTAGCCAAACTTATAGAATTAGTACAAGATCTTGTTGTGCCTTTAAAAGGTTTCGGAGAAACCATTTGGCCTTGTTTTTGTCCCCTGTGACCGGACGCGCCCCAAGGTTTAACCTGACCACCCACCCGTAAAAGAAACTTAGTACGGTTCACTAGTTCCTAAAATTATCCTCACACACGAGGACAGTAATGGTTGAAGTTCAAAATGGATACTAATTAACCAATAAGTTACGGTACTTGGTAGTTAGGAAGGCAGTTTCTAAGATACAGCCGCAGAACTAACTTCGTCCCGAGGCAAATATATTTGAAAGTAATGTAATACTGATAATTAATATTCTTTATGGCTTTTGTCTTTGGCTTCGTCTGTGAGAACTACATTTTGCTTGTGGCGTCATTTATATAGTGAACACTATGTTCCATATCTCGGGTTCTTTGAACAGAATTAGATAAAATATGGCGTAGATCTTAAATCTACAAATTTCAAGTTACTAAACTGTATGATCCACATCATGTGATGCCAAATCGACCAAATTAATAAACTAATTATTGTTGTGGTTTCAGATTTTGCAAATTGTCGCACCCTGTTTTATTTTTTATCTCCTATATTTTCGACAGACACCGTTTCGTAATAATTTTGTTTTAGTAAGGTACCTTTACTATTCATATCCAATTACAATACAATACATAGCAAGAAATTATGTCTTTTAAATAGTTAATCGCGAATAGACCCGTTGTAATTTGTACATCTAGTATTATAATACGTTGTGTAGTATTATATAAAGTATGTACGTGTACATATCGCGAACATCTAAATACGTTTATGGCAAGAAATGTTTGTATACACCATTTTGAAAAATATGTAGGTACCAAATTATATAAATGAAAATATGTATCTATAATATAACAAAAATAAACATAAATCTACACCTAATCAACGCATGTTTAGATGTGGCTGCTTACCAGTACATGATTTAGGCCCCGGTGATACAAACCTCTTCATAAAATTCACTATATTGGATATGGTACTGGTCTTCATTTTAGGTCTTAGGTCCAGGCGCCTAACACTGACATCTTTAGATATTGACCGAACCTTTCAAGCATAAGTATATTGACCAACACAACCCAATAATTGCCAATTTGCCATTCCATTATCCAAGTATATATAGGTAAATACGTAAGTTGTCAGCTATCAATATCAAGGCGTCAATTTCGCTCAGACTAGTTTTTGCCGAGATAAGACTGGTTGTACGGCGGTATTCGCTCCCAAAATAACATTGACATGGTCCTTGAGAGGCTCATTGTCTTCCACATTAGGTAAAGGCATGTTCCTCACCCCCTCTCCCATCCCCCACCCCTCTCGCTGTGGCGCAGCCTCGCCTCATCTTGCGAGCTCACGTGTACTGAGTACAGCCTGTAAATTATGAATACAATGTATAACAAAGTTTACGAAGTATATTTAAGAAGGTATAAAATAGTATCGTGGCTTACAAAGTTCGGTTTAGAAGTGTATGTAAAATGTTAACATTAGAGATACCTATGTATGTGTCTGGTATTTAGTTAATTTTGTTGTCATCCTAACTAATATTATAAATTCGACTGTGAGTTTGTTTGTTTGTTAAGCTGTCACGCTTTAACTACTTGACCGATCATCATGAAATTTTGCATACACGTTCTTAGGGATACATAATAGTAAATAGGATACCTTTCATCCGGAAAAATACTGTACCGAAAAAATGGCTAGTAATATATACCTAGTTTAAGTCGAGCGACTGTTAATTATGTTTCCTGCTAAGTCTTGTTGCTTTGTCCAAGTGATTTCTTTTCCAAGAATAGTAATTTCCAGGTAGCAACATTACTAGTGTCATTTAATAATATTGGCGGATCGTGTAATGCTGTAGGCGCAAAACCACCATCAGACCGTTTTCTTTTAACATAACTTAGATCTCTGCGTGTTTTTCCTTGGATACGTTAAAAATATGGGTCTAATATGTTAAATATATTATTTTGCTTTAAATATATGTGCTCCTGCACTAGGAATCGATCTTGTGTCGCGAGGGCCATGACAAACATTCAAACAACGGACACCAAAAACCGCGAGACTCAGAATAACTTGTGGATAACACATTTTATCCCGTGGAGGGATCGAACCGTCAACACTCGTTTTTATCTTTTTACGACGAGTAAAAATGTTTGGATTTTCTTAGATCCTGGTTCATTTTCCTTTTATTAAAGTATGCCCCTTGCAAGCAATGCCTTCACGCGCCACGGGTTACCCTTCTGCATAAATGCAAACCTAGAGAATAATTAATTCTGCAGACAGGTTTTACGATTGATTCTTGTCGTACGGCCACTCATAACTCTATTTGTCCAAAATTTGATATTTTTCACGACAGCTTCTATGTGTTTAAAAGCTCTTTGTTAAAAGAAAATTTATCCCTGTAGTAATTCTGAAATTCTTAAATTCTTAAATTTTTACCCAAGCATTATATAAATTCTCATCATATTTTTGTTTTTTTTTCTCTATTTTGTTTGTTTAACTTCAACTACATATTTTGCATGTATTCACGTTTATTCTCACAGATGCTTTATAATTAATGAATGATGTGTGTAGTTATAATTGGACATCAGATCTAAAACAATTGTATTAATCTGTTCATTGTAATCAAGCTTGATTTGTTGTCTGTTACTATACCTATATGAAAAAAATAAAATAAAATAAATTTTAGGATACCATAATTAAAGTTTCATTACTAGTTACAAGTAAGTACCTACCTACTCTTTTGTCTTACACATTTGTAAGATATATTATACATACATACATTCCTGAAACGTCGTCCTTGTTTTTCGAGGAGTGTAGCAGTAAATAAGTAAACCATGTACAAAATTTAAGAATTAGAAAATGTATCTTTTATTGCATACTAGATGCCGCGTTTGGTTATTATTAGGGTTGTAACGGAACCTCGCCTCCATCTCAGTAAGTGCGGAATTTCCGCAAGAAATCGTTCCTTCGCATCCGCATTCGCCTCCGTATTTTTTTTTACGGAGTTGTTTCGGAGGTTTATTTACGTTGACTTACAATGCGAGACGAGCGACTTTCGGCGGCAAAGCCGCAAAACAGTTGTTCGTAAAGTATAATTTGCCTCTTCTTAGTTTTGATTACTAGAAAAGTAAGAAAGTGTATTATGTACCAACCTATTTTAAATAAATACTACTTTCTACTTCTTTAATAAATCACGATTTAGTATTTTTCTACTGCCGCCTCCGTCTCCATTAACCTCCGCATCCGCCTCTGCTTCCGCTAAAGAAGCCTCCATTATAACCCTAATTATATAAAAATACTAGTTTTTGCCCGCAGCTCTGTTTAGGAGCAGTATTTTTCTTTGTTAAATGTACACCCTATATTCTTTAATGTACTTCTGACAATGTGTATGCTAAATTGCATGATGATCGGTCAAGTAGTTAGGCGTGAAAGCGTAACAAACAAACAAACTTGCATTCGCATTTATAATATTAGTTAGAATTCAGTGTATAGGATGCACTGTACTCTAAATTTGGGTTACACATTTCTAGCAATCTTGTTCACTCTTCCAGCTAAGCTAACATTCTCGTGTTAGGAGTGGGTTTACGTCGCTCGGTAGGGCAATGCGTGGGATTGAACCCACGATCACTTGATTGCAAGTGCGATACCTATACCTAGGCTGCGGTCACCATGTAGCCACAACAATACTACTAATAAGTTTCAGGCCTGGGACAAGTCAAGATATTAATCGAGATTCGTGTCCCCGACATCTCGATCGCAAGTTTTACACAAGCCTTAAACGTTGGGCTACCACGCTTCCTCTCTTCTTTTTATTTTTTATATTACGTAGGTGGCAGACGGACATGCGGTCTGTCTCATGATAAGCAGTTACTTGTAGTCTATGATCAGTTGTAATCAATCACGCGTAGCTTTGCCAGACATCCAGATAGCCGGACACCGTCAGACTTTTTGGTTACGTGTCCGGCTTTTAGGCTGTTTAAATTATAATAATTATTATATCAGCCCTCTATTAAACTGTCTCACTGCTGGGCAGGAGCCTTTCCTCAGTGTGAAAAGGGTTAGTCCATAGTCCACCACGCCAACCCAGCGCGGGTTGGCAGACTTCACATATCTTCGAGAACATTATGGAGAACTCTCAGACATGCAGGTTTCCTCACGATGTTTTTCTTCACCGTTAAAGCGAGCGGCAATTAACAATTTAATACGCACATTACTTAGAAAAGTGAGAGGAGCGCGCCTTGGGATCGAACTCGAGACCTCTACGTGGCAGTACTACGGTTTCTCATTAGGATATCGCATTTATTTTTACATTTGTCAGCTGTTGGTTTCCGCGCCGCACGCCTTACAATCACTAGGGCAAACGAGAGGACTACATAGGAATGTCCTTCCTTAAATTTTGTTGTGTAATACTAATACGAAGGATTAAGAGTGTCCGGCCTTTTTATCCAAATGTCCGGTTTAACCGGTTGGTCTGTCCGGCTTTTCAGTTTAAAGACCTGGCAACCCTAATCACGCGTTGCCCACCTTAGGGATTAAAGATGGGATGAAAGGAAATGACTTGCTTACGCATTAGATAAATGAGTGTTGATTATTAAGTATTAACTAATATTTAAATGGCTTCTGTAACCAGCTCTACGGTGATCAATAGTAGATTGGTGTATTCATTATAAAACATTAATTACTGACTCTATGTACGACGCAGTAGATTTGAGGGATGGCCTCATTACTGCTAATGCGTGTTCGATTTCCACACGACAATAAATAAAAAATAAAAAAACTTAAGCAAATGTGCCGTCTAGATGTTCATTGTGTCAATTATTTTTCAATGATTGTAATTTTTCGTGACACAGGTGCTCTAATATACAATATAAATGTCATATTTGTATTGTCTGTGTTACTGAAAAGCTTGCATATTGTTCAAAATTATATATGATAAGCAAGGCTTGTAGTAAGAAACTATAGATATTCGTGCTCATTTATGTATGTAGGTATACTTTACGGGGATGATGTTAGTATCCATCCTTTCAGCTCTTAAGTCTTTTAACCTGTACTGTGGCTGAATCTTAAAAATATTAATGTGAAAGTATGCGACGATATTTGTGTGCTTGTTACTCAATTACCTGCAAAGCGTTGGACAGAATCCGATGACTTGGTTCCCAGATACACTATGTTACTGCACGGATGGTGCAGCGGGCAAACGGTCGCCTCGCCATTGCTGCAGCATTATTTAAGTCATCCACAAAATAATCATTTGGGTCTGGGTGTAGTTTGTGACCGTTAATTGTATGTTAGATAAGAAATAGTCGGCGCGAAAGGAGTCTATTAAAAAATAAACATTAATGCATATGATACTTTTTATCTGAGTATGCGTTTTTGTATAATTCGCGGGCGAAGCCGTGAGCTGAAACTAGTCTGCTAATAAAATCACGTGCGCGTCTCGCCGTAGCCTTCACCCTTCTTATTTACGGCACGTAAACAAAATACACACAAAGACTTTCCTATTTATGATATTAGATTATATTACTCATAACTTTAGCTCTAACAAAAGGTATGAAGCTGAAAATAACCAGACGTGGCAATAACATAGCCGCCAGTCAGTCGCTCAACAATTGCGTTGTAAATATACCCTCGAAGGGGTAGGCAGCAGCACACTCTTCTACTCTACCCTTCTAAAACTAGCTGAAATATAGCTGACATATATGGATGTAACACATGACATCCGTATATGTCACCGATGTTTAATTTCCTATGCAAACCTATTGCTGTCTGTTGCGCATACAGGCTCCGCGGTGCAACCGAGATATTTTATAAATGATCATAAGACTGGCAAGTCTCCACCATCAGGCGTGATGGTAAGCAGTTACCGTAACCTGGCATCCATAGTATCTACATTAAGAGAGTGAGCTCAGACATATCATAGAGAAAGATAGTGTTACATTTTCAATATGAGTGAGCATGATTAAACTATGTTTATATTTCAGATGTTATGTGTGTTAAATGACAACTTACAGAAAAATTACCATATTTATTCATAGTATGGCGCATTTACTTATGAATTAAACACGCACTCGCGCGTTGCCCTAAGGAAAATGACTGCAAAATAGAATTAATCAATCATTTATTTGTGGAACATAAATAAGTATTCAGTTTATGGGTCTCTATTGCCGCAGACCCGCAGCTTGAGGAGGTTGATGGAAATATAAAAAAACTCCAATCTTATAAGATCACTTGTATTATAAATTAATTAGATTTACAAGATGTTGTACGCAGATTTTCGAGCTCTCTCTGTGACAGCTAGTGCGGCCCAATACCAACTCCCCGTAGGGACATGGTTGCGTTCCAAATATAGGCAAAGGAACAGTGCGCAGACTGCCACAAGTTCTTACTGCTACGTTATAAGTACACTATGTTCTACCACATAATATGGTGTACAAATTATCATATAATTTAAAGTTATCTTTAGTCCTGAGTAGTCAATATCATTACAAAAGAAAATTACAACTAATTAGGTGAGATAAGCAAATGTGCTCCCAGGTCTCGTATATTATTCCCTAAGAGGAACACTTCAATAGCTTTGATCGACCCAGGAATCCGCCAGCTACCGATAGGCTTAAACGTAAACTTAAATTTACGCTTTATATCTCAAGAAGCAGTCCGTATAACTACAATATAAAAGCGAAATAATTGCCGTGTAATTATTTACTCGGTATGTGGAGTATCTGGCATATGTGATTGTGCAGCCGTATAGTTTTGAATATGTGCACACAAATGGCGGCGAGATCATAATGCATGTATAATGGTGGTTTAATTGTGTACCACGACGCTTTACTGCGTCGATTCTTGGAGTTTCACTTTTTATGGTTCTGTAGGCATAAAAGACTACTCATAACTGCTTATGTCAGCAAGTATTAATGCTATTTAAGCCACCTATCTATCAAAATATGACAGCACAGATGGCGAAGTGGTTTTAAATGGTCCCCATGCCACTACGCCGATTGTTGTGGGTTCGAATCCCATACGGGACAAAACTTTGTGTGATCCACAAATGTGTTCTTTGTGTCCGTTGTTTGAATGTTTGTAAAGTCCGCCGCGACACGGGATGTATTCCTAGTTCAGGAACGGTCCTTAAAAAAGTAAAATTATCAATTAATTTAGGTCACAAAGTAACAGTATTAGCAGCGAGTTATAAAGTATTAGCAGCTTGCAGTATGTATCGATATGAAATTTGGTTTTGATAAATATGGATATAGTATAATGCTTGTCCAAATGTATTGCAAATAAGAAATATTCATTATATATTTGATTGTTGCACAAGGGAATAAACTGAATAAAAGGTAGTGCGATTACTACGTCAACTGGGATGTCTATGAAAAGCTTTATTTTCACATAATAATTTTCTATGCTTCAAAGACTCGGAACCTGCGATGCCTAAGTCCGACTCGCACTTGACTGGTTTTTAATACCTAATGCTAGTCCGGGTTGCATTCAGACGTCACAGAGAAATAATCATCCTCTTGATTATAACACAAATTATATAAATACAGAACAACTAGACTGAAAGCAGTAATCGTAATAACTTCATCGTTTCGATGATATCACTAACTTCAGCTTAATGTTATGCTTTGAACTAGATTCTCCAAGTAATAACGAGGTTACTGTTGGTATATTATATTAGTTTACTTTTGTCGCATGGAATAAATTGGTTATGAGTTGATTTTCAATTAAGGTTACCGATACTCCAGCACACAACTTACGTAACAACAACGATCCCCCAATCAATTAATCTAACTGCAGTTTCGGAGTTGCACTGCTGAGTCTTCGTCCTATAAATATTTTCTGTGTAATTACTTCAAGAGCTTCTGTATTTAAAGCCTTTAAATCCTTGTCATTTGGATGTATTGATCCCAAATCGACGTATGAACGTGCTTAGCTTCGTATTAATGTGGGCATCTGTATCTATCAAATTTATGAGTACTCACAATATTCAGGTCTCTGGCGCATTAGACTAGACTTAAACCATATCTATCGCCTTAGGAATGATTCTGTATCGCGGGCGGTTTTACCGTGTTGCGATCAAACCGAAAATTATTTTTTTTTTTTTTAAATATTCTACCACATACACACAACACCATCTAACCCAAACTAAGCAGAGCTTGTACTATGGGTACTAGACAATGTATAAACATACATATATAATTTTTTTTTTTTTTTTTGTAAATACATACATATTATACATACAAACACCCAGACCAAGACAAACATCCATGTTCATGCACACAAATGTTTGACTTGTGCGGGAATCGAACCCGCGACCTCTGGCGTAGCAGTCGGTTACACTAACCATTACGCCATTGTATTCAACACCTCGTAAACAAACGATTATGTTTTTTACGACGCGCGTTAAAACAAAATGTATGATCACTAGCACTTGATTACTTTATTATTCATAGCTATCCTCACACACTGATTTATGATATAAGTGCTCCTGTTCTCAAGGGACCGAAACGCTTGGTTACGCTCGGCGGCCGTGTGAACACGCCTTATATCTGACTTATACGAGTCCATTGTCGTCCTGTATGAATACGGAAATTCCTGCATTTATTTAACACTATCTTTAACTTATGGATTCGTTCCCTTGGTTATTAGATCTGACTTGCAGGCACAATGCATTTTATATTCCTCGTTATGATAATACATCCAAATTGGAAGTACAGTCTATTTAGCTAACTCTCCGTTTCTAGAAATCCCCGCCCTAGAATTTCGTTTCGAGAATTCCCCATTACGAAAAATCTCCATTTCAGAAATACTATATTTCAAGAATTCACCATCTCGAGAAATCCACATCTATAAAATGTTTTAAAATATGACAATTTTGAGTCTTTTTCGCGAGTTCTCCGTTATATATAGTTAGCAGAACAATCCTTTTCGATACATTGAGTTAGTGAAAGTATCTAATTAACATCATAAATATTATTTAAACACCTAAAATTTAATGTTCTATCCTTTCTACACACGATTTCAATTTATAAGTAGGTACAAAATAATATTGTTTATAATTGCTTCCTTACCTCCTTAAATACATTTTTACAAGGTGTTTAACTCAGAACAAGTATGAGCAATGTATTACATTTATTACGAAACGTGTCGTGATTGCTAATTGGTCTATTCAACATTCTGTTAGAACGGTTATGAAGTTAATAAACGCAACCTAATAAAACGCCGCCCGGCGACTCATTAGGTGACAAACTGACAATGGAATGCTTTCAATATACCTATGTAATGTGTAACAATGTCTTCTTTATTATACGAAATGAAATAGTCGGGTAACTATATTTTTATGTTCATAAATGTTACTTTGTAATCTATAATGTTAGCCCTCTATATAAACTGACCAACTGCTGAGCACAAGCCTCTTCTGAGTGCGAGAAGGGTTTGGACATAGTTGACCACGCTGGACCAGTGCGGTCTGGATAACATTATGGAGAACTCTGACATGCAGGTTTCCTCCCTATGTTTTTCTTACCCGTTAGACCAAGCGATAATTATAGTTTGTCTATTCGTTTATTATCTTTTTGACAGCTCACGCCTATGAATTACCATTTTCTTTCGGAATGTACTACAGTAATGTCGTACTTTATTGACGGGTAACGCCTACTAAGTGAAGTGCCCTGTGCATAACAAACACCCACAGACTATATAACAGGTGTTGAAATAAGATAAGTCGATCATATGAAAAAATATTTTAACCTTATGTAAGTATTGCTTCTGTAAATTTCATAAAAAAAAGAATATAAAAATAGTAACTATGACTCCATGATTAATTATTTGCAAAGTCGAAATCTTGGTATTTAAGTTTTGGAATTTAATGCGCGTATACGTTATATAATTTATAAGTATAAATATTTTAATTTTATGATTTATTTTATTTATTTATTTTATATATAATTTAAAAAACCTAATAAACTAATACTTAATATTTATACTAAAAATATCTCGATGCATTAAATTGATTGAAAGTTCTTCTTAAATAAAATCGATTATTATTTCAAATCGATTCGGTAACGAATGGACAAACTAAACTAATTAATACGCACATAACTTCGGCAATTCAGAAGTGCACGCCATGGGTAAAACTCGAGGCCTATGCATGGCAGTCCAACGGTCTCCCACTAGACTATCGCTGCTGTGAGCTCTATGAATAAACGTAATGTTTGATTGTTGAATAATCTACTAATAGTGCTCAAGAGTAAAAAATAACACAGGTTCGAGAGAAAGCTAGGTTAAGAGTACCCACGTAAGTTCACAATGTGATAAGAGTAATAAATCAAGAGAGATATGCTCTATCGTAAGTGGAATTCCTTAGTATCTATCTAATATTTGACTAGTGTTGTAGTCTGGAAGTCGTTGGCTCGCCACAGCCACAGCGCCGAGTGTTGTGGGTTCGATGCCCATAAAGGATAAAAATTTAATGACTAACAAATTTTTGTTACAAGTTGGTTATTTTTTGCGTTAGTTGTTTATAAAGATTCCCGCGAAACAGAATTCTTCCTAGTGTGGGAGAAGTCGTTCTTTAAAACAAACAATTATTAAATCAATGTATCCATATGGATACATTAATAATTTCATAGTATAATTGAAATAAACCAATTGACAATTATTTAAAGAAATTTCTAGAAGTTTAAGTCTTGAAGTTTGTAAGTTACAAAACAAAAGTGAACAGTCAGTGGACATCGTAATGAAAAATGTTCTAATGTTCGTAAAGTCTCCTGTAACACACAAAATATTCCTAGTGCATTATATTCCGAGTTCTCTTTTTTAACATAAAAGTTTAAAACAATCACCCGACTACGTAAAAAAGGGGCCTGAAAAGGAAGGAAGGAAAGATAATTTAAAATTTATATAGCCTATGTTACCCGGGCCATTATTACGAATCTATTGACACCTCATTCATTAAAATCGGTACAGTAGTTCAGGCGCTACGGTGGAACATACAAACATATACCAAGACTGTCAAAATTATTACCCTTTCTTTTGGCTTCGTCGTAGTCGGGTAAAAAAATAACTTAATTATTGAATTAATGAATCTTGCGCTAGTCTACTTTGTTAACGTAATAAATACCGCCGGTGTTATCTTTCATGAATATCTGACAACTTATCTAAGGATATCATTATCCTTTAAGCTTGTCCTTCAAGGCTGACACAAGGCCATTCCTCTTGTCTAGCCTTAGCACTTTCTAGATTTGTGCTCATTTCTGGAATATTAGTGTCAGCTGTTAGATTACAAGCCGGTTAACACGTTTAGAAATAATAAGATTACTGAGAATTTGACCCATAAAGTAAGGAATATTGTTTCTTGTGCTTTGTAATAGTGATTATAATATGCTGAGCGCAACCAGCACCGTCAGAATGACAATATATTTTGTTAAAAAGATCACTCTTACATTAGAAATAAATCTTAAATGGCTGAAGACTTAAACACTTGAACATGAACACCCAGACTCGGAACAAATGTCTGCAAACCCGAAATACGGCAGCCTGGTATACTATGGCCTAACCTTTCCCACACTTAGAAGATGCTACTGCCCAGTAGTGGAATAATTTAAACTAGCGGTCGCCAAGTGGTCGAAATTCGGCCATAATTGATTTAAATTTTAAGTTTGATCGTTATTGTAATACCGCGGAATCGCAATAGGTAATAAAGGTATGTAACCATAGTAACGAAGAATTAGACGACATCAGCCAAACCATGCCGAAATACTACGAACGCGATTCGACTGCGTGCGTTAAATGCATGGTTGTCTGCGAGTAGTGTTTTTTTCAATAATTTGATATATTTCCAATGCATATTTTATAAAAATATTAGGATTCGCCTCTTCTTCTCCATATAAACTTTAACTGTGCTCATACTCCTCCGCCCGCGCAATTTTTGTAAAAAGTGGTACAAAGTTTTTGCTTTATGTATTAATATATACCTAGTATCCATATTCAGAGCTGATCTATACTAATATTATAAGTAGAAAATATTTGATTTTTTATTATGTATAGGATTTAATTCAAATCTACATAACTGATTTGTTTTTCAACATTAGGAAGCTAAAAAAATATGGACGGTTACTAACATAAACCTAACTTTAGTCATTTAATAAGCTTGTGTTAACGAGTCGTTTTGCATCGGTAGTGTAGTGGTTGGGATTGGAACCCACGACCTCTTGATTGCTTATATATCACTGGTATGTAGGAAGCTACCGAGTTTTGTGTCTGGACCCACATTTGTTTTTTTTTACTTAGGTGTCTTGCTCATGTAATTGTCAGACGATACTCTCACAAAGAAGCCGCGGTGTACTATAGTCGTTAATGAGAACCTCGGTTTCATTTACGCAGGCTAATGTGACATGATATAAAATGCTACAGGCCACCCGATATCCTAATGATCATGTTTTTTGTTATAATTTTGTGTTAGTTTGTATTTAGTTGGTACCATTGGTTGCTTAGTGGCAAAGCTTTTTGGTTTACCTAATAGTTTTCAAGTTTAGTTATTAGAGAAAGCGTTTTGTAAACTTATTATTATGTCGAAAATAACTTATTTAAGATCTATAATAAACTTGTCACTCACTGCGTATATCCGAACAATCAATATCTGTCGGCCCCGATGTCGTAGTGGTCAGTGTAACTGACTGTCACGCCTGAGGTCGCGGGTTCGATTCCCGCACAAGTCAACATTTGTGTGCATGAACATGGATGTTTGTTTTGATCTGGATGTTTCTATGTAGGTATAATATGTATGTATTTATAAAAAAATATATAATTGTGTATGTTTATCCATTGTCTAGTACCTATAGTACAAGCGCTGCTTAGTTTGGGCTAGATGGTGTTGTGTGTATGTGGTAGAATATTATTATTATAATGACAGTTACATTTTGCTCGTGTTAGTAACAGTACTGTTTTATGGATGAAAGGTACTCTATGTCCTTTTCAGTTCCCCTGACAACGTGTATGCGAAATTGCATGATGATCGGTCGAGTATTTAAGGCGTAAAAGCGTAACAAACAAACTCACACACGCATTTATGATAGTAGTTAGGATACATATTGTAGCTTCCTCCTAAGGGATAGGCAGAGATGTATTATAACTAAATTTCGCTTCTACGACTTTAAGTCCCATGCAATTGGAGGCGAGCCTATTTTCCTGTTCCGGAGGTCCAATCACCCTTATTTCCCCTTTCCGCTCCTTCTCTTTCCCAGTTCCTTTTTCTCTTCTTCCTTTCCTAAAAGGTCGGCAACGGGCTAGTGATGCCTCTGGCGTTGCAGGCATCCATAGGCCACGGTGACCACTTACAATCAGGTGGGCCGGAAGTTTGCTTGCCAAGATAGTGGAATAAAAAAAAATCTATGAGGCAATGTCCCAGACTCCACCCTGCCACATTACATTTCTTTAAAGAAATACCCAATAACACATTACTCGATCCGGCAGTCGAATCAGATACCTAATACACAGCAGTCGCAGCTACCGAAATTGAGTTTAATATACCCTTGTTTATCCCTTATGCGAATTACAGATGAAAGTATTTTACAATATAACTATTGTTTTTTATATTTATAGGTGAAATGTAATGCATTTGAAACAGGTTACCAATACCATGTTACAAGGCTTTTAATGATTCACTTTCCATCAACAACCACCCTAAGATTAATCTTCAAAACTAAGATAATCTTGCTCCAGTAATCTCGCTTGTGTAATCTCAGCGATATACCTACTTGTTAGCTATTTTCCTTACGCCTACTTGCAAAAATTCCTAACGACCAAAATAAGAAATGCGAGAACGCCCACTACAGCTCCTGTTCTTTGTAACCGAGGGCCGCGAAATATACGCTCTAAGCGAATACGCTCAGCGAAACGCGTAAAGCGACAGATACAAAAGTATAATAAAATGCGACGCGCTGAGCACGGGTTGAGCGCCTTCTATACTCACCCATAATGCGCGTTAAGTTGTCAAGGCAGGATAAAATAAACGCGCTGTGCGCTTGGGAATTAATATTTGAGTTTTTCAGAAAACGAGCGGTCACTAATCTTCCGGCCATAAAATAAATGCTTCAAGCGAATACGCTTAGCAAAAGGCGTAATGTTACAAATGTATTTAAATGAAGCACGCGACAGGCTAAATCTGTTCGATTGGAACTGATGTTTTTATAGCCTTCGGGAATTTCAGAAAACGAACTGTCGTTTTTTAGCTACGGACTCGCGAGTCATACTCTTAAAGAATACGCTTATACAATACACATATTATGTGAAGATAAAGCAACACAATGCACTAACTGTAATCCGTCGGGACGAATGTTTTCGTAAACTATTTAAAAAATAAACTAGGTACTATCTGGCTATCTACCCGAAAGCCATGAAACGCCAACTAATAAATACGATTAACAAGATCTACATCGATACATGAACTAATGCGACGCGCTGACTGAATCCGCTTAGGGCGTATGTTTCGTGGCCCTCGGGTTAATCAGCAAACGAGCTGTCACTATCTGGTGTCCGTCTCCGACACAAGGCTTGTCTTACATCACGTCTGCTACACGTTATACCTACGCATTACGTATAGACGACGAAGAAACTGGTTTGTGTTCTGTAGGTCTACCATGAAAACGTCTTATATCCGACACTTTGATCGAACTATTAAAACTAGATTTTGGTCGCGGCGTCGTCCCGGAGCAGTAATGCTTTCTGGATTAAAGTAACCTATGTCCTTTCTAATCCTGACAACATGTATGCAAAATATCATGACGATCAATCAAGTAGTTAAGGCGTGAAATCGTAACAAACGTAACTCTCATTCGCGTTTAAATATTAGTTAGGATACTAGGATACTTTCCGCGGCGTTTCTTTGGATTTCTTTCTTTTAAAGTGACATTACTCTATTCTTCGGACGACTTCACTGTAGGTTTAAGATGATCAATTACTTCATGTGTTTCGTAGTATTAACAATAGACCCGCAACTTCGAAATTTACGATTCATGGGCCTACCAGTCATATTTTAAAATAGCAATGTACTTATGATAAAGTAGCCTCTAAAAAAAGAAATTTTACATAGGCTGGTTGCTTTTTAAAGATCTCGAGCCTCCATTTTATATAAAAGCAAATTAAAAGGCATTCTTTAAATGTTTGAAACCGTAAAGAAAGTCAACAATGCCTACTCAGCTTAAATGTATAGAATAAGGATTTTCTTTTACGATATCAGGTTTACTGGTATTGTAACATTTGTTCAATTTGAACTGAATGCTAATGTCTGGGAAAATGCTGTTTCGTTTAGTTAGAATAATAAAAGATTATCCTATTTTTATATTAAATACAAAATTGGTTTTCTTTACTAACGATTGTAGTGGTATTAGAGCCACTGCGTTTAGGTGGAAAATAAAATTTAAAATCATGTTCATACGTTATAATCACTACATATTATAAAACAAAATTCCCTGCCGCGTCTGTGTGTCTGTTCGCGATATATTCAAAAACTACTGAACGGATTTTCATGCGGTTTTTACTAATAGGCAGAGTGATTCATAAGGAAGGTTTACGTGTATAATTCGTTAAGGTTTATAGTACCCGTGCGAAGCCGAGGCTAATCGCTAGTAATACTATAGACAAAGATTTAAACCGTAAATGTGCCCTCACCTTAAATTACATGAAAAAGTGTCCACACTAAGAAGACCGAGTTCACACATAACATTTACATGATAGAGAACGATAGTGTACAATTTCAATATGAGTGAGCGTGATAATACTATATAATTCAGATGCCATGTTGGCATTGTGTCGGATGACAACTTAATGTCTAGAAAAGTGACCAGTCAATTATTAAAATGCCAGATATAATTAAAAACTTATTGTCAGGCCGCTGGTGTGCCGCTGCAACTCAGTAGGTTGTCGGCCTCGATAGCGTAGTGGTTAGTGTAACCGACTGTCACGCCTGAGGTCGCGGTTTCCATTCCCGCACAAGTCAAACATTTATGTGCATGGACATGGATGTTTGCCTTGGTCTGGGTGTTTCTATGTATAATATGTACGTATTGAAATTGAACTACTATATACGGATTTTATCGCGTTGTTTATTTAACACTCTATTACATAATTTAGAAACTGTTTACACTACTATACTACTATCAAACTTTACTAATTTTAAGCTAATGAAATTACTAAACTATTAAAACTATTTGTATTTAAGTTTACACCTTCCCCGACGTTTCGGTTGCTTTTCAGCAGCCATGGTCACGGGGAGACTAAGATGGTAGTTGTCTCAATGTTCCAGTGTAGTTATCGGGTACTTTGAAATAACTACACTGGAACAACAGTTTCTAAATTATGCAATAGAGTGTTAAATAAACAACGCGGTAAAATCCGTATATAGTAGTTTAATTTCAATGAATAACATTCGCGTAAATAGAAGACAATAATATGTATGTATTTACAAAAAAAGTATATATGTATGTTTATGCATTGGCTAGTACCAATAAAAATTGACTTGAGTGGTTTTTGGTCCACCGTGACTACTGGACTGATTTTGACAAACGAGCACTCTGGCCATTCGTCTTAATGGCGCGCGTGCCATGGCATATATTACCGGCTGGACCGCCATCAGACGAGTTTTACTTCATATATAATGGCTATTACGATTTATGGAAACTAGCTATTAGGAAAGTTATGAGACAAAGAAAAATTTACAACGTTGGATAATCTTAATGAATATTGGAAATAGAGGTTTTTGTTTCTTGTTACATATGTATGTATATCTTTTGTGAGTTGTGTAGATATCCAAGCGTATTGGCTTTTTTGTTTCAGGTATTTTGAGGAATTTATATCTTGTATTATGATGTCGTAGATTCTTAAGACAGCTGGAGACGATGGTTTTACTTGCACTTTGATGCTGTAATATCTACTGTGTATGTACTGCTATGAAACGCTTGTTTTTGAAAGACCAGGATCTGATAAAGGAGACTTAAGAAACTATCATTAATTATTTTTAAACTTAATAAACACTTAAAGAATAATCCCAGTGTCGCGGTGATTAAGAATAATCGCAGTGTCGCGGTGATCTGAGGTATTCTTTTTGGTTTAACAAAGAACATTCATCGAACATTAAAACAACACATTTTTTTTTATCTGGTGTGTTATTGAAAACCCTATATTTGGCGATGTACCACTGGCGAAACGACAACTTAAACCAACGTGAAAAAGTGCAGTCATTGCAGCTGGTACTTAATACACAAATTCTTAACATTCAATAAAAATATTAATATTCATTCTTACGTCAAACCTTTTCACTTTCCGACAATGACATTTAATAACAGACAAAGTTTTCCAATTACACTTTTATCACGGTGTCCCAACAATCGGCTCGTTACGCCTACGTAACCTCTTTCATAACACGGCGTTTGCTCGAAGCAATATCTTGGAGAAATCTATTGGCTGCAGCAATAAAATCCCAAATCACGTTACTGTGTAATAGTTGGGTATTACCGAGTAAATAAGGAATAGCTCCCGGGCTAGCTATAAACCGACCTTATAAGCCACCCACGCGTCCTGGATACTCGCGACATTCTTTTTACACGCGATCCTAGGTATTCGCCCCGACCCGTCCGCCCACGGATTCTCCTTTATTTCTTTTCGATTCAGCAAAATGTCGCAACTGCTTACATATACTGTACTAACACAAGCGTTATGTAAAGTTTGTTGCTCCAGCTCGACAGAGCGAGCTCGCAATAGAATTAGTTCCGATTGACATTTTGTAACTCAACTGTATCTAAAAGCAATTACTGTCGGAGTAACACGTTCAAGGCCAGTGTTTCGAATAGGTCCTTTTCACTCCATTAACACTGATCACTATTGATGGTCGAAACGCCGAGAACTTGTGTAAATCCGCTTAAATCTAATTCAATAAACCAAATGAATTGTATCAAAATAATACCCAACTTAGTTTCCCTTTCGGCGCAAGTGTTTGAATGGTTCCATTAAATCAGTAGTTTGAATGGTGTTCCCCTCCTGTCTCAGTCGTGGGGTATAAGCCCTTACTACCAAATTCTCTCGAAAATCTACTTTGTGGGCGATGGCGCCCGGCGCCACCTACAAGTTTATGCACGGAGCTTAAGTTCGAAACTTTTAGCGGGTATCAGGCACTTTACGATAATTTAAATTGGTGAAGCGATTTTCTTGTTAGTTATAGCCACTTTACTATCTGAAAATTAGACATGATTTGAATAAGAGAGGTGATGTATTCTAAAACATAATATGTTAAACAGCTTAAAATGTCATATGTGGAAAATAATAATTATTGCATTACCAATCAAATTTAAGCTTAAAAATAAATTAAACATACAGCGTATATTTAAAATTGGCAAGATCCTTAAGGTAAGATTTTTTTAAATAAACACGGCAATAAAATATGCATGTAACACTTTTTAACTTAATATTTTGTGTGTAATTATATTAATGATGAACAATCTCCTTGAAAATGCTATTGCTTTTTGTCAGTAACATTGAACAGAGACGGACAATCTGAAATAGCTGATGTTTGGCTTAAATACTGTTAATAATAAGACCGTCTATTTTTAACACACTTTTGTTAGTTGTATGCCTTATCTATGTAACGGAATCTTTGTACGTGATTTTCTAAAACCGACGGATTGATTTGAAACTTTGCACACTTATCGAGGACGAAGACAATACAACAATATAAAAAAATATATATAAAAATTAAAATAAATAATAGTTAAAAAAAAACAAAATTAATAATAGTTTAAAAACAAATAAACACACTTTATTAAAAAAAAACAATCTAAAAAAAGTAGAAAGTATTTTCATAATTTTAATGTATGCGTGGGGTATGATGGATGTTATCAAAATATCTTAGAAAGCACCCCACGCTTTTTTTTATTAAAATTATTATTTTCTACTTTTTTTAGTTAATAATGTACTAAAAATACAACATATACTACAACTTTAAATTGAAATTTTGCTTTTCTTATCAATCTTTTATTAAGTTTTACCTAGATTTTGCCTGCGGCTTCGCTCGCATTAATGTCGATATTTTTATAAATTTATATCCCTCGGAGACAGTTTCTTTTTCTGAATAGCGTGTATGCGAATTTAATGATGATCGTTCGAGAAGATAAAGCTTAAAAGCATAAGAAATAAACTCACATTCGCATGTACAATATTATTTAGGATATATACACACTTTCGCCGTCGCTTGTAACTTGCCCCGCTCTGGCTAACAGTCCCTCGGGTGTCCGCATTTGAATGTCGTACACAGTGCCACGCACTGTCTATCGAATTAAACGACTGCCCACAGTACGCGCTAGGCGAAACGAACATGGATGTAGAATAAACATAAAGAAAGAGGTTAATGCGAGACACGGTCACTAGGGGTTATAGTAGTGCGAGACGAATGCTTGTCTTGTATCAAGCTACTTTGTGATACGCTATAACGCTAACTCTACGCTTAATGCTTTGTTATTGACTAGATCTCGCCCGCGGTTTCATTCGCGGAAACATAGCTTAGATTATGTTAGTGACAGTACTTTTTTGGATTAAAGGTTCTCTATGTCATTTTCTGTACCTCTGACAACGTGTATTCGAAATTTCATGATGATCGGTCCAGTAGTTAAGGCGTGAAAGCGTCACAAACAAACAAACTCACATTCGTATTTATAATAGTAGTTAGTGTACTTAATTTACTTCCTAAGGGATAGAGAGAGGTGAATTACACCCACATTTCACTACTACGACTTTAATTCCCATGCCATGGGAGGCGAGCCTATTGTCATGTTCCGGAGGCCCATTCACCTTTCAATTCATGACAATATCGATCAAAAAAACAAACTCACATTCGCATTTATAATATAATATTCTATCATATACACACAACACCATCTAGCCCAAACTAAGCAGAGCTTGTACTATGGGTACTAGACAATGGATAAACATACATATATACTTTTTTTTGTAAATACATACATATTATACATAGAAACACCCAGACTAAGACAAACATCCATGTTCATGCACACAAATGTTTGACTTGTGCGGGAATCGAACTCGCGACCTCAGGCCTGGCAGTCGGTTACACTAACCACTACGCCATCGAGGCCGCCAAATGTATTATTATTAGTTAGGATATACATATAGATATTTGCGAATAATAATAATGAAAGATCTTTTATTAAATGCCGCTCACGATTACACTGCTCTGAGGAGCAGCGCTAGTGAATGCGACGCGACTACTGTGTGTCAAGTCTCAGAACGATTTCTGGTTCGGACAAAATGGCATTGGATTTTTCTATCAAAGAATTCTCACGGAGTCTGGTAGACGAAATTAGGCTTGCCCCCACTATAATGTAGGCATTAAAATATTGTTAGCGGAATGTGAGTCTGATGATGCTCTGCATTCTCTCGGGATTGGAAACGTGGGATTAGGTAATCTTTATTCCTACATATTTATGCTACTAGCAGAATAGGGCCCAGATACGAATACGATCTTTAACTTTCATATCATATAGTAACAACCTTATAAATCTATACTAACATTATAAAACTGAAGAGTTTGTTTGTTTGTTTTGAATTGAAAAATGCTTTTAGTGTTGGAGAGCCCATTTATCGAGGAGGGCTATAAGCTATATAGCATCACGCTACGATCAATAGGAGCAGTGCACCAATGAAAAATGTTTCAGTAATGGGGAAAATTCTCTTATGTGACGTGTGACGCAGACGAAGTTGTGCGGGTCAGCTGATCGGTAAACGATTAACGAGATTAAGCAACGTTGGGTGCGGTCAGTCTATAGATGGGTGACCGCTTAGTGCTATTTCATTCGAGCGTCTCCGTGCTTCGGAGGGCACGTAAAAAGTCTATTCTCGGTTGTTGCCAAATTGACAGCAGTCGTTAAGCCATGTCAGAGGCCTTGAATAACTCTTGACAACAGGTTGGCCACTAACCACACGAAAAGAAGAAGATTACAATATACAGAAAACTTACCTATACGTATCTCTTTTACAAAACGTCTTGATAATCTCATCGAAACCTTGAAACAACGCTACCAATAGAGTGCAACAGAAACAAATTTTGCTGAACACATTTCCAAAAGCGAAAACTCAAAAGTGGCGAGTCATGCCGGCTAATAGATTTCACGCAGCAAATAAATTAGGGGAATATCCCCCGAATGATATAAAAACAAACGCAGCTAAGCACGCCAGTGCGTGTCTGCTGTACTTAGAGTTTAGGGCTGCCACGTTTTAGGTTGAATGGTAAATAATGGCAACAACGATAGCACAGATATAGCTGTTCTTCTTCTGTTTGCAATGCTTAAATTGTATGTCCTTCGCTATTCTGTAGCGATTCCACGCAGACCAAGAAGCTACAACTAATGTTAAGAGATGGTGCTGTACACACTCTTCGCCATAAAATACTAAATCGCGCAAGTGAACGGCTGCGGGCAAGACGTGCGAAATAATTACCGATCACTTGCCTAATTAGCCGGTACTTCAGAATTTGTCAACGAGCATTGATAGTCGTCATATTGACTGTAATGGCGTTTGTTTCAAACACACATACTCACTTTTGTATTTATAATATTAGAATTAGTTATTAAAACTTAAATTACCGTTGCATATCGAGTTTGTGTGATAACCCTAGGTATAGATGCATTCATTCATCGATATCCGTTCATAGCGTCATAACAGGCGAACGTGGCGCCGATGCGATTGCCAGCTAAAGAGTTTACGAGCCGATAAAACGAGCGGCATTAAGGGCTATTGAATTATTATTATTATTATTATTATTATTAATGCTCGTGACGATGCTTACTGCTTAGAAATAGGACATTGCACCTTATAAAATTGTAAACAGATTGTTTGTGCGCGTGTATAAGCACTGCTTGGACCATTGTTTTCTCTTAAGACAACTCTATCATTATTATGAGTTGTCTTATGAGAAAATAACAATAATTATCATCACATAATATAAAACAAAGTGCCTCACCGCATCTGACTGTCTGTAGCTCTGTTCGAGATAAACTCAAAAACTACCAAACGGATTTTCATGCGGTTTCCGCCAATATACAGAGTGATTCATGAGGCAGATGTAGGTGTATAATTTGTTAAGGTTTTGTACTACCTGTGCGAAACCGGGGCGGGTCGCTAGTAAATAATAAATCCTAAGTAAATAATAATGTAAAATTAAATTTCATTGTTTGTAAAGTGGGAGGTCTTACTTACAAACATTGATTGTAATTTACTTTTTCCAGACGTCAGAGATTCCAGTCGTGGAGGTCTTTACATACATTCAAACACGGACACAAAGATCAATGGCTTTAATACTAGCTTTTGCACGCGACTTCGCTCGCGTAAAAGTAGTTTAATTTATGTTAGTAACAGTACTTTTTAACACGCTTTTGCTTTCTAAGATATTTTGATAACCACCCACCCCACGCTCTTTTACATTAAAATTATTAAATTATTTTCTAGTTTGGTTTCTTTTTTTAGTTTGGTTTTTTTAATAAAGCGTGTTTTATAGAATTTTAAACTATTATTTACTTTTTATAAATGAAATATAGCCATGTTACTCGGTGATAATATTGCTTAAATAAAGAAAGAATTTTTTAATTCGGTTCAGTAGTTTTTGAGTTAAATCGTAACAAAAAAGAAACTATTTTCTCTTTATAATATTAGTATAGATATAGATATTACGTCTAAAGAAATTTGTATAACACCCACATGCCGCTACGGTTTTAGATCCCACGTAAAACTGCCTTCCGCTAACTAAAACGACGTTAAGTGATATTGAACGCATATGGCTTAATATCTTTTTAATTAGCGGGCAGCAGAATACAAAAAAAGCCTATTCCCGTCTACCGAAACAGCTCATACATACATACATCGATTCACGCCTGTTTCCTAGAGGGGTCGGCAGAGACTACGGATTTCCATTTGCTACGATCTTACACACTTTTCTGGCTTAATTCACTTACATCACATTCCTTATACTCACTCGCCGGTTTAAGGTGCTCTTAACGTAGCCTTTGTCCAGAACTTCTCCGATCTGATCAAGAAACGTCCGCCTCGGTCTTCCTCTTGCAACTGGTCCATTCACACTAGCCTTCAACAACAAACAAACAGTTCAATAGTAAACATACAAGGCGTCTTCTTAAACTACATTATGTATGTGTTGATAAATATGAGATTCAGCTTGCAAATGATTGTAAAGTCTTTGTCCAGCACGAACAATACGTGTATCACAACTCTCGTACAAATACAGAAAAATGTTTAACTTATGAACCTTGTATGTTCGGTTTACGCTCATCGGTTACTGTTATATTATCGGTTACGCATCACCATTATAATGTGTATTAAGTATATTGTTTAGCGTCTCAGGTTATTTTCTTTTTTTTACAACATGGGTGACATGGTTTGCCATTTTCTTACAAATCAGTCCTTAGTATAGTATAGTAATAGGCGCCGATTGGTACGGAAATTGGATAGGCAGTAGCCATTTGCAGAAGATAATAGGTAAGAAGGTATACGTTTGTAGCTCTTAGGTAACACTACCATTTGAAAGAAAAAGAAAAGAAAGAAAGAAAGAAAATACATTTATTTGCAGCAGATTATGCACTACATACATCAGAAAAAGTTAATTACAAAAAAAAATTCATACATTCATTTCTTCATACCTTATTATAAAAACTAACTTAGGTCCTAAACGGGTAATTTGCCGTATCATGGAATTTAGCCCTGTGTCGGAGCCGTCTTTACAAACATACAATTAACGAAAGCGGGGTACACCCAGAGCTGGAACAATAATTTGTGCATCACACAAGTAATGGGACTCAAACCAACTACACTCGGCGAGAAGACTGCGTGCCTGCTATGCCATCCGTGCATCATATATGCAACTGCGGGATATATGTAGTAAAACATGTTTTTGAAATATAGTCATCCACTAATGATATAATTATTAGATATATATACCTATTTTTCTACTTAACTAACAAATTACTAAAGCTTATAACCAAATAATATTTTGAATAAAGTTTAACGATACCAGCCGTTTTACACAGCAATCTGTATTTAGTTATGTTTTAGGTAAAAATCATATGTGGTGTACAACGGATATCCTACAGATATCTAAATCTATTAACGTATCGCAGGAAGTTTTGTCATCGGATTGTCACTAGGCAAAAATAACCTCGTCGGTCTCGGTTAGAAGTTATTCGAGTTTTGATTTCACTGCATCGATGGTGTAGAGGTTCAAGTAGGGTAGGTTCAAAAAACAAAACGATTTATTATCAGGTTTTCTTAATTAGAGCATTCGTTAGTTAATAAGTATGGGAAAAGTAATAGTATGTTTTTCACAGTACAGTTGATAGATCACAAGAATCATCGACCGTCATTATCGAATTCGGTGTTTTCTATTATCGCCGCTGATGAACCTGGCCACACAGATATAGTATGGTACAGTAGCATTAGTGAAGGTGAGATTAAACTCCATTAAATGAAAATCGATCACCATACGAATGTAGGGCGTTCACCAGTCTATCAGTGTGATATTACGATAATCACAGAATTCTAACATCTTTGATAATAACAGTATTGGTTGTATACAAAGCTACACATTTGGATAGAAACAATTACCATATTTTGGCCAACATGCTAAAGCTCGATTGGTCTGCTCGCATCTCAATCAAAACTTACCCAGTCTTCCTGGAAAAGGAAGACCGGTTTTTGTATGTATGTATACCACCTGTTTGATCAACATTGTATCGATCATGTTAATTATGATCCTAATTAGCGTGAGACCCGTTTTCCAACCTTGAAGGACTTGCCCTTCCCTTTTATTATATCTGGTTAGTTGTTAAACTAATGATTGCACATCATATTAAAATATATCGTTGACCTTGTGACACCAGTTTGCGATCATGTTAGTGTGTTATAAATCCTGGGGCGGAAATTCGTCGTTATTGTAAGGCTGTTCAGTTATTAAGTTCTTAATAAGCAGCGATAGCACAGTGGGGAAACCAACAGACTGCAATGCAGAGGGTCTCGTGTTCGAACTCACGTCGCGCACCTCTGACTTTCGGAAGTTATATGACCTTTCGAAATTATGTGCGTATTGATTGATAATTATCGCCTGCTCTGTGCCTCGGAGAGCACGTTAAGCCGTCGCTCTCGGCTGCCGTGAACATCTATGGCAGTCGTTATTGAGAAGTCAGTGCCCTAGAATATCCTGACACTGGTCTAGCCTTACGGTATCGTTAGCCTTCGGGTTGCGGAGGTCAGGTGGCAGCCGCTCCGTGTAAAACTGATATCCAGTCAAATTCGGTTAGACTAAAAAAAGCCGATCCCAAGTGACTTGGGAATAATAAAGGCTAGGGAGAAGAGTAATTAAGTTCTTAACAGTATAAGGTCTGTAATAAGGCCCAGGAGACGCCAATACGCGCTTTCCCCTTATTTTTTTTTACTACCATGATGGCAAACCCTTAAAAAGCATAATTATGCTCTGCCTGATGGTAAAAGTAGCCTTAGCCTATGAGCGTTTGTATCACCAAGAGCATCATATGCGCATCATCACACAATGTTAAGTGGCATTTAAATATAGATAACAAAATGTAAAATTAAAAATCAAAATAAATTTATTCAAATTAAGTTAGAAGGTATTACTTATGAATGTCAAAGTTACACGTAATTTTTTTTTTGTGAATTTACATTTACTGCCACGTTCAGCAAAGCAAGGGTGTGTAGGGCTCATGAGAAGAACGGGCAAGAAACTAATAGCCACTCTTTTTAATCGCCAAGTGTACAATAATATTTCGTTTACAAATCATAACTGTAAGGTGCTGCAACCATTTCTCCATGAACTACTACTCAACATACTCAAGCATTTGATAAAAATTGATGGTAGCCTCTAAAGCAGCAGTATGGTAAATAGGAGCATCCACTTACATGTACATAAATAATCAAGACAAGACGTGATTATAGTCCGTAGTTTAATCTAATTGTTTAAATAAAATGTAGTATGTAAATTATCGAATTCCACTAAACCAGAATTCAGAATAAGACTCAAAAGAAAGCTTAACGGAACTGTCCATAATCACGAGTTGTCTTCATTGCAGATTCTTCTTGATTAAAATACGACTGAATGTAACAACAATGCAAATTCCAGCTTAAACAAGGTGTAATATTACAAAAAATAATATATATACATATATTAAAAAAACATAAGTTTTAGTATTTGTCATTTAATATCCTGTGATCTGATGCAAATATTAGTGCCATGGATGTTTGTCATTTAAATAATCATCTATATTATAATATGCTTTAGAAATTAAGCAAGTTTTAATTTTAACTTTAAATTTATTCTCTGGTAATTCTAGAATATTACTCGGGATTTTATTATAAAAACGTATACCAGGACCCATGAAAATGTAAGTGGAATACACCACTATCAGTAAACACAAACTGGCATAAGTATGTACATCCTAGTTAGGATGTACATATTTAAAAAATGTGCATTTTGTTTATTTGTGACGCTTTTACGCGTCAAGTACTTGACCGATCACCATGAAATTTCGCATACCCGTTGTCAGGGGTACAGAAAACGACAGAGGGTACCTTTCACCCAAAAAAAAACATACTGTGTCCGAACGAAGTTGCTGGCAAAAGTTAATGTATTAAGTTAGGACTCAACTAGTTAATATTCAGTGTAATTTATACATGAGCAACAATATACCTACTTTTTTATCTTGTAGATACATCTTTAAATACAGATATACATACAGACCGCACCTTCCTTTTACATATAGGGTGTCCGGTAATTAATGGATAACCTTGAAATGTCTTATAGTAGAACTGAAGGTCGTTCAGAAAAATGAAAAAAATATAATAATAAGTGCATGCTATTATAGCATAGCATACTTTGACTGTCTATCTATTAGCATAATTAGTGTTTAATAATAAAACAACAAAAATCCGATGGATTTCATTCATTTATGGTCGTAGTATACAAGAAAGTTACACATAGTAATTAAAAAAAAACATATCTCAGGTAGGATTTTTATTCATATTTTTTTCTGAATGGCCATCAGTTCCACTATAAGACATTTCCAAGTTATTCATTAATTACCGGACACCCTGTATCTTATATTTACTAAAGAATTTAAGGCGTATCTAATGTTACAACGTTCTGGCATGTTTGCCTATCGCATGTTTACATAATGTTAATTTCATTAGCATGTGAACCTACCCTTTTCTGGTCGACGACATCGCGACCATGACTTGGACGATATAGGCACTTAACGCAGCAGAATGTCCACACATCCTGTGCCTATTGTCTTTACGACTACTATGAATCATGGTCGTATCGATGGACGAACAGTAATGTAAATTTGTAATGTTTATTTGTATATTATACGTATATATTTTCCTTTCTTCTTTCTTTCTATATATATATATTAGAAACGTATGCAGATATTACAGGGTATCTTTCAACCGTTCAATCCCGTGGATATAAGAAGGCGTAACCCACGGAAAACGTGCATTTCTTAGCGAAAAAATGTCAGCTAAGTAAACGCCTATGTCATATGTCGACTTATATATCTATCTCTATGCATAAAATCACGCTCTGTTGCACCTTTGCTGAAGTCGTGAAAGGACATGCTAACAAATTAACCAACTTTCGCATTTATAATATTAGTATGGCTTGAAATATTTCCTTTTTATCTTGTTTGAATTTATTTGCCCGGTATTTAAGAAACAAATCACTAGTACTTTTGTTATGAATAGACTTTTATGTCAGTAGTGTAATGGGCATTTATTTTTATCTGATATGTAACTAAAACAAGCGCACACAGTAACGTTAACTTGATTTTGCAATGCCTATCTCCTCTGTAATACCACAATTCCTCAAGGAATTCCTTTCCCTGCAGGATCCCATTAAAAGGTTTTATTAGCTTACGGTATGCCGTATAGTGTAGCTATTTCCTGAGTTACGCTTCTCAAGATCTGAGCTAAATCCGAAGTTTAAACATATCACTGTTTACTCTTTTCCCAATTCTTATTTCTTGTGCAACGTCTTAAAATTGGGTCATAGAACGTTCGCCGAAAACTTCGTCATAAAAAGGTATATAAAACAAATTGGCGCTTAATACTTAATGGATCGACAGTATAGGACGCAATGGAGCACAATGATTGTGCGAATAATGCGTGATATTGATAAGTGCGAGGGCCCTCGCGGCGTACTCATGCGCAAGTGACATTTCCGTCCGATAATAACTTGTGTCCACTCTCCCGTTCTCCCACACCTCCCACAGCTCCCACAGTCACTGCTTATAATACATGATCCCACTAGTAAACCATATACTACTTGCTTGTTGTATGCTATCTGTTACTTATTGGCGTTTTGCGTGTATGGCATATCTTTAAACCTAGATTCTATGTGGATCATCACTTTCTTGAAGCACCACGATACCACGTTGATCATTACGGCGATCTGTCTCTATTTATTGTTTACTTAAATTTACTTACGTTCGTTCGATCACGCTTGTATTACGGAAAGTCTAGGCACGTGTATTAAATCCGCATTTCGCCAGAAATCGTTGAGACAGATTGCGAGCATTGTTGACCCTATTGTCGTCATATTTAAAGCCTAATGGACAGCTGTAGTTTAATTTATTTGTAGATACGTAGTTACATACACATAATCCTACGGATATATCCTCAAAAAGTTAGATAGATGTGTATTAAACCCATAATTAAGACATCGTTTTAGGATTTATAAAAGTGAACCAGTGAACAACTGTTTCACCGAGGCACTTTTTATTTTTATATACAAATAAGGTGGCAAACTAGCATACGGCCCACTTGATGGTAAGTGGTCACCGTAGCCTATGGACGCCTACAACACCAGAGGCATCACTTGCGCGTTGCCGACCCTTTAGGAAAGGAACTGTGAAAGAGAAGGAGCAATAAAGGGGGAAAGAGGGTAATTAGGCCACCGGCACTCTCACTCACCGAACGAAATAGAACAGTAGGAATACTTCTATTTCACGTCGATATTCTGTGAGAGGATAGTCCTTCCCCTGTCGAGCCCATTCATGCTAAAATCAGCGAGGCTCTACTGCTCATAAAACTTAAACATCAGCACTTAAATCATTAACGGCCAGTTCTACAACTTACAAGTAAAAGTTATCCGAAAGATAAAATGCAAGCTGTCTCACTCATGTTAGGTTAAAGAAGAGAGATGGCGAGACTTTTATCTTATAGATAAATTTTATGCTATCTAAAGTTGGTCGGACAAGCGATATATCTAGTATAAATTCTTTTGTTGAGTAAACTAGACTGAAATTACAGATCTAAAGGACATCAGTTACATCTTAGTGTGCTTGTACTAAAACAAAGTTCACGACAGTAGTCGAGCTGTGTGATTTGAACTCGCGACCTCTTGATCGTAATTCTACGCTACCGTAGGGTCGCCGACAACCCACTTGTTGATCAATATTGTTTGTTTTAGATATACATTATACGAACAACTGCCTCACACCATTGATTGTGTTATAATATTTATGACTTGTACTGCTAAATGTCAGACAGGCTTAATTTGCACTTGGCTGATTTTGAACATACAACACGCGTTGCCTTAATCTTGTATATAATGTTATATAAAAGTGTATGATTAGCATATTTCTATACTATCACTACATAACTACATATTATAACAAAGCCCCTCGACGCGACTGTCAGTCTGTCTGTTCGTGATAAACTCAAAAACTACTGAACGGATTTTCATGCGGTTTTCACCTATAGACAGAGTGATTCATAAGGAAGGTTTAAGTGTATAATTTGTTAATGTTTTGTACTAACCGTGTGAGGCCAGAGCGGGTCGCTAGCATTATATAATATTATAAAAAGGAAAGATTTGTTTTTTCTTGTATGTTTGTTTGTTTGTAAGGATTTAACTCAGAACAACACAACCGATTTTAAAAACGCCTTTACTATTAGAAAGCCATATTATCACCGATAAACATAGGCTATATTTTATTATACTATTAGTACCGTTACCAACATAACTTAACCTACTTTTACGCGAGCGCAGCCGCGAGCAAAAGCTAGTTGCCAATAATTAAGAAAGAAAAATTAATTAAAATTAATTTTAAGAAAAATTGCGTGTTCTACATATAGTTGTTGTTCTAAGAAACTATTTACCATAAGGCGGGCCGTTTGCTTTTTTGCTATTTGTGTTATCTTTACTATCAATACACTATAATATTATAAACAGAAAGTAAGATGTTTATGAGTTTATGTGGTAATCGTTAGCACCACTGTACCTATTTGAACGGTTCGAACATTATTCAAGATGGCTACATATTATGTTCAATCTGGGTGAAGTTAGAGCGCGTCGCAAGTAAATAAATAAAAAAATCCTTAACTTTACATTGTAGGATGACAATCTTTATTTTTCTATATATTAATTTATATTACTTGTCCAATAACAACCTAACGAATTAAGAAAAACATTCTCTAAATAAATAAATACCAGTTGTTCAATCAGCTTTATAGAAATAAATTCCAATAAAATATAAAAGAACAATACGTTTTCCACGATTTCGAGATCTGTTCGCGTACACTCTGAAGTTCTATTGTGTATTGAAGCTCTCAATTTATTATGAAACGCAATTCGATGGACTTATTAAATATTTTATTGAATATACTTATATACTTATTAATCTTATGTACTTTATATGTATTGTACGCACAAATTTATTATATAATATAAACTATTATAGTAGATGTACCTTAGAGATTCTTATATTAACATTCTTTTTCTTTTGATATCTTTAGTGCATTTTGAGTCATTAGTTATGAGGATGAGATGAGGCTTCCTAAGTATTTGAAGGATTTGACTAAAAAATAAAAGTAAAAAATTAATGCGCTTATATTGTCTTATGTTTACGCGAATGTTATACATTGAAATTAAACTTTATACGGATTTTATCGCGTTGTTTATTTTTGTATAAAACACTATTATTACGTAATTTTGACACTAACAAACTAACTTTAGACTATTATTGTTAAACACTTTTACTAGTTACTGTTTACTTCAATTTAAGCTATTTTAGCTATTTTATTTAGGCATGATGACAGGGTTAAAAATAAATGACACTTATTTGTCCATCTTTTTTTGATTAGCAAAATATATTGGACACCTATTTTTTGGTTTAACAAAACAATAAAAATTGATTAAGATATAACGCATTAGAGATTGGAAGAGAGAGCTTGTGACGTCACTCTTTTTTGAAATTGGTACCTTCAAGTGACGTAACACGAAATTTAAACGCGTTGTATCTTCGTTGTTATTAGTTTATGGGACAAAAGAAAAATACGTGTCCAATATTTCTTGCTAATCTAAAAGACGGAGCAAACACTTTATTTTTGTCATCATGCCTAATACAACTATTTATATTTAATTTTACTAACTAGTCGGATTTGCGTCTGTAGTTCGTTAAAACATAAACTAGTAGTTTTTGCCCGTGGCTTCGCTCACGATAATGTAGATTTTGTCTATAATTTTCTATCCCTCAGGAACAGAATTTTCTGGATCCTTTCTTGTAATCCTGACAACATGTATGTGTAATTTCATGATGATCGGTCGAGTAGTTAAGGCGTGAAAGCGTAACAAACATACAAACTTACATTCGCATTTATAATATTAGTTATGACTTTGCGTAGTAACATTGATTATACCTACATACAACAAACAAAAATGTTATCTCTTAATATTAGTATAACCTCACATATCTACAAGTGATGTTCCGTGAGTAATATAAGCAGATATCAATCGCGGAGACGATAACATCGTGTTTAGGGAGCCCGAGGGTGGGAGGGCGGACAGATCGATGTAAACTGACATGAGTTTATTGTGACGTATCTTCAAAGACGCTCTATAATTATAAGAGAATATTGTTTATTGGTAGCCCAAGACCGGTCTGTGTGGAAAACCTTGTCCAGCGGTGGGCGTCTTTCGGCTGAGATGATGATTATGCTTGTTTCACGTGTTTTCCTGTTAGGATGTTGTCAGGAGCAGCACGGAGTCCGGCAATGTAAACGATAATAGATTCGCGTACAGAAAAATCTCAGTATTAGCAAGAAGTCTAATAATAAACAATAGGTTCGCTTTACTATGGTCATGAAACATAGTTGGCAAAATGTGGGTGTGACATATTTGTGCCTAAATCTTCTCTTTTCTATGTCAAACGATGTATACTAAAGCGCTCGGTTCATTTTCGCGTCAACCGGTGCGTTAAACGCATTGCGATTGCCGCGTACTATTTATATTACATTCTAGCTGACCCCTGCAACTTCCGTCTGTTTCACATAAGAGATTTTTCCCTGTTTTGCAACATTTTTCATTGATGCTCCGCTCCTATTGGTCGTAGCGTGATGTTATATAGCGTTCCTTAATAAATAAGCAATCTAACAAAAATATTTTTTTATATTGTATAGTTCCTGAGGTTAGCGCGTTCAACCAAACAAACAAACAAACTCTTCAGCTATGTAATATAAGTATAGATTAGATTTCGCCCTCAGCTTCGGTTGCGTTATAGTAGTTTTTGCTAATTAATTTGTTGCTCACGGAAACAGTACTTTTTTCTGTTTGAAGGTCTCTATGTGCCTACGTGGTTTTCTGTACCCCTAACAACGCTTACACGAAATTTGACGATGATAGCTCCGGTAGTTATTACGTGGCAGCGTAACAAACGTGACGTATTAAGATTATGTATGTATGGATCTCCATAGAAATGTTTAATTGTATCTACATATAAAACATTTTTCATTCCTTTCTTTCTAACAGTCAGGCTCACATTCGTATTTATAATATTAAAGTTAAGATTAAGCTTGAAGCTTTTGCTTTAAACGCGCGTCAATTGCAGTGTGAGACGTTTGCAAAATAAGTCTTACGCACCGTACGACGCAAAAGTGAACCGAGCGCTTTAGATCCGTATAAATTCTGTTGGTTTTGTTTATTTGTTTGTAAGAATTTAACTCAAAAACGAAGCAAACGATTTTGAAAAAGTCTTTCATCATTTGTAAGCTATATTATCACGAAGCAACATAGGAAATATTCCATTCTTATTTAAAAAAATATAATGTTAGTAACATAACATAACCTAACCTACTTATACGCGGACGAAGACGCGGACAAAAGCTAGTGTTAATTAATATTATAAATGTGAAATTTTGTGAGGGTGTATGGATGTTTGTTACTCTTTCACGCAAAAACTACTTGACCGATTACAATGAAACTTGGTGTGTAGATAGCTGGAGACCTGGATTCACACTAGGCTACTTTTATCCCGATATTCCGACGGAATCGGGACTTACGCGGATGAAACCGAGGGGAAAACCTAGTGAAATATAAATTATAAAATGTTATAACTATTGGAATAGTACCCAGCGTAGTAATTAGTGTGGTTATCTTAACACCTCACTAACTGCTTACTATCCAGTAAAACGAAACCATTCTAGCGTATAAAAGCAAAATAAAAACCGACTAAGTGCTAGTTACCGACGCGCGAAGACTCCCTACCGCCATTAAGGCGCTGTCTCGACTCACACTTAGCCGATTTTATTATTTGTTATTTTACTTTAGAGCTTAAGCTATAATCATTCCAGGTCTGTACCATATAAATCTATATCACTCTATCATTGTATCTGTGGCAGCTTGTTGTCATCGTTTTTGAACATTCTAATACCATATATTTTGTATTATTTGTCTGTAAGGGTTCTCATTAGCGCGTTGCGTTGCGTCGTCGCAGCGTTGATGCTGCGTTGTTTTCCATAAATTTTTTGTGACATGCCACATCTGCGCTGTGATGACGCACGACGTCGCAGCGCAGATGTGGCATACAATGTTGATCCGTTGCGACGACGCAACGCAACGCACTAATGAGTCATCTCCCTAAGCTAGCCGACAATAAATCCTTACTTAATATTATAAACGCGAAAGTTTGTATGGATGTTTGGATGTTTGTTGTTGATTCCAACGGGAGCGGAACTTATGCGGGTGAAAGCGCGGGGCGTAGCTAGTAAATAAATATTTTAAGATAGAACGTAAGTCTTTGATAATTATTAACACGTCTGCCTTTATTTAATACTAGATATTACCTGCGGCTTCGCTCATGTTAATGTAGATTTATGTTAAGATAGATTTTTAGTAGCCTATATGTTATTCTGATGTATACATAATAATACTGTAAAGTTATATCAAAATCTGTTCAGTAGTTGTTGCGTGAAAGAGTAACAAACATACATACATCCAACCATTCAACCTCACAACCTTTCACATTTATAATATTAGTATATTATGTTTATTAGGATATGTTTATATAAGCTCTTTATATTTCATATGCATATTTCATACGTAAAACGAGTTACGTCTTCCGTAAAACAAAATATTATATACTAGTTTTCCCCCGGTTTCACCCTCGTCAGTCCCGTTCCCGTGGGAATATAGGAATTAAAAGCCTATGTGTGAGTCCAAGTCTCCAGCTATCTACATACCAAGTTTCATCGTAATCGGTCCAGTAGTTTTTGCGTGAAAGAGTAACGAACATCCATACATCCATACATGCTCACAAACTTTTACATTTAATAATATGTTAGGATATCCACATTAATAGACATTTTTAGCAGTCTTACCTAGTATGGTTCAAATTGCCTTTAACCTAGGAGAAAGAAACAGACAAACGGTAGGATTAGTATTAAGATACCACTAGTACCCTTTAGATTTCCCTAAAACGCAAAACAAATAACATTAACAAATAATATAAAAATCTTTGTGCCGTTGTAAAACATTATATCGAGTTACAAACAGTTATTTTTATCTTTTGACAAACAGTTTCGTTATGTTTTCATGTAATTTGTAAAAGTCTGTATTACACCGGTAAGGCGCTTATCTTTTATTTCATATATTCCCTTTGAGACGGGCTGTGAACTCGCTATGACTAGAAAACTTTTTATACAACATAAAGTTGTCAAATTTATGTTATTGAGAAAAGAACCATATATTAATGCGTACCTACCGCCAAGGAGTGGAGCTCACTACCTAAGTCTGTGTTTCGCGATGAGTACAATCTGGATGTCTTCAAGTCGCGTGTGAATAGGTATCTTCTAGGCAAGCGTGATCCATCGTCGACTTCATCGTCATTTAACATCGGGTGAGATCGCACTTAAACGTAAGCCTACTACAATTAAAAAAAACACTAATATTTAGAAACAACCAATGTTTGTAGCAGGTAATTGGTTTGTCGTGTTACAAACAGTGTTACATCTTGAGTATTGCTGTCACTAACACATTATCCGACAAAGGTTCTACATCGAACCCAGTATACTTTATTCGTTTAATAGCGTAAATTGTCCTCGGGATCGTTTCATTCCTGGGAAAGGCTCAGAATTTATTCAGCTTCAGAATATCTCTTAAATTTTTTTTGTTTTATTATTCTATCACATACACACATATGGGTACTAGACAGTGGATAAAGATATATATATACTTTTTTTTTTGTAAATACGTACATACATACATACTATACATAGAAACACCCAGACCAAGACAAACATCCATGTCCATGCACACATGTTTGACTTGTGCGGGAATCGAACCCGCGACCTCAGGCGTGGCAGCCAGTTCGCTAACCACTACGCCATCGAGGCCGCCAAATTAGGTAGGTCTTTTTAAATTAGGTTGAGCAGTTTGGTTGTTAAAATCTAACAAATTACTTAATTAATTATGCTTATTAGTACCAGGAATTACATCCAGATGTAAAAATCTGTTTACATCCTCAGGATTAAAACTAGCTCTAATATCAAATTCATTAGACATTCCGACCTAAAACGTATCAAACAAGCAGACTTTAACTAAAACATGAGTACAGATTACAGAGTGCCGAGATAACATTGTAATCGTGACATTTTAGGTCGCTACAAAGTCGAGCGGTGTCAAAATAGTCACCCTCAGACCGTCGACTTTGAGACAACATTGCAGCCCTCGCAGGGGATTATCTCCGACTTTTATTGACGTAATCATATACTGTGATGAAAACCTTTTAAAGTAAATGAATACAGACAAGGTAAAGCAATTTGTAGGTTGTAAATTGGTATTTGTAATCGAGTTAGCAGTTTTGTTTACATGTAAGTAACTTAAGCTGTGATTGATGAATGGCCATTAAATAGATGTATTATTGTCTGTCTTGTGACAAAATCTACTAAAACTACTACAATTTATAAAATATGTTTGCTGAAAACATTGTTAGTCGTCAGTGTAATTATTTAAAGCTAGCTTTACCGCGCGGCTTCGCTTGCATAAAAGTAGGCTAGGTTATGTTAGAAATAGTACTTTTTTAAATAAATGCCTGTTACTCGGTAATAACAGTCTTCCAATGATGAAAGAAAATTTAAAATTGTTAAATCGGTTGAGTAGTTTTTGAGTTAAACCATTATAAACAAATAACCTAATCTTTCCTATTTATAATATTAGTATAGATATGGTGCTACTGTAAGGTTTAAAACTTGGAAACAAGAAGTCAGTCCGTCAAGTACCTTGCAGGAAATTTGTATTCAAATTGATGTAATCGATCGAATGGTGTGTGTGTCAGGACGGTGGTTAGTTTAAGATGTCAGTTGTACAAAATATCTACATAGAATTCCGTTTCAAAAGTGTTACACAATAAAATAAACAGTGTTTATAGTAACTCCTTTCATGGTAATCTTGCTTTTAACTTCGCGCCCATATGCCCCTATCCCGTATTCTTATAAAACTAAATACTCCGGGAGCGCGAACGCCGTTTTATATAGTCTTGCGACAAAAAAACTAGAAATATATATTTATAAAACTAGAATACTATAGAAATAATCCATAATGTCAGTTTATAGCAACAAGTTTAACATCAGCCAAATCTTGACGTAATGTCGCTGCGAAAGTATCTTTTAAATTGACTAATGTCATCGCAACAATTATTACATACCGTCGGGTTTAGTTTCAGAAATCTTTTCATTTCCCTTGGAGACAGTAATTTTTTCTGGAATATTCCCAAGACATTTATTTTATCAATAGCAATCTTAAATAGAATTGAATTAAAATAGCACAAAAAAATACTTACATACATGAATGAGATTTGTAGAAAAACTATATACGTTTCGACCGCTATTATAAGGTTCCAGCATATTTTTTTATTCATCACTCAATCATGTTTCATAACATACTTCATTGATATTCACACGACAAAAAGTGAATAAATGTAACAAGATTGATGACAAACTATTCAACAATTTCACCACTTCGAATGTATCCCACGCCTCAAATGGATCCAATTTGTTGAACGCTTTCAATTTGAACCACGTCCTAAGAGCTAGACTAAAGCAATAAGCCTAGTGAAGGGGTCACAACTCGATAAAAGTGAGAAAATACTTAGTGTTGAGTGTACTCACGCAACTCGCTAAATGCAATTTTTATAACAGTACCGTTTATATTCTCTGCTCGCTGGCCCGGCAGACGTCATTCTGCCCTTTACGGTAGATGTGGAAAATAGTGGCGTAAATGGAGCACAGCGATCTTTGCTTTTATTGTGTCATACTTTTGCTTTATTTTACAAAAAATAATGCATATTAATAATTATTACTACTAACGGTCGCTTAGTATCGAAATTCGTTGTTGCTTCTCCATATAAATTTGAACTATGCCGAATCTGAATATTAGTAGGATATTGCATAAAGGAGTTGTGAGTACACAAGTATCCTGTTAGGGAGACGTAACAGTAGATGATACTCGAGTGAATACGCCTGAATTTTCGTCTTTGAAACATCACTTACAAAAAAATTTCCAAGATCAAAGTTGTAGATAGTAGTTGAGTAAATTCTATCAAAATACGGAATTATTTGCTGAAGATTTGATGAAGGTATTTTTGTCGAAACTTGTCGCAAACAAACGGAACTTTGTTTTCGACATTATCGGTATAATAGTTCTTCGATTGTTGTTCACAAAGTAATGATAAGCCTCTGTTATTTTCTTTTTGTAATTTGTTTTTCAATATTATATGATTGTCACCATTAAGATTTATATTGAAGAGCACTAATGGATAATTAGAAACAGCAACCCTTTTTAAATCACTTAATAATAAAAGAAAAATGTGATAATGATCATTTTTATATGACACACAGACAACTGCCGCTTTCTTGATAATTCTTGTGTCCTGGAAGATTTTACAAACCACGGACACAATACCCATTCTGGGAACAACTAGTCGTGGATCGCACAAATGTTTGCACCATGTAGAATACAGCAAAGGTTTACAGAAATGAGGGATAATACGTTCGATACGTCTCCTGTTGTTGCCATCTTGATATAATAAAACGATAACAAAAATCAGTGTATCAGTATGTGCTCAGTGTGATTGTGATGAGTTGGAGCAGACTATGGCACATTTGTGGGTATGTCCTTCTTGCCCGAGCACTTGCACAATATCAGAGCTTTCTCCGTCCACTCCTAAGGCAATTAGAATGGCTGAATATTATGCAAATAATTCATCATAGTTCACACAAGAAGAAAAATTTATTCTAAGAACATTTGTAGAGGTATCCAAATATGTATCACATACATAGGTACATTACATAAGAATCCACTTCGAAGTTCCAGCAAGTCCTAAGCTTGCTACGTCATCATAAGAAAAATAAATTTCACGAAATTAGTTTAAGGATCCGTTCTCCGTACTTCAATCGTTTCTATGACTCAAATGTGTATAGAATGTAATGACGTACCTTTGTTGTGGAAATTTTACATACGTATTTTGAATACTAGAGTAATATTCTAACTATAGATTGTACAACAATTTATGGTTAGCTTAACAATAATTCAAGACTACAAACATATAAAGTTCCGAAGACTTGTTATTTATTAAATGGATTGTTGCTGGATTGTTGTAAATCGTACACAAAAGTAATAATTAATAGTTTTTATTGCCTTGAAGGGATAGTACGTGTGTTGGATATATAATATCAGCCCTGTATTAAACTGGCCTACTATTGCGCACGAGCCTCTTCTCAGTGTGTGAAAGGTTAGGCAATATGTTATGGCTAGTTGGCAGACTTCAAATATCTTTAAGAAAATTATGGAGAATTCTCAGGCATGCAGGATTCCTTCATCGTTAAAGCAAGCGATAATTAACTATTTAATATGCACACAACTTCGAAAAGTCAGATTGTGATCGAACTCGAGACATCTGCGAGGCAGCCCAACGGTTTCCCACTAGGTTATTCCTGTTGTTGTGGTTACCTATGTATATCCATATTTTGCAAGTTTTGAGTCTAGAACTAGACTGCACGGATGACGTAGGGCGTAATGGTTTAAGTGGTCGCCTCGCCGCTGCTACTGCGCCGTGTCGTGGGTTCGAATCCCAGACGGGACACACATTTGTGTAATCCACAAATGGTTGTTTCGAGTCGGGTATGGTATTTCTTTGTGTCTGTTTGAATGTTTGTAAAGTCCCCCGCGACACTGGATTTATTCCTAGTGCAGGAGTTGTCACATTGAAAAAAGTAAAGAACTGGCTGGACACTAGAAATAGGACCGCACCTTATTAACCTCTGAGTCTTCTTCGAAGAGGTTAATGAAAACTCTGTGGGTATGTGTGTCTGTTTGTTAGTGACAGGCATAGCTCCGGAACCACTGGACCGATTGACTTGTAACTTGGTGTACAGACACCTTGGGGTCATCCCTCAGTCGAGTTTGAATATGGGCCCTATGCGTCAAAAGACCCTCGAGATATAGGTATCACAAGGTCATAAGGTCAGGAGATATCCACCAACAAAGTGATTTGGAGGAGGAGAGGCTTTTGCCCAGCAGTGGGACATTACAAAAAGCTGATGGGAAAAAAAGGGCCACATGAAGACGAATTGATTTTTACAACCATCTCGTTACTTTCGGGCACTTAAATATCTGGCGAAATATGGATGTAGTATACTTGTGTCTACCCCTTAAGTGACACAGACCAAATGCTATGAATGTAATATTAGCAATATATTGACAGTAGTTTTGTTTTGTTCGCAGACACGATGGAGGAGCGGGAGAGCACCGCGGACCATGGGGTCCCGGACATGACGATGATGCCGGAGATCACAGAGCAAGCCATCAACGACAACCTCAAGAAGCGATACATACATGACTTAGTCTACGTATCCTTTGCAAAATTCATTCATATCCAGAATACTGGCTTTTAAAAAGCATAAATAAGGGTATTGATGGTCAGGTCTTATTAACCTGTTAATTGTTGAAATGCCAGACATAATTGAAAATCTATTGCGTCTGCCCGCCGGTGTGCCGATGGCAATCAGTAGATTAAGAACACAAACAACAAACAAATGATTGTTGAACAAGTCTTTACAAGAATAAGTCATAATGCGAACAGGTATTTTTATAAATTAGTCCTTCGAACAAGACAATTTTGTGAAGTAAGTCATTTGGCGCATAAGTCTTATGCCGCCTAATCAAATTTAACTGCCGCGATGCCATATCAATCTGGTTTACAGAAACGCCAGCCATATTTCTATTACTACAACAGTATCCATAGTCGAATACTACGTTTATCAGCTATTTTACCTGTAGACATTTTTAAGTTCTTTACCAAATAAATCAGGTAAGTCGATTTAATCGGGTTTATTAATAATACATGTGGTATATATATAATTTACACTATACATTTAAAATACCAACCTAAAATTTATTAAAATTTGTGGTGGCAAAGCATTTACTTAAAACAATTTATTTTTTTAATACCTCCGAAATTATTTCGTGTTACTACCTAAACCTTCGGAGAGACACAGACAGAATGTTATGTTTATATATATACATATCTATATATAAAGTTGAATCTAGAAACCTTTCCATAACTTCGATTTACTTCGCCCGTTGTCCGTGCCCCGCATAGAAAACAGTACATCTAGACTTTACTTTCCTTAATAAAATGTACAGACATACACAGGATCCATTCTAGTCGCAGTGAATCCTTACAAGGAGTTAGGATGCTACACAACGGTGAGTTTTGTATTAAACTTATACTTTTAATATTATCATGTTACTCTAGGAAAATGCTATTAAGCGCGGTTTTCTTTTATACGTATATTGCTACGTTGCTACGCCATATATTATTATCAAGAACACCAGTTTGCGAACATAAATTCTTGTTCTAGAAAACGCATAATTAGCGAGGGTCTCAGTCAATAATTGAGTTTTGGCATACAATATTATTTCAGTTTGCGATATTGATCGATTGCGTTAAACGTTCTATGGAATAATAGTTTATTACTGTCAACCAATTTTTATTTTAACTTCGCTGCAATGTGGCAGTTTTGGAAACAACGGCTCATTTTGTTTGACAAAAGCATGAAATTCGTAGCGATGAGCTGGTCGTTGCGGTGTGAGTGTTCAATATACCGATAAGCTTCGAGTAAATTGATGTAATTAAACGTTATATTTTGTTCCATAATGTCCGTACTTGTGTTTGTATTACAATGATTATCGATCCGCTAGTTTTCAGCACTTTCGATTGAGTAACAACATTAATTAATCTATTTAAAATTGTATTCAATGTGAAGCCGAAACAATTCTTACTGATAATATCGATATCTATCTTTTAAAAATAAGTCTCTCCGTGTCTCTGAAAAATCAACCGAAACGTCAGAGAACTATAAATTTAAATAGTTATATATACCTAGAATTATCTAAAATTGCATTTTTGAGTAACTTACTTTAAAAACCACAATTTTGTGCGCCATAAAATCCGTGAACAGTAGTTTCAATTTCATTTACTTTCAATTTTTATCCCTACACACGTTTACCGCAGTGTTAAACGCAAAAAACAAAACCGCGCTCAAACGCATTCACCGACAATGGGCTCATATCAAAAGAATGTCTATAAATCAAAGGCGACAAATACAATTTCCACGCACTTCCCAATGATTGTCTTCATACTTCTTACTCCAGAGATCGATCTTCACAATAGACCGTCAGTTTTAATTATTTGCTGCGCAGATAAACAGAGGAAATGATACATTATTCATGAGCCTTTAATTATCTATTATGTATGAAGTATTGCATACATTATGTGCCTAGTAAACATGCCTGATAGTCGCCAATTATATGAGAGTGTAACGAAAGTTAGATAAGGTAATTTTACGCCTGATTGACTCAGTCGTGTGATGTCGACTGCACACAGAACTGTTCCTCGTATAAGGCATTATGTATTAATTAATTAACTTATAAAGCTTTTATCGGATATCTGTCTCTATTGGACGAGTGCTAACCTCTCTTTAGAACTGGTTAACCAGCGATAGAACCCTAGGCTCCACCTAAACTACGTTTATTAAAAAGTATAATGTAGATATTTTTGTATAAGCATTAAGTTTTGTATAAAGTTGTATTGCTTTTAAATAAAAGTCGACAATTTAATAGCTATGCATGATTTATTTCGGAATGACAATGTTTACTCGACATACATTGCTGCATATATCTGTATTTATATCCGTATGTTGTAGAATAAATATAGTATATCTCAACCAAATGTAATCAGTTCTAATGAAGAGTGCAAAAAGCAGTTTTATCGTTTGTCAATTTTAATCTACCCTTTTAAAGTACCTACACGTCTCTTCATGAACATGAACGCTTGGTATCAAACAATGTAATGATTATAGAGCTTAACGATAAGGTTAATTTTTATTTTTATTAAATTAATTTAATTTAATTTTTTTAATTTTTATCAAACTACTCCAGTCCCACTGCCATATGTATATGAACACCTAGAGAATCCTCTTATAAGTAAATGATAATGTTTTCAGGAACACATGCAGGAGTACCGAGGCAAAGCCTTCGGCACGCTGGCGCCACATGTGTTTGCACTCGCCGAGTCAGCGTACAGCTCACTACAGGTGACTATGACCAATTACTTGTACATATTTATGTTCTTATTGTTTAAACAGACGCATGGATCCGTCACAAAGAGCTCGCAGATCATTCGCACGATATTGAGTTTCTATTCAATGGTGATGCACATTTTCTTTGGAACATGATTCAGATTTCTAGCGTTTAGTGAATGTATGTGATTCATTAAAGTGTCGTTACTTTTTGAGGTACTGGATGGCGTAGTGGTTTAGATTATTGCTTCGCTAATGCCATTTGCGCCTAGCGTTTATGGGTAAGATCTTCACACGGTATAAAAATTTGAGTGATCAACAAATTGTTGTTCCAAGTATGCGATTCCGTTGGAACAGTCCCTCGCAACCTAATTAATCAAAGTGAACTGCGATCGAGAGGCAGTGAATTCGATCCGTACTCATTGCTCTGTAGACGTGAACCCACTGCTAACTTCAAGCATAGTGTTTAGGTGAAGAGGTTAAGGAGTATATTAATAATTTGGTGACCCATATTGCTAATAAATCGTTTCTTTTCAATGTTCAATATCATTGTGGTAAGCATCATCAATAAAATGAATGTATCTTACACAGAATGGCGAGAAGAACCAGTCTGTAGTGATATCTGGTGAGAGTGGCGCCGGTAAGACAGAGACTACGAAGCTGATCCTGCAGTACCTGTGCGCGGCGGGCGGCCAGGCCTCGTGGGCCGAGCAGCAGATACTTGAGGCCAACACTGTGCTGGAGGCGTTTGGTCAGTACCTAATTAACCCATTCGCTGTCCCGTGATAGACACAATAGAAAATATATTGTTATGTATCATATCATCGGACAGAGAACCTACCACTACAAAATATTGACACTACTACTACATAATAAATGGGTGAAAATCGTGTTCAAAGATTCCGTTACTTACATAGATACAAGTCAAATATAATATCTTGCTAACAGAATAGCATCTTCTTAAGAAGTTTACAAACAACCTTATGTATGGAAGTACTTCGCCAGCCTGTAGGCCTGACATGGGACCTATACATGGTGTATTGATAAAGGCCTATTAAACAAAAATGTCTTCGTAGTGAGAATTAACCCTCAGCTCTTTAGCATGTATATATCGCATTCTTAATAAAACAGAGACCTATCTGAGTATTTTGGATCAAACTAATTTGAACTCTGTTGCAATAATTTAACACGAATATATTATTAGAATTTATAGTCACAAGATTAGAGTTCGAATTGCCATACTTCCAAATTTCGAGTTACCAGGTTTCGAGGTACTGCTTTACCAGTAGGTAGACTTCGTCTTCCTGTACTACACGCAGTGAAAGGAAAACACGTGAAGCCTTTGCTCCTGCGCTTGAACTCGTGTCGGATTACCACCCCATCGGATCATGAGAGTTAGGAAACAACCTGTGTTTACGCACACACTTGTGCACTATAATATCTCCTGCGCAGTTGACCAGACTCCGTTGATTGATCGCCATGACCGAAATTTGGTCTGAAGGACATTATTACTGCGGGCAGGATCATCTCCTTTTTGCAGGGTCACTAATGTGCTCATTATCCTTTGCTATTGTTATCGACATTACTATCGTTAAGACGCAAACTATTGTATCAATAAGCAAAAAGAAATCCAAAGTAGGGAAACCTTTATAATAGATTTTCTCAAGCCTATTATATGAAATCACAAAGCAATTATGAATTATTGCCGCTTTAAATACGTCCTATTCTTTATGAGACCTACAAAATCCTTAAATAAATTGTCCCTTAGAAAAACTTTGTATAATGCTTTTATCGCCATCATATTAATAATTCCTAAAGTCTATAATATTGTTATTAAGTAAAGGTCATGCCCAAATATATGATGGCATGTCATCGCCTTATCAAGTTGTCATATCAATAGATAACACCTCATTTACTGTCGTTGGGGCGACAGGAAAACGCCCCAAATCACCGCGCCCGGCCTTGCCTCATACCGAAAACCAAATAATATAAATCTGTTCGTCATTTATATTATAAACACACCGGTTTCTTGAAGGGGTAGGCGGAGAATACGGCTATCAACTTGCGTAGAGTCTGCCATCTTTCTTGCTTTCATTCTTTCTTATGTCATTTTTGTGCTACTGTGTCATGCCATTAGTCATTTGGGTTAAATATTTTACGTTTCTGTATATAAATTGTATAATTTGCTAACGTAGTTTCTCAGAGCTCGCTTTGTCAGACTAGTTAAGAAAGTCTTTATTATTATTCACAGGATAGACATGAACTTCAAATAGTGTTCTTATTTTCAATCGTACTAGAGAAGGCATAGCAATAATTCAAACATGTTTAAATTGCCTAATACGTGATTTATGACTGCGCCGAGCGAAATGTGCCAAAATAGGCGGTCACAGTTACTCTTACTCATGCAGGTTTCCTCACGATGTTTTCCATCACCGTTAAAGCGAGCGATAATTAACGATTTAATGCCAAATGGTGCTGATCGCATCGCTACAAACATTTTTACGATTTTTCTAGCGAACGATGATTTCGAAGCAAATTTATTATCCTTTCGGTAGAACGCTCGGTAGAATGCTCAAGTCTATCAACACCTTAATACATAGCAATGGTTAAATGTGAAATCCGTTTCATTCCAGGCAACGCAAAAACTGTTCGCAACGACAACTCTTCACGTTTTGGTAAATTCGTGGAAGTGAGATTGGATCACCGCGGCGGCATCAAGGGCGCCGTGCTCAGAGACTTTTTGCTCGAGCGAGCTAGGATCACTGGACCTGCGCCGAAGGAGACAAACTACCATGTATTCTATCAACTGGTTGAGGGTGCTAAGGTAACCGCAAAATAGTAATCAGGTTATTGAAGTGCGTTTGAATGGAGAATGTCAGAAGCGCAGAGTTTGGTTGGCAAATTATTGTGTGCATACTATCTTTATAATCACAATAGGTTTACTACTAAACATATTATTAAGTCTAGGTGTCTTAGGTTCTGTTCCTATATCAAGAAACGAGTCGTTTTAGCTACGGGCAGTTGTAAAGTTATAGTTAGTCAACCAGGTTTAGAGGCATGGTTGACTTAGGAAGTGATCTAAGCGGAGATAATTCAAACAATATTCTACAGGTCTAAAGATTTTTATATTTGATAACAATTTGTACAAGTATACAAACACTTCTATAGCAAACAATAAAAACTAGAAGTTAGATAGAAAAACAGACGGAGTGTTTCTAAGAGGCTTGTTGCGTGGACTTTAATAATAAAGACAGGGGATGAATATCGGTGCGGTCTTGATTATATAGGACGGCTACCACCGACGGAAGAGAGCAACCACCACTCGACTTGCGCGCGGCCGCTATGCTGCGAGCGGTCGACGTGACACATAACTAAATTTTAAAATATTTTCCATAAAATGAAAAACATTTGCCATGCTTAATCTTTAATTGCTAGAAATCGTTATGAAAATAGAGGTTAAATATATACTTTTAAATATTTTTGTTCTTAAAACCTAGAATCTAAACGTAACATATGCTCGTTTTAGCACAACGCGGAGCTCCGCGCCACGCTGCGGCTGCGCGAGGGCGCGCAGTTCACGTACCTGCGCGGCGAGCAAGGCGGCGCGCAGGGCCGGCTGGAGGCGCTGCAGCTGGCGCTCACCGTGCTGCAGGTGCCGCCGCACATGTGCGAGGGACTCTTCAAGGTGCTCGCCGCCATCCTGTGGCTCGGGAACGTCAACTTCGAGGTATGTGTAGTACAACATTTAGCACAACGCGGAGCTCCGCGCCACGCTGCGGCTGCGCGAGGGCGCGCAGTTCACGTACCGTACTGTATATACAGATACCTGTATATACGGTACTGTTACTAATCCAACCTAACTTACATCTAAGAGAGCGAAGCGGCTGGTATCTAAAATCTGGTATATGTATAAAATTAGTACAGTACCCGACGATAAACATTGCACGTCGACCTTTGGAAAGAGACAATCAGTTAATTTCGATTTCGTAGAGCGTTATCTCTGTCGCACGAAATACGAACAGTCCGGTATCTATTAGGAGCTGTTAAAACAATTATGATTTGCTTCTTTTCATAATTATTTTTATTCTTTGTATCTTATCTTATCTTATCTTGATCCGGGGGCCAGTCATTGTAGACCGGCGACACTTCGACCCAGTGGGATCTTTTGTGTCGGCCCCGAGGTTTATCCTTGAGCTATCTCCCTATGAATGTACTGCATCAGTCGCAGCGTACACCTCAGAGGGAGAAGCCTGAAGTCTTCAGGGTTCGGATATGCCAATCCCATCAGACCCATCCTTAGTCCGGCCAACGCGTCACATTCACACAGTAGGTGTGATATGGACTCGTCCTGTTCACCACAGGCTCTGCAGATCGAATTGTTTGACAATCTCAATCTGCACAGGAAGTCATTGGTGCCAAAATGACCAGTAAACGCTCCTGTGAGTAGGCGTATTTGGCCCTTGTTGTACCCGCAGAACTTCCGGGTAAAGCCCGTGGCTCTGTTTGCAATGAATTTCTTGGAGTGTTCCAGACCCCTAAGGGCCATCCACTCCAGCCTGTGTTTATCATTGCCATGTGCATTGAAAGCTGCCTTGACGGTACTCTCAGAGAGACCTACGAATGGCTCGGGGCCCACAAATTGTTGCTCCGAGCCCTTTTTGGCTAATACATCAGCCTCCTCATTACCCTGCACCCCTGCATGCATTTATTCTTTGTATAATATACACCAATTTTTCTATAAGTGATGGCTTTAGGTTGGGGTAAAATAAAATAAAAAAACATGTTCACACTATGTTCACGTATTTAATTATTTTGGAAAATTACAGCTGTAGTGTACATAATAAACACCATTATACCTATTGTTAAAATGAGACATTCTAATAAAAATAATAATAATTCTAATTCTCAATTACTTCCATTTCACTATCTGTGCTCTCAAAGAGGTCAATATCACTGTCACTGTCAGCCGTATTTATCACTAGTCTATCAGTGTAATTGTCTAAACCGTGTTGAATGCTTCTATATTCATTCTCACATTTGATTGCATGATCGCAAACCTTTTTCCACTCTTCAGCCCCGATCATGTTTACTTTTTCAGTCAATAATGTTTTTACTGTTGTTAAATTCATACCCACATTTCTAGAGGCAACATAGCCTTTCAGTTGAGACCATATATTTTTAATTGGATTAAAATCCGGATGATATGGTGGCAATCACAACACAGTGTGCCTATGTTCGGCAAGTACTTTGTCTACGGAAAACTCTGTATACCTTTCCTTGTAATAAATACTTATAATAATAATAATAATTTCCTTGTAATAATAGCGTAAATCTAGGTTTTTGTTAATTTTGGATCAACTGGAATTTCGTGTCTGTTTAACCAGTTGATCATTTCCTGTTTAATGGTGTTTGAGTCTTTCAACATATTTGTCATATTTGTCGTGATAGGGTGCGTTGTCGATAACTAGAACAGAATCACTGGGTATATTTGGGATTAATTGATTAACTAGACATTTTTCATAGTTATCGTTATTCATTTCTTTGTGATAGTCACCTGTAGTGACCTGTAGTGGATTTATACGTTAAAAAGGCACCGGGTACAAAGCCTTTTTCATTTCCCGCATAAACTATTATCAAACGTTGACCTTTTGAAATTGGGCTTTCTTACTCCTTTTTTCTTATCATCACTCCAAGATTTCCCTTTAGTGTGGGATGTATGTATGTAAGACTCATCCATGTAGACGATATTTTTTCCTGATCCGCGAAATTTGCGTATTTTATCGAGGTATTCCATTCGTTTGAGACTTACATCGTGCTTTTCCATTAGAACTTTTCGATTATCTTCCATTTTAGTAAACCGAAATCCCATCTCGTGAAGTATTTTCTCAACGTCTTTTCAGACCCATTGTAATTAATAGCTTCAGATAATTTAGCTTTTAATGATTTTACTGTTGGCAGTTCATTAAATCGTAAGTGAAAATCATACACCATTCTTCGAACAACATCATAATCAAAATCGTCCATATCCAAACGAAATAGCTTTTTTGGTCTCCCTTTTTTTGGAGTGCTGAACGTAATGTCAGTAGAATGTGTTTCAGTACTGACTTCGTTTAATATATTGATCAAAGTTCTTCTTGAAATTCCAGTGGCATTTGCAACTCGCTCTTGAACCTTCTTAAAATAACAACTTACATTTTCAACTTCATTTTTTTTAAATCTGTCAGCTTCGGTTACAGAATATTTATAAACATTGTAGATAATTTCGCGTAACTGACCTCGTAAAGGTTTCCCTCTTTTATATATAGTACAACTTTAAATTATTTAAATTTGGGGGTGTTAACAACTCTAAATATATATTTTGAACTGGACGCGACCGCACTTGAACAACTGGACGCGACCGCACTTGAACAACGACTGACAAAACGTCACATAGGTAGTGTGCGACAGAGATAACGCTCTACGAAGCCGAAATTAGCCGATTGTCTCTTTCCAAAGGTCGATGTGCAATGTTTATCGCCGGGTACTGTAGAATAAGCATACATGGACTTATACCAAGTATATCTTGCAAAGGTTAGGAATATTTTATATTGTCATTTCATATAAGAAGTAAAGCCAAGTATCAAAAAATGGCGCTGTACATAATTATACATTTCGCTATATATATATATATATCGCAGTATGATAAATGAAACCGTAATATAGTTATATCCGTAGGGATATAATTATATTATATCGTAACATAGTTATACGAAAGCGATTCATTACTATCTTACTAGGAATATAATTAAGTATAATACGGTTCAAGTGTAGTGATATAATTATATTACTTGATTAAGTTTAGTGAAATAATTGTGGGAGTAGTGCGGGGGTGCGGCGGAGATGGCGGCAGAGGCTTCGCTGTCTTTGTGAACCTCTACAATTATTTCACTAAACTTAATCAAGTAATATAATTATATAATTAAACTGGAACCGGAAAACGCCCCGAGTCCCGACTCTTAGCACTCCTACTTGGATAGGTTAGAAGGATAGGTTGGATAGGTAGAAGGCGGAGGCGGAAGATCTACTCCCGCCTCCGCCATCGTGGTTATTTTTTTTGTGACCACCCAGAAATAGGAGCCCTACGTAGCGATATCAACCGTCGTCCCTTTGTGATGGAAAGACTTCATTCTGCGTTCCATAGACCTAATAGGGCAAAATTATACCTGCGACAATAGGCCTAACCGTCTTAGTAATACATTTCCAGGCTCCGCTATGCTAAAGAAAACTGCCTGAAAATTATTTTTCTTATACAACCAAGTTGATACATAAACAATTAATAACTCACAGCACTTTTGTCATATCTTTCCTCGTTCTATCCTTTAAATCACACCACACATGTATCTGAACTTTGAATAAACGAATAAATTGAATGAATTCTCATAACTCTACAATATCTTTTTATATAATATCCTTAAATACTAAGGATGATTACTCTACTAAATAGTTCTTATTGTACATATTTGCAGGATGTTGACGGCGAGCGAACGACTCTGGCGGCCGAGGACTCAGAAGCAGTGGATGCTGTGGCCAACCTACTGGGCCTGCCGCTGCCCACCGCGCGCAGAGTGTTGCTCGAGAGACAGATCAACGTGCGGGGGAACGTCACTGATATACCGCTGCGGTTGCCTGAGGTAATATACTTGTTTTACTTAAAGAATACTAGCGAGAAACATGATTACAAGATAATAAAATATAATATTTTTTATTATTTAAAGCTGTATCTATCTCTAAATATTGTTACAATTATTATAAACAAACAGACAGTAATTTACAAAATGTTAAATGAAAAGTTGTACATTAAGAATTACATGTCTCGTTATTAGCATGCAAAAATATACATGTCAATAACACAAGTATAAGTATAGTATCTTTTTAATTTCAAGTTTCACTCGATAACAATGTAAACAAGACCAAATCATACGAAAAATTCTTGAACAATTGAAATTAAACACTTTATACGGATTTTGTTGCGTTGTTTATTTTACTTTATAACACTGTTATTACATAATTTTGAAAATCTCTAACACTACTATTATTGAACTTTACTACTATTTAAGCTATATATTTTTAATTAAAACTATTTATATTTGAATTTTGAGTTTACACTTTGCCCCGACGTTTCGGTTGCTTTACAGCAGCCATGTTCACGGGGAGACTAAGATGGTAGTTGTCCCAACGTTCTCAAGTGTACCTAGTTATATCAAAGTACCCGAACATAATTTAATCTTTGGTGTTCCTATTTACGCAGAATGAGCTCAAAGTATCATGAAGTCTAGCTATGTTTTGCTTCTTCTTGGGTTTGACTATATAAATGAAATACAGTCATTCATACAGTCAAACCCTCAGATCTCAGATCTTCAGAGATTAAACCTATGAGAACAACTGACAATTGTAATGACGATTAAAAAGAGTGGCGGTTAATTTTTTGCCCGCTCTTCTCATTGGTTCTACGCCCTTGCTTTGCTGAACGTGGCAACAGGCAAATGTAAATGTATATTAATATAATTGTTAAGTTAGTTAAGTCAACCTTGACGTTCATTAGTGTTACTTTGTGACCTAGATATTTTCACTTTGATTTTTTTATTAAACCAAACAAATTCCATTACATTTTTGTAGATGTTTGTAACAGATGGGTAATGTGGTCTCCACTTTATACTACATTATAGAGAGCTTTATGTGTTTGCATATCACTGATACAATGTTAGAGTCGCTACAATTAATACTAATTGAAACCGCTATATGAAGCGCACTGATTGAAGCGAATTAATGTCTATTGAAGTTCGTATCTGCCTAGTGTGATATTATCATTATCGTTTAACGTTTGACATTATTATTAAAGCGGTAGCATAATGGATACGGTATCAGACTTTTGGTCGAGAGGTAGTGGGTTCGAATACCGTTCGTTGTATCACAAATGTGACAACACTTTTAGCAAAAGCATATTAGCTTAGCTAGAGGGATTAATAAGGATTCGTGTAATTTGTAACGAAAATGTAATTTTATCAAAATAATAATTAAAGCGTAGATGGGGTGTGACTACAAATTAGACATATAGGTGAAATACTACGTGTTAGTATAGATGCATGAAATAGGAGCGGTAGACATGTATCTTTCTCTCCCATTCCTTGCCATTCATTCTATTCTGAAGGTTCCGTGCCCAAAGGGTGCCAATTGGGGAAAAAAAAGTTAGTGGGCTGTGTCTCTTGGACCGTAATAGGTAGTTTTAAAATTATTACAGAGTCTGTCTATTGCTGCAAATTATAAAAAAACAAGAAGGCAAAGGAGATCCCCCATTTTTCTACATCTTTGGGCCCACTTGTTATAGTCATAAAATTGATGGCTTTGGCTTGGCACTTTACAGTAAAAATGTTGATTGTAGCACATGACTTTAACTATAAATTAAGATTAGATATATATCCAATTAACCATTGTAAATTCAATTTATTTTTTATTTTGTTTAGTGATGAAATGACGCTATTTTTGCAGTAAAATTTTTGGCTATAACACGTGGGCCCAGAAATGGGCATGTTCCTTTGAAAAATTGCAGTTCGAACTTAAAATGGAACTAATAAACTGGTATTTGGTTTGATAGTAAGAAAACTTTCGTATGCACATCTGATTCGCATTTAGCTAATTTTTAATTCCTCTAAATATCAGGGTTGTCATGCAAGTAATACTCTTTTAGTAATTGCAATTCAAAAGACCACGGTAGCTGCTTACCATTATTAATGTTGCTGCTTTATATTTTGTGGTAACGCCGCTTGTTGGTGCGCAGGCGCGCGAGAACCGGCACGCCATGGCGCGCGCGTTGTACGCGCGCACGTTCGCGTGGCTGGTGCGCCACGTCAACAGCTGCTCGGCGCCGGGCCGCGCGGCGCGCGCGCTGGGCGTGCTCGACATCTTCGGCTTCGAGAACTTCCTCACCAACTCGCTCGAACAGCTCTGCATCAACTACGCTAACGAGAAACTGCACATGTTCTTCAACAACTACGTGTTTGCGCTCGAACAGGATATTGTGAGTCTAACTTTTATTATCTACCTAGGCAAAAGATACGCATCTTATCATATTAACCATTTAACCACCACAGTCATGTATACATGAAAAAGCAAAATGTATATAATAGTTTAGCGCAGAGAGCAAGCTTTTGCTTTTGTGACGATACTAATACTACCAGTATTGGCATCGGCCATTCTTTTCATACATTTAATAGATTTCATTTCTGTTAAAATCTTTTGATTCTACTTTACTGACTTCAGCATAGGCAAATTTTAGTTTTGATGCATCGCAACATATATTTGAGAATGTACCTTTTCTTTATTACAGTTGACAGTTTATTGGTCTTGACCTAACTAACATATTTGAATGTTGCCACCGGCAAATCTTTTCATACATTGAAATGATTTCATGTATGTTAAGAACCTAAAATTCTACAATTCTTCTAAATATATAATTAATTACAGATATAAATCTTAAATTACCCGTAATATCTAAAACCGCTAGAAATTGTTTTTCATTACAAAATTTGAAATAAAAATATTATTTAATGTTTTTTGTTTGTTTCCTTGACATTTATTAAAGATAAAATAATTTCTTGCATACTTACCATCAGGTAGTTCACTGACTATGACCAATAGTAATAAATAACATGGTAATTTCAGTATCGTCAAGAGGGCATAGTGTACAATCAGATCCAGTTCACGGACAACGGGGCGTGTCTCGAACTATTGGAGAAACCGCCACGGAGCTTGCTCAAGTTACTCAGCGAACAGTGCCACATGCCCAAGGTAACTATAACTACTAGTGTTTTCCCATAGCCTAAATTCGACTTTATTCATTAGACCCTTTTTCATCCTGCTTAGCTAGAAAACTGATGTTTCTAAAATCTAATGTAACCGTTTTTTTTATATTGAGATCGTCCGCGACACTTATTTAGAGTATTGATCGCTATTTCTTTTAATATCCGACCTTGCTATCTAAGCCCTCTTGGAAGCTTGATCGATTGCAACAGTAACTATTGTGTATATTGTATGTCAGGGGTCGGACGGCGCGTACCTGACGAACATCCAGGGCGAGTTCGGCGAGCACCAGAGCTTCGTGAAGGGCGCGCGGCGCAAGTGGGAGGAGGAGTTCGGCGTCCAGCACTACGCCGGCGCCGTCAGCTACAGCGTGCGCGGCTTCGTGGACAAGAACCGCGACACGCAGCAGGACGCCTTCATCGACCACCTGTCGCGCTCGCACAACCCCTTCGTGCGCGAGCTCGCCGACTACGTGCACGACCTCGCGCCGCCCGGACAGGTACCATACATACATATAGAGAGCTACATATATATATAACGGCTTCGGGCACAGGGTCCAGTGGCTATTATTATTTTCAAATGACAACTATTGTGGATTAGTTTCTTCCATGATAGCTTTTTACCTTGAAGCGACAATTATCCCAATGTTTTTCACTAATGTTCTACTATTATACATTTTAGGACACATCTCTGTCAAGTCCAAGCTCGACGGGTACGACTCAGCGCGGCACGTCTAAAGGCAGACCGACCGTCGTGGACACCTTCAGAGCTCAACTACAGTCGCTTGTGGACATGCTGCAAGCTACCGACGTATGGTGAGTAGATTTTACAATAAATTTTGTTTTGTTGATGAATCAAATATTACATACATCAACAGGAATTTCTACCCAAAAAGTCTACCACCAATCTAATAAGCTTTGTGACATTGATCTGGCATTGGATGATGGCGAAGAGTTACATGCTATATACACAGATTATAGCAAAGCGTTTGAAGTTATAGATCACAATATTTTGCTTGATATAATTCATCATATGGGTATCCACGGATCGCGTTGCTTCGTTGGTGCGAATCATATTTGCGGAATAGATCTTAATTTGTTGCTGTCAGTGATTTCGAGTCATTATGCTATGATATTCCATCGGGCGTTCAACAGGGTTCGCTTTTGGGCCCACTGTATTTCTTAATATTTATAGACGATTAAGCAAAGACATTGAAATTTAATTGCCAGCTATACGAGCTATACTGATAACCTAAAATTGTATACAACTGTCAAAACTAATTCTGATATACACAATTTGCAGGCTGAATTTAACTATGTAAACAGCTGTTGTAAGAACAACCACATGGTCTTAAATCAAAGTAAATGTTTCGTCTCTTACTGGCTGCACGTACTAAGTTATTTTTTTAAATATCAGGCATGGTTTGAGGTGCTATATTCATTTCTCGAGATAAAATGTTTTGCTTTCGGACAGGATTTCTTTGAATTCTTTCCTTCACTGCTTTGATCGCCTTTTTCGTGCGAATACTACGTGTACAGCCAGATCTTTTTATGACACAGAGGAGGTCTCATTGTATCTATCAATAGCCCGGTACCCAAACATTCGACTAATACCAAGCGGATGAGAGTTTCAAAAATTGCATTTGGCTCCATACTCATTTGTGTAACGTTGTCACATCAATTTTGTTCTTTTTATCACCGCACTCCATTTTAATTTCACAAAACTATTTTACACCGATTGGCGCGAAAATAAGAAAACACAATGAATATTCATATAAGAATGACAGATTCCAAATTCAAATGTAAAAATAATTATGTATTTTATTTATTGTAACAGTATTTATGGCTAGACTAAGTACATCTATAATTATTATAATATTAGTAGTTTTGTTCCATATACATATCTGGCGGAAGGGTTATCCTTCCGCCAGAAATATGCTGTATAGCTTTTAACAATTAGTGGCACCTTAAACTGGGCTTACCATAGGCGAAACGAACGCGAGCAGAGCGTGTAAAGAATTAAAATGTAGCATAAGCTTCGAACGAGCACACTTTGCACTCGTCTCGAACATTATGTTCTTGGGTGTCTCTCTCCACCAAATGTTGGTATTTTGCCGAACGTAGTTATTTGCGTCACACGAATATCCATCGCGAGATTCATCCATCAAGGCATTATACATGTTTTCATAAAGCAAGTTTAGAGCTATCTTTGAATTACTTGGTAGAATATAGTATACTTACCAGTTTCATCATGAAACTTGACTGGTGAGGCCCTTTATTTATAGCAAACTTCATTATTAACTTATTTTATTTCTCACCAGGTACGTCCGCTGCATAAAGCCAAACGAGAATAAAGAAGCTGGCAAGTACAACGATCAACTCGTGCTGGAACAGCTGCGATACCTGGGCATGAACGAGATCGTGCGGATACGGCGGGATGGCTACCCGATACATCTACCCACGCCGCTGTTCCAGGCTCGGTACAGATGTCTGCTGCCGCACCCTAGACCTAAGGATCCGGAGATCAAGTGAGTATATTGAATTGGGCGTTACTTGGCGGCAATCCATTGTAATAAAATTATAGGCAGAGAGAACCCCTCCACGCACTCTCGGATTGCCCACGCCAACTATTGCAATAGAAAACGGTTGACAAAACCGAACTGCTCTACGAGGAATCCGGGCGTACTCCATCTTGCAGTATTCCGCTTCGAACGCAAAATATGCGACACGTATTTCGCCTCAACACGAGGCATCTTCAAGACCGTTTGGCAACGAATGAGCTTTCATGCTTATTTACAGGTGTTTATGATTCAGAACATATCGACAATTCTATCGCGCTTGAATTCACATCTCATAATCTAGTCTCTTCAGCAGTAACCATTGAACCCACAATAATTTATTATTAAACTGTTGATAGCAGATTTGACCTTACTCACTAAAGGCGCCGACTGATGAGTGCAAAAGCTATAGCCTCTATTGGTTGTACAATGAGGGAGCAATAATTTGCTTTTAGTTATAGAAACCAGGGATACAGATTTTTTGACATCCGTGGATACGGATACATCCGTATGAAGAGGCTCACATCCGCGGATGCAGATGTCCAAATCAATGCGGAAGCTCTGCAATTGCGGAAGTCGATGATGATGAAAATTGTACATCTTATTTAATAAAAAGTACCTAATATCACCGCCTTAGCAGGTTCAAGCCTGTTTTGCAAAGGTTCGTAAATTAAACGCACTACTGATTACTAGCAACACTGGTTAGTGGTGACAATACAAATCTGCGTGCTATTGTTGATGTTATAATAAGGAATGTTTTATTATTTAAGCAATTTTTATTACGCATAGCGTTAGCCATACCATTTTCTGGTGTTACTTAATTTCTCATCTTAACTTGAAGTATCATCGCGCTATTCATCTGCCCACCCATTTTCTTTCTTGTCGCAACCTGCGCTATATCTGTGTCCGCATTAACATCCGCGATGATTATTGTGGATGCGAATGCAGATGTCCAAATCGATGCGGAGGCTCTGTAATTACGAACGCAGCTGCGAAAAATCGCGTCATCCCCAATAGAAACGAGTGGAGACGTCGGACGGAGAGTCGATTAAACATTATTGTTGAGAATTGAGAATACTGTAAAAATGCTTCATTTCAATGAATGATATTATTATGTGAAGATATGCCTGACGATTTTTATTTCCGTGTATACTTACTAGTAGATTGTAAATTAATATAAACTAGATAGGGGCCAAGTACGGTGCCTTGAGGAACGCCGTTACGAATACATCTAGGCTCATTGTTTTCGTTATGGACTTAGGAGGAATAGTAATTATTTGTAATTTTTATCAGTTATAATTTACATAAGTAATGCAATTTCCCCGTTATTTAAACGCGAATAACAGTGGTGGAAATCGTATAATTGTTTTAATATGCTTTGATACATGCAGTCAAATGCCTGAGCTGGTTCGAAAGAGTATAGGCTAGATGTACATATATTGAAAAACTAGTGTTAAATGTTTGTTATTGTATGTTCAGATGTTTATTACTGTGTTGCTTTGACAGATCAATAACTACAATAGTAAACGCGCCGAAAGACGACTGGCAGATCGGTCACACGAAGATATTCATGAGGTCTTCAGTACATGCGCCGCTCGAAGCAAAGCGTACCGCGCTTTTGCAATCGTCTGCACTGCGTATACAGAAGGTATACATAATTTTATTAATAAATATACTATTTTTTGCATAATGTGACATCGAAAATATCGTTTCACGCATTTGCGACTTGGTTATCTATAATTTGAACCTTGTTATGGTGGTCATCTAAACGACGATTTTATTAAATGAAAGTAGCGGTTGCTGATAGGTGTTTTGTTTGCAGTGGTACAAGGGGTCGGTGCAGCGGCGGCAGTTCGTGACGTGGCGGCGCGCGGCCGTGGTGCTGCAGGCGGCGTGGCGCGGCTGGAAGGAGCGAGCCGCGCTACTGCGCCTGCGCCGCGCCGCCCTCACGCTGCAGCGCCACCTGCGCGGCGCCTTCGCGCGGGAGGTGGCCGCCGCGCTGCGCGAGATGAAGCGCGTCAACCAGGAGATCAAGCTGCGCGAGGAGCGGAACAGGTACGCACCACCCATCTCACGCTGCAGCGCCACCTGCGCGGCGCCTTCGCGCGGGAGGTGGCCGCCGCGCTGCGCGAGATGAAGCGCGTCAACCAGGAGATCAAGCTGCGCGAGGAGCGGAACAGGTACGCACCACCCATCTCACGCTGCAGCGCCACCTGCGCGGCGCCTTCGCGCGGGAGGTGGCCGCCGCGCTGCGCGAGATGAAGCGCGTCAACCAGGAGATCAAGCTGCGCGAGGAGCGGAACAGGTACGCACCACCCATCTCACGCTGCAGCGCCACCTGCGCGGCGCCTTCGCGCGGGAGGTGGCCGCCGCGCTGCGCGAGATGAAGCGCGTCAACCAGGAGATCAAGCTGCGCGAGGAGCGGAACAGGTACGCACCACCCATCTCACGCTGCAGCGCCACCTGCGCGGCGCCTTCGCGCGGGAGGTGGCCGCCGCGCTGCGCGAGATGAAGCGCGTCAACCAGGAGATCAAGCTGCGCGAGGAGCGGAACAGGTACGCACCACCCATCTCACGCTGCAGCGCCACCTGCGCGGCGCCTTCGCGCGGGAGGTGGCCGCCGCGCTGCGCGAGATGAAGCGCGTCAACCAGGAGATCAAGCTGCGCGAGGAGCGGAACAGGTACGCACCACCCATCTCACGCTGCAGCGCCACCTGCGCGGCGCCTTCGCGCGGGAGGTGGCCGCCGCGCTGCGCGAGATGAAGCGCGTCAACCAGGAGATCAAGCTGCGCGAGGAGCGGAACAGGTACGCACCACCCATCTCACGCTGCAGCGCCACCTGCGCGGCGCCTTCGCGCGGGAGGTGGCCGCCGCGCTGCGCGAGATGAAGCGCGTCAACCAGGAGATCAAGCTGCGCGAGGAGCGGAACAGGTACGCACCACCCATCTCACGCTGCAGCGCCCGACATATGGTGGTTAAAACAAAGGAATGAAACTCACCTTAGTTACATACTGAGTACATCGTTAAACTTCAGCAAATCGCGCTGGGAAGTTGTCGGGTTGTCTTAAGTAGCATAGTTTCCAAGCTATGAGAGCTTGGAAACTATGCTACTTACGACAAGACCGAAGCACTGTCAGCAAGAAACCAATATTTTTTGTACAAGATCAGCAAAGCAAGCGCTCCGCTTACTATCAAGCAATTTAGAATCCATAAAATTCAAATTAACCTTGTTTCATAAATACAGTCTAACTAGCCCTAATTTATATTCTCTATTACTCCAGCCTCCAAGAAAAAGCCAACCAAGAGCGTGCAGAGCTGGAGAACATGGCAGACCAGCTCCGAGGACTGTCGTGTCCGTCGAGCACGCGCGCGGAGTCGGTGAACCTGGACAACCTGTTCGACTTCCTGGCCGACGTGCCCACGCAGCGCGGGGCGCCCGACGGACAGCCCGACTCGCACCAGCCCACCATCGCCGAGATTGGAGACTCCATGGAGAGACTCGCCGACGATCTGGATCAAGAGGTCTGTAGTCTTTCATGTAGCTTAGGTCTTTTTCTATTTAATTATTAATCAAGTAATTAACTAAATTAGGAATTAAAAATCGTACTTTTGATCGATAATTTCGTCAGACATTGGTGCCAATTCTGTTGTCACAAAATTCTCTTATCTTAGCTAAAAATCTCTAAAATTTAGTTTAGTCCTATCACTTTTAGCGATTTCAGAATACGAAATGTCGTTTGACAGGACTAAACTAAATTTTAGAGATTTTTAGCTAAGATAAGAGAATTTTGTGACAACAGAATTGGCACCATTGTCTACAATAGTATTTTTAGAAAATGTATGATTTCAATCCTATCTTTTAAAACTTTCACGATTTGTATACTTAATGATATTTATTATAATACTAGCTAACTGATGTTTCTCGCGATTAAGTATTTAACGGTAATAAATACCTATTGATTGCCCGATGTTTTGACCGACTTGCATCAATCGGGGTCACAGGTTCACTGGTGTGAGTTCACTGACGCCTTCGTGGAGTGAGGTTTTCGGAACAAACCTCACTTGGATTATGTATTTTGTACTGTACGTATTTCGACCTTTCTACCTTCTATATCTTTAAATAAATTTCAGTAAGTATATGTGATGTTGATACAAAATATTTAGTAAGTTAAACCTTAGTAGCATCCTATAATGAAAGCTATCCCCTGCCCTTCAAGAATAATATCACTAGATATTATAAAACAAAGTTCCCCGCCGCGTCTGTTCGCGACAAACTCAAAAACTCCTGAACAGATTTTCATGCGATTTTCGCCGATAGACAGAGTGATTCTTGAGGAAGATTCAGGTGTATAATTTGTTGAGATTTTGTAGTACCTGTGCGATGCCGGGGCGGGTCACTAATACAATATATATGTTAATGTTGCATGTCCAGTTGGAGCACGTGCTGGCGGCGGAGATGAACGAGCTGAGCAAGTGCCACACGGCGGCGCAGCGCCAGCCCGACGGCGCGCCCTCCGACGCCATCCCGCCGCCGCCGCCCTGCTCGCTGCCGTTACACCCCATCACGCTGCCCGTCACCTGCCCACCTCCGCCACCCCCACTCACCTCCTCCATGAACGGTATGTTACATTCAATATTTTTTTAAGGATTGCCTCTACTACAACAAGACTACTACTAGTCATTTTCGATCCACATAGTCATTTGGACGGCAATTTTCTTTTTTTGGAAATACATCACGCCATCAACATCCAAACAACGGATACAAAGAACATCCAGACTCGGAACAACCATTTGTGGATCACACAAAGTTTTGTCCCGTGTGGGATTGCACAACACTCGGCGCAGTGGCGCAACGGCAAAGCGACCATTTAAACCGCGCCATCCGAGTCACGTCGATACCATGCTGTCTGAGTGATTGATTGTTTTATCTAATTTATTAACCTCTTGAGTCTTCTTCAAAGAGGTTAATGAAAACACTATGTATGTGGGTCTGTGTGTCCGTCCGTTAGTGACAGGCATAACTCCGGAACCACTGGACCAATTGACTTGTAACTTGGTGGGCAGATACAATAGGGTCATCCCTCGGTCGAGTTTGAATATGGACCCTATGGATCAAAAGACCACCGAGATATAGGGGTCACAAGGTCATGAGGTCAGGGGATATCCACCAACAGAGTGATTTGGAAGTCCAAGGGAGAGGCCTTTGCCCAGCAGTGGATCATTACAAAAAGCTGATGAAAAAAGAAATGTCACATGCAGACGAAGATTCTGGGATTTTACACCCATCTCGTTTTTATATATTTTTATATCTTTACCTTTTTTATTATTGTACTATACTTTGATTTTTATATACTCAGTCAATTCAATTCCTTATTATTTTTGGCATGATAATTACTATTTTGGACTCATGTTGTTCAATATTAATTGAATGCAATGATTAACTTTGCATGCCTATGAAGCAGAAAAAACTGACTCTGACTGTAACAGTATAAAATCTATGCATATACCTTTATTCATCGAACATAAAATTATTTTGATTTAAATTTTTGATTGCGTCCTACTTGTGTCAAGAATTACTTGTATTCTTTTTAACCCCTCCGGCTAAACTATATGCTTGTGTTAGAAGTGGGTTCTCGTTGGTAGTATAATGAGTGAGATACGAACCTGCGAACTCTCGATCGCAAGTCCATTACCTTATCCATTAGGCTAGGTTGAAATCGTCTACATAGCTTTCGTTTAAAATCCATTGCCACTCCGCCGAGTGTTGTGGGTTCGACTCCCACTCGGGCAAAAATGTTGTGTGATCTTTGTGTTCTTTGTGTCCGTTGTTTAAATATATGTAAAGCCCCCTGCAATACAGGAATTTTTGTAGTGCGAAAGTTGTCTTTATTAAGAGAATCAGCTAAATGTGGGTATAAGTCATATCTGCCTACCTCTTCGAGCGTATACAAGCCTGTACGTATGTATGCCTAAAACAGCATATAATTTGTTGTAATGCTCAGGTGTGATGTCAACGTCTCTGACCAACGGTATGTCGCCACTGTCAAACGGCAGCGCGATGACGTCATCGCTAACCCTGCCGCCGCCTCCGCCCCCCGCGGCGCCGAGCGAAGAGTCCCCAGAGTTCCCGCCGCCGCCCTCAACCTGCACGCTGCCGGAACCGGCCGGCCCTCCGCCACCGCCGCCCCCGGCTACTAAAGGTATTTATCAGTACTAGATTTTACGTCTCTCGAATATATACTCGAGAGATGGTATGTACCTAACATACCTAATATCCCATTTCAGTCGATGTACCTCACCTTTATGGTAAGAAAATTCGTGACCGTTTGAGAAAAGCTTGTTTTTAGGGCGTCCTCGAAATTCAACCATAATTCATATTATAATTTTTTTATTTTAAGTTTTCTGCACTATATAATAAACAAAATTTAACTATGCTTAATCTCACACTCCTCCATGCACGCAATATCCTAAGGACACAAAGATTTTCTTCACGAATTAATAGAGTAGTTTTTATAGATACTTTTTATAGTAGCTTTATCCATCCTCGATAACTCCGCCATTAAGTTTAATCATGCCCTAGTCACATAATATTAATACATTCGAATAGTTTTAAATCAAATAAACATATTTATGAATGTATTTATTTTTGCAGATACAACACCACCGGAGTTGACAAACGGTGTGATCCCCAACGGAAAGCTATCCGTCATAAAGGGCAAGGAACCGATCTACGAGTCTGTGATACCGCGGCCTGCGAATGAGAACGTTGTACCGCCCCCGCCACACGTACCGACTGACAACGGGTAAGTACCCGATCATCGAAACTTATTAAATAAAAAAATATGTTTGACGCACCTAAACAAAACAAGATATACGAATATACGAAAAAATAAAACAAAGATAAACCTAATTTAATTTTATAAATGCGAATGTAAGTTTGTTTGTCTGTTACACTTTCACGCCATGAGACTGCGCCGAGCGTAAGATGTGATTGGAGTGAATGACAGAGCTCGATATTCAAATCGGCGCGCGGCCGCCATAGTCAAATTGTATGGAAGATTTGAAGTGCTTTTTTGATAAATATGTATCTTTATTGTCAACCAATAACTTAAATATTTGGGACGGAGAAATTGTAATATAACTATTTATGTTTCGTTTAAGCTGTAAAATAGGATACATTTCTACGGTAATAATCTAAAAATCCAGTAACACGAGCTTACGTTTTTGCATTTTTCGTGCAAATTTACGTAATTTTGTAGGCGAAAATATTATTTATTTTAAGTTTTTTTACACGTTGTAATTATAAACACATTCATTGTTATGGTAAATTTATATTTTATATTTGTATTAAACAAAAAGTGTTGATTTTATCAACTTAACAGTGACCGCCTGTTTTTGCACATTTTGCTCGGCGCAGTTTTAACTACTCAGCCGACATCATGAAATCTTGCATACACGTTAGCAATAAATCAAAACTTTCAACCAGGCAAAAAGAACTGTATTCGAAGGATACCTATAAATATATGAAAGATAAAAAGCACGTAAAACGATTATCCTGTTCAGTTGCCCCTCCATCGGAATATGAGAGTGAGGGAACAGAAAATACACTTTTACGTACACTTTTTGTAAGCGCGAGCGCTACAAGAAGTGTATTATAGTCCGATCCAGTCCAATCTGATAGAAAGATGATAAAAAACTTTTTGTTTATTCAAGCCACTCAATAGGTTAAGATGGTGCTAATCTATTAGCAAGGTATCTTTTTTACACTAGTAACACAATTGTACTAGATACCGTGACAGCTTACCATCCGGTGAAAAATATACATACATACATACATACATAAAATTCACGCCTGTTTCCCAGAGGGGTAGGCTGAGACTACGGATTTCCATTTGCTACAATCCTGACACATTTCCCTGGCTTCATTCACTTTCATAACATTCCTCATACACGCTCGCCGGTTTAAGGTGCTCTTAACCTGGCCTTTATCCAGAACGTCTCCGATCTGATCAATAAACGTTCGCCTAGGTCTTCCCCTTGCGACTGTTCCATTCACACTAGCCTTATAAACTTTCTTAGTCAGTCTGTTCTCGTCCATTCTTTCTACATGCCCAAACTAACTTAACATACCCTTTTCTAGTCTCGTCACTATATCCACTTTTATGCCGCATCTCTCTCTAATCACACTATTCCTTATTCTATCTTTCAGAGTTACACCACATATATTTCTCAGCGTTCTCATTTCTACAGCATTTATTCTGCTTTCATGCTTCTTTTGCCATACCCAACTTTCACTACCATGCATAAGTGTAGGCACTAATAGTCCTCTATGAACAGCCAAACGTGCCTTTTCGGATACATTTCGACTGTTCATAAAAGCGCGCAGAGCGCTATTCACTTTATTGCCAGCAATCGTTCTTCTTTCAATATCACCATCATGTGTACCATCCCTTGTAAACAAAGTACCCAGATACACAAACTCTTTCACTTGCTCCACTTGTTCTCCATCAATCATAATATTGCACATCGTCATGCACTCCTCCCTTTCAAATACCATTACTTTCGTCTTGCTTACATTCATTTTCATTCCTTTACTCTCAAAAGCACTATGCATAATAGTTTCCATCGCCTGCAACTCTTCCGCCGATGACGCAAGTATTACTTGGTCGTCGGCATAAAGCAGAAAATACAGACATAAAGTCAAAAATATACACATTTACAATTTTTTTTTATTAAGTCCTTGAATACCAGATATCAATAAAACCTATTGTCGTAACCCGCCGGTGTGCCGCTGCGAGTCACTAGGTTAAATAGCAGAAGAATATACTAGGATATACTCTTGTGATATTAGACCGTAACTGTAACTTCTTCTATACAGGTTTGTGGTCCCGAAAGCCAAAGAACCAGAGATGGAGTCCGAAACAGTGGAGGCGCCGTTGCCGCCGCTGCCGGCGCTCGAGCCCGCGCCCGCGCCGCCCGCGCCGCCCGCGCCGCCCGTGCCCATGGACACGTGCACCAGCCCGCCGCCCGCCGTCAACGGAGACGCCACTGTAAGTCCCATTATACAAACCAGACTACATAATCCACTACCATATCGCACCATCGGCAAGACAAGGGCATAACTGCTTGTAATTTTACAGGAAAGCCATTTGTATTTCTTTTTTTACATGACGTGTCGTTTTAAGTAATTGTTATAAATGTATTAGACAGAACATTATTATTAATTAATCATTATTAAATTATTGGAATTGTTGATAAACACACTTGTATGCAATAAAATTATTGGGCAGGAAACACAAAATATGCGTTTGGCAACAAAACAGCTCATTCGTTGCCAAACGGTCTTGAAGATGCCTCTTGCTCAGGTGAAACACGTGTCGACTCGACACACACAAACACAGAATATGCATTTTGTGTTCGAAGCGGAATACCACAAGTTGAAGTACGCCGGGGTCCCATGACGCGGCTGTCCCTATCCAGTGGAGTTCGATAGTATCAACCTTTTTTTATTGCAATGCTTGAATTGGACAATCTGAGAGTGCGTGGCGAGTTTTTTTTAGTTCTTAATAGGCTTGCGTTCGACCGCGATCTCATTTATTGTGAAGGGAAGATGCAGTCGACGATGGAACACGCTTGCCTAGAAGATACCTATTCACTTAAGACTTGAAGACACCGATTGTACTCACCGGGAAACAGACTTAGGTAGTGGGTTCCACTCGTTTGTGGTACGTATTATAAAAGCGAAAGCGAAGCGCTTCGTGCGTAAATATGATATCTCTACCGAGCACCTGTGGCGCTAGACTGACTGTCTGGTCGTCCGACGGTAGAATGGAGAAGAAGGAATAAATTATGCAGTTCCTCCTCCTCCGCACACTCTCCGAAATGTATCCGATAGAAAACCGAGAGACTGGCAACCCAAAGACGATGCTCCAAGCTTTGGAGTCGGAAGTTGACTAGTTGGTTATCGCCGATAAGTCTCCTGGCCTTCCGCTCCATTGACTAAGCCTCCAGCTGATTTTTTGCAGAGCCATTCCAGAGGTGCGAACTGTACTCTATACAGGATCGAACCTATGCTTGGTACGCGTTACTGAGAATGCCCAGCTTTTTAGCGGCTAGATGGGCTATTGCCTCAATATAGGAGTCAAAGTTAAGAGTTGGAGATAATGACATACCCAGAAGCTCAAGGCGATTAGTTATCGGCGCTGATACATCTCGGAAAGTTGGAGCCAATTGGAAAGGGACCTTTTTTGCGTAGAACAGACACGCCTGGGTCTTAGAGCCATTGAACTTAACCATGTTGGCATCAGCCTAATCGGAGACTTCAAGGATAAGTTCATACCTTCGATTATAGCTTCCCTGAGCAACTGTATCTGTGCTCCACTGGCCCTAACGCTGGAGACGTATCTCTCTACAAGCTACGTCTGCATACCCAAACGTACCGGGTTTTAGCAGATCAGGCAATTTTCCAGGAAATCTGCTATCCAAACGCAGAGCCCAGTGGGTAGACCAAAAGACGGCAGCTTGCTGATAAGGCTATCAAGCCAGACCCTGTCGAAGGCTTGTGATATGAAGGGTAACAGACAATGCTTCGCCGTGTTTCTCGACGGTCTCGCTCCATATATGCGTTGCATACACTAGAAGGTCCAGTGGACCGGTTTCGGCGGAATCCGTATTGCCGCTCACTGAGCAGACTATTTGATTCTAGATATGTGAGGAGTCTGTTGTTTAGTATACGTTCCATACTCTTACAGAGTATGGAGGTAACTGATATCGGTCTGTAGTTCGCAGGGTCGGCTCGACTGCCTTTTTTGGCACGGGCTGCACATTAGTAAGCTTTTAAGTGTTCTGGCTGTCAGGCACTTGTCTCGTTGCCATGGGTTTCTCTTTTACAATAATTTTATTACTATGGATTTTCGCCAAGGAACGCCTATTTAGACTCAATGTAAGTAATTGTTCTTGATATGAAATAAACCCTACAAACCTACTTTAGTAATACTGTGCATGTTTTTTAAAATCTTTAATTATTTCGTATTTTTTAAATAATGAATGCGTTACATTTATGCCCTTGTCTTACCTAAAGTGTGATATATAGTTTTGTACTTTTATCCCCAATGGGTAGAGGAGTATTTCATCTATATTTCGCCAGCTATGGTTTTAGAGTCGAAAGTCCAGTCTTCCGGACAGTTCCAGACTACATGCTGATACTGAGAACTTCTTGACAGAAAATCTAATATCACTTAACACGACCTGAGAGTTGAATTTGAATCTGCACATATGAATTCAGTACCGTTGCCCCACCGAAGTAGTTCTAATGATTTATTTTAGGTTACCAGCCTCGTTTGGGGCCGTTCAAGTATTACGAATGCAAGATTTTAGAAATTCTCAAACCCCTCGCCCTTGCCCGCAAAAATAAGCAGAATTTTTAACCACCTATGCTCAATTAAGAACTTGATAAATTGCACAACATTTTCGAAAAGTCTCTTAACATCGTTCCACTTTCGAGCATAAACAAGTAGGTTTGTCACATATATAACACATACATAGTTCAATTCTGAACTTACTAAACTTACAAAGAGTATACGGACAGTAAATGAATAAATATTGCTGACGTAATAGTCATTCGAACCTCTCTGGTCACCATGTCATCAAAAATAAGCAAAGCAAAGACCCAATGGCCAAGAGGGGGTAGGGATTAGGCATTGGTGCTTACGTAATACTTGAACGATGCTGTTCTTTAAAGGTGGTGGTGACGGTGTCTGCTAAGCTTCTCAAAATGAGGATCAGCATGTTACTTGCGTAAAGACTGCGTTATGGTTGGTGGCCCATTAGACTTTTACTTACCATTAGGCAGTGGAATTATTCTGACAAGCAAAAAGAAAATTTATGCGTATACGATGAACGAAGCTACAAACGCCCGCATTTTATTGGAGAAGACAAACTTTATTAATAAATTATAAATGCAAATGTAAGAAACTGGCAGTTATAGTTGAGGAAAATAGACATGGCTGGTATGATGTATTAATCGTTGACCGCAATTGAGGAGAGTAAGCTAAGGGCTGGGTGCCATTGCGTGTCCCAGGGCTACGAGCGCAGTGCGCGGCGCCGGGAGCGCGTGGAGCGGCGCCTGCACCAACTGGAGGCGCCGGCGCCGAGCTCGCCGCCCGCCGCCGAGCCCCCCACGGACATCGCCGAGTTCGCCAAGCTGTACTTCAACGACCACCCGAGGTCGCCTGAAGGTAAGTGAGCCTGGTAGCGTTGTGCGTGTGTCAGGGCATATACACTTTTATTGCTCATTAACTGCTACTCATCTACTGCGCCCTTCTACGTGATATCCAGAAACACTGCCTCATCGCGGGTGGCCCCTATTATTGTCTTTTCATCTGCAACTTTTTTCTTAATGACCAGTTTCAATATCCAAAAAATGTACCGTTTTACCAAAATTTTTGACACATATTGTATGAAAAAATGACAAATAACTGTCCTTAGCTAAAATGACTCGTTTTTATATATTTATTATTACCCAGCTTAAAAAATCTGGTTGTTACGGGTCGGCCTCTCCAACTACATACAGTTTGTCAAAAGGAGTACCTTTGTTGCAAATCATTGATACCGAGTATTTTGTCCATCGGCATATCCCCAGTTTCTGAAAAGAAGGCCATGTGTATCTAAGAAATATATAATAATATATAATAAAATAACGTTAGCGTATAGCGTTTTTCCGCCATCTATATTTTACTTCTTCAAGAAGAAAACTACATCATTAACAAAATGTGTCTACATAAATTACAGTAGTACTTACCTAATATATTTATTCTCAGGCACAATAATAGCCACGTTGACGCGCAAGAGCAAGTCTATGGAGCTGCTAACCAAAGAGGAGATGATTACCTACCACAAAGGCAACAACATCCCCACATCGCACATACAACTGCACGACCCGGACAGTGTCACCGCTGCCGTCAATATATTCAGAGTAAGTTGTTCTTGTATCATCATAGCGGTATCTTCACTTAAAGCTGAAAACACACACAACACTTGAACTTAAATGCTCTATAAAAAAAATTGTATTGTTTTTGTAACTAGGGTTTTAAAGGTACCGTGAGGAGTAGTGTGTTAAACAAAAGGGAGAGTGTTTGTCAAAGATGGGTATTAGGATCGAGAGTGCATCTGTATGTGAATGGTTCATGTTTCTATAAAGTTTTATATATTTCTACTATAGTAGTATAAAATTGGTTACTCTCACTCCCGAGGTATTCAGTTCTTTCTGAATACGATCGTAGCAAACATTGCGTCGGAGGAATTAGTAGAGAGTTCAAAGGAAATCGATGTGGAATATTACTTCACAGTAATATTCCATATCGATTCAATCAACCATCGATATTTTTTTTGTTGTGTGTGAGTTGTGAAGCAGTAATAGATATATATTTTTGTTGTACAATTGAAGTACTAATAGTGTATTTTTTTATATACGCTTTACGATTTTGATCTTGGCTACTACCTTGTCCTCGGCTACGACTTTGACCTAGCTCAGATATATTGCATGTTTAGACAATTATTAGGTCGATTACGATAAAAAAATATTTATTTTTATTAGGATCTATGCCGGTATATGCGAGGTGAGCTAACAGCCGACAAGGAAACTCAAGTCATTCAATCAATCATCGGCAAAGGTATCGAAAGAGAGGAACTACGGGATGAGATTCTCGTGCAGTGTGTCAGACAGGTAATAAATTAATTAACATTTAATGTGATTAGTTAGAGCTACCACTGTGGCTTGAATCGACGGTGTATCGTAAAATTTGAGATTCTTCGTCTAATGGAAAATTTAAAACCTATTGTCGTCATGTTGGTTGATGGCGGGTATTATGCAGAGTCCTTAATGCAAGTTTGTTTTATGTTAAAGCGATCGACACGTTAATGACGTTAGACGCTCTGATTGGCTCGCTCCAAGCTTTTAACCAACCAGAGAGCCAAACGCGGTGAGCGTTTCGATTGCGTTTACGTAAATACAACTCGCACTAGGGACCAGATGATATGAAGGTTGGTGGTTCCTCTGTAGATAACGGAGTGCCCCATGGAGGAGTGGGCGGAGCGCGTGTGGCTGGTGCTGTGCCTGTGCGCCGTGGCGTGGCAGCCGTCGCGCGGGCTGGCGCGCTACTACAGCGCGTGGCTGCGCGCGCGCGCGCGCCTGCTGGGCGCGGGCGGCGCGGGGGGCGCGGGGGGCGCGGGGGGTGCTGGCGGCGCGGGGGACGGGGCGCCGCCGCCGCAGTCGCCCGTGTCGCCGGCCGCGCGCGCCGCGCACTGCGCGCAGTGGTGCCTCGACAACTGCCGCGGCGCCGCGCCTAGGCAGCTGCCGCCCAGCACTGTGGAGATCGCCGTGAGTATCACCTTAATAAAATTTTACAAAATGCTCTTATTTTACATACAACTGTAAACAAAATATCTATACAAAATTGTCAAGGTTATACATGGTTATCGTTGACGGCTGTGCTAGTTTGAACTGTGTTACAGCCGTCAACGCCCTCCATCCGATATGATTATTTGTTTAACGCGTAAGTAATTATACGAAAATAATAATATCAAAAATAAAAAGAGGAAATAATTAAAAACAATACAGAGTATAAAAATTACAAATTACCACAACGTTTCAAAGAGTATTTGAATGTGTATGATAATGGTTGTGTGCATGTGTGTTTGTGTGCGCGCAATGCGCGCATGTCACACAATGAGTGAGTGTGCGTATGTGTATATGTATCCTTGTGTGTTATGACAAGTTGCAAGCAGTAAATATGGACTCTGTCTCTAGACAGTTGAATTTTCGAAACCAGTTTCGTACAGTTATCTTGCATTTATTAAGAGGCAAAAGATATATATTATTTACTTTATTCGCTTGGTTATATAAATGGTTACCGATTACATAGAATTGGAACCGAGTGCCGATCTATGTGGTATTACTGAGCATAATCTGGTTTTGTTCCGCTTTAAGATAGGCTTGAATTCTATGCTTTTATGTTTACGGAGAATAGCTGATAGTATAAAAAGCTGTCTGACTGTTAGGGCTGAACATTCAGTGTATAAGGTATCATGACTTCGTGGTTTACTAAGCATGACCTTTAGTATACCATGTGAGCACGTTCTAAGCGTAGAAGGGTAGTTTTGGCAGATCCGCCCTATGTTATGACACAGTACTGTAGCAGGCTTTGAGCAAACGTGAAATATACACATATCAGTGTTTTGAGATCTGCCGAGTTTCGGATTTTTCTAAAAATTGGCAGTAATTTTCTGACGAAACTGTTAACACTATTGCAAACTATTGACTCGCAGCGGCATACCAACGGCCATACACAAAAGAATTTTAATTACGTTTCGTATTCTAAGACTTGACAGATTAATTCAATGGTATAGCGAGACAGAACTAATAAAAATAACCGGTCATTACTCTTCATTTTAGGTTAACTATTGTTCGCCAAGTAATCGAAATTGAGAAATATTGACATATAAAAAAACTATTTCCATGTTTTATTGAATAAAGCTCGTCTGTTGATACTGTTCATTGGTCGTCAAACTAAAAAGAAAATGGCTCTGCCCTGTATTGTCTTTGCCTATTCATATCTATTTATTACTAATCCCATTTTTATCTCTTAACTATAATATCTTTAAGTTCTCCTACGATATAGTAAAAGCCCCTGCAAAGCCTTTTATTTATCAAACCCTTATGATGATGCAGGCAATGCGTCGTCTCGGCACGATAGTGTGCCGCTTCTTCTTCCTGGACGGGCGCACGAAGGCCATCGACGTGCACCCGGCCGACACGGCGGCGGCGGCGGCGGCGCGCCTGGCCGACAAGCTGGGCCTGTCGCCGCACGCGCGCGCCGGCTGGGCCGTCTACCAGCAGCGCGCCGGCGCCGAGGAGCACGTGCGCGCCACGCACTACCTTTATGACGTCATCGCCGCCTGGGAAATGTACGTCATTCTAATATCTTGTAAAAACTACCTTTCAAACAATAATTATTTGGACCAGTGGTCGCCCAGTGCTGAATAGGTAGAAATTCTTACGTAATTCGTTTATTTTAATAAATGTTGTCTATCTGCATTTCTTCTATATATTAACTAATTCAAATCTCACATACTAACGTGCGCGCAATATGCTTAAAAAGGAGTATTAAAAAAATACAAGAAATACAAAAATATTGAGAAAATTTGTAAGATTATTATATTTATCTCAGTATTTTAGAAACCACTACGGTTTCTAAAATACCGCAATAAAAAGTACAAGTATTCGATATTTTTAAGGATGTGTTGCCCATTTTATGTGTTCAGAATTAGCAGTATAGTCACCTCTGTAAAACTGACGGGGAATTAATTTTATTTATCCAGAGGAAGCTTATTTGACAGTAAATGTTTGTTGCAGGCAACAAGGTCCGGGCGGCGGCTCAGCAGACAATCGGTTCGTGTTCAAGCGTCGCCTGTTCCGCGGCGGACGAGAGTTGCCGCACGACCCGGTCGAGGTGGCGTTGTTGTACGCACAGGCCGTGCACAGCGTCGTTAAGGTACGTGCTAACCAAGTAAGAACTCACATATATGATAAAAAGAATCAGGATATGTTTTATTTACTAGATTTTAGCCGCGGTTTGCTTGCATAAATGTAAGATATGTAAATTTTCTATACCCGAAAAAAGTACTTTTACCTGGATTAAAGGTATTCTATATCCTTTTTTATACCCTTGACAAAGTTTATGCGAAATTTCATGATGATCTGTCTAGTAGTTAAGACGTGAAACCATAACAAACAAACTCACATTCGCTTTATTATATTAGTAATGATTAGGATTTATTTCATTATAGAAAGGGAAATTCCATTCTATAATTAAATAAATTCTAATCCTTGTAAGGTTAACGACATAAGACGCTAAACATTTATTGGATTTTGAATTCTATCGTTTAACTAACTATAGTTACCTCTCATATAGGACTAAGACGAACGACATACAGTAAATTAAATTATATTTAATAATTACGGTATAATAAATAGAATGTTTGAATTCATAAACTAAGGTTAGAAATTAATCCAATATTTAGCCACTTATGTCGTTGGCTGTACAATTATTTTTCTTTTATTGTAAGGCCGCGTGTCCACGGCAAGAAAAATCGCCGGGTCTATGCAAAAATTCGTGTCATTTCTACACACGACTAGTGTACACTGTGTCGGCGCTGCACAAGACAAAAATCTTGTCTGCGCCAGACACGACGCGATCTGTAGGGGGCGGGGGGCGGTGTGTACAGTGCACATGAGAACGTTTGAGCGTGTGGACCTGTGTTGTTTACATTTTTATGAAATGCTTGATTTTGGTTGACATGAAAAAAAAAGAGTAAAGACAACATATTATGATAAAAGTCCTTATTTTATTACCTTATTATTATTTGGATCCTGAATCACATTCCTTACCATAAGATCCGACATTAATAAAAATGAAATTATAATTTGAATCAACAATTGCCATGAGGACAATGGAGAAGAAATGCTTAATTGCATTGCACTGCGCCAAGACAATGTGGAAAGTTAGCATTTACTGCAAATCCCTGTGCTATATCTAACCATTCTTTTTGTGTTGGCATTCTTAAATAAATATTGGACAACTCTCGCCAAATATGATAGCAAACTTCACGTACAATATTCGCTATTGCTTTTATTCCCATTCTAAAATTTAAGTTTAGGCTTCTGAAGGTTTCTCCACTTGCTAGGTACCTATAGATAAAAAACGTGACTATAGAATTTTTGTAAAATTTATTAAATGTTACTAAAGAAGAAGAGAGTCGTGCCATGGTATTTTTCAGAGGGAAAGCTTCGATTGTAGATACATTTGATGACGAAGAAATTATCGATATCCAACTTGAGGTCATAAAAATGGTGCCCACGATGAAACGTAAGAAGAATATCAATCAGCGTCAATTGACTGAGAGTGAAGAAGTAGATTTTACCGAGTTTGAGGAAATATGTGACACTACACCATCGTCAGTTAGCTTTGCACCATCGGAAACCCCTGGCTCATCTTTCTCAACTAGATCATACCCTGATCTAGTTTTACCACAACGTCGACGTTTACGAATCCGCAAACTCACCTATCTATACCGATGTCTCTAATAGTAGTCATGCCACCACATATGCTGAAGAATTTGATTTTGATTTTTCAAGGGAATCTCCACAAAAAGAATATGAAACGCACTAATCCGTCTGTTATAATTTAATAATAATAAAACTACTTTAAAAATATTAAGATAATATTTTATTTGCTTACCTCAAAGTAACAGCCAATCTGATGTACAAGGGAATACTTTCACGCATTTTATTACTCTGATCTTTTATTTTATTTTCTATAGTAGCCAGTAATTTATCAAACGAAGTGATTTTCATACGAAAATAAAGGATGAACTTTTCCTCATACTGTCGCAGTTCAAAGTAGAAGTTAGCAAACTCATGTTTTTAACTTAACATAGGATGCACCCAGTATTTTATCTTGGAGTTAGTTTTCTTTTTAAATTTTCTATACATATAATCATATAATAACTCATAGAGATGGGCGTTCCTCCTCATCTCACTTTTCTGATACAAAATCTGTACCTTGATGGAAGTAACTACTTCCATCAAGTGATCATTTCGTGAAATTGGAAAACCGTATATCCAAGTCTTTTCATACTGAACGTGGCGTACGTCAAGGCTGTATTTTATCTCCGAAGCTATTTAATCTGTACGGTGAAAATATAATGAGAAAGGCGCTAAGTGATTGGCATGGCGGCGTTACAATAGGTGGTCAGAAGATAACAAACCTGAGATATGCGGACGACACGACAATAGTTGCTTCAAATGAAGGAGAAATGGCAATTTTACTTAAGAAAATTGAAGAGGAAAGTGCCAAGCTCGGTCTCCAAGTAATTCATACGAAAACCAAAGTTATGGTGGTGGATAGAGCTCAACTCATTCCTAGCTCAAATATGCTCGATAAATATGGAAAAGTAAACGAGTTTGTTTATCTTGGGTCGTTAATAATCAATGTGGGTAGCTGCACTGACGAAATTCGTTGACGAGCTGGCATGGCTAAAAGTGCAATGACCAACCTAAAGAAGATATGGAGGAACCGAGGTATACATCGCAAAATTAAAATTCGTCTGGTTCGAGCTCTCGTGTTCTCCAATTTTTTGTATGGTGCTGAAACATGGTGCATCAAAAGTCGCGACAGCAATAAGATCGATGCTTTTGAGATGTGGTGTTGGCGGAGACTACTTCAGATACCATGGACCGCCATGAGGACAAATTAATCTATTTTACAAGAGCTCAACATCACAAAGCGGCTTACAACCATCTGCGAAGAGCGGGCTCTCAGTTTCTTTGGACATATCATGCGGTCACCTAAGCATTGTCTAGAGAAACTCTTAATATTGGGTCAAATTAACGGAAAACGCGCCAAAGGTAGAACACCAAAAAGATAGTCGAACGTTATAAAAAACGCAGTACGCGTCACCTTGCAGCAAGCAGTCCACGCAGCTCTCAACCGCTGAGAGACATCATTTGTGGTCGCTATCCTCAGAATTGAGGGAACGAGGAAGAAGAAGAAGAGATACATATAATAGACAATCACAATTTTTTTTGCTTGGTTGACTTTTCCCACAATTCACAACACAACACGATTTGTACACCCTACAATGTCTAAAACATGACTAAACGAAACAATTCGTACCGTGTACATACTAGATTTTTCTTGCCTGCAACAGACACGACATTCTTTCGTGCACAGACCCGACAAAATTCTTCTCATGTACATGAATATTTTCATCTTGTCTGTAGCCGACACGAAAAATTTCTTGCCATGGACACGCGGCCTAAGTCTCATCGCTTTCTATTTGCTTTGTGTTGTGGAGACTTGACGAACATTAACTGACTTAAGTACAACTCGACACAATATGCCACCTGCATTTCGCAGATGTCAGTTTGGTCACCACAAAATTGCCACCCATATTGCCTTACAAGAAGAATTATATTGTAAAGGAAGGAATGAGGTGTGATGCCTCTCACGCAAAGGGAAGATCCTTCGACTAGGCTAGAGATCGTGCCTCGTGGGCCGTGGCCCAACGGTTGACGTCGGGAACTTGTATAAATTGTAGCTCGTTACACAAACTGTGCTTGCGCGAGCCAGGATTGTACAACGCCATCTGTTGTCGTATTTTTTCTTCGTTACTTGTTCGTCTGTCTATCTGCCTGAGTGGCTACAATATGTTTGTGTCGCAGATGGACGAGTTCCCGGTGTCAGAGAAGGTGGCGCTGCAGCTGGCGGGGCTGCAGGCGCAGGTGTCGCTGGGCGAGCCGCCGCCGTCGCCGCCGCCGCCGCACACGCGCGCCTACTATGCGCAGCCCGAGCAGTTCTTGCCGCAGCGCATCGCCAGGGCTCGCCCCGCGCATCAGTGGGTGCGTATACCATACCACACCTCTGTGCTCACAGGAGGCGCTACTGTCGCCGCCGCCGCCGAGGATCCAGTAGGTCTACGATGAAAACGTCTCTACGAAACTTCGGCCTATCGAAAGAACTTACAATGAAGTACAACGAATTTTCGTTAAAATTTCTTTCTTTCAGAATGACATTATTCATGAGAATTTCGTACGAAATATATTTTCCGATGCGAACCGAAACTTCGGTATTTATGTTCCATGCTAGATGCCTCCAGAAATATTTGTGGCCGTACCTTACACACTAAAAGTCGACATACATCACCTATTGTAAAATAAGCTCGTGTCGGATAAAAATAAATTATAAACTTAGATCACGAATATATATGTATATGTTCAACAGGCCACGATTCTTGCGCAAGCGCATCGTCAGTACGGCGCAGGGCGGGCGGAACTGACCGCCAAGGCGCTGTACCTCTCATGTGTCATGCAGTACCCATTATACGGAGTCACGCTGTTCCCTGTCACTTACAAAGGCTACTGGGCGCATGGTAAGTGGATGATAATACTATCATAAAATCACAAACATAATCACGATTAGCAATGCTTACGTTTCGGGAATTCATGCATGGTTTGCCTAAATGTTTTACACACCGAACTTGCCGACAAAGCTCGTCCACTTGGTGTAATCGACCTTACATTTTAGCAGCTTGCGTACGCGCTCTGTACTTCACACCAGACCACTTTTCCCACACTAGACAATCTATAAACTGTTAGACAAAGTCGCTGATCTCATGACACCGGCTTGTCTCCTAGAAAATTTTCTGATTTGCCATAATTATGTGATGCCGACGAATTATATTTATCTGCAGGCAACAAATTTTAGTTTATAAAAAGATTTTTATGTGTAGAACGCTTTACAATAAGATGTGTATTTTTCCTACCTTAGTTGCATATCTAAAAAGTAAAGTATATCTTGACTGGTACTAAAATCTGCAAGATGAAACACATTTTTATTGCCGGCAGGTCCAAACGTGTTACTTGGCGCGGGCTCTGAAGGTGTTGTGTTAGTCCGGCCGACAGACAAGGTGGTGTTAGCCGAATACCCGTACACCAACATCGCAGCACTGCTCATGGACCCTGTGGATAACGGACTCACGATCAGCTTGACTCACCACGGACAGCACGATGGTCACAGGTGAATATTAGGATGCCTCTTATAAGTTAACTTACCTCTGTATCTAACATAAATAATGAGGCAGCTGAAATGTTTTCAGGTTTCAGATGTATGATTGGTACCATTGCTTGATTAATCACTAGATTTTTTGTTATTATATTAAACTATTGAGTGGCAGCGGCACGCCGGCGGTCAGACAATAGGTTAATTATGCTAACGTTTAATACAAAAGATCAAGTGAATTTTCAATTTTCAATTATGTCTGACATTCCAGCAATCAATCAAAAAACATAATTTGGTTATTCATTTAGGTTAGAGAGTAACACTAAGGCGTAAGGCACACAGAAATGGCGTCTGCTACTGACGATGACGTTGCGCGGGCGTTTTACTATCGCTTTCACATTTCGAAAAAAAACATTCTAGCATGACCGCCTACATTCAGTTATTGGCTTGCAGTTGTAAATGTGATTAGTATAGTGAATAGTCAACATAATAGGATAAATAGGAGATGGGATTTTAGCAATGAACCTTTAACGATTAAAGCAATTAATTCGCGACCCACACGCATATCTAGTCTTGCCATAAATATAGTTTCAACTAAAATATATTTTTCTACTACTGCATATAACATTTATTACTGTAATGTGTGTTAGTTGTAGTTTATACATTCATACTATATAAACTTAAATTACCACTCACTCACTGACTTAGAGAAATAGAAGTCATACTAGGGGGAGTCGTAGGAAAAAAGGAAATATAGCGTCGTATAGAAAATCGTTTAGAAGGCCCGGGAATAATACCTGACCTTCGGAAGGTTGGCTCATAGTGGTGGTACCCCATCGGATCTCGAAAACGGTGATATCTACGGGAGTCGTTCTCGAACAAAATCTTACTAAAAAAAAACATGGCTTCCATTCAAAACAACATGGCCGCCATACAAACTTTGACCTCTAATTTCTCCCAAACCGTTAGAGATAGGCGGGGTGTGTTCGAACAAATATCATAGAGGTAGACAAGATCTTTCCAAACAAGGTCATTTTCAAGGTCACTGGGGGTCATCGGTGACTTTTTGGCTTCAGGGGTTTTTAAGATCCCTGAATCCGAATCTAAAATTAGTTTTTTGATTACTTCCTCCCTCGCTGTACACCCCTCCTCCAACCACGCGAAAAACTAGTTATCCATTGGCTAGTCTTTAAAACGTTGAGACCAGTTATCAATAGAAACACGCACTCTCTCTATGGAAAAATTCTTCACTGCCAATCTTATGGATTATTTTAGGGACTCCAAATTACCATGGCGCTTAGATCATCCCATACTCTCTAAAACTGACCATAATTAATACCCAGTGGATTAAGATAGGGACTAAATGACGGATCATTCTTCAGCTCTGATGAAGTCCGAAACATTCATTTCTTACCACGCTTGCGTAGATCGAGCCTTATGACCCGGTGCTGAGTGTTGCTGAAAGAACCATTCTTGGTTACGGAATATGGTGCTGTTAAGAGGCTTAACCAACTTCTTAAGAATCATATCTCGATACACTTGTGCCGTTGTCTTTCACAAAAATATAGCTCAGTCAATCCTTGTCAACTAACACCTCACCAAACCATCACTGAAGTCGGATAATGTCCACGTTGTATTCTGTTGACTAATAAGGAAGCTTCTATCGAGCTGAACTCGGTCATTCCGCATGTTAAAACATTGCTCGATAATAAAATATTATTGTTGGTATATAACATTTTTCTGTGACCTACCTTTGCGTACCGCTTAAGAAGTTGTTTTGATTTTAACACCCTATTCTTTTTTAAATTATCACATAAATAATGACCAGACTTCTCTTAGAGGCTGAAGTCCGAAGTCATCTTTTAAAAACGCGACATGGTTCTAGGTGCTATACTCATTTCCAGAGATAAAATCTTTTGCTTTCGGACAAGATTTCTTCGACTTGATCGACTTTTTCGTACGAATACGTGGACGGCCAGATCTTTTTCTGTCACAAACAGTTTTCACACAACGGTTTCAATAACCGGTACACAAACATTCGACTAATACCAAGCGGAAGGAGAGTTTCAAAAATTGCATTTGACTATATAAGTACTTTGTATAATGCTATCACAGCAATTCGGTTCTCTTTATCACTCCACTCCATTTTAATATCACAAAAATATTACCAATTAATTGGCGCGAAAATGAGAAAACACGATGAATATTCATATAAGAATGACAAATTCCAAATTCAAATGTAATATTGTTTTTTTTTAATTGTAACAATATTTATGGCCGGACTAAGTGCATTCGTTCAATTATTTCGCGGTATGATCGTAAACCATTGGTTTCTCGTACTGCAACTTCTGAGATCGATCTTGAAGCTGCCATTTATGATAGAGCTTCATTAAGCATGTAGCAAGCATATAGTGAAATGTGGCGCACTATGGCAGGTGCATAGTACTGGAGTCAGCGCAAAAGTACGAGGCGGCGTGGCTGATGGCGGCATACAGCCCAGTGCTGGGCAACGGGCTCGCGGACGAGCCGCCGCGGCGCGCCGCGCCCGCGTCCGAGCGCTCGCGCCTCGCCGCCGCGCTGCGCAGCGCGCGCCGCGCCATCGTGGACGCCGGCATGCTGCGCCGCCCCAGCGACGCCACGCCCGGCAACTTCCTCAGGAACACACTGCGCAGGTACGTGCTACCGCCGCGCACCCTCACGTCACTGTGTGAGCTGCACTCAAATCTATTGAATCGAATTACTCGTTACTTGGCGGAAATCCATTGTAATAAAATTATTGGGCAGAGAAGAACCCGCCACACACTCTCAAATTTCACACCCTTACTATTGCAATAGAAAAAGGTTGGCAATACCGAACGCCTCTAAACAAGGACAGCCACGACGTGGGACCCGGGCGTACTCCAACTTGCAGTATTCCGCTTCAAACACAAAATGCTTATTTATGTGCGTTTGTGTGAGTCGACACGTGTTTCGCCTTAGCACGAGGCATCTTCAAGACCGTTTGGCAACGGAATGAGCTCATTCGCATATTTTGTATTCTCTTCGCAATAATTTTATTACACACAAATCTATTTATTAACTTCATAGTCATAAAACCGGGTAATTTTTTTTCTAGAGCAGTCTTATGACAGCAGTAAATATACCGGACGCAACATTAAATCAAAACTTGATACTTCTATTTATAAGAGTTAAATAAATAAATCATACATTAATCTTTTACATGCATATTAATTTCCTTCTTGTTATTATTGGTTGATTGTGTTTATACAAGGATAATTGCTTAACTACTTTTGTTCTGCCACTAACATTTGATTTCTCGTATAAAAATACAAATGTTGAAATTAGAGCATGCAGCTCTAATCGCAAGGCTGAGACCACACGCTGTCAAAATTGAAAGAACTAAAAGACAGAATTCGTTAAAATTATTTTTTTATTTTGAAGGTATTTTAATATTGTAAAAATTCGTAGAACAAAGGTTGCTAAGTATGATGTAAAGATACGGGTAAAAGGTTTTTCATAATTTCCTTCGTTTTATCCACTACTTAACTGTTTAAATTAAAGCATAACCAGAAACACACTGGATACATTAATAGTACTTTCATCAAAATCAAATAACTCCGATCCATAACATAATAACACAAATCATATCAACATTACATACTAAACAGTAACAATTTGTATTACATTATATATATTTATAAGAAAAACGAACTAACCAAGGCTATCTAAATTTAATATTTAATTACAATTTTACAACACGTTATCTACAGGTGGCACAAACGTGTATTTGTTCGAGATACCAACACGAAATGACACCCATCCCCAAATGTACACTAAGTAATACCCTTTACACTTCCTTATTACATTATATAACATTATTTAAATAAAGAAAAATGTTACAAAGCTCTTTTTCTGTTAGGTTAAGTAAGCATAAACTAGAGAAGATGCGTCTAGACATGGCGGCGGAGTCGTCCGGCGAATGCTACAAGAACTTCCCGCCTGGCTACTGGTGCTGGTCACGCACTCTTCCACACAGCCTCACCAAGCTTAACGAGGCTGAGGAGGTGGCTGCCATGCAGATATTCAAGGTATTGTTGAATATACAAGGTAAATTCAAGTATCACGTAAGCACGATCTTAGTCCTTTTAAACCCTACCTATCTACAGGATGGGATCCTCTTTCCACTTTCCCTCTTGTCAGCAATAGTAAACATAATATATCATCCAAAATAAGCATAGCTCAGACCCTGCCACCCCCGATCGGTGCTTTTGTAATTCTTGAACGATCCCTATTCATCATGGGGTATAAGATGGACATTAAAACCAACTAAAACAGGCAATGTTTTACTGCATTATGTGATTACAATCTTTTCAATTACAGCCAGGCCAACTGAAAAACAGTTGAATGCATCGCACATATACCAAACATAATTATTTTATTATGTAAAATATTACCGTGTATTCTTATGGTTGTTATTGTTTTGTTTTTGTTCCAAATAAACGTTAGATATATTTTGTTGGTACACATTGGCTTAGTGAGGTATATTGTTTGTAGGATATAATGAGCCACGCGGGTCTGACGACGACGAGCGAGTCCGGCAGCACGTCGAACCTCGCCAACAACAACGCGGCGCCGCACGAGGCCGACAGCGACGACCGCACGGCGCTGGCGCAGGCGCTGCTGCAGCGCTGCCTGCAGAAGGACACACTGCTCTGCGAACTGTACATGCAGCTCATCAAACAGGTCAGACTCCTTAGGATAATTGTATAACGGACCCAAAACATTGCCCTGTGGAACACCGGATGATGTATTTATCACATCAAAAGTTAATGCATTAATTATTCATGTTAGGATAATCATATATCGTGCCCAAAATCGAGCCCTGTGGGACTCCGAAAGTTATATTTATTACAACGGAAGCTAAGGTAATAATTAACCATGTTAATATAAAGCCTATATGGGGCCTAAAACCGAGCCCTGTAGGACTCCAAATGTTACATTTAACACACTAGAAGCGAAGCCATTGATTTATTTATTCATTTTGACTAAGCCATTGCCTTATGTATGAGGTGAACCAGCGAAGCAAGTTTAAAAGTACATATATCGGTATTTTATCTTATCTTGATCCGGGGGGCCAGTCATTGTAGACCGGTGACACTTCGATCCAGTGGGATCTTTTGTCGGCCCCGAGGTTTATCCCTGAGCTATCTCCCTATGAATGTACTGCATCAGTCGCAGCGTACACTTCAGAGGGAGAAGCCTGAAGTCTTCAGGGTTCGGATATGCCAATCCCATCAGACCCATCCTTAGTCCGGTAAACTAAACATAAATCGGTATATGTAATGTTGTATACGAAAATGGTGTTGAGTGTCGAAAGCATTACCAAAATCTGTACAGATCGTTAGTTGGTAAATTAGAAATAAGTTAGTATTCGGTGTGATGAAATGACGAGTGGTGTCGGTCGGCGCAGACGACGGAGCACCCGGAGCCGTCCATGCGCGTGTCGGCGCGGCACTGGGCGCTGCTGTGCGCGGCCGTGGGCGCCGCGCTGCCGCCCGCCAAGCCGCTGCGGCGCCTGCTGCTGGCGCACCTGCGCTACCGCGGCACCGCGCTGCACGCCGGCGAGGAGGGCAAGTTCGCCAGGCGCGCCGAACAGGTATACCTCATTTTTTTTTAATTAATTATAATATAATTATTTATTACATTAAATTATATAAATTTAAATTAACTTCTCACAAAAAGCATTGCATACAATCATGACTACTTTCAAGTCGTCAGCATAAATATCGCAGTCCGGGTTAACTTCACGATAGCATTCAGCGCAGAGAGTACACGTAGCACCTGTGATGTAGTCTATGACACGTGGGCGAGACGAGCAGTCTGTCTTCTGGCTCGTAAAATTTTTCCGTTACTTTAAGTCTAACCAGCTCATTATGGTGGTCTGGAGCATCAATCGGACCGCGAAAAGCTTTTAACATTTATAAGAACGAAACAGTTTATTTTAGTTTACATCAAAGATCACAGAGAAGTTTTGGTAATTTGTGTTTACTTTGTCACAAAACACAATGATAAACAAAAATAAATACGAATGGAAACAAAAAATAAAATGAACATAGCTACTTTACTGTTCCACTCAATGTACTGTACTGCCAGAAATATAATGTATAAAATATTACAACATAGATACTTTTACGATCTTCCACACAACTTTGCTGATTGATAAATAAGATAGGACACGTCGGTTGGTACGGAATAAAAACACTGAATGAACTGTGAAACTGTATACATTGAAAGTAACTTTTTAAATCTTAAATTACTTGCTAATTTTCCTGTAATTATGTGGCCTCATGTTGGGCGCCAGTGTAACGTAGTTCTTAGGGGGCCAGGTTTTTAGTACATAGTCGACCAGAGAAGTCTAAGTTGCGAAGATAAAATGAAATACTGTAATTCGCAATTACACGATCTTTAATTAAATTTTTACACAATAAGAAGTATCTCAGGGCATGTTACAAAATAGGCTTCGATGCGAGGTCCAACTGGAGCACAGATTGGACACTTAACTGGCAGCGCGTCGGCATGCGAAAGACGGCGATCCAGGGTGTGTCCGTGGTTTTATTTGCGGCCGCGGGGGAGTTACTCTGCGCTGCAACCGCGGCTGCCGACGCACGCCTGGTCCGCGTGACAATTGTAAACGCACGGCGTTAATGATAGCTCGAACTAAATATAATGAGAACGCGTGTATCACGTTATTACATCGTAAAATACTTTACTAACGTGTGTGTTATGTCACCAGGTGGCGCTAAGTATAGCGCAGGTGCCGCGGCGGCTGGCGGCACCGTCGAAGGAGGAGATCCTGTGCGCGGCGGCGCGGCGGCCCATGCACGTACGCGTGCTATTGCTGGACGGAAAGCAGCACGGCCTGGTGTTCGGGCCCGCCGCCACCGCAGACCACCTCGTCGCCATGCTGCGCGACAAGATCGGACTCAGTGACGCCGCCACCGGTCAGTAACACTAACACTCACTAATGCATCTTGCCTTATGATGATCGACAACTGTAGCGACAACACAGAGACGAAGAAGTTTCGATTGCAGACAACAGATGACGCTGTACACAATAGTATCTCTTATTTTAATGTTTAAAATGTAAAAAGAAAACAATGAATGAACATGAACTATTTTCGATTGTTAATATAATAATAAATGTTTACTACGACAAAATAAATATTTAAGATCTATTACAATCCGTTTGAATGTTTTAGCATGTTTGTGTTCGTCCAGGTTACGCTCTGTATGAGGTGTGCGCAAATTCAACACCGGCAGGCGCGGGCGAGCGCGCGCTGGCCGGCAGCGAGCGCGTGGGCGACGTGCTCGCGCGCTGGGAGAAGGCGGGCGCCACGGCCGCGGCCTGCAGGTACGTGCCTCATATACTAACTCTGTACGGACTCGACGTGGCCCACGTGGGCGACGTGCTCGCGCGCTGGGAGAAGGCGGGCGCCACGGCCGCGGCCTGCAGGTACGTGCCTCATATACTAACTCTGTACGGACTCGACGTGGCCCACGTGGGCGACGTGCTCGCGCGCTGGGAGAAGGCGGGCGCCACGGCCGCGGCCTGCAGGTACGTGCCTCATATACTAACTCTGTACGGACTCGACGTGGCCCACGTGGGCGACGTGCTCGCGCGCTGGGAGAAGGCGGGCGCCACGGCCGCGGCCTGCAGGTACGTGCCTCATATACTAACTCTGTACGGACTCGACGTGGCCCACGTGGGCGACGTGCTCGCGCGCTGGGAGAAGGCGGGCGCCACGGCCGCGGCCTGCAGGTACGTGCCTCATATACTAACTCTGTACGGACTCGACGTGGCCCACGTGGGCGACGTGCTCGCGCGCTGGGAGAAGGCGGGCGCCACGGCCGCGGCCTGCAGGTACGTGCCTCATATACTAACTCTGTACGGACTCGACGTGGCCCACGTGGGCGACGTGCTCGCGCGCTGGGAGAAGGCGGGCGCCACGGCCGCGGCCTGCAGGTACGTGCCTCATATACTAACTCTGTACGGACTCGACGTGGCCCACGTGGGCGACGTGCTCGCGCGCTGGGAGAAGGCGGGCGCCACGGCCGCGGCCTGCAGGTACGTGCCTCATATACTAACTCTGTACGGACTCGACGTGGCCCACGTGGGCGACGTGCTCGCGCGCTGGGAGAAGGCGGGCGCCACGGCCGCGGCCTGCAGGTACGTGCCTCATATACTAACTCTGTACGGACTCGACGTGGCCCACGTGGGCGACGTGCTCGCGCGCTGGGAGAAGGCGGGCGCCACGGCCGCGGCCTGCAGGTACGTGCCTCATATACTAACTCTGTACGGACTCGACGTGGCCCACGTGGGCGACGTGCTCGCGCGCTGGGAGAAGGCGGGCGCCACGGCCGCGGCCTGCAGGTACGTGCCTCATATACTAACTCTGTACGGACTCGACGTGGCCCACGTGGGCGACGTGCTCGCGCGCTGGGAGAAGGCGGGCGCCACGGCCGCGGCCTGCAGGTACGTGCCTCATATACTAACTCTGTACGAACTCGACGTGGCCCACGTGGGCGACGTGCTCGCGCGCTGGGAGAATGCGGGCGCCACGGCCGCGGCCTGCAGGTACGTGCCTCATATACTAACTCTGTACGAACTCGACGTGGCCCACGTGGGCGACGTGCTCGCGCGCTGGGAGAAGGCGGGCGCCACGGCCGCGGCCTGCAGGTACGTGCCTCATATACTAACTCTGTACGAACTCGACGTGGCCCACGTGGGCGACGTGCTCGCGCGCTGGGAGAAGGCGGGCGCCACGGCCGCGGCCTGCAGGTACGTGCCTCGTATACTAACTCTGTACGAACTCGACGTGGCCCACGTGGGCGACGTGCTCGCGCGCTGGGAGAAGGCGGGCGCCACGGCCGCGGCCTGCAGGTACGTGCCTCATATACTAACTCTGTACGAACTCGACGTGGCCCACGTGGGCGACGTGCTCGCGCGCTGGGAGAAGGCGGGCGCCACGGCCGCGGCCTGCAGGTACGTGCCTCATATACTAACTCTGTACGAACTCGACGTGGCCCACGTGGGCGACGTGCTCGCGCGCTGGGAGAAGGCGGGCGCCACGGCCGCGGCCTGCAGGTACGTGCCTCATATACTAACTCTGTACGAACTCGACGTGGCCCACGTGGGCGACGTGCTCGCGCGCTGGGAGAAGGCGGGCGCCACGGCCGCGGCCTGCAGGTACGTGCCTCATATACTAACTCTGTACGAACTCGACGTGGCCCACGTGGGCGACGTGCTCGCGCGCTGGGAGAAGGCGGGCGCCACGGCCGCGGCCTGCAGGTACGTGCCTCATATACTAACTCTGTACGAACTCGACGTGGCCCACGTGGGCGACGTGCTCGCGCGCTGGGAGAAGGCGGGCGCCACGGCCGCGGCCTGCAGGTACGTGCCTCATATACTAACTCTGTACGAACTCGACGTGGCCCACGTGGGCGACTTGCTCGTTTACAATTGACTTTATAGAAGATTTAATAAATTGTATGTTTTTAGGCTGGTATTCAAGAAACGCTTGTTCCTGGGTGAGCGTCCATTACAAACGACCTGCGCGGCGGAGATGGAACTACTGTACTACCAGGTGCTACATTCGGTGCGACATGACCGATTGCCCATCGAGACTGACGAGGCTGTGAGTACTTTGATCAAATTTTAAAATCTTTAATATTCACGGATCTGCGCGTTCATTACAGTCCATAATAGTAAAATGCGATATTAAAAAACTGGAGTCGACACCAGGTACGTGGTTCATATGTTTTGGCAAGGTCGATTTAGTTTTTGTCGAAATTAGGTTCCAGTTACGATTTTATACTTGAAAAAGCTTTGTGACTGCGTTGGTTCCTAAAATCAGTACCAGTACAAGATAAAACATGGTTAATTCGAAAAAACAAGGTTAGAAAAATGATATATTAGATCCAAATACCTACTACACAAGGTGTGTGAAAGCGGCAGTATTGTTATAAAGAGTGAGCACTGATGATCGAGGTAATGTAACGTGCGTGTGCGTGTGCGTGTGCGTGTGCGCAGGTGATGCTGGCGGCGCTGCACGCGCAGGTGGTGAAGGGCGAGTGCGCGGGCGGCGGCGAGGAGTGCGCGGCGGCGGCGCACGCCGTGCTGCCGCCGCGCCTGGCGCAGCCCGCGCTGCCCGCGCCCGCCGTGCGCCTGCACCACCTGGCGCTGCGCGGCACCCCGGCGCCCGCCGCCATGCAGCGCGCGCTGACCCTGGCCTCGTCGTGGCCGCTCACGCGCGCCACCATCTTCGACGTGATGCAGTCGTTCACGTCCAACTGGCCGCGCGCGCTGTGGCTGGCCGTGGACGCGCGCGGGCTCACGCTGCTGCGCCGCAACTCGCGCGCCGCGCTCGTGTCGCACGACCACGACCAGCTGCTGGCCGTGTCGCCCGCGCCGCGCGCGCTGCTGCTCGTCACGCGCGCCGACCGCAAGCACGCCAAGCTCGTGCTCTCCACCGACCAGGTACACCACCATACTCTCTACTACCTTAATACATCTACTAATTCATCCTTTAGAGTAAGTTTTGCTTGCTGATAAAGAACTTGATTCAGATTTTGTCGCGTTATTTATTTTAAAAACACTATTATTACATTATTTTGAGAACTGTTGTGTTTGTACGATGTCTATAAATAATAACTATTGTTAATGTAAGACGTAGCTTTATTCGTAAGTAGCACATGGAACAGTGATAGCTTGAAAAGTCTGAGAATTACAATATGGCTGCCCTAAGTCATTATTTAGTTAATTTAGTTTACACAGAATCCCGTGAAGGCGCTGTCGAACTAGACGTTCGGAAACTCCATCCCTATATCGGGGCCTAACACTCCCTCGTTATTAAGATCCAGCCGGGTTGTTGGTCTTCTAGTCCTGGTACTTAGACGTGATTCTATTCTGGCCAGTATAGGTGTACGTAGAGGCAAATTAGTTGTAGGTGTAGTCATAGCTGTTGTAGGTTTAGATGTCTCAGGGCTTGTTTCCGGTAACACATTTTCTGGCTTCTCAATTTCAGGGCTTGACATGGGTGTAATCGATTCGCTTCTTGTAGGTAATTTGTGTAGTTGTTAAGTCTTTTTCAGGTGATTTTGGTATGTATACATTTTCCTGCAGGTCTCTCGGTCTCATCTGGTAAGTATCGGGTATCTTAGTGCTCTCCCACAAGCATGCAGTCTTAATGATTTGATCAACATGTCTTTGGTGTCTTCTTCCATCTACTTCTACCTCGTATTGTAATTACCCTTTCCTATCTATTATTTTCCCAAACTTCCATTTGTTGCTGCCATACATTCTTATTTGGACTTTATCTCCTCTTTGGAACTCCTTGTTTAACTTTATTTTTTCATAACTATATTTTCTTATTCCTTGTCTTCTTTTTCTAAGTCAATCCTTGTTCTGTATATTCTCTTGAACATCATTTCTCCTGGACTTAACTGGACCTGTAGAGCTGCTTGGTGTTATTCTGTACATCATTAAAAATCTTTGCAGTTTGTCTTGTTAAGACCCACCTCCATTGCTCATTGCTTTCAGCTTATTCTTCACAGTTTGCATATATCTTTTTTGCTTGGCCATTGGTAGATGGGTGAAATGGTGCTGTAAATTTTGCCTGGATTCCGTTTTCCTTTAAGAATCTTTGCATTACTTCTGATCTAAATTGTCTTCCATTGTCGGAAACTTCAGTTATTAGTAAGCCAAATGTAGTGTATATCTTCTTTAGAATGTTGATAGCGGCTGTAGCTATAATTGACGTAGTGGGTATGACTTCTAGCCATTTGGTGTAGGCATCTACCATAATAAGGAAGTATTGGTTCATGAATGGACCAGCATAGTCAATATGAATTCGGCTCCATGGTTCTTTAGGGTATTCCCACTGCACCGGTACTTTAGTAGGGTTTTTCTGCATCACACAGCATCTCTTGCATTGTGTCACCATATTTTCTATATCTGTGTCTATATTCTTCCACCACACATAACTTCTGGCTAAAGCCTTCATCTTGAATAACAGTGTGAGCTGTGTGTAGTTCTTCTAAAATTTGAGGTTGTAATTTCTTTGGTATGACAATTCGAATACCATAAAATATGGTTATTTTGTAATGAAAATTCATGTATTCTTCTTGTATCTTCTCTTCCTGATTGTATGTCTATGTAAAGCTTTTGTAGTTCTGGGTCACTAACTGTAGCTTCCCTTATTTCTTGTAATGAAACCGGCATTTCTGCAATTTGATTTAGGTAGAAAGCTTTATCATCTGTAAGTGTATCATTCCTTTCATTTATTTTAGTATGTTGCAGTCTTGAAAAGTAGTCTACATTACCATGTTCTGTAGTCTTTCTTAGTCTAATCTCATAATCAAATCCTGTCAAAAAATTAGCATAGTCTACAACAAAAGTGTCGTATGACTGTAATGGCGGGTGTTGCTTTCTTTGGGTGTAGAATTCTAGCTGATGGTTGTCCACAATGAGTATTATTTTCCTGCCATAGCAACAATGGAACAAAGTCTTCAGTCCCCATACTAGTGCAGCGGCTTCCTTGTCTAACTGGCTGTAACCTTTCTCCGCTTTTGTGAGAGATCTTGAAACGAATGCTATGGGTCGCTCAGACTTATCTGGCATAATATACGCCAAATCCAGTGGGTGATGTAACCGGTAAATTTTCATGGAATGATGTAAGTACTTTTTCTCCACAAATTTCAGTTTTCAGTTCTTGAAATGCTTTCTCACATTCTGTGGACCATATAAATTTTGTATTTTTTATAGTAATTTGTACAACGGAGTTAGTTTTGATGCTAAGTTGGCAATTAATTGTTGATAATAATTTACCATTCCCAAGAATGTACGTGGGAATGTAACATCTGTAGGACAGGGACTATTCTTTATATCATTTATATTCTCTTATGTAGGGTGTAATCCTTTTTATTTATTTTCCAGAAATCGGTTACTTACCTAGGACATACGTCCTAGGTAAGTAACCGATTTCTGGAAAATTTACATTTCTTCCTGTTTAGTCCACATTCCTTTAATCTGTCGAGTACTTTCCTGATTCTTTGTAATAATTGTATGTATTTATGTAAGGCAATATCGTCACAAAACAAGCTGTGCCTTCTATTGCTTGAAGCGTTTGATCCATGTATCTTTGCCAAACATTTGGTACAATTTTCACTCCGAACATTAATCTTTTTACTTTGTATGTGCCTTTGCATGTACTTATATATACTTTATATACTTTAGCCTGCGTCTCTGCTGTATCTTCTTCATGTGTAAATATGCTTGGTTTATATCCAGTGTACAAAAATATTTTCCACCACTAATTTTTATAAATATTTCGTCATCCCGGGAAATGGGGTAGTTATCATTTTCCAGATTTTTATTTAATGTCGCTCTGTAGTCTGCGCACAAGCGAACCTTTCCATATTGTTTCATAATAGGAACGATTGGTGTCCACCATTGTGAGTTTGTAATATTCCTTCTATTTGTAGCCTGTCAATTTCTGCTTCTACTTGAGCTTTAAGTGCAAATGGCACTGGACGTGGCTTCAAAAATACTGGTACTGTACCTTCTTTTTATTTAAACACTGCTTGTTAATCTTTTATTTCTCCTATTTCTTCAGAAAATAAGTCTTAGTATTCTTCTATTAATTGTTTTAATTTCTCTGTAAACTCATTTTCTGTAATGACATTTTCTTCTTTTTGTAGTGAATTTACATCAAATTGTAGGTTTAATTTCGTCATCCATTCTCTTCCTAATACTGAATCCACTTTTCTGTCAATAACATAGATTCTTCCTACCACATCTGCTTTTTATTTAATATTGAAATTACAGGTTTCCAGTGGGTGTATTATTTCTCCTGTATATGTGTATTTATGGATGTATGTTCCAATTTCATACATACATACATACATAAATTCACGCCTGTTTTCCAGAGGGGTAGACAGAGACTACGGATTTCCATTTGCTACGATCCTGACACACTTCTCTGGCTTCGTTCACTTTCATAACATTCCTCATACACGCTCGCCGGTTTAAGGTGCTCTTAACCTGGCCTTTATCCAGAACGTCTCCGATCTGATCAAGAAACGTTCGCCTAGGTCTTCCCCTTGCGATTGTTCCATTCACACTAGCCTCATAAACTTTCTTAGTCAGTCTGTTCTCGTCCATTCTTTCTACATGCCCAAACCAACTTAACATACCCTTTTCTATTCTCGTCACTATATCCACTTTTATGCAGCATCTCTCTCTAATCACACTATTTCTTATTCTATCTTTCAGAGTCACACCACATATATTTCTCAGCGCTCTCATTTCTACAGCATTTATTCTGCTCTCATGCTTCTTTTGCCATACCCAACTTTCACTTCCATGCATAAGTGTGGGCACTAATAGTGCTCAGGTTGTTGAAATTATTTTTGTAATATTCTGCAGAGCATGTTGTAACTGCTGCACCTGTATCCTCCTCTATAGTGTGTGGTTTACCATTTAGTTGTTGTGTAATATTGAATTTATCATTTTGCATGTTGTTTATGTAGAATATGTTAAATATTTCATATATTTCATCTTCATCCATGGACTGTTCATCTACTATCTCTAGCTGTTTCTGTTCTCTGAAACATACTGATTGAATGTGTCCTTTTTGTTGCATTTCTTACAGAACATTACTATGATCTTTCTGCATTAGTATTACCATTAAATAATTTGTTATCTTTCACTGTACGATTTGTTTGTCTATATAATCTTTTAAAGTTAGCGACCTGCCTTTTTTAATAGCATGTTCATAAATCATAAATATTAAATACTTATATTTATACTGCTCATATATTTGTGCATGCAGTGGCTACCTTAAAAGGTTATGCAAGTGACTGGGAATTTATTGTTTTTTTTATTATTGTGAATGCATTCTTGTAATAACCACTGGTGGTCCTAAAATAAATAAATAAATAAAAATAAATAAACAATTTGTCTTTTAGTCTGCACTGCGTCGCTGAATGATTTACTTTTCCACACCGGAAACAACACTTATTTTTCTTCCTTGTTTATTATATATATTGTCTGCATTTGTATTTTTATTTAATCCTTGGTATGTATTTGTATTTTACTTTGTTTGTACATTATTTGGTCCTTGTTTTCTATTGATATTTTGTTTATTTTTGATTGAATGAATATCTGAACCCATGTGTTTTGTTTTAGCTTTGAAAGTCTCAATCGCCAATGCAATCTTAATTATATCATCTAATTTTGTAGAATATTCTTGTAATAATCTTTCTTTGATTTCAGAGTTACACAACCCTCGTATGAACTGTACTCGCAGATGAGTCTCAAAAGGGCTATGCTTGCAATTATTACAAATAAAATTACATTTGCCGCCTATTTCTTTTAATCCTGCCACATGCAAATAGCAATGCTTTAACACTCATGTTTTGGTCGAAGCCAGTATTTGTTGCTGGGCTACTTCCCCGGTTTAGAGGCAATGTGATTTCTTAATAATGTTACGAGGTCATCAAATGTTTTGGTTTGTTGACACTCTGGTGCTGTTATATTCTTTAGCACTTGGTAGTATTTAGGACCAACACAATTAAGAAAAATTTGTAATTTTGGAGTCTTTGTAAGTAGGACGAAAATAATTCGTTATTTTCATCGTATGGTTGCAGCGAAATACCACCAACCGATTTATTATTATTTTGTAACGCTTGTTGTAATTGAGTTTGCTGTAACTGCATATCTCGCATCGTTTCCATCATTTGGAACAAAAATTGCCCTAGTTGCTGCTCCATTGTCGCCGTATTTTGTGCGTACGTAAATGACGGAAAAGGAAGGTGGGAAGCGGATTATCATCGGATTATCATCACAGGCTGTGAACCCTTGGAATAAAAGGAAAAAGGTGTACAGGAGTACGTGGGCTTTTTTTCTGCTCGCGAGGTTATTTTACCTTTTCACTTACAATTCACCATCCTCGTCGCCAATCTGTTGTGTTTGTACGATATATATAAATAATAACTGTCGTTAATGTAAGACGTATCTTTATTCGTAAGTAGCACATGGAACAGTGATTGCATGAAAAGTCTGAGAAGTATTAAACTACTACTGTTAAACATTAAGCTATTTAACTTATTAAAACTATTTAGTTTCAGTTTCTTTTTAGGAACCATGGTCACGAAGACATTATTAATTTATTTATAATATTGTTTTTTAAATAAATAACGCTCTACAATTTATTTATAGATTTTAATCCACCAAAATAGTACAAAGCAATATACAAAATGTTTGCGTAACATAATAGTTATTTGTTGCTACAGGCGTACCAGATCGCGACTCTGATCAAGGACTACATCGAGGCGGTCCGCGGGCCCGTGTCGCCCGCCGTGGCCGCGCCCGGCGACGCGGGCCCGCCCGCCTCGTGACACCCGGCCGCCTAGTGCCAGTGCTTCCACGTCCGGCGCTAACGTGCACGCGCACGCGCACGCACGCGCACGCGCACGCACGTAGCGGGAGAGGATACGTTCGACACTAGCGGGGCATTAGACTCACCACCGCACACGATTTGAACCACATGCACGACACGACCCAACGAGAAACATTCTCGAAACCATTTTTAAATTAACTAAATATTGCGCGTAGTCAATTGACTTACTGCGTATAAATGTTTTTAAATTATTTACTGTTCGAGTCTTCCATTTTACTATTGGGATAGTCAGTTAATATAAATCGTGTGGGTGTCTTTTATTGCTATTTCGACTCCAAGTATACAACCGACTCTAAATTAATTCTATATAAGGAGTTGTCTACTTGGAGTCCGCGCTCTTGCGGTTCGAACACAGTTGGTTACGCCAGTCACTTAAAGAAGTAAATGTTGAACGGACTAAGTAAATGGAAAATAAATGCATCGGCATTAGCTCAAGATGACACAAACGACGACTTGCGAGTGTAAGCGAGTTGTGTATACGTTTTTTTTTATATTACAATTAGTTAGACATAATTTGTGAACACATAACGCATTTACTTCACGAACAACAGGTCTGAACAAGTGGTGTTTGGTTTCGAGTGTCAGAATGGACGATTTCAGTTGCCAGAAAAAGACGGGGAAGCAAAAATATATCCACATAACGTCATAGTCATTAAAATAATACAATTTAAACCCACTATTATATAATAGTTGTTATATTCCAATATATTGAACTCCTCACAGTAAATTTACGCCAGTATTATTACTGTTAAATTGTATGTTAGATTAAATTTGGCAGGTAGACGCGTTGAAAGTTGATGTTTAAGATTTATCTGGTGGTAGATAGTAATCAATCTTATTCCCCTTTTAGTCTTTGGTAAGTTAACATCTAGTTGTATTGACATTTTGAAATGTGTGTTTAAACGACTCTAGAATATATAAAATGTCGGTATTAACGGCAACGCCAACCCACTGTGAATCATTCTAATATGATGTTCTACTATAATGTATTCGTTGTAGAAATATACTATGTGTAATAGTGACTGTGTGAGCTACAGTCCACTATTGAAATAAGAATACGTACAAATATATGTAAACGCGAGTTGGACCCAGTTGTTAGACATTTAATGATTGCCATGGGAGTTGCTATCTGAGGGCAATTAACGGCTACTTAGAGTAAATGTTAGGGGAAAGAATGTAAAGCTTTGATTAGTATGTGCTACGTGTGTTCTTATTTCTGACTGTACTTACACACACTTTCAGATTCCTACTCTCTATCCTATTTAAGAATATCTCTATCGAAATATCTCCTGTAGAGACCCTATAGTACGTAAAGTGATATATATTTTACTTTATAATCTGCCTAAAAGTATATTTTGTTGTGTTGTGCCTTGTATAAAGCTGAAATGATGCTGCTGATCTAAGCCTACCATTTAAATCTCTACAAATTGCATTTATCAATTAAAATATCGAGTTTTAACTAATTATAATGGCTGTCAGCACATTATGTAGGCGAGTTGAATTCTGTGAGTATTTGTGCAAATTTATTGTGACTGCAAAATAATTACTGATTGTTTAAAAATATAACTTCTATCATGCATAATACACTATATTGCACATGTTATGTCTCAATATTTTATTGTAATGTAATAATAAAAATATATTTGATATTGTAGAACTAATTGGAATGTAAGAAAACTTAATTACACATAAGTTATGGAGCCGTCATTTTGTTCAGTTTATTGTTGGAGAATGTTTTTGAATAATATCTTTGGGTTGATATGGCCCCATACCAGTTTATTACATATTATATATTATGTAATGTAAGAAAAGCTTCTAAATATTTTGTAGTATAGTGGTTGGTATACGCATAGTCGACTTTACTTTCCTGTACACTATACATCGGATCGGTTTTGTTGTTCAACAAACACTGCCGTACCGAATGTATCGCACCCGAATATATGTATAGCAAACCCCAACAATTTATTAACAACACGGGGGATAGCAAACCTAGATTTGTAAATCGATTGAGAATAAACAGGAAACAGGCCACCAGCCACTACGGCGTTTGTGTATCCTAACCACTGAGATGTTTGCGTGGCAACCACTGAGTGTTTGCGTGGCAACCACTGAGTGTCTGCGTGGCGACCGCTGAGTGTTTGCGTGGCAACCACTGAGTGTTTGCGTGGTGACCACTGAGTGTTTGCTTGGCAACCACTGAGTGTTTGCGTGGCTACCACTGAGTGTTTGCGTGGCAACCACTGAGTGTTTGCGTGGCAACCACTGAGTGTTTGCGTGGCAACCACTGAGTGTTTGCGTGGCAACCACTGAGTGTTTGCGTGGCAACCACTGAGTGTTTGCGTGGCAACCAGTGAGTGTAGTAAGTGGTCACCTCGCTACTGACAATGCAATGACAAGAACTGAAGTTCGCCTGTGTGTACTAAATGGATGGCTGGCTGTAAATAAACGGGAATAACATTACCTCTTTAATCGTATCCACGCATGTAGTCTACATTACCTCCTGATTGTAAAACAATGTCATTGGCATTTTCTCCTTAGTAGTACTATCTTAGAGAATAGCTGTTGATAAGTCACGAACTATTCAGCCCCGCTACGTGTGTGGAGCGAAGTGTCCCGGCGCCATCGCGCAATTGACTACACAGTTGTATATCTGACCTCTTTGGTGCTTCGACCCGGAGTTGCTTAGCTTGAGTTTCTGATCTCATATTGAGTATTATTTATTTAGATGCCATATTTTGATTTACGAGCAATATTTGATTAGGATTTATTTATTTTTAATTACCTATGTATTTTAATAATAACTTTGTATATAATTGGTGAACCAAAGACTTGAAACGTCCCTTTGGATAATTATTATCTTTTACTTATTCCAATTTGACATGTAAATAATTATTATAGATATAATAGTATACTCATTGACGTGAAATTCTCGTAATATCATAGAGGCTGAAATTATATTAAATTATTCAAAGTTTTGGCATTCGGCACGTGTTTAGCTTTTGGCTTATCACAAGTCGATTATTTAATATTATGATATATTTTTAACACAATTATTTCGATGTATTACACGATTTTAAAATTTATATGCGCACGTTGTTACAGAACTAATGTGAAATTTGTTTGGTTCTTTGTCGCCTTCGTCTTTCTAAAGTTGTTGCTCGCAACAAGACGTGTACAAAGCGCGCGTCAAAACTAACATAAAGCACTATATCTATAGACAATATTTCAGATAGAATCGTTTCTAGTAGACGTAAGTTTAAGAACTAATATAGGATAATGTACGTCAGTGAAGCATCGACAGTGAGCACTCCACGATACGTTAGGAACTAGCCACCACTCACACTGCCCGAATAGACTGAAGGTGTCCAAATATTTTATCATTTTTGATCGATTGTTTTTGTTACATTGTGTATGGAATTTTACCCAATTATTTGAATGCCAAATAAATGATTACAAAGTGTTTGTGTATTTTTTATTTTATTGGAAAATTATTTTATTGTACAGTTAATTAATACTATTTGATAGAACTATTGTGTAACTAATCCTAGGTAATCGTCCATCAATGTTCCAATGGCGAACTGAAAAGAAATACCAACATTATTCACTAAATAAAACAGTATTTTTCTAGGGTTGCACGATATATCATCAAGTTACTCCTTAAGATCATTCTAAAAGAAATTTGGCTAAAGACTTTCTTTTTAACCAATGAGGGCTTCCTCATACAACAATTTCTGATGTATGTTTTCTATTATGTATTCTTTCCATGTGCGTAGACCATCCTTGATTTTAGGTAGATACCACATATTTGTTAAAGCTCTAATACACTTTCAATCTATTTATTCCACTAGTCCTTATAATCAGTCCCCCGATTGGCGAGGACAAGTGGCAATTTTATCCAAAACCCTACCATGACAATTGGGTTAATCTTTACCTATACCTACGTATACATGGATTTTATTAAAGAATAATAAGCAAAATATATAAATAAGTGGACTAACAATGCCGGTAGCGTCGACTCTGGTGCCCACAATCTTGAGCCTGATGACGTCCTCCTCCTGAATGACGTTATCCTCCTGTTTACTCTTGTAGCACGGCGGGTTCACGTTTGGACAGAACTCCATGTCCGCTGGGATGGACTGTAATACATAATAGGCTATTAGAATGTAACGGTTAACACATATGCGTCAGTATAGCCTGTAGTCTTTCATATTCTTGTCATCAGCCTTGGCAATTCGTCCTAAAGTAGTAAAAGAATAAAAGGAAGGTTTACATTATGGTCCTTGTGTAATGGAGCCTAAATAAACCTGAGCAATTTTAACGATTGGGCAGATTTAAAGCCGTCGGTAATTACAGTCTTCTCCCTAGCCTTTATTATTCTCAAGTCACTTGGGGTCGGCTCTTCTGGTCTAACCGGATTTGACTGGATATCAGTTTTTACACGGAGCGGCTGCCACCTGACCTCCGCAACCCGAAGGCTAACGATACCCTAAGGCTAGACCAGTGTCAGGATATTATAGGGCACTGACTTACCAATAACGACTGCCATAGATGTTCATGGCAACCGGGACCGACGGCTTAACGTGCTCACCAAGGCATGGAGCAGGCGATAATATTCAATCAATATGCACATAATTTCGAAAAGTCATATAACTTCCGAAAGTCGGAAGTGCGCGACGTGGGTTTGAACCCGAGACCCTCTGCACTGCAGTCTGTTGGTCTCCCCACTGAGCTATCGCTGCTATAATTTAAATACAGTATTGTTTCCAAATTTGATTTAATAAATAACGTAGTACTTACATGATGTGAAATAAAGCAACTGAGTGGACCAATTTGTGCAAACATTCCAACCTGCAAAGAGAATTAAATTCACATTACACATTTATGTGTACAGTCGGTACACCACACAACATCAACATAAGTATCTAAATATTGAACAAAATTAGTATTGAATGAATATAATGAGTGAATAATTTTTCTATAGTTATAAACTCTTAATTAATGAACCTGATATAAAATGAAAGTTATAATAATATTGCATGGGTGGTATAGGTTTTTTGTAATACTCTGTTTCTCTGTTCCTTTCTGTTAAATGGATTTGGATGAAACTTAGCAAATACCATCTCTTGAACACATGATACATAGTCCAAATTGAACCAAAAAAGCGTTTATACATTCGAAAATGCGAGCGTTATCTTATGTCTGCCTCCGTGAGGCAGCTGTAGTGAATGCGACTGCTGTGCGAGTTCGAATCCCGGGTCGGCCCAACAAAAAGGCGTTCAGAAGTTGGCGGTGTTAGTCACCCCCGTGCCTAGAAAAGCACGTAAAGCCGTTGGTCCTGCGCCTGATCTCTCTCATTATTATTATATAACATAAACTATCGAAACATGTAACTATGATATGAGACGCACATATACTCTAATCAGATCACAAGTTATTGAGGGTCAGTTCTTTGGTAATCAATCATTGTATTAGGCAGTTATAGTACAAAAAATGATTTGAAAATCAATTCTCAGTAAAATTCATACAAAGGTCTCCAAGCTGCTATTGAAAATTACTTGGCAGAAAACTCAAAATAAAACTTTGTCCTTCACCGCAGTTGCATACACTATTGGCAGCAGTGTCAGTTTACCTAGTTAGTTGTTATTAGTACTGCCTTTCTGACTCCATCATTGCAGTACTAAAACTAAATTTGCATAAAATTCAGCCATAATTATATATAATTTGATTTTCTGTAGAATTTAATAGAAAATAGAATGTAACCCAAGTTTCCTACCTTGTTAACTTGTGTGACAATAGCATCTAACACTTCTCCTTTGAATGGCCGGAACACAATAGCCTTGTACTTGACAGGGTACACCACAAAGCCCTGACCTGGCTGAATCAGGCCTGCTCCTATACTATCTATGGCTGTGACTGCTATTACAAAACCATACCTATGGAGGTGAAAAATTATTAATTAGATCCTAAAATTAATTATAACTTTGCTATTTATAAACCTTACTTACTGATGACCTGGTTCTACTGGAAGAGGAGCCACTACTACTGACTAACACTAGCAGACAGAAGTAGGGAAGTAGATCTAGAAATGAATTCAAGCAAAACTAAAATGATGACAGATTCAATGGGCAACAGACATAACCATCAACGGGCAGAAACTCGAATACATAGAAGAATATGTAGGCCAGATTATATGACCAAATGTCCAAAGAAATAGACAAAAGAATTGCAACTGGGTGGAAAAAATACTGGGCCCTGAAAGAAATAATGAAAAGCAAGGAACTGGGCGTGAAGATCAGGAAGTAGAGTTTTGATACCTGTATCACTTATGGCTATGAAACTTGGGCTTTGACGAAACACCATAGCAAAATGTCAGAGAGGTATGGAAAGAAGTATGCTAGGTCTGAAACAAATAAACAAAGTCAGAAGTACAGACATCAGGCAAAAATCTAAATTACCAGATATCCTGTCACATATCGATCAACAAAAATGAAGGTGGACTGGACATATGCTCTGCTGCAAAATGGAGAAATGTTGTAAACAGTTTGGTACCCAAAGGATAGCACTAGAAGTCGAGGTTGTAAAGCAAAAAGATGGGAGGACGATTTGAAAATGACTGAGACCCCTATGGATAAAAGTGGCGGCAGACAGAACACACTGGAAAGAGTTGGAGGAAGCCTTTTTTTTTATACCGAAACAAGGGATATTCTGTAATATAAATGTAGATTTTAAACTTTTAGATTTACTTTTATTTTCATATTTTACTTTTAAATGTTAAGATTTTTTTATGTGTGTTCGGGAAATAAAGTCTTTATTATATTATTATTTACAAAAAAAGTAAAGAATGCATTACATACACAGACACACCAATAATATCACTTGGTTAAATAATTACTAAATATACTGAAAAAACTTAAGCAATTAAATTATGCTATCCACGGAATTGTATCTAAAATATAAGATTTAGTGCGTCAACTTAAATTATCTATTATATATTATTTTTATCGATTTCAACACTTATCCTCACATACATAACCTCTAAATATGAACTACATGAATTGTTATACTTACTTTCCTGTGCAAGTACCTTCGACCTCGGTATACAATTTCTGCTTGACTATGTCAAGTAATTGAGGACCGAAATATCGAGGATGTAGAAGAATTTCATGTTCTAAGGATATCTGAAACATTTGTTTACAAAACAGTAACACAAAAAACATGAGTGTTATCTATTAAACTGGCGTAAAATAACATTTTACTTACGTGATAAAACATGGTGAGCTATGTTTTTATTTTAATGAAATATGTTCATCTATACTTCCTGTTAACAAATTATAATTCATAAAATTCGTATCGAATTCAATCCTTTGGCATAAGCGTCACAAGTCACAACAAACTAAACTACAAAACTACAAAGCAACTGTCACTTTAATGTCAAAATTGTCAAACGTATTAAATTGTCAGTGGTAATAAAATTGACATTATCGATAGAATGACGTGCTCAGTTGTGACAGGAAGCTGTGTTCTGTGGAGATTACGTAGAACGGAGCAAAGTACTAGTGATGACCAAGAATCAATTTCTACATTGATGATGAATACGATGCATGTAATTGTTTACAAAACCATTCTCTTTTTCTATCATACTTTCGAATGAAACTTTCTATATTACTGCTATCGTTATTATCTAATTGAATTTTGATTTGGTGAATATCATGCAAGTTGAAACTTGCTTGACAAACAAGAGTTTTATTCGCAGCTTACTCATAAATGTTGAATTATTTAAGAATATAAATTGCTGATGATATATGACTTATATGTTAACATTAATTTATATGAACACTTAAATTACTACTTTATATTTAGGATGATTGTTTTTACTACTCTAACAGACTGTATTAAGGTAATTGATAGACAGTGTCTGTTTTTTTGTGTTTAATATTAATTTAGTAAAATGTTAAACTACAGATGGTGCATCTAGTTTTCTGTATCTTTAAATATTGAAATAGTTCAGCATTTCTTTCCTAACTTTTTGAATCAATTATATCGATACTAGATTAATTCAAAACTAAAATAATGTATAGTTTTTGCCAGCACTATGATTACTCAAAAATGCCAAATGAATGGCAGACCTATGTGTATCGTAATCAGATTGTTGTAAAAAATGGCAAAAACTTACGATTATTTATTTAAATTACTATTGATAGGTGATTCTGGAGTGGGAAAAACGTCTATATTGTTTAGATTTTCAGAGGATGCTTTCAATATTTCATTTATATCCACTATTGGTAAGTACTTTGATTCATGTCTGTAAATCAAAGGTTATTGTCAGATAATTTTTTGTACGTATATTGTCATGAACAGGATTTTTTGTTTCCATGTTCATTGTGGCTATTTTTTATTTTTATGATACATATTCATGGCGGATAGGGCGCGGCGCCTTGATAAATGGAGCCCTTATCGAATTAAATAGATCGAGAGTTCATGACATCATACACACTAATTAATTAGTTGGCTCCCAAATAACAGTCGACTGGTTGTTGCAGGTATCGACTTTAAAATTCGTACGATAGATCTCGACGGGAAGAAAGTAAAATTACAAATATGGTGAGTTGGTCTTTGTACTTTGATTGTTGCTTTTGTTTTTTTATGAAGTCAAGTGTGTCTGTTTCGAGGTGAGGTCATATTAAAGTTAGTGGCCTGTTTTCCAACCGTAAATAAGTAATGAGCTAGGACAATGTACCCACTTCCTTTCTTTAGTCTGTGAACACAATGATTCAAGTTGTTGCTCTATAAGACAACAGAAAACAAAACAATAATTTACATTAGCACTGGAGCTGTGGCCTCAATCACTGACTTGTAATAGCTGTGTGTAACTAGTACAGCATTTATTTATACATACTAATACATGAAAATTAACATAATTATGATAAATGTTATCTTGTTGTTTAATTTTGGAAATTAATTTAAATTATTGTACAACATGAACATGTTCTCTTTGTATTGCAAGTTTTTTACTAAACAATATTTGCATAGCTGTTAATATAATACAAATATATTCTTCCAGGGACACAGCAGGGCAGGAAAGATTCCGTACAATTACGACAGCATACTACCGAGGATCAATGGGCATAATGCTTGTTTATGATGTAACAAACGAAAAAAGCTTTGAAAATATTAAAAATTGGATAAGGAATATCGAAGAAAATGCAAGTGCCGATGTTGAAAAAATGATTCTTGGAAATAAGTGTGATTTAGAGGCTAAGAGACAGGTAAGGATGTCAATGCAAAGATAATTATAACATTTTTCAATCACATAGATTAGATAAGATTACTTGAATATTTATACTCTGTAATTCTGATGAATGTTGATTAGTTAACTGAAATTACTTTTCTAATATCTATGTATGGGCAATAGCATATTAAGCTTTATTTGACTTGTCTAGATAATTTCTAATGACTTTAAAACAATATTAATATCTGCCGATGGAGGTAACATGTTGCACTCTTAATAAAACAGAGACTTAACTCGAAATTTTGAAGTCAGGCAATTTGAACTCTAATATTGTGTTAGTTAGAGATCAAATTGCCTAACTTCAAAATTGAGAGTTTAGTCTCTGTTTTATTAAGACTAATTAAGAGTGATTATTGTGTACTATGACAACATTATTTATTTATTAAATATAAAAGAATATGATCACAAGGGTCAAGGCATATTATGAATCTGCCACTTACAGCTCTTACAAATATGAAATGAAATTCATCATGTTCCCTCTTTATTCTTCAATTTTACTCACAATTTTGTAATTAACTCACTGAAGCATACTGAAATGCTAGTGCCAGAATTATAATCAATTAAATATTCCATATTGAACATTTTAGTAAGACAAGACTTATATAAAGGCACTTATGATTTTATCTTTCCTAAAAACAGCATAGTGTACTTACATTGTAGATGAATTATTTCTTAGTTGACCTATTTAGTGGCAGCGGCACACCGGTGGCCCGGTCCAATAGGTTTGCAATTATATCTGGCATTCCAACAATTGACAGATTAACTGACAATATCAAAAGTTATTGTGTTAAAACATAATAATTATTAGCAATTAATCATTATTTATGTGTGACATTTAATCAAGTATATTTATCTTATATATATATATATATGAAGTAGTATTATTTTATCATGTGTTGGTGCTGATAAGTGGAAAATTAATGGTTATAATATGCATCCTACAGTATGTATGAATCATTAATTAGTGTACATAAGCAGGCTGACTAACTAGGCTAACTCAATAAAAATAAAATTTGCCACCATTACCATAATATGTAGTTAGTAATGTTTTAAATCGCATCTGACAGGGTTGATAGCTTTGTCAGCATTAAAATCAATTGATGATGATTATGTCACGCGCTAACGGAACTTTTTGTTACATTCGTGTGACGTCATTCAATGAGTCTTCATGTCAAAAGTTATTGGAGACTTATTCTTACTAAATAGATATTACTATCTAATAGACCTATGTCGAAATAAAATGACGTCATTAATTCTCATTACGAAGACGTAGAAGAGCTATTAGACAAAAACGTCTACTTGATGAGAATTAGCACCCTAATATGTGACTGGTCTAATCGCTGGTCGCTTCGGTGAAATTAGTTCGCACGGGCCAATCATGTAACTTTTGCGAGCATTACAATTAGGACACATGTATGTATGACGGCTATTGTGGATCATACAAATTTTTGTCCCAAGCGAGTTGCGAACCCGTGACATTTGGCTCAGTGGAAGCGGCGTGGTGACCACTTAAACCCCTACGTCATCCGTAGCAATGTTTGCGTAATCATATTCTATTAACGGCGCCTTATACATTAATCTCATTATAATTAAAAGCGTACATACATATAATATGTACAACGAAAAAGTTCTAATTGAATCTGAGTGACATTTTCATGATGGTGTTATCGTGACATTAGGGTTACAAGTTTACAAAATCTCTCTCTTTTTAGGGAGTTTTTGCACTCTCTGAGAGTCAGTATGTTGTTCTTGTCTATTCACAACAGCACTTAATATTGCGTAGATAATAAGATGAAGGGATTAGTTTTCACCATGTTTATTTACATTCATATAATGTATGTGAATGTTTTTGTTTGTCGCAGGTGTCAAAAGAGCGGGGCGAACAGTTAGCAGTAGAATATCAGATTAAATTTATAGAAACTTCAGCAAAAGACTCGTTAAATGTCGAATCAGCGTTTTATACTTTAGCAAGGGATATCAAGGCCAAGATGGAGAAAAAACAGGTATGTCGTTGTTTTTATATTTATATTATACTTAACTACAATTATTAGTTCGAGTCAAAGGTAAAATCATTCGGAACACATTGTAACACTTATAAGCGTCAAATGAAAATGCAAAAGCATTCAGTAAATTACATGTAGCGACATACATAAGTGGCTGAACAATGAATGAATTGCAAAAGCCTTTTATGTATTGTAATATTACTATTTGTCATTTATAAATTGCCATTAAATTAACAATCTATTCATCATCATCATCTCAGCCGAAAGAAGTCCACTGTTGGACATATGGGGAGGCCTCCCCGAAGGATTTCCAAACAGACTGGTCTCGGGCCACCCGCATCATAACTTTTATTGCTATTAATCTCTTAACCAACGCTAGGACGCCGGCATCCGAGCTTAACTAGACTATGTTATGATAGTCTTCTTTTGTTTGAATAACTTGTTTGTATCTTCGTATTTTTGATAACTGGATTAGTTGAGAGGTTAAAATTTGGTTATTATTGCTACGATTAAGATGAATCATCATCAATACGAATCATTGAATATCTCATAATTGTTTAGCGACTTATGCCACCAAATGAACTATCTAATATAGCTAAAAATGAATAGTTTATGGTACATGAATACTAATATTAACCAAATCCCAGAATAATACTGTAGCAGTTTTTAAAGGCGCGCTCTCTAACGTGTTCCTGAATGATTTATAGTAGCCAATGTTGAATGTGTGCCAATAATTGAATAGTTCTCGAGTCAAACGCGCATTTAAAACGTTAAATGACAGTCATCTTAGCATATGTCTCCTCATTATATAAAAATACATACTACATTATCCCGGTCTCACAACGGTTGGGAATGTCACTGAATGCATAACAACTCGGTTTTGATTCCCGCGAAGGGCAAGTGGTATTAGGATTTTCTGTCAAGAAATTTGCAGTGACACGGGTAGAACTGTTCTCGGATAATAGCCATATACCTACTCGCTCTCAATTATATAAGAATTCAACCCGTAGTCCGAAATATAGGTGTAATATTAGGTCTTTAACTATGAAATTGCAGTTGTCCTACATTTAATTTCGTGGTTTCTGTACAAAATGCAATGGTTATTTTAAATATTAATTTTTATTTCGAGAGTAGATTATATATTTTATTCATGTATTATTTATAATAAATATCAATTACCTTTTATACCAACTATATTTAAAGGTATATCGTTTAGTGTCTGCCCGTATTCGTTGTTTCAATTCGCCTTAATAACATGATGGTTGATGTTTTTGTTATTTTAAGACAAACCATAGTGGCCTAAAACAAGCAAACATAAAAAATTTATGAAATAGTATGAAAACCACGACGTCACCGATTTTTTGTCATACAACGCGGCAACTTCATATTGAAACCCCTATTACATTTCTGCCTAACCGTTCAAAAATAAAGTCGTGACTATGTTATATACATATTACGCACAAGGAAAACTGTGTCTTAAGTCTTGATAACATACCTCCTTCATTGCATGGGATGATTAGGTCATATGGAATGCCCTTATCAGCAGCTACTGATTGTCTGACAGCAATACTCTCAGTGTTGCCGCTTCAAACAATCAATTATTATAGACATGCTAAAGTCACTTGTCCAATGAATGTAAATAATATTAGTCCTGTAGTAAACTGTCCCACTGCTGGGCATGGGCCAGTTTACGAACCTTTAGGCTATAGTCCAAAACGCTGGCCCAGTGCGGCTTGGCAGACTTCATATATCTTTGAAAACATTATGAAGAACTCTAAGATAAGCAGGATTCCTCGCGATGTTTTCCTTCACCGTTAAAACGAGCGATCATTTACTATTTAATACGCACATAACTTCGAAAAGTTAGAGATGCGCGCCTTGGGTTCGAACTCGAGACCTCTGCGTGCAATGGTATTCTTATAATATGAAAATATTAGTTTGTTCTTTGCCTATCCCGTTAGTCCCGTGGGTTATGTTTGCGTGCGATCGTGTGGTCCTTAGTTTGATTCCTGTCAATAGCAGTTGATTTTAGTAATATGTGCGGCAGACTGTAATAAGATCGCCCTGTATTTCGTGGCGAGTTAAAAACAGGTGGCGAAATGAGTGTTATACACCTCTACCAGATTTTTCAAGGGTATACAGTAATGTATAATGTACCTACTTATATTAGATTGTTTTTTTTTTTAAATATTTCTACCAATTTGGTATTCAAATTACTAGTATTCTTGTTAACCCCTCCAATTAAGCTAGAATGCTTGTGTTAAGAGTGGGTTCACGTCAGTAGTGCAACGGGTGGCATTCGAACCCGCGACCTCTCGATCGCAGGTCCAATGCCTGATAAGGCAGTCTTCAAACAATGCTATTCCCAGTAAAAAGTTCATTGTACATTATTATGTACGTTTAGAGCTAGACTAGCTTTTGCTCACAACTACGTACGCGTTTGGTACGTACCTATTTGGAAGTAAGGATCTATATTTGTCTTTTTAGGGTTCCGTACCTCAAGGAAAACAACGGCACCCTTATAGGACCACTTTGTTGTCCGTCCGTCTGTCTGTCTGTCTGTCAAGACCCTTTATCTCGGGATCGCGTACTCAGGTCTACAGTCTCTTGAACCTGTGAAAAAATCAAACTTCTAAGTTAACGTAAAAAAAGGATACGGCCGTTTATGCCGCAAAAAACGTATATTTCGACATTCTCAAGGGAATCAAAATTTATAGGGTATTTTCCGTTGACCTACAACTATGAAATTTAGCAAGAAATACCGTCTTATACTACAAGTATAGAAAAAAATCTGAAAACAATACATTTGTAATTAAATCATAAAAAAACAGAGTCTTTATGCAAGGAACGGCGATCCAAATTTTGATTTTATAATATGTACCTGAAAATTTGTACGAATCCCTCGGTGGGCGAGTCCGACTCTTACTTGTCCAGTTTTATTTTTATTTTACATAAGTAATAAGGTTAATATAGTTTATTTCTCTTCTTCTCCGAATCTCCAACTATTTGTTGTTATTACGGATTCCAGGCGGCATATCATAAATGTCTTATAATACTCGACGTCTAGGGGGCGTATCAAAATGAAACATGCATCAGATTTTAAGTAAGTTTTAAAACTGCATTCAATTTGATGCAGTAGTTTGTGCGTGATGCGCATCAAATACACATACAGACAGACATTCTAAAATTAATTGTTGTGGTTTTTACAGCTCTTGTAAAGTCCCCATCAATTTCCTTAAATATCTATTTACAAACATCAACCAGTTACAATCGCATTATATGTTTTGATACCTATAATAGAATATACTAGATTTTGCAGGCGGCTTCGCTCGCGTAAATGTTATTAGTAGACAACAGTACTTTTTTCAGAAAGGTACCCTTTGTCCTATTCTGTAAGTCTGATGACGTGTGTGCGAATTTCATAATGATCGGTCGAGAAGTTAAAGCGTGAAGGTGTAGCAAACGAACAAACTCACATTCGCGTTAATAATATAAAAGGTAGGGTTTATTTGCATAAAAGACATGGTGTAATGGTGTAAAAAGATAATATAATAACATTCTATTCTACCACATACACACAACACCATCTAGCCCAAACTAAGCAGAGCTTGTACTATGGGTACTAGACAATGGATAAACAAACACATATACTTTTTTTAAATACTTATACAGGGTGTCCGGTAATTAATGGATAACCTGGCAATATCTTATAGTGGAACTGATGGCCGTTCAGACAAAAATATGAAAAAAAAATCTATCCTTACTACTACCTGAGATATGTTTTGTTTTTAATTACCATGTATTTAATTATTTGTTTATATTATTTTCATTCTCCATAACTGTAAATTTTGGAACATCAATGTAAATTTGAAATGGGGCCTGGTTATCCATCACACAGGTTTTTAACCTAGTTTGGAAACCAGTGTCCCACTACTATGTCATCAAAACAGTGTAGGTATACTTATTTTTGTCAACTGGGAGAAATAAATAAATATATTATAAATATATTATTATTATTATTATGTATAACTTTCTTGTATACTACGACCATAAATGAATGAAATCCATCGGTTTTTTGTTGTTTTATTATTGAACACTAATTATGCTAATAGATAGACAGTCAAAAGTATGCTATGCTATTAAAGGTTGCACTTTTTTATACTTTTTTTTTTCATTTTCTGAACGCCCTTCAGTTCTACTATAAGACATTTCAAAGTTATCCATTAATTACCGGACAACCTGTATATATACACAGAAACACACAGACTAAAACAAACATCCATGTTCATGCACACAAATATTTTACTTGTGCGGGAATCGAACTCGCGACCTCAGGCGTGGCAGCCGGTTACACTAACCACAACGCCATCGAGTCTTCAAAAGATTTTACAATTGTGAAAATATGTTGCAAATGTTTTGCTTAACATAGCATGTACTCGTAATACATTTGAGATAGTCTGATAGGCACAAAGTTACATTTTTAATGAATTCTTAAACACTATAAAAATATTTTTGTCACGCCATTTATGTAACTGTATTTTAAATAATCGGTTATTTAACACTTCAAACACTTCAAATGACAGAGTATCTTATTAAATACTAGTGACCCGCCCCGGCTTTGCACGGGTACCATAGCATCAGCTTGTCGCGTTGAGCATTTTGCATCAAGCAGAAAGCTCCCAATTGGCTTAATTTTTGTCCGACTTCTTCAACAATTGCCGTCATATTTCAAACAATTCACAAAACCTTAACGAATTATACACCTAAACCTTCCTCACGAATCACTCTGTCTTTTGGTGAAAACTGCATGAAAATCCGTTCAGCAGTTTTTGAGTTTATCGCGAACAGACTGACAGGCGCGGCGGAGGACTTTGTTTTATAATTATGTAGTGACGCGTACGTATGCAAAGAATTGATTATTTCTTACGAGCAATCAATTGATGTGAGCCAATATCGTTCCTGTTTAATATCTATCAATAATACATACTCATCAATATCGTTACATGCTAGCGATTGGTTATTTGAATTCCTGGTTATAAATAGTGACGAGATTCACTTAGGCCTTTTGTTGGCCTTTACAAAAAGTACGTTTTTGAAATATGGCATTTAGCTGCACTAGTGGCCTGTTGGGGTTCAATCGTTATAAAGGATATTTTCGTGGTCTATTGTTATAACAAGGTTAGGTAACAATCTGGGTGTTGCATAGCTGGATTTTGTCATAAATTGCCTGCAATGGAGGGATTACCCTTAGTGATAATAGTCTTAAGAACATCTCAATATTTGTCTTAAGCACAGGACAAATATTTGTAATAAATGCATTTAGACGGATTGTCATCTCTTGCTTATATGTTAATAAAATAAAATAACACAGGGATTATCTCTAGAGAGTAATCTTAGAAAACAGGCATAATTTGACTGAGTTATGCATGTCAGTTAATGTCAATCATATTTTCCAGTTCCATGTTTTCAAGTTAAAAATGTGTTGCCGTGTTGCCTTGGATTCGATGTCCGAGTCGGGCAGTAATAGGGATTTTTGGTTAAGAAATTCTAAGTGGCAACATGGTGATAATGCCGAGTAGTACGCAATAGGCACCAGTGCACGTTGGTCTAATTCCATTGCTTTTAAAATGTGGGAGTAATACACTACTGTCTTCCAATACGTATAAAAACAATCTTCGAAGCGTTTGCCCGGCAGTGGAACATCCCTCTGCCGGGCAAACACCTCTCCCTTAGACTTAAATCACTCTATTGTGTGGGCATCCCCTGTCAATCCCTTTCAAAGGCGTCCAGGTCGTCTCGCCATCTCCTTTCGGTCTGCCACGTCCCCTATTATATATATAAAAGTAATAATTATGTGTACTAGTAGAGCTATAAATACTGACTCATGAACTTTCGCCAATTACACGTCATTTACATTGTTATGTGAGTTACAATTGTATCAAGGTCTTATTCATAAGCGAGCCTATTTGTGATGCCGTGTCTCCGCCTACTCTATAACTGATCATAATGAGGAATGCACAGGACACTGACACACAAAAATGCCAGGGTTATGTATCTGTGAGGTATTTATATAATATGTTCGTGTGGATGGCATAGAGGTGATGAATGCATCTGCTCTGCATAAAGTCACGAGTTTTATTGCCTGCGAAGTGTTATTAGATTTTCTGTAACAAATTCTCAGTCAGCATGGTGAAAATATGCCCGGTTGGGTTCCGTTTTAAACTGTCCCATTGCTGGGCACGATCCTCTCCTCACTGTGAGAAGGGTTAGGTCTATTAGGTGGGATCTAAACCCTTTGCTGGTAAAATAAACCCCTGTCTACTAATGCCTTTATTAGTATAGACTGAGACGGAATTGATGTATGTATTTTTGTAATAAAAGACAAAAGAATATTGTGTACTACATTTGTTCGCGTAAATGTAGGTTAAACTAGGTGACGTCAATTTTGTATACCTTAGAAACAGTGCTTTTTCCTAGTATTTCCTGTACCCGTGACATTTATTGGGTTTTCTTTAAGAAATCTCAATACGCGCCCGGAGTTAGAAAGTTGGCGGTGTTAGACATCCCGTGCCTCGGAAAGCACGTAAAGCTGTTGGTCCTGCACCGGATCTCTCGCCGGTCGTGTCGGATTATACATACGTCCCATCGGATCATGAGGGTTAGGGAACAGAGAGTGCACTTGTGTTTGCGCACGTACTTGTGCAATATAATATCTCCTGCGCAGATGGCCAGTCTCCGTCAAGAATGGCCGTCGTGACCGAAATTTGGTCTGGAGGACATTATTATTATCTACCCGTGACAACGTGTATGCGAAATTTCATGTGGATCAGTTGAGTAGTTACGGCATGAAAGCGTAACAAACAAATTCACATTTATAATATTAGTTAGAATTTACTGACACCATGTTTGCCGACAAATCAAGATGGATTTTATTATTATGTAAACCTTTTAAGTTTGGCAGATCCTCAGAATATTTTCTATGGAGAAAAGTATTATGTTATGTTTTTTTCACCGAAAAAGAACTAACCTTTGACGTTCATAAGTGTTACTTTGTGATTTTAAATAATAAACTATTTTAGACTAAACCAATTGAAATAACGTATCCAGGTCATGTTCAAATGGGCCAATTAGAGTGTCAGATCATGTGTTTTGGAAAAACTATACATCGATTCGTCATTTGAAGAATTGTATCTATATTATATTAAACTTTATCTGTCGTCTTTACTTGAATAACGTCCTCTTTATTCTTTATCTATAAGTTAGATGCCTATACTTATTTTTTATGTTATTTTACATGCAATATCATGCAAAGTAATCATTTTGTGAAAACATGATCAAGATCAATTTCAAAGCAAAGGGGGATTTAGTTGGGTCTGACACGTCTGCACTTATATAGTTTTGTTATATTGCAGTATAGTGCGTTAAAGCTGAGGGCATTTAAAAATATATATATTTGTATTTTATATTACGTAAGGTTTAGAGTAATATAGTAAAACAATTCCAAATCAGAACTATGTAAATACTCCACTCTGTGTTACTTATAATATTTCATATCTAAAGTGTGTTCTTTTGTTCCATGGCATTCTATGCGAAAACAGAAGGTAACGATCAGAGTGTATTTTAGTAGTTTTACATTTTACTGACGTATTTTAATTTTTAATTGTTGTGTGTTTTGTCTGCTTGTCTAGGTCCAGATTATAACAATTAAATAATAATTATTAATTTTGGACTAATGACCACGCTTTCGTGTTATGAAACTTTAATTGTTAATAAGAATTGTGTAAGAAGTTGCATTGCATGCGTTTAATCGTGTTTGCCATTTTGCGTTTATTTAATCAAGCTGGCAAGACTCCCAGACTTTTGGTTAGGTTTGATTCTTAAAACCGCTTGTGTAATTTATATTTACCAACAGAAGTCTGAAAATTCGTAAGTTTTTAAGGTACAAACACACTGCAGTGTAGCGTCGTGGCACTATGCAACAAATTGTAAATTTAAAATTTTCACTGCGCGACAGAGGAAGTGTGTAACTTTAGCAGTAGCATAATAGAGATGCGTCTTCCAGTCTCATTACGCTGCAGTGCAACCTTACCATTACCTAAAGGTCACGAAAGATCCGCTCATAGCAAATATGCTCACGTAACGTTGGCTCACACATATGTATCTTCATTGTAAGCCTGTTTTAAGTGGCTCTCGAGTTAGGCCGGCGATATTCGGCGTATATAACGTGAACCTAAGTGGGCCATCCCAGGATTATCAGGTGCCTATCTCAAATGTTAGGCTTCAACTTAAAATTCTAGAGTTATGTGTCGACCACCGCTTTTCAGGAGCCAGGATATAATCCTAGTTACGCTAATTTCGGAAATACATGACCTACCCATAGCCAACTACTTGGATATTTGTCATTTGTTCGCTCAAGCAGTTTGAGTAGGTAGGTACTTTATTTAACGCTGCAAATGTACCGCAACCATTATTTTATTTGATTTATTATGGATCTCCGACAAAGAATATACACAAAATTTCACGAACATATAAACATAGTTTTATAATATAAACGCGAGAATACGATCCACAAAATATAGTACGACTGACAAGAAACATCACTGGTTTTTTTGTTATTATATAATTATAGATTCGCGATATGATAGTGGACTTTGACGGCCATGAAACATCAGAACCTGTTATCTAAGATAATACGTAACAATATTTCCATTTAGTGTTGTGTCGTATCTTGTTGTTGATATCAATTTGATAATTAAATAGTTAAAGTGGTTTTGTGTCACTAACATTTCGGTCTTTCTGATGTGTTTGAAGCATACGTTGCCGTTGGAGTTAAGCTCGTGTTTTCTTTTTAATTTAATTATTATAAACATGTCAATGCTTGGCATGCCAGACGTAACTAAAAACCTATTGTGCTTGGCCGCTGGTGTGCCGCTGTGACTTAATAGGTTAATACTATAGATGAAGAGTTTTAATGTTTCAATGGAACGTAAATGCGATTTTTAATGGTAAGGGTCTCGGGTTCGCCTCCTGGGTTGGACAGTGTCATTAGATTTGTCTGTGCACAATATTTGTAAATGGTAGATAGATAAAGGATTGTACTTTGTAATTTGGGACCTTAAACGTAGAAAATGTAGATATGGCGACCGACGCTCAGTACTTTGGTAGCGTCGCATTGGATATCTTTAGGAGTCACTTCGCTAGTGCCAAGTCGACGAGTGTTATGGGTTCAATCCAACACGGCATGCAAAATTATCTGTTCCACAAATCGTTGCCCCGAGTCTGGACGTTGTCTGTTTTTTGTTACAATGCTTGTAAAGTCCTCTGCGACATACAGAGTTATCTTCGGTTCCGTAGTTGTCTTTTTAAATAATAAAATCATGTTGTCATAGGTATGTTTGCATTTTAAGAGCAAACATTTCGAAAGCAGATTATTTTAGATATATACGATAACTAACGCTAATCTTAAGCGCTTAGATAATAAATTATCAGAATTAATAGTATTACGCAAGTAGGTACTATGAATAATGTCCTCCAGACCGAATTTCGGTCACGGCGGCCAATCTTAACGGAGACTGGCCATCTGCGCAGGAGATATTATAGTGCACACGCGTGTGCGCAAACACAAGTGCACTCGCCGTTCCCTCACTCTCATGATCCGATAGGACGGTAATCCGATACGACCGGAGAGAGATCAGGCGCAGGACCAACGGCTTTACGTGCTTTCCGAGGCACGGGGGTGTCTAACACCGCCAACTTCCTAACTCCAGGCTGCTATTGTGATTTCTTAACAGAAAAACCCATAACTTTTTGTTGGCCCGACCCGGGATTTGAACCCAACCTCGTGCACAGCAGTCACATTCACTACCGCTGCGCCACGGAGGCTACTATGTATACATACTACGCGTCACCCAAGGTCTCTTACAGTATCTACTATGCATCTTATTATGACACTAATTATTTATTCAGTTATTATAATCAGTATTAGTAACTGACGGACAGCTTGACATCCATATCTTGTATCATCCGGGATATGAATAACAATGCTTGAGATAGCAGACGACCTTCGACGACTTTGCCTAATTCTCTAAATCTAAAACCATAACCCAATAAATTTATTGATTTATAGAGACTTTTATGTAAATTGATGACAACGATGACCCTAAAATTGTACACTGGGGTCATAGACATCAATTGTCATAACTGTATTATTAAATTACTAGATGTGCCCGCGGTTTCATCCGCGTTTATGAGTACTGCGCCGCCTCCGTGGGTCGTAGCGTGATGTTATATAGCCTTCCTCGATAAATGAGCTATCCAACACTAAAATAATTTTTCAATTCGGACCAGTAGTTCCTGAGATTAGCGCGTTCAACCAAACAAACAAACTCTTCAGCTTTATAATATTAGTATAGATTAATGCACTAGTTTTTCCCGCGGCTTTTCTTCGGCCTCTTCGTGGGTTAGGTTATATTAGTAACATTACTTTATTTTCTTAAATAAAATAAACCCTAAGTTACTCGATGATAATATCTACAGCTCAAAATAAAAATTTGACCCGATTTTAAAAATTATTTCACCATTACATGTTCAAAGATTTTTTTAAATTTAAATCCTTACAACAAACACAAAATCATATTGAAATTAAACTACACGGATTTTATCGCGTTGTTTATTTATCACTGTATTACATAATTTTGAAACTATTACACTACTTCTACTACTATTGAATTTTACTAATTAACTTCAAATAAACAACGCGATAAAATCCGTATATAGTAGTTTAATTTCAATGAATAACATTCGCGTAAACAGAAGACAATATTATAAAAAATCATATCTTTCCTCTTTATAATATTAGTATAGTTTAACGGACCAACGGGTTGACTCGATTATATTTGCGTATCATCCCGCGTCATAGGGTTGATTTCTGGTTAGCACAATGTGTTATTGGGTTTGCCTGTTAGAAACACACGTGCACCTCAGAATTGTCTGGGGCCAACCACTAGCCAGGCAGCATGTAGGTAATCGCTGTTTAGAAGCCAGGGCGTGGCAAATAACAGATACGCCATGCGTTCGGCACGATATACTTAGCTGTGGAAAGATACATAAACAATGACAGTTTATAAAGATAATAATAATAATATTCTACCACATACACACAACACCATCTAGCCCAAACTAAGCAGAGCTTGTACTATGGGTACTAGACAATGGATATATCTACGTAAAAAAGTATATATGTCTAGACAATGGGTAAACATACGTATATACTTTATTTTTATAAATACATACATATTATACATAGAAACACCCAGACCAAGACAAACATCCATGTCCATTCATGCACACAAATGTTTGACTTGTGTGGGAATCGAACCCGCGACCTCAGCCGTGGCAGTCGGTTAAAAGACAAGTCTCGTCCGAGAAAAATCCTGTATCACGGGGTATTTTACAAACATTCAAACAACGGACACATTCGAAACAACCGTTGGTTAATCACACAAAGTTTTGATTTCTGTAGGGATGACTATTTAATATAAGGAGAAAGGGGGGAGGCCAGGAAACCTCAGAATGTTAGGATTCAAATCAAAATTCTAGAGCGGTATGTAGACCATCGCTGTTTTGAGGCCTGGCCTTGAAAATAGTCCTAGATACGCCAATGCGTACGGCACCTAAAATATGCTTAGTTGTGGAAAAATACATAAATAAATGGTCAACAGTTACGCGATGAGCGAGCCACGTTATCGATATCGCATTTCTACTTAGCATCCGTACCACGCACCCTTTACACCGATGCGTAAACACACAAATAACTCCTGCGCAGGTGAAAGTCGCTCAAGATCTGTGTCGATAACTGTACATTATAGTAGAAGGAGATAGTCCTTACAGAAGCTTCTATCTCGCTCACGTCATAACAGTCCTGTTTGTGAGCGCCTTGTAAGCAGACTCAACACTTCTGCGTGGCAAACCGATTCTGGCTTAACTAGATTATCGGCGTTCAACAACTAACTTGAATAACGGTCTCCTCACTGGGTTAACATGCTGACATAAGCTGTTCAAAAATATTCGGTTGTGTTCAGCTTGAATCCGTTGGGCTTTAACCTATGAAATTGGCTAATTGTATAATTAAAATCGTATGTACCGTAGGATTTTTAATACAAACTATTTAAATAATGAGTATAGATTAATTAGTTTGAAAGGCAAATCCGAATTCAATGATATTGTACGTGTATAGTTGCATGATTCTAGGGCAAATAGTGTGTGTCTTAAATTTTATCAAGAATATCAGTGGCATTATGTAATGATAACGAATTGAAGCAACGAATCTGAGGTGACGCTAAGGTCGTTTAGTGTGTTCTCAAATGATACGATTTAGACCATCGTTAAACTAGGGGTCGCCGAGGTTTAGGGTTAGACCATGATTTAGTCTATGGTTCATCGCAAAACCACGATTTGTAAGACCATTTTTGTTTGAACCGTAGTTTATAGAAGTTTAAACCAGGGTTTTTAGTTAAACCGCTTTTTGTAATAAGACTGAAATTGTATAAAAAAATATGAACAACCGAAACAAAATACCCATTAAATTAGAAAGAAGAAGATACGGATTTTTCAAACCCTACAATTAACGTTAGATAAGTTAATTTGTATCTTAAGAACTAACCACATAGCGATAGTAAGTCAATAAATAAATGCACTTAGAGTTCTCCAAAATGAGCATTAGCTTTTATATATACCTTCATGTCCCAGGTTCATGATTAATCCTGTAATACCTTATAGTAGAGATATAAAGAGCCCTAAATAAAAATAGCTATTGTAGCATTTTGGAAAAAAAGATCTTCATATACATTTTCATAGTGAAATGTGGTAACAATTTATTTTGTAATTTTTTGCAGTGGGCAACTATTTTTTATTTCGGTTACCCAATAGCTCTACTACATGATGTTTCAGTATTATCCATTATTTATAGTACTCACGTGCAATACTATATAAAAATATTTTTTTAGTACATACTTCTTGATGCAATTCCGATATGTTTAGTGATCATCGTAATTACCCATTTAATTTGATTAATACATCAACATTGCCGCTAGAGGCGCTTTTAGATAATTTATGGCTCACTATATCGATCACCGTGATCAACGTATCGAAATGCATCACGAGTTATGTAAACTTATCCTCAGCCTGGATATCGTTAGTGTTGACTGATGCACATATATTGATGACTGTTTACATAAACTTAGTGTTGTACACATGTTCTTGTGTACATAAACCTAATTATGTGCGTAAAACTTAGCAATAGGAGAAGTGCTTTTCATTTTAGATAACTGATATAGTAGGTACCTATCTACACATCTCAGAAAAGACTAGCGTAACTACTGTTCAATCTATAGGTTTTATTTGATTACTAGCTTTTACCCGCAACTTATTATTATATATTATATCGTCCGTGATCGTCTGGAGCCTAAAATTTTTTTTACAAAATTATGTTTTGTGGCATCAAAGCAAAATCTGTCAACAAGCATTGAAACCTTTAACTAATTGATGATTTTTTACTTCTTCTGTAAAATGCGTCTGGACGCAGATAGAACATCTCAGACGGTCACGGACGATGCACCGAATTTGGAATTAGCTGCCTATCTATATTTAGCAGCGTATCAATATCAAACATGCACAGACAGAATAAAATTATAATACTGTAAAATTCGCATTTAATTTAATGCTGTAGCGTTTGCGTGATGCGCATACAAACACACAGACAATAATTTTAAAATAATTGTTTTGGCTTCCATAGCTCTTATAAATACACCTCACATAATTTTTCTCAAATATCTCCTATGTACAGACATCGATCAGTTATAGTATTATAATAACTATTTAATAGCTATATGTATTTTATAACATGAATTTTAATGTAGTTGCCTGAATCATTAGAATAAATTACTAGCAGGTAGATAACTTTTCAATATTATTTTCGCAAAATTAGCTTAATTACATTATACATAATTTAATTGGCTGTAAAGCGACCAAATCGATCATCAAAATCGAAAGTATCGTTTAGTGGCGTAGCGATATTCAAACTACCCGCAAGCCGACAACAATCTGCCTGCAGAAGCTGTAGTTTGTAGATAGTCGTTTCCATTGTGTTGTTGTGTTGTATGTTTTAACGCGGGCCGTTATGTGGTGCAGGAGGCGAGCAACCCGGCGGGCGCGAGGAGCGGCGGCGGCCACCAGCTGCGCGCCAACGAGCAGCAGCGCAAGCCCGCGTCGTGGCTGTCGCGCTGCAGCGTGCTCTGACCGGCGCCGCCGCCGCCGCGCCCCGGCCTCCGCCCCCGCACAGGCCTCCGCCCCCGCCTCGCCCCACAGACACTACACACTGACTCCCACCTCGACTATATTTTTCGATCTGTTTAAACTGGTGCGTCAACTCCGTAGGGGGAATCAGACTTGCTTTTTGTATTTTTATATCCGCGACTATGATACCAACTTCGACGTTTGAATTGAAACGAAACAGTATTTTTTCGTAAATTATCTTGTACATTTGTTTACTTGTAAAGTGACGACGATTTATTTTTATATTAGGGCGAAATTACGGTGTTTACATCATACAAATAATGGTTGGAAGGTTTATTCAATAGATTGTTTAGCTGTACTTTTCCTTTTGCTATTTTAATTAAGATATATATTTTAATGTAATATATAAATATTTAATTTGAATAAAGTGCTTTTTTACATAAATTATGTTTGTGTTTAATTAAACTGCAAGGAGTTAAATAGTATCAACATTTTATTGTCCAACATTATATACAAAACGAGAAGTTTGAATGTTTTATAAACGAATGGAAGATGAACCTCTAGCTTGTGTGCCCAAATAATTACAACCCCTGTAACACATTTGGTACTTTCTAACTAGAATTTAAGTGCCGTCACACATGACAACTTTACCTTTTAATAAAATTAGTGATGCTTTACTTTTAGTTAATAAATAATAATAAATTTCATAAATACCGAAAACCTTAATTCCTAAAGCATGATTTTGTTTTTAATAGACAAGATTATTGATGGTTACTATTTTGTTGTTAATTGACTTTTATATTGTAGGTTCTATTTAGCTGTTTATAACATAGTAAGTCTATGCGCTATTTCTATAAAAAATGCTACAACTTAGTTGTTAAACATGAAATCTCTATTTTACAGAACAATGTCTTTCAGATCTTCATTATAAAAAACGTATATTTACCATTGTAGCTGCTTCAATGTTCACAGCACAAAAGAATAAAAATAAAATGTTTATGAATTGAAAGACAATATTGGCAACTTTTAATTATGTATTGATATTGCCATTATTTTTATGTGGTAATGGTAATGTTGTCATGTATGAACAGTTAAATGAATGATAAATAAATAAATGCATTTATGTTGCTTGTACTTGTTTACGGGATCCTCTGAAGGGCCAAAGAGCTAAGTACTTCACACTTGTTAAGGCGCCTCTTGAAGCTAGAGCTAGGACATGAACCAATTTCTTTGCAATCATAACCATAATATCTGCAGTAAACTGTGAACCTTTTCTCCAATACACTACATACACAGGTAGCGGTGGAAGACAGTCAGACCAGATTCCATTGCGGTAGCTCTTTGCGTGTTCTTCGGCAGACAGTAAGGCGGGTGCTAATTTTGACTCAATGGTGTTCTTCTTTATATTTCTGGGTACTGACGCTTTAGCAAAACCAAGTTCTACCAGCTTTTTGCCTATATCTAGTGTCTCTTCTGAGTGAGCCTGGAATTGGTAAATTGAAATTATTTATTTATCCATTAATGTGTCAATATAACCATATGTAGATGCAATGAAAAATGCATTGTCTGGGCTTGAAGGTCCAAATGTGGTCTTACAAAGACACAAACAATTGTTACAAGTAAGACAGAGAATAATAACAGATGTTAAACTAATGTCACAACAACTAAGCCATCTATAGGTAAGAATAATAGAATGTAAAAGTATGAGATAACAATTAATCTACATAATATATTTTAATAGGTATCTTCATAACCTAGCATTTCATTTTGATGTTTACTTAGATTTTCCAGGATATGCAGCTGTGAAGTAAAATATAATAAAATAGATTTGAATTTAAAAACTAATTTATATCCAAGAGAGCACTGGAATGGTGCACATATTGATACAAAAAACAGTATTTAGAATATCAGTCATGATATCTATGTTAATTTGTGCATCAACATATACATATTGGTTTCTAAACACAGTGCTTTTATAATAATGGATAAGCTGACAGATCATAGACAATAATCATTAAATACTACTTTGTTTCTTGATGACAACATTATCATATTTTCTTATGGCTATAATTTTCTGAAATATCATTTTATTCTGTTTCCCAATTAGTAGTCAAGCTATTATATTTAACAAACCTTAGCTTGTGGTAGATGTAGAAGCACAGTGGACACAAGGTCTTCCTTATCTCTTCCAAGTGGTTTTAATGTTACTTGGTGACCTTTAGCCACACACTCCAACCAATTGACAGCATTACCGCTCACTATGTCTACTCCCCACAACTGAAATAGATAATATTCATTCATCATTGTCTTGGCTGACACCCAACTAGGCTAAATGAAGAGTATTATTGTAAACACATAGCTAACCTTCACTGGAAGAGGAGGTTTACTTGAATGCCATAGAGGTAAATATATAGGAGCTCTATGGTTCACCAAAACTCGGACCGGTGAATGCTGGATGCCCGCATACATACCTCGCAGCGGCTCATGTCTTCTTATAAAATGATCAGGAACTTTACTCGCTTTTGAAAACTTGCTAACCTATTAAAAGTATATTTATATAAAAGTTATTATGTAATATCAATACTAAACACGATATAAAAGTTTACCTACCGGACGAATCTTATGTATTGATACAGCTAAGCCTGCAGTTGCGAGCGCATATACCGCTATCTGTAAATAATAGTCAGGTGATAATCATCGGCAATCTACTGTTTAGATTTTAGGTCACTGGACTTACGTTCACTCCGCGGTAATCCTGATTTAATAGGTTCTGAACATTATAGAAAAAACCGCCTTCCTTTTGAGACATTTTAATGTTATATATTACACTAGACAATCATAATTTTCGGGGCATTAGCTCATCAATATTTTCAGATTTGAGTTTAGGAATTTGCTTTCTGTTTCTTTTTCTTTCATATTTTTTGACATTTTGTTTTCAATGTTACCTGCATCATGAAACTTAAAAAGTAAATCTGTATTCTGTAGTAAAAGGCTCATGTAATAGGTTAAGAATTTAAAATATCGCTATTACTGTACTATATCAGCGGACAACGTCTCATTTATTATTTATAAAATATAAATGTAAAAGTTATTTTAAATTAGTTGGTAGCAGAGTTTTCAACAATATTCGTCCGATTATATCGCTTTTTAAAGTTTTTGTTATAGCAACATCAATTCCACGTCAACCGTTTGACAGCTGGCAGGTCACTCGCGGTTATTTGGTCATTTTTGTGAATTTTGATAAATATTTTTAAAAATGATTACCGTCCTAAATACTATCGATACTGGTCACGAGGATATGATACACGATGCTGAATTAGATTACTACGGTTTGCGGCTGGCGACATGTTCTTCCGACAACTCGGTTAAGATTTACGACATCAAGAGTGGTACACAAACTCTTGCTGCTGATCTGAAAGGACACTTTGGACCAGTGTGGCAAGTGGCGTGGGCACATCCCAAGTACGGAAACTTACTAGCATCGTGCTCATATGACAGAAAAGTTATCATATGGAAAGAATCTGGCGAGTGGACAAAGTTATACGAATATACCGGACACGAGAGCTCTGTTAACTCTATAGCATGGGCGCCTGCTGAATATGGACTCATTTTGGCCTGCTGCAGCTCCGATGGTTCAGTTTCCATCATAACATACTCGCAGGATGGTGGTAATTGGGACGTTAAAAAGATCTCTGGAGCGCATGCCATCGGCGTGAACTCTGTCAGTTGGTGCCCGGCAATATCCGCCGACTTAAATCTGGACCCGCTTAGCAATAAGGAGGCACCTAAGAGAATAGTCACTGGTGGATGTGATAACTTGATCAAAGTAAGTATAATTTATAAAAACATGTCTTTTGTTTCCCTGTTCAAAACATTCAATTTCAAATTGTTATTCCATTTTATGTATATCCTGAGTAAATTATCACTCATCTTTTAAATTACAGCACACATAATGTAAAATTTCATATCCTGTGTGAATCATAATAATACTTTTACAGATATGGAGAGAACAAGGTGACCAATGGGTAGAAGAAAACAGACTTGAAATGCACATGGACTGGGTCAGAGATGTGGCTTGGGCACCCTCCTTGGGTCTCCAACGTTCCATGATTGCCAGCTGTTCCCAGGATAAAAGAGTTGTCATCTGGACCAGTGATGACAATGTGTCCTGGAACCCCACTATCCTGAATACCTTTGATGATGTAGTATGGAGCGTGAGCTGGTCTCTAACAGGCAATATTCTGGCTGTGTCTGGTGGTGACAACAAAGTGAGTCTCTGGCGTGAAGGCACTGATGGACAATGGTTATGCATCAGCGAAGTTGCCAAAGGTTTGGGACAAACACCAAATGATGAAAGAAGCACACTTTAAATTCATTTATGTTATTTTGTTTTATTTTAATTAATTTGTGAATAATTTCCTAATAGTAATATACATACTATCAATAACTCTCACTTTGTTTTATATTTGAATCCTATATGATTTTGGTTACTATCTTAAAATTATTATATTGTACCAATACTTAGCCTTGCTTTCTTTAAATTATATACTTCCTGCTTCTTTGTAAAGCTTACATAAATTAAAAATTTTCCTAGTGGGGTAAGCAAAAGTACAGTACACTGATATTAAATTGCCATTAGCTATGGTTTTCATGTACTCTCATGTGTTTTTACTGCTTACCAGGAATGAGAAAATTTCTCAATGAGGAAACGCAATAACACAGGTTGATCTGGAAACTATAGATGTAACAACTTTATTGACTGATTTGAATTCTTAAATAATGATGATGTATTAGGACATAGTCATATCGGTATATACCTGTCAGACATGTAAGTTTGTCACAATGTTATTCAAACCTATAGTTTTGATGCGTAAGGAATGTATTCTTATGTTTTAGTATTATATAGTGAAATCAAACTCATATTGTCAAGTATAAAAAAGATTTATATATTTTTTGTTTAAACATTGTCAATGTGCTTTCATACATGTTGTAAATTGTTATATTATTATGAGTTATAGGCACCATCACATAAGGTTATAAAGGTTTACCAAAGCACTGTGTTAACTTTATATAAGCCTAAAAGATTCTCACTAAAATGTTTGTACCAGAATGTACAATTCAAATCTAATACTGGCATCTGTCTTCAGTGTGCTTTCATGAGCTCATTTATGAATGAGCTCTTTAAGTTCACTAGCACATAATTATGCTAAAGGAGAATAAGCTAGACTTCACGAAAAGATATATGTAGGATTTGCTATATTCTGAATCCCTAGGCATGCCATCAAACTCCTAAAACCGTGCTAGCTATGTTTACATAATTTATAAATTCTGTCATTTGTAAATGCAATTATTCTTTATAAATTTTACTAATAATTGGTGTCATTGGTGTTGGTTCTTTGGACAACAAGTGTAGATTATGAGTCAGAGGTGGACCTCTGGGCTTCGGCTTAACAGTCTTTTTCTGGGTAGGTACATATAATTTTTGTGGGTGGATTCTATGGTTGCTGGAATCACCGATAAGTAAAAGAATCTTCGTTCAAACTTCACGGCGCTAGTTACATTGCCAGGCATGTGCCATACTTATAAAAGGTGTACGCCATTTCTTTTGTACTCACTTCGCCTATGGTTACATGGTATGACAGGGTCAATTTACATAGAATTATGTTTAGTATTCAAGTGGACCAACTACAAACATTCAAATAACAGACGCGTGAACAAATTGGCGTAACTCATTATTATATTGTTATGCTTAGGTTTTGTTTGTTCCCCAGTCAAGAAAACATGAGCTTCTATGAATAATTATAGTTTCGATTTCTTGATTCTTTATTTCATTCACAAAGCAAAGGTTATCTTTTGCCCTTAATTCCGTACGTGTGATAAATGGAAGTAGTAGTATCTCTATTATAGCCATAAAAACGTAAATTCGTCTAATTTTCTAAGAAGTGCAAGAAATTCGTAACTGGTGATGACCATGCCGCTACTCTTATGGTTTGATCATCAGCGTGGGTACTTACATAATCTGAAGGAGAGAGGGTACTAAAAGTATATACCAATGCATACTTAGATAAATACTTTTAGTAGGTACCCGCCGCCGACCCGTTCGGTGCTGAGCGCGTCCAAATTCTGTGTTTTACCGTTTCGAGACCGATTTCCGGCTTGTGAGTTTTTACTGTTGTGTATATTTAGTATTCAGAATCTGTGTATTAAAAGATTTTGATCTATTTACTGGTTAAATTGTGTTAAGTAATTCGTGTAAATCATCAATCGGTAAGTCCATTTATTTTTACATAATGTAGGTAGGTACGTTTTAAAATAAAGTTCTTTTGTGTTATTCTATAATTGTCAAAAAACAGCAAATTCGGGGGTAATTTTACGTGTAGCCAAAGACAAGCAACGTAAGAGTCTGCCGGTTTACGCCGAAAGCCAAAGCGACGAAGGCCACGCTTTCTTGCTAAAATCGTGCTCGGTTCTAAAGCGTTCCTGCATTGCCACATTATATCGTCTGAACATCAGACGGATTAAAAAGCTTAATGAGGTCGATCTCATCAGAACTAATAAAATTATCCGTAGGTAAGTGGATAGATTTAAAAGAACCTTAGGTACAACAGCATCTGGGAGGTACCTACTCAAGAAAATTGTTTATAAATAGATAGAGCAACACATTGATTCATAGTTGATAATTATAAGGTAGCCCGCTGCTATAGCGGCAGAATGCTTGAGCGTGCTTTATGCGGATACCTATCCGTGCGGGTGCTTGTAGGCCGCGCATTAAATTGTCAAGTCTTTGAATATCAGGCATAATTAAAAAACTAACTTGCCGTCATCAATTTTAGAAATGTTTCACTCCCGCTACATGTGCACTCTAGGCTTAAAAAGAAAAATTATGTTCGCGCGTGTTCGAGCATGTTTGAAAAACTCGCGCAATCGCAAGGAGGATATTTGAATGCACGCCGCTGTCTGTTGGACTAAATCATACTTCTTGGATTCGATTTAAAGCTCTTTTTTAATGGAATAAGGTTCATTTACATCTAATTTAACATTTTAAGAGTGTTAGAGCATTTTGCCGCTCAATTTGCGTTTACCCTTAAAAGTCCCCAGTTCCGTGACGTGTAGAAATTCTGCACGTAGATATAAAACATATCGTTGAGAAATCTTATTACGTCACACTGCTGCGAAAATATCTTTCTCGTCCTTTAAGCTTTAGATATGTCTTGACCTGCTACTTTCAATACTCACATCCTGTCGACCTATATTTACATGACCTTCATCATGATTCGGTCCCTCCGGCCACTCCTAGCGGGCCACCAACTTATCAGTGGTGCATTTACCTGTGAATTGTTGGAATACCAGACATAATTGAAAACTTATTGTCTGGCTGCCGGTGAGTCGCTGCGTCTCAATAGGTTAAACGCGTAAACTACGTTATACCATAAGTAAATATCGTTTTACCGATAGTTGTATCGTTCAGTATTCTATGCAAAAATTAATCAATCAATACACAATACCCCTGATGCACCACCTACTTTTTGTAGTCCTATGGGAGAGTATTCGTCTTTTATTGAAGTCGCACTTTTTTGTGTGGACTTTCGTATAACGAGGTGGCGTGTATCATTTCGGATGCGTGCGATCTTTACAGTCGCTGGCGTGATATTTCAGCTGGTGAAACATAGTGAGTTGGACGTGTGTTATCCGCAATTAGCCCTACAATTGGGCCATTGTGCGTAAGTGACCGACGCGAAAAGTACTTCGGTTACTCATAGGTATTACCTTAGCTCCGTCCAGAAAGATAATTGGGGACCCGTGTTGCGCAGTACTTCCTTCATCGTTTCTGGACTGTTTAGTAGTTTAGCCCGTTGGTTTCTCCCTTCACAATGTAGGAGCACATGAACCGGTCTCTCTTCGGTCTCCATGCAGCCACTACATACTCCGCTCTCAGTGATGAGCTGGCGATACATGAGGTACCTTTGTCTACTAGTTTGGAGATATAGGCGGACGTTATAAGTGCGTTCACTTGATTACACGATGCATACAATTGAACATTATTAGTAACAAGGTCTCAAAGTCGTCTTTTACTTTTTACCAGATTTATAGGGTCTTATAGAAATAAAACCCGTGCGTCTGGGCATGCTTAATGTATGTAGGTTTGTATTAGTTGTCCTCCGCGATTTTGATCCACACATTAGGTACTGCTCTGCTCCCGTCTTGATCTCTATTACGCAGAGTGTCGTGGGTTCGAAAACTTTGTGTGATCCACAAATGGTTGTTCTGAGTCTGGGTACTTGTGTCCGTTGTTTGAATGTTTGTCCAGGTATTTCTTAATTGCTTATGCGATAATCATAAACAATAGTGTTTTTTCCTAGTAAATTGTATTGTTTACTTTTAGGTGGTTCCTCTTCTTCCTAGCCTTTATTATTCCAAATTATTTATTTCGGCTCTCTTACTCTTCTGGTGTAGTCCCGACATCATGGAAGTCAGCATTGGTCCACCCGATCCCAAAAAAAGGCGACCGCTCAAATCCGTCCAAGTACAGACCGATAGCCATGACCCCCCTTTTCTTGAAGATAATGGAATCCGTTATCAACTGTCAACTCTTACGATACCTAGAGGATCATCAGCTGCTTAGTCACAAGCAGTACGGTTTCCGTAAGGGTCGGTCGGCTGCTGATCTTCTAGCATACCTAACACATCGTTGGGCACAGGCGATCGAGACAAAGGGGGAAGCCATGGCGGTTAGTTTGGACATAGGGAAGGCCTTTGATCGTGTCTGGCACAAAGCGCTTCTTTCGAAGCTCCCTTCCTATGGGCTTCCCGAGAGATTATGCGAATAGGTCACTAGCTTTTTAGCAGACAGAAGCATTAAGGTCGCAGTCGACGGTGAATGCTCTAACTCCATGCCTGTAAATGCTGGTGTCCCGCAAGGCTGTGTGCTATCGCCTACTCTGTTCCTCCTTCATATCAATGACATGTTGCAAATAAGCAACATTCATTGTTATGCGGACGACAGTACGAGCGATGCTCTTTATACCGGCCGCGCTAACATCTCTCGGGAAAACGACATTGAGAGCCGAAACAAACTTGTGTCTGAAATTGAGAGCTCTTTAAAGAAAGTCTCAGATTGGGGCAGACTTAATTTGGTCCGATTTAATCCCACAAAGATACAAGTTTGCGCGTTCACGGCTAAAAAACTTCCGTTGGTCGTATCTCCTCGTTTTGAGCACATCCCCATAACTGCATCAGCCAATATTGGAATACTTGGTGTCGACATATCGAGTGAAGTCCAGTTCCGCGGCTATTTAGAGGGTAAGGCTAAATTAGCTTCGAAAAAGTTTGGCGTGCATTCAACGGAGAGCGACTCGAATCATCGAATGCCCGGTTGTTTCAAATCGGCTAGACCCCTTTTCGCTGCGTAGAGATGTGGCCTCGCTATGCATCTTCTATCGCTTTTACTATGGGGAGTGCTCCGAGGAATTGTTCGGGCTGATCCCTGCCGCCTCTTTTCGCCATCGTCCTACGCGACAGAATTTCCATTCCCATCATTTCGATGGTTGGCAGTCCACAACTGTGCGCTTTTCCAAAAATTTTCTGCCTCGCACAACTAAACTGTAGAATGAACTGTCGCCTGCGGTATTTCCGGACCAATACGACCTACAAACCTTCAAGAAAAGAGCGTACTCCTTTTTAAAAGGCGGGCAACGCATTTGTAACTCCTCTGGTGTTGCGGGTGTCCATGGGCGGCGGTAATCGCTTACCATCAGGCGATCCGTATGCTCGTTTGCCAACTAAATCATAAAAAAAAAGTCACTTGAGGTCAGCCTTTAGTCTAACCGGATTTGACTGAATATCAGTTTTTACACGGAGCGGCTGCCACATGACCTCCGCAGTGTCAGGATATTATAGGGCACTGACTTTCCAATAACGACTGCCATAGATTTGGGTGGTTATACTAATTTTATTATTATGATGGTAAGTTCTTAGTCGGCTTAAATTAAATTGCAGTAGTTTGCAATCCGCAATGGGGTCGATTCTACAAAATGTTTTCTTATCATTAGCAACAGGAGATAAATATGTTTACTTTTTGACAGGTTTAACGAATCCACTACAAAATTTCATTTAGGTGCAAAATGTCCAGGTTGCAAAATGTCCAGTGGTTGCAAAATGTCCAGGTTGCAAAATGTCCAGATCGCGAAATGTCCAGGCTGCAAATTATAAAATTATATCTTATGCTACTGAAACGAAATAAAAAAAGTCGCGGACGGCCGCTAGTTATAAGAAGGTCCTGTTATTACCATATTGCGACCTAGACATTCCGCGATCTGGACATTTTGCAACCTGGATATTTTGCACCACTGGACATTTTGCAACCTGGATGTTTTGCACCTAAATGCAAAATTTGTATATAGAAAACATTTGGCACAGTAACTGTGTTAAATATTTTCTATTGTTTCATATTTTGAATAACCCTTCACCTATTAGATACACAGTGTTTATGTTTTATAATTAAAACAACATGTGTGCAACAATTATAGCCTCTGCAGTGTGAGCTGTTAGCTGATATATTATTCAATCACTCAGATTTTCTTTAATAAGATTTTTTAAATTCGATCTATCTGTTTTTGAGTATACATTTTTGATTACTCTTATGAGGAGTATAGTGTTATACTCCATTTGGTTAGGTACTTAACTAAAGGTAAACAATCTTGATGTGACTTTTTATCAGAAAACTCAGTTTAAAATAAAATGCTGCTAAAGATCAATGTAAATACAACAATAACTATTACTAAATCAATTGAACCGTTAGTTTAAGCAGTAGTTTATTTGTTTAATATGTGTTTGTGTAAAAAGTCACATCAAGATTGTTTACCTTTAGTTAAGTACCTAACCAAATGGAGTATAGCTGTTCCCTGTGGCTTCACCCACATTAATGACTATTGCTACGCTCTCGTAGTTCGTATTCGTAGCTAGATGTTATATAGCCTATCTATGTCATTTCTGGATAGTCGTTTTCTAATAGTGAGAGTTTTTAAATTCGGTCTAGTTGTTTTCGAGTATATATTTTGATTACTTTTATGAAACACTAGCTTCTGCCCGCGGCTCCGCTCGCGTAAAAGTAAGTTAGGCTATGTTAGTAACAGTGTTTTTTTAATATAGCTTATGTTACTCGGTGATAATATAGCTTTGTATTGGTGAAAGAATTTTTACAATCGGTCGAGTTGTTTTTGAGTTGAATTCTTACAAACAAACAAATAAAAATCAATTCTTTTTTCTTTATAATATTAGTATAGGCTAGCTGTCTCCTGCAGTTTCACCCACGTTCATAACTACTGCTCTGCACCCGTGGCTCGTTGCGTGAACTCATATGCCTATGTTAATTCTTGATAAAGTGCCACTTGTTTTTCAATAGACAGATTTTGAAGTCATTTTATTTTATTGATTGCAAGTTAAAATACAAATATTTACTCTTTATAATCCATACTATATCTAATATTATAAATTCGAAAACACAACATCTCTCTGTCTGTCACCTCTGCCACCACGGCTAAGCCACTTAACCGTTTTGGTTGAAATTTGGTACAGAAATAGTTTATGCGCAGAAGCTAGTATTAGTACAGAAGAATTGGATTTTAAATAAAACACACTAGCTAGTATAAAAACGATTATAATTACACTTAATATTACAATTACAATTAAATATCACATGTTGCCGAGGTGGAAATCTATCAGTTCTAACAGTAGCGGCATCTTGTAGTACTCTGCGATCGTTTTGAAGGTAGTCAGTTGTGCTTTCATCTCCTTGGTCGACACCATGAGATTGAACGCGCCCGCGCACTCGCAAACCATTGTCATGTTGTCCCGTTTAACCTGAAAATATAAATTAATTTAAATATAAATGTGAGTATGTTTATTTGTCACGCCTTAACTACTCGACCGATCATCACACAATTATCTATACACGTTGTCAGGGGTACAGAAAAGGTCACAAAGTACCTTTCATCTACAAGAATAGCATAGAATAGAATAATTTATCTACAAAAATGTAGGTATCAAGACATGCAAATCTTAATGTTACAATAAATAATCAACATACATATATTAATTAATAATAACCAAATAGAATTATCATTTAAAAATTCTGCTATCGAATAATAGCGTTTAAACAATTAAAACATTGAATGACTGTGAAGAAAGTACTGTTTCTGAGGGATAGACAATTGACATAACTTACATTTGTACGAGCGAAGCCACGTGTAAAATGTAATAATAGCTAATAAAATGGGGGTGTACTACCCTCTTGCGTAGCCCTTCGCAAATATTCGGCTGTCTTAAGGAAGTATTTCTTTAATATTTTTTTTGGATAACCAGTAATTGTTCATTAAGCGTTACAAAAAGTTGAACAATATAAATGATTAACTTAACGTAGAATCCACAACGTTTTTAATTATTACAATAGGGTTAGGAAACGTATTCTACAAGTATAATGTTAACTATAATGCTGTATATGCAAACTTACATATAATAATATTACATTTATAAATAGGACTTTATATAAGCGTAATATAACAATTTCTTACTAGCTTACTCTTGTTTCGGTTGCTTGTTTTCCTTTATTGGGTATTCGGTTACTAATTCAGTAATTGTATTAGATTAAGAAGCCAAATATCTGCCTATTTGATAATCTAGGTAAGATTATGTAGGCGTGTATTCAACTAAACATAGAAATATATTGTACGAGCTATTGCTTGCTTTGTTTGGAAACAGTACTTTTTTTCTGGACGAAAGTTAAGTATGTCTTTTTTTGTACCCCTGACAATGTGTATGCGAAATTTCATGATGATCGGTCGAGTAGTTGAGCCGTGAAAGCGTAACAAACTAACATTTGCATTTATAAGTTAATACGTTTTGTTTATTGTTTATGCAATGTTGATGCAAATGGAAATCCGTAGTCTCTGCCTACACCTCTTGGAAAAAAGCGTGAATCTATGTATGTATGTATTATTTAAAAAGACATGTCACGCACTGGGTTTAATTCCTGCGTCGCTGGTGACTTTACAAACATTCAAACAACGGACACAAAGAACACACAGACTCGGAACAACCATTTCTGATCCACAAATGGTTGACACAAAGTTGGTGTGAAACACAAAGTTTTATCCCGTGTGGGATTCGAACCCACAACAATCGGTGCAGTGGCAGCGGCAAGGCTTCCACTTAAACCACGACATCATCTCTGCAGTCAGTTAAATATAATTATATAATTGTAAACCTAGACAAAGATCATTGCTTTCGGGGACCGGTATATACAGCACGTCAAGTTTATAAGCGGTATTAAGCATGGATAAGGCTTAGACGTGGATCGACAGTACCTACACGTATTCCATTCCTTACACTACTAACTTAAACCAGTGGGTTGGTTGGTTGGGTGGGTAAATGGTTGTGAAGTGTCACAAACATTTACATTATCTTGAGGAGTTTAACAATAGATACTAGTCTTCTTCTCCCTAGCCTTTATTATTCCCAAGTTACTTGAGTCGGCTTTTCTGGTCTAACCGGATTTGACTGGATATCGGTTTTTACACGGAGCGGCTGCCACTTGACCTCCGTAACCCGAAGGCTAACGATACCCTAAGGCTAGACCAGTGTCAGGATATTATAGGGCACTGACTGCCCAATAACGACTGCCATAGATGTTCATGGCAGCCGGGACCGACGGCTGAACGTGCTCTCCGAGGCAAGGAGCAAGCGATAATTATCAATCAATACGCACATAATTTCGAAAAGTCATATAAAAGTCAAAAGTCAAATGTCAAAAATCATTTATTCTTTTAGGTCACAAAGTAACACTTATGAACGTCAAAATATATGGGTTAGTGAGTTTACTAAGTTACTGAAGCTACATTTAGGTTAGTTGCTAGGTTCAGGCAAAGGGTTGAGCCTATGAGAAGAAACCTGCAAGAAACTCACGGCCACTCTTTTAAATCGCCAATTAAATATAATTTCAGTATTTTACAACTCAGATTAACAAGGTGTTGCAGCCATTATGCCATATACTACAGACTATAAAAAAACTAAAGATAAAAACAGTAATAACTTAATAATATTATAGAGATTAAATAATTTGGGCTAAGGTATATGTTTTAATATAAATCTAAAATAGGCAGTAAGATGGCATGATGACACTTACACTTTGTGACAATGCAAAGGCAGTCCGTGACTAAATGCGGTTATGCATTTATATTCTTCAATAATAATCAAATTAAGAAACAAGTTACTTGTTAACTTCACAAATAATCACGAGGTACCTCTACATTACTAAATTGACTTAAAAGTAATACAGATCTTTAAATCCTGTATGCAACAAGCAACTAGTTCCATGAGTTTTTGTCATTTAAGTAGTCGTTGACTGAATAATAACCCTTCCGAATAAGTTGTATTTTAACGGCGCTTTTAAATTTAAGTAATGGTAAATGTATTATATTAATAGGCAGTTTATTAAAAAAACGTATACCGAGTCCCGCAAATGTATTGTGAACTTTATGTAAACGATGATATGGGCCTACTAACTTATGCTTATTTCTAGTGTTTACGTTATGGATATCACTATTCTTATTATATAAGTGAATATTATGTTTAATAAACATAATGTTAGCAAATATATATTGCGACGCAACAGTAAGTATGCCTATTTCTTTAAATCGATCATTCAGGGAAACTCGTGGTACTAAATTATAAATGCTACGTACTGCACGCTTTTGAAGAATAAAAATTGTCTCGATATCAGCTGCCTTGCCCCACAATAATATACCATAGGACATGACACTGTGAAAGTAACTGAAGTATACTAGTCTCGCGGTATCTACATCAGTAAGCTGTCTTACTTTCCGAACTGCATATGCGGCTGAGCTAAGTTTCCCTGCAAGACACGATATATGAGCGCCCCACTGAACTTTATGATCTAAAGTCAAACCTAGAAAAACTGTTGATTGTACGAAAGCAATAATTTCATTATTTAAATTTATATTTATGTTAGGACTCTTTACATTTGGCAATGTAAACTTAATACATTTTGTTTTTTTAGAGTTTAGTAGTAAATTATTCGACGTAAACCAGTTCAGGATGTGCGCGAGCGAATCATTAAAACTATTTAAATTTGTTGCTCTTCTGTCTACTTTAAAAATAAGAGATGTGTCATCTGCAAATAAAACAATGTCACACAAATCCTGCACGAAGAACGGCAAATCATTTACGTACACTAAAAACAGAAAGGGTCCTAAAATTGAGCCCTGTGGCACGCCTATTGTGACTGGTAATCCAGAAGATCTACTTCCGTTGATATCAACGTATTGTAGTCTATTGCTTAGGTAGGAACCAACTAAGTCAAGTGCAGTATCTCTGATGCCATAATGCTCGAGTTTTCGCAACAGCGTATGATGGTCAACGCAGTCAAAGGCTTTAGAAAGATCACAGAATACGCCAATGACATCTTGCGAATTTTCCCAGGCACTGAATATATGTCTTAAAAGCGTAACACCCGCATCTATCGTAGAACGGCCTTTTCTAAAACCATATTGATCTGCATGAAATAAATAAAACCCCCGACACGTATTGAGGGAGTTGTGAAAAAAAAATGTAATACGCCATTTTATGGTGGCGGCCATCTTGGATTTGCAATTTATCGTAGTGTATAGTATTCTACTAGTCAAGCCCTTTCATTTGATATCCATATTGAGGGAGTTGTGATAAAATATGAAATCCGCCATTTTGTAGCGGCGGCCATCTTGGACCGATTTAAATCAAACATAACTAAGAACACTCCCGACTAATTCACCTTTCAAATAAAAAAAACAAAATTAAAATCGGTTCATCCGTTCGGGAGCTACGATGCCACAGACACGTCAAACTTATAACACCCCGTCGTTTTTGCGTCGGGGGTTAATTATTTACACTAAAGTGGCTCTCTAATTGCTGTAATATAATCTTCTCAAATATTTTACTAATAGCAGGTAATATTGAAATTGGCCTAAAATTACTAGGGTCACTTTTGCATCCATTTTTAAATAAAGGTATTATTTTACTACATTTCATTAAATTTGGAAAAATGCCCACATCAATGCATCCGTTGAATATTGCGGCTAGGTGTGACGCTATATTAACAATAATACTTGCAACTAATTTTACAGAAATACCCCAGAAGTCGGCTGATTTTTTTGAATTGAGCGACTTAAATACTTTTATTATATCATATGGATGTACACATTCAAAACTAAATTGTGTCTTGCACTCTTCCACGCTGCCCCTAACCAAGTATTCTGCTCGAGCTGGGCAAGACCTAAGGGTACTAGTTGTATTTAAAGGTATTTTTGTGAAGTAGTTATTGAATGTATCGGCTACTTCCAAATTATTTGAAATTACGCTATTATTTACATTCAGTTCAAATTTATTATCACGCACCTTGCTGCGACCTGTTACATTGTTAATAATGTTCCATGTAGTTTTAATTTTATTATTAGAAATTTCAATTTTAGTTTTTAGGTAAAGGGACTTGGCAGTGGCACAAGTCTTTTTAAATAATTTTGAATAACTTTTAACATATTAAATAAAATTTGGATCGAAATTGTATTGTTTCATACCATATAATTCGTATAGTTTTGCTCTACTTCTATATATCCCAGATGTTGCCCAATCACAAAACTTAATCTTATTATTCTGACTAAAGGTCTTACATTTAAAAATATTATTATATTCTAAAGTAATTACGTTAAGTAAAGACTCATATAGTTCGTCTGGATTATTCAGAGAAAGGTCCATATTGACAACTTTGGCACTTATGTTAACATTAAATTCCTTTAAGCGATTGGATGTCATTGGTCTACACGTGACCTTATTCTCTTTATGAATTGTACTCACAGGAAATACTACCTTTTGCCCGCAGTGGTCAGATGTCAGTTCACTCAATAGGCCCTATTAAGAAATTGGCAGTCGCAAAATACATTATCTAAGCAGGTCGCAGAATGTGAAGTGATCCTAGTGGGTTCAAAAAATAAATGCTTTAAGTTAAATGATCCAAATAAACTAATAAGTCACAAAGAGAGAGCTGACTGCTCAAGTAAATTAACATTAAAATCACCGCACACTACTATATGCCTATTACTAAAACTCAAGCGTTTTAAAATATCCTCTATTACGGTTTCAAATACACTAAAGTCACTCTGCGGTGGTCGGTACACACAAACTATGACATGTTGCTCTAATTCCACACAGGATAATTCTACAGTGCGCTCGATAGAAAGATTTACTATATCTTTACGTTCTTTACATTTTAGATTGTTACATACATATACTAGAGAGCCACCATGTATAGAATTCTTTCTTACAAACGCACTTACAATTGAATAATATTCATTATTAAATATTAATTGATTAGGTTTTAACCAATGTTCCGTTATGCAACATATTTGAATGTTATGTTGTTTAAAAATAATGTATGTGCTTCATACTGTAACCTACTGGCAACTATTTGATCATTGCTTTTTTCTAAACTTATTAATAAAGCCTTATTCTCCTTCACCAATTCACTGTTATAACTGGTATAACTTCCGAAAGTCAGAGGTGCGCGACCTGGGTTCGAACCCGAGACCCTCCGCACTGAAGTCTGTTGTACTAGTAATAAGCAATTAATAATAAAAATAAAATTTAATTCAATTAATAAAATTCGACTGCATGGAGTGGTTTAGTGCTTGAGTGTTGTGGGATCGATTTTGGTCCCGAGAAGGGACTCGGGACCAAAATTTGTGATTCACAAATAGTTATTCCGAGTCTACTTTGTGTCCAGCGTTTGAATGTTTGTAAAGTCCCCCGCGACACGGTATTTATTAACATCTGAGTCTTCTTCGAAGTAAATATTAAACTTTACTTCTTTAACTGTTTTGGGAAATTTATTATATATTACAGAGGTTAATGAAAACACTATGTGGGTCATATGGTCTATGTGGGTTATATGTAGGCATGGCTCCGGAACCACTGGACCGATTGACTTGTAACTAGGTGTGCAGATACTTTGGGATCATACCTCGGTCGAGTTTGAATAAGGGCCCTGTGAGTCAAAAGACCCTCGAGATATAGGGTCATTTCTGTTTATTACTTTTACAGTTAAGACGGAAGAGGTTGAATCGTGGGTTTTTACGCCCATCTCGTTGCTAGTGCGGGAATTGTATTTATTTAAAAATTTTAAAATTATGGCAGTCTTAAAGAGTATACTGACCTCATGACACCTGGTACATATAAGGTCTTGTAACATAAACGCCATGGTGCGCCTGTTCATGATCTCAATCAGCCGCCACTCCAGCTCTTGATTTTCGTAGGGCGTGCCGCACGTTGGGCATAGACATACTGGCCTGTGGACAAAGTATCGTTCTTAGTTTTTCAACGTCATCGACTATATACACGTCTCGTATCAACATAGCATGCACTACAATCATACTTATGTTGATTGGACGGATCGTGTAGTGATTTAAATAGTCGCCTCGCCATTGCCACTGCTTCGAATGTTGTGGTTTGCCCGCGCGATACATAAATCTGTATGATTTACAAATAGTTGTTCCGAGACTCTTGTGTTCTTTCTGTCGGTTGTTTGAATGTTCACACACTCACTCCCACACAAATCCTCACTTAAAAACGCTCACACACACACACACAGACACACACACACACACACACACACCCACACTCACTCTCTCACTCACTCATACTCACAGACACACCCACACTCACTCTCTCATACTCACAGACACACACACACAGACACAGACACACACACACAATCACACACAGGCACACACACAAGCACACACAGGCACACACACAAGCACACACAGACGCACACACAGGCAAACACAGACACACACAGACTCACTGACACACACACTCACACTTACATCCACACACACACACACACTCACACACTCACATACATACACACACTCAAGTACTGTACTTACGGGTCGGTGTGTGAGCGATGCGTGTCGCGGCACAGGTCGAGGTCGCGGCACTGGTTGCAGACGGCGCAGATCACTTCGGTGAGCGCGCACGTGTTGCACGCGTCCCGCCTCACCCACCCACACACACACACACACACTGCGCCACAGTTGCACACACAAGTATGTAGTTAAGTACTGTACTTACGGGTCGGTGTGTGAGCGATGCGTGTCGCGGCACAGGTCGAGGTCGCGGCACTGGTTGCAGACGGCGCAGATCACTTCGGTGAGCGCGCACGTGTTGCACGCGTCCCGCCTCACCCACCCACACACACACACACACACTGCGCCACAGTTGCACACACAAGTATGTAGTTAAGTACTGTACTTACGGGTCGGTGTGTGAGCGATGCGTGTCGCGGCACAGGTCGAGGTCGCGGCACTGGTTGCAGACGGCGCAGATCACTTCGGTGAGCGCGCACGTGTTGCACGCGTCCCGCCTCACCCACCCACACACACACACACACACTGCGCCACAGTTGCACACACAAGTATGTAGTTAAGTACTGTACTTACGGGTCGGTGTGTGAGCGATGCGTGTCGCGGCACAGGTCGAGGTCGCGGCACTGGTTGCAGACGGCGCAGATCACTTCGGTGAGCGCGCACGTGTTGCACGCGTCCCGCCTCACCCACCCACACACACACACACACACTGCGCCACAGTTGCACACACAAGTATGTAGTTAAGTACTGTACTTACGGGTCGGTGTGTGAGCGATGCGTGTCGCGGCACAGGTCGAGGTCGCGGCACTGGTTGCAGACGGCGCAGATCACTTCGGTGAGCGCGCACGTGTTGCACGCGTCCCGCCTCACCCACCCACACACACACACACACACTGCGCCACAGTTGCACACACAAGTATGTAGTTAAGTACTGTACTTACGGGTCGGTGTGTGAGCGATGCGTGTCGCGGCACAGGTCGAGGTCGCGGCACTGGTTGCAGACGGCGCAGATCACTTCGGTGAGCGCGCACGTGTTGCACGCGTCCCGCCTCACCCACCCACACACACACACACACACACTGCGCCACAGTTGCACACACAAGTATGTAGTTAAGTACTGTACTTACGGGTCGGTGTGTGAGCGATGCGTGTCGCGGCACAGGTCGAGGTCGCGGCACTGGTTGCAGACGGCGCAGATCACTTCGGTGAGCGCGCACGTGTTGCACGCGTCCCGCCTCACCCACCCACACACACACACACACACTGCGCCACAGTTGCACACACAAGTATGTAGTTAAGTACTGTACTTACGGGTCGGTGTGTGAGCGATGCGTGTCGCGGCACAGGTCGAGGTCGCGGCACTGGTTGCAGACGGCGCAGATCACTTCGGTGAGCGCGCACGTGTTGCACGCGTCCCGCCTCACCCACCCACACACACACACACACACTGCGCCACAGTTGCACACACAAGTATGTAGTTAAGTACTGTACTTACGGGTCGGTGTGTGAGCGATGCGTGTCGCGGCACAGGTCGAGGTCGCGGCACTGGTTGCAGACGGCGCAGATCACTTCGGTGAGCGCGCACGTGTTGCACGCGTCCCGCCTCACCCACCCACACACACACACACACACTGCGCCACAGTTGCACACACAAGTATGTAGTTAAGTACTGTACTTACGGGTCGGTGTGTGAGCGATGCGTGTCGCGGCACAGGTCGAGGTCGCGGCACTGGTTGCAGACGGCGCAGATCACTTCGGTGAGCGCGCACGTGTTGCACGCGTCCCGCCTCACCCACCCACACACACACACACACACACTGCGCCACAGTTGCACACACAAGTATGTAGTTAAGTACTGTACTTACGGGTCGGTGTGTGAGCGATGCGTGTCGCGGCACAGGTCGAGGTCGCGGCACTGGTTGCAGACGGCGCAGATCACTTCGGTGAGCGCGCACGTGTTGCACGCGTCCCGCCTCACCCACCCACACACACACACACACTGCGCCACAGTTGCACACACAAGTATGTAGTTAAGTACTGTACTTACGGGTCGGTGTGTGAGCGATGCGTGTCGCGGCACAGGTCGAGGTCGCGGCACTGGTTGCAGACGGCGCAGATCACTTCGGTAAGTGCGCACGTGTTGCACGCATCCCGCCACTCTGCCGAGTTGCTGAACTCGCCCACGCCGATCAGACGGAGGAGGTTGCGCCGCAGAAGGGTCACCTAATAAGTAAAAGGCAAATGATTAGTTATAGTATCACTGTAGTACTCCTAACATGCAAAATTTTAGGAGACAGGGGCAGAGACAAGGTCACGGAATTCGCTTCACTACATATTTTAAAACGTTCCTCGCAGCGTCTATCTTTCTGCTCGCGATAAACTCAAAAAATACTAAACTGATTTTCATGCGGTATTCACCAATATACATGATTCATGAGGAAGGTTAAGAATATAATTTGTTAAGGTCTTGTATTGCCGGTACGAAGCCGGGGCGGGTCGTTAGTATTTAATAAATTCACGCTGAAGTGTTAAAGAATGTGATTGCGTATTGCGTCAAGTAAATGTTCCTGCTGTGTACATAGCCTATAACCAGAATTTAGTCATAGGTGCGTTACCAACTGATTCAAGCGTCAAAATCCTGGACTGGCCATGTACGTATTAGTTCAGTTTATTGTTTTAATAGCTAAACAAAAATTATGAAGAATCCTGTATGTCTGTGAATTCGCCGTAATAACCTCAACCATTAAAATTAAACAAGTTTATACGGATTTTATCACATTATTTATTTTTTTATAAATCACTTTAATTACATAATTTTGAAACTTTAAACTACTTTTGTTAAACAATTTTACTAGTTACTTCTATTTAAGCTATTTAAAATATAAAATCTATTTAGATTTAATTTCATACTTTCACCGATTTTTCGATTGCTTTTTAGCAGCCATGGTCACACTGTGACAAATAGTGTTGTAACGAAGGAATACATTGAAGATTCAAGTATTTTGACCAGAATATAGTGGCAATATAAATAATTAGATTGGATGTCAGGCGAAAATTATAATAATAGTATCAAGAATAGTCATAATCAATATAAAATAAAAAATAATAGATATTAAAATTAATTACAACACAACAGTTGATACTGGGTAAAAATGTTACTTAATATTAGAGAATAGACATATTAAAATAAATTTAATTAAATAGTTACTGTGTACTTATGTAATTTGTCATTTAAATAATCTGCCAGAGTGTAGTAACATTATTATATAGATCTGAAGCCAACATAAATAAATCTGGATTGCGTTTAACAATTACAGCTACTTCAAATATATATAAACATAGCAAAATTAATAATTTATGCAAACATGGCTCTATCACATCTCTTCTGCATCTTGAAAACTATATCCCTATTCGTTGAGTTTCTCCAGAAAATTATTCCATACCTTAATACAGAAACGTCCAGACCATGGTATGCAGTTATAACGGAATTTTTATTGGTTATTTGTGCCAGTTCATGTAGCGCGTAAACGGACCTACTGACTCTTTTACAGAGCGCATCAATATGTGAGTTTACTGTTAATAGTTAGCCTAAGGAAACTTGTTTGGGTTTCACGTACCGATTGACTTCCATGATGAATATTTAGATTGCTCAATGGGCCAGCCCGTTGACTAAAAGACATAAAGGTGGTTTTGCCAATATTAATACGCAAATTATTTGCATTTAACCATTTTTTTACATCTTGTAGTGTGTTATTTACTTCTTGTTCGTAAGTATGAGTATTATTGCATTTTATTGCAACTGTGCAATCATCTGCATAGTCATTGGATTTGACATGGCTTTCGGCAGATCGTTAATGTATAGAATGAATAGGAATGGCCCCAGGATACTTCCCTGTGGCACACCATACATTATTTGCCGTTGTTTGAAAACTAATAAATTTTCCTTTTTAATTCTTACATCAACTTTACTTAGCTTAGTATATTGTACGCGGTTCTTGAGATATGTTTCGAGGAGTTTTAGAATATTGCGTCTTATACCATACCTCTCAAACTTAGTTAACAATATTTCATGGTCCACATAGTCAAACGCTTGCGTCATATCCATGAATATTGCGCATACCGGTGTGCGTCGGTCCATATTAGTCATTACAAATTCAAAAAAATCGTAAATTGCCGTATTTATTGACTTATTTCGCCTAAAACCCTTTTGTTCTTTCGCTAAAATTGCTTGCTTCTCTAAAAAGTCACACTGAGACGTTGACCAATGTGTAAATCCGTATAAAGTCGTTTAATTTCAATGTATAACATTCGCGAAAGCGTTAGACAATATTACGTAAATTCTCAACCATGTTAAAACTTTGTCAATCCCTAGTTGATACCACGTGGTGAACTAAGATCTTAAGATTGACCTTAGTTCGCCGCCGCTTAGATTCTATGATCCGTCTCATATTGAGAATAATCCTGGACCTAGCAGTGATAAAGGTAAAGTTATAAACAAGGCATCCTATTGACTAGTTTTTGTCCGCGGCCTGGTTCGTGACTAGTGCATTTTTTCTGGATGAAAGGTACCATATGTCCTTTCCGGTACCCCTGACAACCTGTATGCAAAATTTCATGGTGATCGGTCTGAAGTAACAGACAAACACACAGAGTCACATTCACATTTATATAGTCAGGATACTGTAACAAAGATAAATATACTCTAGTATTACTAACCTCGTCTTCTAAAGCAGGGTCGAGAGAGAACACCTTACAAACAGCATTGATGTACAGTAGAGCAGGTGACGAATCTCCAGTAAACGCGTCCGCCTTCAGTCCCGGCTGAGGACCGATGTCTGACGGACGCAACGACGGGTAGCGAGTATGAAGTTTTTCTGTCACTCTGTAAACAAATAACAGAAATATAATTAAGACTGCATCGAGCGAAATGTGCCAAAACAGGCGGTCACAGTTAAGTTGATAAAATCAACACATTTTGTTTAATACAAATATAAAATATACATTTACCATAACAATGAATGTGTTTACAATTACTCCGTGTAAAATACTTAATTAATATTTTTGCCCACAAAATTACGTAAATTGCACGCAAAATGCAAAAACGTCAGCTCGTGTTAACGTGATTTTTAGATTATAACAGTAGAAATCTATACTATTTTACAGCTTAAACGAAACATAAATAGTTATATTACGATTTATCCGTCCCAAATATTTAAATTATTGGTTGACGATAAAGATACATATTTATCAACAAGCACTTCAAATCCTCCATACAATTTGACTATGGCGGCCGCGCGCCGATTTCAATATCGAGCTCTGTCATTCAGTCCAACCGCGTCTTACGCTCGGCGCACTCATAACGGCCAAAGCCCGTCAATAGTGAAATCTACCCAAATTGTCATTTTAATTATTCAACTTGTGTTGTTTCTTTACTTAAATATATTTTTTATTTTATTATCCCAACGATAGCCTAGTGGGACCGTCAGACGGCCACACAGAGATCTCGATTTTGACTCTAAGGACTTTTTGAAGGTATGTGCGTATTACATAGATAAAATTATTAGTCGCTTTAAGGGCCCAAAAACATCGTAAAGCAACCTTGATGTCTTAAAATGCTCCATAATATTCTCAAAAATATGTACATCATACATACATACATAGATTCACGCCTGTTTCCCAGAGGGGTAGGCAGAGACTACGGATTTCCATTTGCTACGATCCTGACACACTTCTCTGGCTTCATTCACTTTCATAACATTCCTCATACACGCTCGCCGGTTTAAGGTGCTCTTAACCTGGCCTTTAACCAGAACGTCTCCGATCTGATCAAGAAACGTTCGCCTAGGTCTTCCCCTTGCGACTGTTCCATTCACACTAGCCTTATAAACTTTCTTAGTCAGTCATTTCTCGTCCATTCTTTCTACATGCCCAAACCAACTTAACATACCCTTTTCTATTCTCGTCACTATATCCACTTTTATGCCGCATCTGTCTCTAATCACACTATTCCTTATTCTATCTTTCAGAGTCACACCACATATATTTCTCAGCGCTCTCATTTGTAAAGCATTTATTTTACTCTTATGCTTCTTTTGCCATACCCAACTTTCACTTCCATGCATAAGTGTAGGCACTAATAGTGAATATATGTGAAGTTTGACAATCCGGGCCAAATAACCTATTGTGAACATTGGTAATCTTGACTATGAATAATACAGACAATATACTCACTGGAATAGTTTCTGTGAGATCTCCCCACGGATCATATTGGGCAGTTCTTTGGGCTGCGAGTACGCGGTGCTAAGGAATCCAGCGATGGCGGCGCCGAATGGCTCTCTAACCCCCACGGGGAGGAAATTAGATAGATTCCAGTGCATTGTGACTGAATTCTCCTGTGAAAAATATTTTACATTAACACCTTGTATGATTCTTTAGTATCTTAATAATAGGTAACTGCCTCCGTGGCGCAGCGGTAGTAAATGTGATTGCTGTCTCGGGTTCGAATCCCATTTTTCCAATTTTTCTGTTAAAAAGTCTTAATAGCAGCCCGGATTAAGAAGTTGGCGGTGGTACACGCCTCCGTAGCTCGGTAAGCACGTAATGCCGTTGGTCCTGCGCCTGATTTTCTTCGGTCGTGTCGGATTACCGTCCCATCGGTTCATGAAAGTTAGGGAACAGAGAGTGCACTTGTGTTTACGCACACGCTTCTGCACTATAATTAATATTGTGTCCGTTGTTTAAATGATTGTAAAGACCGTTTGTAGTAACAAGAAATGTAAAGCACCTAGTATATAGGAATAAGGTACTATATATATGCACATTAGACTTACTTCATCCTCGCCATTTTCTTCGCTAGCGGGCGGCAGCTGCGACGACCCTACTTCAGTCAAGCCCTCTGGTAGCTTACCCTGTTTACAAGAAAAACCAAATTTGTAGTATCTTTTACAGGGCTGGTAGAGTGTTAACCAGACAATTCTAGAAATGCCAGACATAATTGAATACCGATTGTATCTGGCTACCGGTGTGCCGCTGCCACTCGATAGGTTAAGATAATAATTATAATCGTATTTAACTATAGGGATATATCGTAGTTTTACTGCAATAGAAATAATAACATTTACTTTTTACCACAATAACAACAAATATAATAATAATTTATAACTATACTACAATTAGAATAATAATAAATTGTTTTTACCACGATCCTTATTAATATTATAAATGTAAATGTCAGTTTATTTTGTTTGTTTATTATATGTACTATTCACTAATTAATATTGTTCATTCACAATAATTACAATACTGTAAGCACGTAAATGCCCTACGTTTACGACAACACTGTTCGACTCCACAATACAGAACCTACTGACTATAAATTCTCATGTGCAATGGTAAGTATGCTGACGTGGGCAAGTGTTAAAGATACACTCTTGAAATTTCGCATACACCTGGCAAGGTAAAAGGGCATTCGGTACCTTTCATCCAGAAAAGATAACTGTTCAAGAGCGAGTGGTTTCACTCGCTCTTGAACAGCAGGCAAAATCTAGGTCATAACAATAAAGTGGGGGCTACGAAGACTAAGTAGTACCTGTATGCCGGCGTAGTTGGCCTCGTCGAGCCACAGCAGGTAAGCCCAGCATTGCTTGTATCTGATATCGATGCCGTGGAACAGCTCCTTATTCCTGATGCTCTGCACCACAAACTCCACGTAACCTGAATTACAACAAATTTTAAAACTATTAACTTGATGTGATTCCAGATATAATTGATAACCTATTGTTTCACTCAATACTTAAACTGTTACGAGTTCGTGCCATTATACATTGGCAATATTTTTGTGTATATTCAAAACTATTGCTTCAGGTGTCTGAACCTTTTATTTATTTTTCTAACCTGGGGAAATGCTACTGATGCATACCCGCTCACCACAACGGAAAGCGCGAGAGACTTCGGGCGTACCTAACCAAAACCACCACGGTGTACCGACTCGCTGCTTGAATTGGTGGGTGGGTCGCTGGAACTGAAACTAGGTGTCTGAATCTAAAATAACGGTTTTGAAATTTTGTTTATCTGCCCGTCTGGATGTCTGGTTATCAACAACAAACCACATTTTATGGAATATACTGTGTTTAAAAAGGTAGATAAAATACTATATCTTAATTTAAACATCTCATGCCACGATTTCGCTGACGATCGTGCCACGATCGCTAAATGAATAATACCACATCTATCTTAAACCCCGTTACCCTAACAAATAATAAACGTGCGAATGTATTTTATGTCTATTACCCCTTTAAGTCTTTATTAGGATAACAGAAAAGGACATGGTACCTTTTAACCAGGAGTGTTCCCGAGCAAGCGAAGCAGCGTGGAAAGCTAGTATGTATATAAAACGACTCACCTATACCATCCATGACAGAATTCTTCTTAGTACATAACAGTATCCTGTTGAAGTCAGCAAACACTATCTGAGAGCCGAGTCGTTTGAACTCGGCCACTAACATAAGGAACAACTTCTTCATCAAGTTGTATAGAGTTCTTCGTAGAGCAGGGTCGTAAAGAAGCGATGATGACGATTTTAACCACCTGCACAATAAAGTTAATATTAAAAAAAATCTACTAGCTGTATGTTCATATAGTCTCTAATGGTCAGATTAACATCAAAACAAAAAACAAATATATCCAACGTTGTACCTACAAACAGTTATTTTTTGACTGATGAGATATGAAATTATGTGAAATCTGTTGGCAAACAATGTATTAAATAAATATGGCAGAAGCCTATATCCAGCAGTAGAAAATACAACGGACTGATTGATTGATGGACCAATTCTATAAAATATATGTCCAAATTTAACTGTCCGTAGCTAAAACGATTTGTTTTTATATATAAAAACCTATGCTAAGTCAACGAAGACAAATTAATTAAACAATCAAATCAATACTGAGAACACTCGAGACTGGGAAAATGATTTGTGGATCACCAGTGTTTGTCCCAATTAGGCATCGCCTAAAAATACTCGGCGTACTGGCAGTGGCGAGGTGACTAATTAACCCATTGCGTTATCCTTGCAAATTGCGCAGTTAATTCTGCAGGCACGACATGTCACCGATTTGTGTATACTATAATTATTATGTACAGATCCTAATATTATAAATGCAAATGTGAGTTTCGTTGTTTGCTACGCTTTTACACCTTAATTAGATCCGATTAGACCGATCAGTATGAAGGTGAGTGAGTGTATTTAGTTACCTATAAAAGTGCGATATCTGGAAGTCTGCGAAGACGTTTTTGTACTGTGTGACGTCACGCAGCCACGACGCGACCATGGTGCGCAGGATCTTGAAGGCCGCGCTGCACTGAGCCGTCTCGTCGTAGCTTAACGACGCGTTCACACCTGCCAATTGGTAATGATAACAATATTGGAGTATTTGTCGGCCTCAATGGCTTAGTGGTTAGTGTAACCGACTGCTACGCCTGAGGTCGCGGGTTCGATTCCCGCACAATTCAAACATTTTGTGTGCATAAACATAGATGTTTGTCTTGGTCTGGGTGTTTCTATGTATAATATGAATGTATTTACAAAAAAAAATGTATATATGTATGTTTATCCATTGTCTAGTACCCATAGTACAAGCTCTGCTTAGTTTTGGCTAGGTGGTGTTGTGTGTATGTGGTAGAATATTTATTTATTATTATTTTTATATTTATTATTTCTAAAGATTCATAAAGTCAGGATTGTTGACAGATAGAATAGACTTATAGGTATCTTAGATATCAAAAAGAATTGTGTAGAAGACAGAAAACTGTTAGAATGAAGCTGTTTATTAGGTATTTTCCAATCATTATAACGAGTTGCAGGATGTGGTGCGCCTGCAGTAAGTATGTGCTCACCGGTGTTACACATGACGTCCTGTATGTTGTGATGCTGCGCGCCGAACGAGGTGGCCACGGATGTGCCCTCCAGCTGTAGGATGTGGTGCGCCTGCAGTAAGTACGTGCTCACCGGTGTTACACATGACGTCCTGTATGTTGTGATGCTGCGCGCCGAACGAGGTGGCCACGGATGTGCCCTCCAGCTGTAGGATGTGGTGCGCCTGCAGTAAGTACGTGCTCACCGGTGTTACACATGACGTCCTGTATGTTGTGATGCTGCGCGCCGAACGAGGTGGCCACGGATGTGCCCTCCAGCTGTAGGATGTGGTGCGCCTGCAGTAAGTACGTGCTGACCGGTGTTACACATGACGTCCTGTATGTTGTGATGCTGCGCGCCGAACGAGGTGGCCACGGATGTGCCCTCCAGCTGTAGGATGTGGTGCGCCTGCAGTAAGTATGTGCTCACCGGTGTTACACATGACGTCCTGTATGTTGTGATGCTGCGCGCCGAACGAGGTGGCCACGGATGTGCCCTCCAGCTGTAGGATGTGGTGCGCCTGCAGTAAGTACGTGCTCACCGGTGTTACACATGACGTCCTGTATGTTGTGATGCTGCGCGCCGAACGAGGTGGCCACGGATGTGCCCTCCAGCTGTAGGATGTGGTGCGCCTGCAGTAAGTACGTGCTCACCGGTGTTACACATGACGTCCTGTATGTTGTGATGCTGCGCGCCGAACGAGGTGGCCACGGATGTGCCCTCCAGCTGTAGGATGTGGTGCGCCTGCAGTAAGTACGTGCTCACCGGTGTTACACATGACGTCCTGTATGTTGTGATGCTGCGCGCCGAACGAGGTGGCCACGGATGTGCCCTCCAGCTGTAGGATGTGGTGCGCCTGCAGTAAGTACGTGCTCACCGGTGTTACACATGACGTCCTGTATGTTGTGATGCTGCGCGCCGAACGAGGTGGCCACGGATGTGCCCTCCAGCTGTAGGATGTGGTGCGCCTGCAGTAAGTACGTGCTCACCGGTGTTACACATGACGTCCTGTATGTTGTGATGCTGCGCGCCGAACGAGGTGGCCACGGATGTGCCCTCCAGCTGTAGGATGTGGTGCGCCTGCAGTAAGTACGTGCTCACCGGTGTTACACATGACGTCCTGTATGTTGTGATGCTGCGCGCCGAACGAGGTGGCCACGGATGTGCCCTTCAGCTGTAGGATGTGGTGCGCCTGCAGTAAGTACGTGCTCACCGGTGTTACACATGACGTCCTGTATGTTGTGATGCTGCGCGCCGAACGAGGTGGCCACGGATGTGCCCTCCAGCTGTAGGATGTGGTGCGCCTGCAGTAAGTATGTGCTCACCGGTGTTACACATGACGTCCTGTATGTTGTGATGCTGCGCGCCGAACGAGGTGGCCACGGATGTGCCCTCCAGCTGTAGGATGTGGTGCGCCTGCAGTAAGTACGTGCTCACCGGTGTTACACATGACGTCCTGTATGTTGTGATGCTGCGCGCCGAACGAGGTGGCCACGGATGTGCCCTCCAGCTGTAGGATGTGGTGCGCCTGCAGTAAGTATGTGCTCACCGGTGTTACACATGACGTCCTGTATGTTGTGATGCTGCGCGCCGAACGAGGTGGCCACGGATGTGCCCTCCAGCTGTAGGATGTGGTGCGCCTGCAGTAAGTACGTGCTCACCGGTGTTACACATGACGTCCTGTATGTTGTGATGCTGCGCGCCGAACGAGGTGGCCACGGATGTGCCCTCCAGCTGTAGGATGTGGTGCGCCTGCAGTAGTGCGCACACGCCGAGCGCGTCGGACTCCAGCTCCACGCACACGCTGCCGTAAGCGCCGCTGCTGTTGTGCGTACAGCCCGATAGGTCTTCCACTTCACTCATCAACCTGACAAATGTGAAAAAGAATTCTAGTTAGATGCATAACTTTCCTACTATATAGAATCATTACTTTTACGATACTAAGTAAATGGAAACTGGTAGAAATATAAAGGTTTTATTGTAATATTAAGTATTGTTATATATCTCCATAAATTTAGAATTATATCCACATAAAAGTAGCAAGCGCGCCACACATATATATGTAGAAGCGAACGTAAATTGTGTATTTTGTGATATATCTCTTTTTCAGAAGAACAAAACTACGGATTGCCATTAACTTCGACCTACGACACTGGTAGTGCTGTATGCATACTCGTTAATATTCTTTTTTATAACTGGTGGTTTAGTGAATGCGAAAAGAAGAGAAAAGACACAAGTTGCACTAAATAGTCACGTATAATCACGTATAGGTTACGATAACACAAGTTAGGCTTTAGGAATTCGTCTCTCTAACTCGCGACAGTAATTAACGTTGATTAAGTAAATGACGCGACAGGTCGCGTTGTCAGCAAAATGCAATGTACTGTTTAATGAGACTGTCATCAAGAGGCAGAGGTTTAATACAGGCCTGCTATTATTATTCATTATTATTATTACTTATGCCATCGTACAGACACAACACCAAACAAGTTACTTTGTTCTAGTCTAAGCTGACAGTAATACCAAATTTACTAGGAGAAAATATTTTAAAAAAATAGTCGTCGATCTTATAAAGGCATAAATTTATCTACTGAGACATTTTAATTCTAAGGGTCTCCTGGCGAAATTAATAGGTATACACTTTCAGACCTGTTATCATCATTCTCCCTGCCGCCCAGGTCCGGGCGGTCGGTATTGGAACACCACAGTACGAAATTGTGTTTGATGAGGTGCCGCGCGTAGAACAGGTCGGCGCCGAACAGTGTGGGGTCTGCCGGCATGTTGCCTAGGGGCACGTGGAAGTACCTGCAAGCGGAAACATTTTGGATATCAATAGAATACACATAGACAGATTTTATCAATATAATAATACCACGCTTTGTAATAAACTGTCCTACTGCTGGCTCTTCTCAGTGTGAGGAGGCTTAGGTCATAGTCCACCACGCTCGCTGCAGGCTGGCATCTCTACATATCTTCGAGAACATTATGGAGAACTCTCATACATGCAGGTTTCCTCGCGATGTTTTCCTTCACCGCTAAAGCGAGCGATAAATAACTATTGCCCACGCACATAATTTCGAAGAGTCAGAGATCGCCTTGGTATCGAAGTCAAGACCTCTGCGTGGCTGTTCAACGATTCCACCATTGATTTTATCTATACGATGTTTAAAATTTACAATCTTATTCCTGATTATTTTGGCAAAGACGTATTACATTGACATTTCGCTAACTATAGATATTAGTCCCACGTAATAGAGGGTAATTACTGGGCACAGTTTTAACTTCCGGCGACTACTGAAAATTTATTTTATTTTTTTATCAACATGTGCAACAAAATTTAAAGTTACCCTAATTTAAAAAGGGTAAAGAAAGAAAGAAAGAAAGAAAGACAATTAATTTATTTGACAAAGAAAAATACAAAAATAACAAATTAAATAATAATAAAATTTTGCCAAATGGGACCTAGTTCAGCATATGCCAGGCTAAGAAAGCCTGGCGCTGGTTTTCAACTAGATCCCTTAGGTGACTGCACGGATGCTAATAACAATTCCCATAAATTATAATGATAATTAAAAAATAACATTAAATTAATAACATTAATAAATAACAAAAAGGAATTCAAATATACATAAAATCATAAAAATTTCAAAACAATAAAAAATATAATAATAATAATAAAAAAAAGAAATAGAAAAAGACAGTAACAACAACATAAGCAACACATTTTAACGCTAAATTAAAATAGTGATAAAACAATATGATTAAGAAATTAATGGCATTGGATAAGAATTGAATTTTTCATTTTAAAATTAGAAATAGATTATATCAGAACAAGGTTTCAACTAGTTATAATCTGACAAAATAGGAAATAATATATATAAAAAGAAAAATGAAGTATATAATACAGTATATAATATAGTTTATAATAATATGCAAATTATAAATTATAGTTGATTATTCCAGATCTCAAATAAAAGAAGCATTCAGAATGGCATTATCCAGTTTCCGCTGCGCCTCCATGAGGAACTGTCTTAATCGGCTTCTAAAAGTGTTTATCGACCGGAGGTTACGAAGTGGTGGAGGTATATTGTTCCAGCACTTGGACGCGGCGTAACGGAAGCTTCCTCTAAATGCTTCTGACCTATGAGGTTTAATAGATAATTGCTTAGAACACTGCTTATTTGAACGTTCTCTGTCACCACCAACCCAAGTAAGCTTCTCGTACAAATAGCCAGGTTGTTTCAATTTAATGACGCCAAACAACAGGCAAGCCAAATGTAATTTACGCCTGGACTTCATTTTTAGAATAGAATTCTTATTCAAGATCGGAGTGACATGGGACCTAAATGGGACTGTGTAGCAAAAACGAACGCATGCGTTCTGCACTCGCTGCACCTGTCGGTCAGTACGCGCCAGCAGCCGAGAGCCGTAAACTGAATCGCAATAATTAAGCTTGCTCAAAACTAATGATTCAACCAATTGAACACGTAATTCTTCTGACAGATAAGGTCGAATTTTATACAGAATCTTTAGTCGAACGAAACAATTTTTAACTGATTCCGCTATATGCTTTTCAAATCGAAGACCTGTATCTATATTCATGCCCAAGTTCCGGGCTTCATATACCTGCTCTAATGGAACTCCCTTTATTTTTACAATGGAGGTTGAATGCAACATGCCTAAATTAGATCTTGTCCCGAACACCATGTATTTTGTCTTTAATGGATTCAACAACAAACAATTCCTCTCAGACCAGGTAACTAGCCTCTCAAGATCTTCATTAATTTCTTGTATCGCTTTTTCATAATCATTTACCTTACATGACAAATATACCTGAACGTCATCCGCGTAAATGTGGTAGTTACATTTCTGAATAGTGTCCTTTAGATCTGCACAATAAACTGCGAAAAGAATTGGTCCCAAAATCGATCCCTGCGGCACACCTCTGGTCAAAGAGGCCGGTGCCGAGGTTAGGTAGGTTCCATCACTTAAACCAAGCTCAACCAGCTGTAGACGATTGGTAAAATAGCTATGGAACCATAAAATAGCGTTGTTGTCGAATCCATAAAAACGCAATTTGGATAGCAATAGATCTATATTTATAGCATCGAATGCGCGTGAGTAATCCAATAGAACCAAAACCGTGCACATACCTTGATCCTGAGCCAACAAGATATTATCTGTAACATCCAATAGTGCGGTGGTAGTGCTATGAGACCGCCTAAAACCTGACTGCAGTCTGGGTAAAATCTTATTAACATCTAAATACTCAGTCAATTGCTGACACACTACTTTCTCCATGACCTTAGATAGGCAAGGCAATATACTGATAGGTCGAAGGTCACATATATCAATAGGGTTCGGTTTTTTAGGTATAGGTCTGACACAAGCAACCTTCCATATATCAGGAACTGTAGACGTCAAAATGGAACAATTTATAATGTTCGTTATAGTATTGAGAGTGTGCGGCAATGTTAAACAGATAATTTTTAAGCTTATTCCATCATATCCTTCAGCATTCGATTTAAGGCTACTAATAATTCGAGCAACTCTACCCTGGTCTAAGTGAACGTTGCATGACAGAATCTGTGAAATTCATAATATGTCAATGACGAAATACTGGTGTTCGAATTACCAGGGACACTCAAAAAGCTATTATTTATGTAGTTGGAATCATTGAAGTGAGAAGGCAAATTGGAGTTTTGTTTAGGCGGTAAAACAGTAGTTTTTAAATTTCTCCAAAGGGTCTTAGGGCTATGTAGTTGGCTATTTATGTTATATTTAAAAAAAGCTACTTTTTCATTATATAATGCTGTGGTGACTAAGGACTTTAACTGTTTATAGTATATTTTGCTAGATGTAGTTTTTAATTTACGAAACTTGGTTAAGGCATCGTCCCTAAGTTGCATCATAATTTTAATAGTGTCTGTTATCCAGGGATGTGAACGCTCTTTGATTACACAAACCCGTACAGGAGCATAGGTATTGAGCACTATGGTGATGCAGTCATTCAGTGCGTTAACCATATCGTTCACACTCGCCTGTGCCGATATAAGGTCCCAACGTATAGTGCTTAGTTCATCATTTAGAGTTTCCCAACAAATATTTGAAAGCGAACGACACTTAATTATTTGCGGCACCTGCTTTTGTTTTTTTGTATTAAATTCGCAAATGATAAGCGAATGGCTATTAATTGATTTAAACGGTACGACTGTTACACACCTCGCACTAAGATCGGTACAAACTAAATCAATCAAAGTTTCGCTGGTCTCAGTAAAATGTGTGGGGCTGGTCACGACTTGCTGAAGATTAACCGTGTTTAAGAAAGTATTTAATTTTTTAGTTTTGCTGTCACTTGGGTACAAGCAATTTACATTAAAATCTCCCAATAAAATAATATGGTCGCATTGGCCTAAGGTACTTATTGTTAAACTAATGGAATCCAAAAATAAATCAAAGTCGGACCATGGAGGACGATAAGCCGTTCCAATAGTGATTTTCTTTCCATGTAGCGTAAGTGTGAGCCACATCTGCTCCACGGAATCGAACCGCGGATCGGTCACGCCCGTCCACATACGCGCCTTAACACCGTGCTTAAGGTAAAAACCAACCCCACCACCGCGACCGCCGCGAACATTGACAGGCCGCGGCGTGTGAAGCAGGCGATACCCTGTAACAATAGGCCCTCGTTGTTCTTCACCACGCCTGAGCCATGTCTCATTTATAGCTAAAATATCTATGGGGTGTCGTTCAAGTAATGCTACGAAGTCATCATGGTTTGTACCCAGGGATCCCGCGTTCAATAAACCAACTGTAAAGTATTTATAATAATTACTAGTCATCATAAAGCATAAGTTTATAACAATTCACAGCGCAACTAGAAAAAGCAGTTCTGTAAATCCAACAGTGATTAAATGCACTAGAACCATCAATAGCAAAGCCGTATATAGCGTATGTATAATATACTATGTGTAAAATAATTATTGTATATCGTCTATGAAAGTATAACTTGTTAATATGCAAGTTATATAGATATAAAGTATTTATAATGTAAATAATAGTTATAATTAATTTAAAAAGTCCATCAGTAAAAGAATAGAAATAGTATAATACAAAATATCTATGTAATACAACAGTTGATAAATAAATATGGAATTGATTCAGAAATATTGTAGTTAACAAGTACAATCTATGAATGAATGAAGTATCTAAACCTATCAAAGCCCAAAAATTTCATTAACGTCATTGTCTTTATGTATACGATATGTTGGTGTCCCATCTTCCCTCTTAACGAATATTTTACCTTCCCTAGTCCACACATACCTCCAGCGCGAACGACGGCCAGCTTCTCGGGCTCGGTTAAACATCTGGTAATTAGTGCGGGTCAGTCGTTCATTTATATAAATGCGACGTTGCGAGCCCGTCATACCTAGATCTGTCGTAGTGAGTACTCGGCGCACGCGAGCTGCGCGCAACAGCGTATCGCGAGTAATGCGGCGAGCGAGCCGCACGGCGATAGATCGATTTCGCTGTGCAGTGGGGTCGGCAGTGAGGTCACCCGATGCTACTATATTTCTGCGTGCGGATCCAATACGCTCGATGTGCACAATGTCAGTGTCCTGTAACTCGACACCTAGCTTGGTCGCCATCACCCTGATGACGTGAGACACACTCTCACCCTTTTCCTCGGGGATACCTGCCACTAGAACGTCATTTAGCAATAATTGCTGATCCCTATCATTTAGTTCTCTCCTTAGCTCAGAAATAGTATCCTCAAGGGGTTCAATATTGGAAGTAGTTCTTTCCTCAAGCTCTTGTTCCAGTGCCGCGACCATCAACTCGACGCTAGCTACTCGGTCGAAACAATGGCCCATTGACACTTTGAAGTCTGCTATTTCTGCTCGATATTGCTTAACTTCACTCCTCATGGCCCTCATTTCATCCCTCAGGGATCTAAGCTCGTGCCCCAAGTCTATTCTGTCACTGTCCTCCAACTGCCGTGTTTGAGATGGCTGGTGCACTACAACATTCTCTTCAAGGCTATTTTGCATCTTGCCAGTAGCACTAGACGTTTTTATTGGCGTCAAGAAAACATCCACTGGAGGAACTGTAGGCGCTGATCTGCAGATGGAGCATGACCAGTCCTGGCCTAGTATTTAACTGCATAGCAAAAAAATACTTATTGCACAGCAAAATATATTTAAAGAGATCAAACGAAATCGACGGTGTTCCGCTTCGCTTTTATTTGAGTGGGTTTAAGAAGGAACCTAACGTAATCTAACCCTTCCGAGACGGAATGCAGTAATTTGAAGCGTATAGGTGCTCGTTATGCAGTGCAATATTTGCTGTGTAATTAGTATTTTTGATGGTCATTATATTTAATCCCATTTAAAAACAGGCCACTGCTCACTTAACGTACACTTTTCCAGATGCTGATTTAAATGTTACTTGGCGACCGAGGAGACAGCGGTTCATGCGATCTTACATTGTAAAAGCGTGAGTAACTGACGGGCGAAACTTCTGAACAATCCAGAAACGATGAAGGAAGTACTTCTTGATAACTGTCCCTTACTATATTTTTGGATGGAGCTGAGATGGGATGAGTAACCAACTCTTCGCTTCGGTCACTTACACACGACGGCACAATTGTAAGGCGAGTAACACTCAGTCAACACAAATTTAAATCTCTTTGGCACCGTGCTTGGTAGAGTCGATTATAATGCATACCAAAAAGTTTAGCTTCTCTTATCTTTGTCAGATCTTGGAAACCTCTTCCAAGGTAGGTGTTTTCTACTTCCTTCGATCTTGGGACGTTGAAGTGGGGCGTGAAAAAGCACCTACTTAAGCCGTGCTCAAAACCTCGGCACCACTTCATATGAGGACGTGGCGTGGAGTGCTCTGCTCGTGGATTACACAACTGCTTACCGTCAGACAGTCTAGTCAATTTAACAGGCAATAGTCCTAACTAATATTATAAACGCGAAAGTGAGTTTGTTTGCTTGTTTTTTACGCTTTCTTGCCTAAACTACCTGACCGATCAACATGAAATTTTACATACACGTTGTCAAGGTTACAGAAAATACATAGGGTACCTGAAAGGTACCCTATGTATTTTCTGTTCCAGAAAAAAGTACTGTTCTCGTGGGAAAGTAATTTATTGACGAAATCTAAAAGCCACGGGCAAAATCTAGTAAAGAAATAACAAGGAATACAAAATGAGTACAGGATTAATATACTAGCTTACCTGCATTGTTCCACAGTGAGCTGCAGTATGGCATCTAAACCGAGGTAATGTCGCACGATCGCTCTTGCTCCGACTCGCTGCCAGTCCAGCGCGCTGTATAGAGTCTCCACGTCACGGACGTGCAGACGGACTAGCGGGAACTCTGATATTACTGCAAGAAGACATATCGAAGGTTAAACTCGCACGTATTTTGCGCGTTCGATGTCCGACGACACATCCTCAGATTGCACATCTAGACATTGGCAAAAGAGACAATTGGTATGCAGGAACAGCTACAATAGTGAACAACCGCGTTATGGCATCTAGGCGATCTTCAACTAGTAATATTCCGCTTCAGACACAACATATGGATTGACACGACTTTTGCCTCTACGCGAGGCATTTAAGAACAGTTTGAAACCGCATGAGCGGTGTGCGTATACGCGGCATGTGTTGCACGCAGGCGTGCGGCGTCAGCGCAGCCTGCAGCGCGAGCAGCGTGGGCCCGCAGCGCTCGTCGCGGTAGCGCTATGTTGCAATAGTACATACGCGGCATGTGTTGCACGCAGGCGTGCGGCGTCAGCGCAGCCTGCAGCGCGAGCAGCGTGGGCCCGCAGCGCTCGTCGCGGTAGCGCTATGTTGCAATAGTACATACGCGGCATGTGTTGCACGCAGGCGTGCGGCGTCAGCGCAGCCTGCAGCGCGAGCAGCGTGGGCCCGCAGCGCTCGTCGCGGTAGCGCTATGTTGCAATAGTACATACGCGGCATGTGTTGCACGCAGGCGTGCGGCGTCAGCGCAGCCTGCAGCGCGAGCAGCGTGGGCCCGCAGCGCTCGTCGCGGTAGCGCTATGTTGCAATAGTACATACGCGGCATGTGTTGCACGCAGGCGTGCGGCGTCAGCGCAGCCTGCAGCGCGAGCAGCGTGGGCCCGCAGCGCTCGTCGCGGTAGCGCTATGTTGCAATAGTACATACGCGGCATGTGTTGCACGCAGGCGTGCGGCGTCAGCGCAGCCTGCAGCGCGAGCAGCGTGGGCCCGCAGCGCTCGTCGCGGTAGCGCTATGTTGCAATAGTACATACGCGGCATGTGTTGCACGCAGGCGTGCGGCGTCAGCGCAGCCTGCAGCGCGAGCAGCGTGGGCCCGCAGCGCTCGTCGCGGTAGCGCTATGTTGCAATAGTACATACGCGGCATGTGTTGCACGCAGGCGTGCGGCGTCAGCGCAGCCTGCAGCGCGAGCAGCGTGGGCCCGCAGCGCTCGTCGCGGTAGCGCTATGTTGCAATAGTACATACGCGGCATGTGTTGCACGCAGGCGTGCGGCGTCAGCGCAGCCTGCAGCGCGAGCAGCGTGGGCCCGCAGCGCTCGTCGCGGTAGCGCTATGTTGCAATAGTACATACGCGGCATGTGTTGCACGCAGGCGTGCGGCGTCAGCGCAGCCTGCAGCGCGAGCAGCGTGGGCCCGCAGCGCTCGTCGCGGTAGCGCTATGTTGCAATAGTACATACGCGGCATGTGTTGCACGCAGGCGTGCGGCGTCAGCGCAGCCTGCAGCGCGAGCAGCGTGGGCCCGCAGCGCTCGTCGCGGTAGCGCTATGTTGCAATAGTACATACGCGGCATGTGTTGCACGCAGGCGTGCGGCGTCAGCGCAGCCTGCAGCGCGAGCAGCGTGGGCCCGCAGCGCTCGTCGCGGTAGCGCTATGTTGCAATAGTACATACGCGGCATGTGTTGCACGCAGGCGTGCGGCGTCAGCGCAGCCTGCAGCGCGAGCAGCGTGGGCCCGCAGCGCTCGTCGCGGTAGCGCTATGTTGCAATAGTACATACGCGGCATGTGTTGCACGCAGGCGTGCGGCGTCAGCGCAGCCTGCAGCGCGAGCAGCGTGGGCCCGCAGCGCTCGTCGCGGTAGCGCTATGTTGCAATAGTACATACGCGGCATGTGTTGCACGCAGGCGTGCGGCGTCAGCGCAGCCTGCAGCGCGAGCAGCGTGGGCCCGCAGCGCTCGTCGCGGTAGCGCTATGTTGCAATAGTACATACGCGGCATGTGTTGCACGCAGGCGTGCGGCGTCAGCGCAGCCTGCAGCGCGAGCAGCGTGGGCCCGCAGCGCTCGTCGCGGTAGCGCTATGTTGCAATAGTACATACGCGGCATGTGTTGCACGCAGGCGTGCGGCGTCAGCGCAGCCTGCAGCGCGAGCAGCGTGGGCCCGCAGCGCTCGTCGCGGTAGCGCTATGTTGCAATAGTACATACGCGGCATGTGTTGCACGCAGGCGTGCGGCGTCAGCGCAGCCTGCAGCGCGAGCAGCGTGGGCCCGCAGCGCTCGTCGCGGTAGCGCTATGTTGCAATAGTACATACGCGGCATGTGTTGCACGCAGGCGTGCGGCGTCAGCGCAGCCTGCAGCGCGAGCAGCGTGGGCCCGCAGCGCTCGTCGCGGTAGCGCTATGTTGCAATAGTACATACGCGGCATGTGTTGCACGCAGGCGTGCGGCGTCAGCGCAGCCTGCAGCGCGAGCAGCGTGGGCCCGCAGCGCTCGTCGCGGTAGCGCTATGTTGCAATAGTACATACGCGGCATGTGTTGCACGCAGGCGTGCGGCGTCAGCGCAGCCTGCAGCGCGAGCAGCGTGGGCCCGCAGCGCTCGTCGCGGTAGCGCTATGTTGCAATAGTACATACGCGGCATGTGTTGCACGCAGGCGTGCGGCGTCAGCGCAGCCTGCAGCGCGAGCAGCGTGGGCCCGCAGCGCTCGTCGCGGTAGCGCTATGTTGCAATAGTACATACGCGGCATGTGTTGCACGCAGGCGTGCGGCGTCAGCGCAGCCTGCAGCGCGAGCAGCGTGGGCCCGCAGCGCTCGTCGCGGTAGCGCTATGTTGCAATAGTACATACGCGGCATGTGTTGCACGCAGGCGTGCGGCGTCAGCGCAGCCTGCAGCGCGAGCAGCGTGGGCCCGCAGCGCTCGTCGCGGTAGCGCTATGTTGCAATAGTACATACGCGGCATGTGTTGCACGCAGGCGTGCGGCGTCAGCGCAGCCTGCAGCGCGAGCAGCGTGGGCCCGCAGCGCTCGTCGCGGTAGCGCTATGTTGCAATAGTACATACGCGGCATGTGTTGCACGCAGGCGTGCGGCGTCAGCGCAGCCTGCAGCGCGAGCAGCGTGGGCCCGCAGCGCTCGTCGCGGTAGCGCTATGTTGCAATAGTACATACGCGGCATGTGTTGCACGCAGGCGTGCGGCGTCAGCGCAGCCTGCAGCGCGAGCAGCGTGGGCCCGCAGCGCTCGTCGCGGTAGCGCTATGTTGCAATAGTACATACGCGGCATGTGTTGCACGCAGGCGTGCGGCGTCAGCGCAGCCTGCAGCGCGAGCAGCGTGGGCCCGCAGCGCTCGTCGCGGTAGCGCTATGTTGCAATAGTACATACGCGGCATGTGTTGCACGCAGGCGTGCGGCGTCAGCGCAGCCTGCAGCGCGAGCAGCGTGGGCCCGCAGCGCTCGTCGCGGTAGCGCTATGTTGCAATAGTACATACGCGGCATGTGTTGCACGCAGGCGTGCGGCGTCAGCGCAGCCTGCAGCGCGAGCAGCGTGGGCCCGCAGCGCTCGTCGCGGTAGCGCTATGTTGCAATAGTACATACGCGGCATGTGTTGCACGCAGGCGTGCGGCGTCAGCGCAGCCTGCAGCGCGAGCAGCGTGGGCCCGCAGCGCTCGTCGCGGTAGCGCTATGTTGCAATAGTACATACGCGGCATGTGTTGCACGCAGGCGTGCGGCGTCAGCGCAGCCTGCAGCGCGAGCAGCGTGGGCCCGCAGCGCTCGTCGCGGTAGCGCTATGTTGCAATAGTACATACGCGGCATGTGTTGCACGCAGGCGTGCGGCGTCAGCGCAGCCTGCAGCGCGAGCAGCGTGGGCCCGCAGCGCTCGTCGCGGTAGCGCTATGTTGCAATAGTACATACGCGGCATGTGTTGCACGCAGGCGTGCGGCGTCAGCGCAGCCTGCAGCGCGAGCAGCGTGGGCCCGCAGCGCTCGTCGCGGTAGCGCTATGTTGCAATAGTACATACGCGGCATGTGTTGCACGCAGGCGTGCGGCGTCAGCGCAGCCTGCAGCGCGAGCAGCGTGGGCCCGCAGCGCTCGTCGCGGTAGCGCTATGTTGCAATAGTACATACGCGGCATGTGTTGCACGCAGGCGTGCGGCGTCAGCGCAGCCTGCAGCGCGAGCAGCGTGGGCCCGCAGCGCTCGTCGCGGTAGCGCTATGTTGCAATAGTACATACGCGGCATGTGTTGCACGCAGGCGTGCGGCGTCAGCGCAGCCTGCAGCGCGAGCAGCGTGGGCCCGCAGCGCTCGTCGCGGTAGCGCTATGTTGCAATAGTACATACGCGGCATGTGTTGCACGCAGGCGTGCGGCGTCAGCGCAGCCTGCAGCGCGAGCAGCGTGGGCCCGCAGCGCTCGTCGCGGTAGCGCTATGTTGCAATAGTACATACGCGGCATGTGTTGCACGCAGGCGTGCGGCGTCAGCGCAGCCTGCAGCGCGAGCAGCGTGGGCCCGCAGCGCTCGTCGCGGTAGCGCTATGTTGCAATAGTACATACGCGGCATGTGTTGCACGCAGGCGTGCGGCGTCAGCGCAGCCTGCAGCGCGAGCAGCGTGGGCCCGCAGCGCTCGTCGCGGTAGCGCTATGTTGCAATAGTACATACGCGGCATGTGTTGCACGCAGGCGTGCGGCGTCAGCGCAGCCTGCAGCGCGAGCAGCGTGGGCCCGCAGCGCTCGTCGCGGTAGCGCTATGTTGCAATAGTACATACGCGGCATGTGTTGCACGCAGGCGTGCGGCGTCAGCGCAGCCTGCAGCGCGAGCAGCGTGGGCCCGCAGCGCTCGTCGCGGTAGCGCTATGTTGCAATAGTACATACGCGGCATGTGTTGCACGCAGGCGTGCGGCGTCAGCGCAGCCTGCAGCGCGAGCAGCGTGGGCCCGCAGCGCTCGTCGCGGTAGCGCTATGTTGCAATAGTACATACGCGGCATGTGTTGCACGCAGGCGTGCGGCGTCAGCGCAGCCTGCAGCGCGAGCAGCGTGGGCCCGCAGCGCTCGTCGCGGTAGCGCTATGTTGCAATAGTACATACGCGGCATGTGTTGCACGCAGGCGTGCGGCGTCAGCGCAGCCTGCAGCGCGAGCAGCGTGGGCCCGCAGCGCTCGTCGCGGTAGCGCTATGTTGCAATAGTACATACGCGGCATGTGTTGCACGCAGGCGTGCGGCGTCAGCGCAGCCTGCAGCGCGAGCAGCGTGGGCCCGCAGCGCTCGTCGCGGTAGCGCTATGTTGCAATAGTACATACGCGGCATGTGTTGCACGCAGGCGTGCGGCGTCAGCGCAGCCTGCAGCGCGAGCAGCGTGGGCCCGCAGCGCTCGTCGCGGTAGCGCTATGTTGCAATAGTACATACGCGGCATGTGTTGCACGCAGGCGTGCGGCGTCAGCGCAGCCTGCAGCGCGAGCAGCGTGGGCCCGCAGCGCTCGTCGCGGTAGCGCTATGTTGCAATAGTACATACGCGGCATGTGTTGCACGCAGGCGTGCGGCGTCAGCGCAGCCTGCAGCGCGAGCAGCGTGGGCCCGCAGCGCTCGTCGCGGTAGCGCTATGTTGCAATAGTACATACGCGGCATGTGTTGCACGCAGGCGTGCGGCGTCAGCGCAGCCTGCAGCGCGAGCAGCGTGGGCCCGCAGCGCTCGTCGCGGTAGCGCTATGTTGCAATAGTACATACGCGGCATGTGTTGCACGCAGGCGTGCGGCGTCAGCGCAGCCTGCAGCGCGAGCAGCGTGGGCCCGCAGCGCTCGTCGCGGTAGCGCTATGTTGCAATAGTACATACGCGGCATGTGTTGCACGCAGGCGTGCGGCGTCAGCGCAGCCTGCAGCGCGAGCAGCGTGGGCCCGCAGCGCTCGTCGCGGTAGCGCTATGTTGCAATAGTACATACGCGGCATGTGTTGCACGCAGGCGTGCGGCGTCAGCGCAGCCTGCAGCGCGAGCAGCGTGGGCCCGCAGCGCTCGTCGCGGTAGCGCTATGTTGCAATAGTACATACGCGGCATGTGTTGCACGCAGGCGTGCGGCGTCAGCGCAGCCTGCAGCGCGAGCAGCGTGGGCCCGCAGCGCTCGTCGCGGTAGCGCTATGTTGCAATAGTACATACGCGGCATGTGTTGCACGCAGGCGTGCGGCGTCAGCGCAGCCTGCAGCGCGAGCAGCGTGGGCCCGCAGCGCTCGTCGCGGTAGCGCTATGTTGCAATAGTACATACGCGGCATGTGTTGCACGCAGGCGTGCGGCGTCAGCGCAGCCTGCAGCGCGAGCAGCGTGGGCCCGCAGCGCTCGTCGCGGTAGCGCTATGTTGCAATAGTACATACGCGGCATGTGTTGCACGCAGGCGTGCGGCGTCAGCGCAGCCTGCAGCGCGAGCAGCGTGGGCCCGCAGCGCTCGTCGCGGTAGCGCTATGTTGCAATAGTACATACGCGGCATGTGTTGCACGCAGGCGTGCGGCGTCAGCGCAGCCTGCAGCGCGAGCAGCGTGGGCCCGCAGCGCTCGTCGCGGTAGCGCTATGTTGCAATAGTACATACGCGGCATGTGTTGCACGCAGGCGTGCGGCGTCAGCGCAGCCTGCAGCGCGAGCAGCGTGGGCCCGCAGCGCTCGTCGCGGTAGCGCTATGTTGCAATAGTACATACGCGGCATGTGTTGCACGCAGGCGTGCGGCGTCAGCGCAGCCTGCAGCGCGAGCAGCGTGGGCCCGCAGCGCTCGTCGCGGTAGCGCTATGTTGCAATAGTACATACGCGGCATGTGTTGCACGCAGGCGTGCGGCGTCAGCGCAGCCTGCAGCGCGAGCAGCGTGGGCCCGCAGCGCTCGTCGCGGTAGCGCTATGTTGCAATAGTACATACGCGGCATGTGTTGCACGCAGGCGTGCGGCGTCAGCGCAGCCTGCAGCGCGAGCAGCGTGGGCCCGCAGCGCTCGTCGCGGTAGCGCTATGTTGCAATAGTACATACGCGGCATGTGTTGCACGCAGGCGTGCGGCGTCAGCGCAGCCTGCAGCGCGAGCAGCGTGGGCCCGCAGCGCTCGTCGCGGTAGCGCTATGTTGCAATAGTACATACGCGGCATGTGTTGCACGCAGGCGTGCGGCGTCAGCGCAGCCTGCAGCGCGAGCAGCGTGGGCCCGCAGCGCTCGTCGCGGTAGCGCTATGTTGCAATAGTACATACGCGGCATGTGTTGCACGCAGGCGTGCGGCGTCAGCGCAGCCTGCAGCGCGAGCAGCGTGGGCCCGCAGCGCTCGTCGCGGTAGCGCTGTAGCGCACGCTGCATGTGACGCGCAACCGCACGGATATCTGTCTCCACCGTCACCTCCCATGTCAGCTCAGACCCAGGCAAGCTGCTCTCCTCGGTGCCGAGGTTAATCCTGAGAAATAAAGACAGATTTTAAGAGATGTGGAGCGCAGCGGTGTGTTTATCTTTTTCAAACGCTGCCTTAGCTGAATCGTTCATTTTAAATATAAATAAACTCTTGTATGACTTATGGAATTTAGATTTTAGCACAGTTTACAATAGCGCTGACACTTATATTATCTATTTTATTTAATACAATATTTCCAACAAGCAATATTACGTAACACAACAACAATGACTTCGAAAAATAAATACTACAATAAACCTTGGATTACGCGTGGACTAATTCGATATATGTATAAGATACAGAGATAAGCTTAATTGAAGATATCAGCGTTTTCCTTATAACTTGAATATTTAAGGTACTATATCTTAGTACCTCCATCAATATACAGGGTGGTTTTGAAATCGTGTAATTCCTTTTAACCACGCATTCTATTGGTGGTATAGAATAACCCTGACCATATTTTTATTTTATTAGAATTATGTTTGTGGGAAAATTAATGTACCGAGTTTTTTTTCGTTGTTTTAGATAGTCACATGTTAACCCCCCAAGGCAATTTTAATTTTTACTAATTAAAATAGAATAACGTATCAATAATTAATGTCGTAAATAATAACGGGTGGTCCTTTCCGCGTCCTACATTCCCTCTCGACCCCGACCGGCCACGTAGATCAGCTGGGCTTCGTTATCAGTGAGCGGCGAGCTCTTGCCGACGGTGCACGAACGGCACTCCGCGGCGAACTTATTAATTCTCAAACACCTAGCAAAACAAACTAGGCGGTATTAAGATAACCTAAAGGTCTAGCTGAGTAATTTACTTTCCTCACGTAGTTAACGTACCTACCTACGATTGAATTGAAGCCTTATAATTAATTAATCGTTGCCTGTTACTGACTACCTCTGTTGTACCCAAGATATTTACTAACACAAATATCAACCCAATAAAACAACAGCTGTTTTGCTAAGAAATAAATTCTATGAACCTACATTTGAAAATAATGAAGGTCAAAGGCGTTCCTAACCAGGTCTATCGTACCTACCTACCTAATTATTACAAATTACCAGTTATATATATTACACGATTTCAAAATCACCCTGTATATATTCATGCTTTGCCTTTTTAAAGGGCTTTTTCCCAAACGCCTTAAGAGAGTAGTAGTTAGATATACCCAGTGGCGTGCGGTTCATAAAGACAAAAAGACACTGCCCACCTTAACTCCTTCTACTCCTTTCTAACTCAGATAAATATTTATTATATTATATTATTTTATTTTGAAGTCCAATATTTATATTTATCGACGAATAATTAATTTCCATAAACAACATTTCTTAAAACCTATATCATAATATCAGCGCCAACTGTCGCGTACCGGCTGCACTAGCGCTGCGTTGGAATGCTCCTAATTCGACGGAACAGATATGAACTAAAATTGTCTAATTCTTTGCATGTGTGCATCGAGACGGACACAAAAATATCTATGTGCGTTCCTATAAATATTTGTCACATAATGTTTTAAATTTACGCACACAAACGCAAAAAAAAGACAGAGTCTTTGATAAGTTATATGACGTGTTCAGTGGCCTTCGCACATGACGAAAGTTCACGAGAATTGCCGAAGTATGACGAATGTTATGCAACTAATTTGAAAAATATGACGTGTTAAGTGGCCTTCGTAAATGACGAAAGTTCACGAGAATTGCCGAAATATGATGAATGTTATGCAACCGATTTAAAAAGTAGCATGATTTATTTGATTAGCATTATTTATAAGACTATTATTTTTTATCGTAGTTATTTTGTTTAATTTCAAGTGAGTTCTAAGAAGTCGCCATTGTTAAGTTAATATTTGTTCTGTTTGTTTTGTGGTAACGCAGTTCATTTAACATTTTAACGTTTTTATAGAGTGAAAATGGAAATTCTTCACTGTGAAAGTTGTTCAGATGGTGTGTGTATACAGGAAATAAAAAGAGACGCGTTTTTAAAACTATCTTTTAGTGATAAAAAACAAGTGATTCACTCGATGGACTTACAATTCGCGTACTGTAAATGTGATTTTCAATTCTTTTACTAATTTAATTGAGTTATTTGAGGATATCGTGGAAAATGTAGGCGCCTGGGATGGCGAGACTTTAAGTCAGGCTTCGTTATTGTTATACAATTTAAAAGACTTTGTATTCCAATATTTACTCCATGTGTTTAATGAAATATTCGCGGAAACTGATATCCTTTACGAAATTATGCAAAAAAGACGTCGGATGTAATATATGATATAAATTACGCAAAAAAGATTATTGCGTGAAAAAAATTAAAGAATTTGAGTTGTTTTTGGATACATTCAGATCGAAGTATTAAATCATTTTTGAACGCGTAAAAAATATAACAGGACCGCCAAAACCGAAACGTAATGTTGTAGACGCCAAAATTTATTTTAAGCGGATTTTCATTGAAATTGTAGACAATATATCTAACGAATGTCGCGACCGTTATAAAAACCCAAAAAAATTAAAGTGTTTTGAATAACTATCGTGCGAAAATTTCAATAATTTTAATGTCAATTTTCCGGTTGAATTAGTAACGCTATTCGTAGATGTTTATAAATCATTCATTATAATTTATGTCGGCCTCGATGGCGTAGTGGTTAGTGTAACCGACTGCCACGCCTGAGATCGCGGGTTCGATTCCCGCACAAGTCAAACATATGGGTACATGGACATGGATGTTTGTCTTGGTCTGGGTGTTTCTATGAATAATATGTACATATTTACAAAAAAAATCGTATATATATATGTTTATCCATTGTCTAGTACCCGTAGTACAAGCCTTGCTTAGTTTGGGCTAGATGGTGTTGCGTGTTTGTGGTAGTATATTATTATTAGGTATTATTATTATTCAACTTTAACTTAGACCGCCTTATCAATGAGCTCAAATGTGTTTATAAAACCGTCAAATTCAAAAGCCTTAGTATTTATAAAATTATAGAAGATTTTTACGAAAATAACTTAAATACAGTCTTTCCTAAAGTACTGCGTTTGGCAAAATTAATTGTTACGGTTCTCGCGAGCAGTGCTTCAACCGAAAGGTCCTTTTCGTCGCTAAAACGTAAACATACTTATTTAAGGAATACACAAGGCCAGGAACGACTTACAGATCTTTCTATGATATCAATAGAAAAAAACCTTCTTACTACAATAAAACGCGTTCCTAACTTTCACGATTCCGTATTGCAAAAAATCTTACTAAAAGATAGACGTGTAGATTTAATATATAAATAAAAATAAATAAAATATAAACTTTATAGTTCCGTATACGCACAAATACGACCGTTTTTTTTTTGTTAGATATTATTTATTTTGCAAATACAGAACATCCGACAAATGCGCTGCAAGGCCACTTCGAATATCCGCAAATTGATATGTTCATAAATTCAGTCAATTTATGTATATTTGAGGTGGTAAATCACACACATCATAATGTATTCGATACGACGACGAACCTAAACCAATAAACCAATATGCAGTGAAATTTTTGGTAAGTGACCTTTTAAAATGTTCTGCCTACCCTGTCTTATAATCCTGTGCACGCCACTGGATATACCCATCTTTAAATCTGGAAATCAAGACCTAGTTGCGAATTATCAACCAATATCCATACTCATCTGAATATCTAAGATACTAGAAAGAATTATAAACACTAGATTGTCAACTTTCTGGAATATACTAATTATCTTTCACCCAGGCAATTTGGATTTACGGCCAGACTATCCACCAATGCGGTTCATAGCTTGACACACTATATCACAGAGGAACTCGGCAAGGGTAATCAGGCATTAGGAATTTTCTTGATCGAGCATAAGCGTTTAATACTGTATTTATTTCCTAACTTCTAAACAAGATGGAGGCTTTGGACTTACGGGGTACTGAACTAAATATTTTTAAACATTACTTAAGCGATTGAGATCAATGCGTTAAAAAAGATAATACTACAAGCAATTATGACTAAATACTGATGTTGATATTCTTCAAGGAAGTATCATTGGTCCGACGCTGTTTCTGGTTTATATTAACGATCGATTTTAACTTATATTACAAAAAGGCAAGACCATAACATATGCCGACGACATACTACTAATATGTATATACCACTAAAACTAGCAACGAACGTTTCGGGTACGCTCAGCTTGGCTTTAATAATGTGAACAATTAGCTAAATCAAAATGTAATAACTTAAAATATCGATAAGACAAACATTGCGCAAGAATAACTATAATACAACTAACCCGTCTATATACAGCCTTGGCCAAAAGTATGGAGCACCCCATGTATTTTTCATGTGCGTAACAATTGCAGTAGGAAACAATACATTTTATTTAAATATGGATTAGGTGGCATCGAAAAAGATATTTAAAACAATAGTGTACCCAGTTGGGGCCAATAAAACATCCGATGCAAAGCATCTTATCCGTTTAGTAATTTCCAATCTTTATTTCAGTTTACTATTTTGCGTCGTTGTCTACACATACCGTCATCTAGCGCACTTCTTGTATTATTTTGTGTTCAGTTATATTAATTTCGATACATAATACTTAAAAAATCCGAACTGTGTCTTGAAATACGTGTGAAAATACAACTTTTTCATAAACAAGGGTAATCCCAAGTTGAGATATCCAGAACTGTTAAGTGGTCGCGCCGAACGGTGCAATTTACCATTGAGCGATTCGCCGCTACCAGTACACACACCGATATGCCCAGAACTGTCTGTGAACTGTCTGTGTCTGTGAACTGTGACCGTGAAGATCGAAAATTTGTGAGAGAGTCTTTGAAAAACAGGACAAATATGTCTTCTGAGTTCGCTGCTGAGTTCTCAGTGGCGAGTAACAACACAATTTCTGCCAAAACGACTCGTCGAATACTTCAGGAAGCTGGTCTCAAACGGTGTAAAACCAGGAAGAAGCCATTGATCTCAGACAATAATAAAAAGGCTTGCTATGCATGGGCCTTAAAGTACCAACATTACACTAAAAAAGACTGGTCAAATATTGTGTGGTCAGACGAATCAAACTTTGAGGTAAGTTAGATAATATGAATGTCCAAATGGATAAATAAGTATTGTTGAAATTTAAAAAGCTGTAATGTTGTCTTTTCATGATTAGTAAATCTCTATTTCTTTTGTTTTTGTTTAGTCTTTGGAACCCCTGGTGCTACCTTCGTGCGTCGCCGTGGGTAAGAAGAATTTATGACGAGGTATGGTCCCGACTGTACAACACGGTGGAGGTACCGGAATGACATGGTGCTGCATGTCTGAAACAGGAATCAGCGAAATGTTTGTGTGTGAGGGCCGAAGGGACTCTACAAAATACACGAATGTGTTTGGAATAAGCTTTTTTGCCTTCGTTTTCTACACTTTTTCGTTACATAAATATGGATGGAGTTAAATTACAGAAGATAACGCACCATGCCATTAATCAGTCCGCAGAATTTCATGGTTTCGTGAAAATTCCATTGAGCTCCTGGAATGGCCTGCACAGTCGCCGGACCTTAATCCTATATAACATTTATGGGGAATCCTAAAGCGTAAGGTCCGGCGCCACACAATAACAACAAAAGAAGAACTAAAAATACGCCTCCGTCAAGAATGGAATACCATAAGTGAAGAACAGTGTAAAAATCTTGTAGGCTCTATGCCAAGATGAATAGTTACTGTGATAGCAGCTAAGGGTGGCCGACGAAATATTGATTTTATATCAGAGTAAAGATCATTTAAAATGTACAGAAGTTGTTTCATTTCATTCTATACAAAACTTTTTACAAAATGCAGTTTTTATAGAGGTGTTCCATACTTTTGGCCAAGGCTGTATGCACACAAATGTCCGCTTCAAAATTCCACATCAAACATGTGTAATTGTCCTCCTATCCTACAAACTAGGATAATAAAATAACTTGGGATCAGTTGATGATACAATTTTCTTTAGACAATATTATTATGTACTAGATTTTGCCTGCGGTTTCACCCGCGTAAGTCCCGTTGACGTGGGCATATCGGGATAAACAGTAGCCTATATGTGAATCCAGGTCTCCAGCTATCTACATACCAAGTTTCATCGCAATCGGTTCAGTAGATTTTACGTGAAAGAGTAAACAAACATCCATACACCCTTACAAACTTTGACATTTATAATATTAGTATAGATTTAAGACTGATTATTCAAGTTTATTTAGTTCTATGTCAATCAATTATTCACTAATGTACTTCATGGCAGTACAAACTATTATGCTGTTTTTTGAACGAGCACAAAGAGCAATTTTAAAAGTAGCCATCTTCCGTGCTTTTCTATTTCCAAGCTTATTATATAAATCCTGCAAAGTAATGACTGTCCGTCAAATCTTCATTACGCACACAATGCTTACCTATAATGCTGACATAACTAACAAGATACGGCAAGATATAGTCTGCACCTCACAATCATGATCAAAACATATTTTTACAAATAATCACAAAATTTCTAATTATATTCATACTTTGTCACATTACCAAACCGAGCAGTTACTGGCAATCGTAACTTATATTATAAATGCGAATGTGATTTTATTACGCATTCACGCCTTAACTACACAACCGATCATCATGAAATTTGAAATACACGTTATCAGAGGATCAGAAAAGGACATGGGGTACCTTTCATCCAGATAAAAGTACTGTTACTCACCTAACCTAACCTACATTTAAGCAGGCGAAGCCGCAGGCAAAATTTCGTCTATAAATATTGTTTTTATCTCTCGCTGCGTAATGACTTACATTTTGAAAGGGTTGCACGCAATGATACCAGTCTAGTTCATCAGGTCCAATTGTAACACCAACCATAGACTGCAGTACCATTACAAAATGTATCTGCCATATTGGTATTATAAAATGCTGATACTCACTTAGCGGTCCTTTCAGCCTGGTAGAGGGTGTTCATGTTGGGCACCTGGTTGGTCTTGACGGTGTCCAGCACGTAGATGTATGCGCGGCGGACGGGCGGCAGCACCAGCGCCCACATGCTGCGGCTGGAGGCCGGCGCCGAGTGCTGGTATATGTATATGTGTTTCACTGGCGGGACGCCGTCCTGCGAGAGCCGTTACATATCATGATGACAGAAAAATATGCTGACTAGCTTGGAAATTTAACCGAGGACATCACAATCGGTAGTAAACATTATCGAAAGCTTATGTGTGTATTAAATTATATAAACATAGTGAAGTAAATAAAATACCTGTTTTTGTAAGTAAGATTGAAGCGCCACGCTTTTGAATTGTAGTTGATTTAACGAAAAGGAATCTATGTTGTTTGAGCCAAATTGTATTTGTCTGAAAATAAAAGAAATTCGTATATTCAGTTCCAACGATATAAGGGGAAGAAGGGAAATGGTCTAAAAATGATGGAGATCAATACAATATATATAATTTATATGTGCACAAACGACATTTCGCTAGCTATGTTCTTAGGTACTAGTGGGTATTTTAGGTACCGTCCAACGGGCATAATCAGCAGACTCCGTGCTACTACAGAAAATTATTGATGGAATAATTTTATGATATTTCCTGAAATCAGGTTAGGAAATGTCATTGGATGTTCCTTGGCATCAAAAAATGGAGAACAATAAAGGTAATTATAAAAGAAAGTCTTACTTGCGTGTTTCCTGCGGGTCGACGGTACATATGCAGCCAAGTTTGACGAGTGCTCTGAACTCCAAACTCATCTGTGTTTCGTATATCCCTTCAATTTCAGGAGCGCATAGTTCTGCCATCAATTGCCTAAACAAAAAATAAAGGTTAAATTAAAGTCATCAATGATTTATTCATTTAGGTTAAAAAGTAACACTTATTTTTTTTATTTTCTTTATTTGGAACTTATTTGGACAATTACAGAGTAGATAATACGCAGAAGTTATCTTAAACTAATAACTGCGTAATCGACTAGGTTATTCACAGAATACATTATGTATGTGTTACAGTATTCGTTATGTACGTCAAACTTTATGAGAAAGCGAAATTACTGAATTTTCGTTTAGGTTAGTTGCTACATTCAGGCAGGGGTCCTATAATTGCACCCTGTGGGACGCTCATTGTTACTGGTAATCCAGAATACACTTCATTTGAACGTGTTGTAGTCTTTCACTTAAATAAGAATCAATTATATCGAGTGCATTTTTCGAATTCCATGATGCCTGTGCTTTCGCAATAACGTATGATGTTCAACGCAGTCAAAGGCTTTTGAGAGATCATAGAATACGCCAAAGTCATCTGGCATATATCGCAGGCAGCAGAAATATATTTTAAAAGTGTAATAGTTAATATAGGTAAGGCTTATTTACATACAATTATATACGCTACAAATATAGTAGCGATAGCTCAGTGGGGAGACCAACAGACTGCAATACAGAGGGTCTCGGGTTCCACGTCGCGCACCTCTGACTTTCGGAAGTTATATGACTTTTCGAAATGATGTGCGTATTGATTGACAATTATCGCCTGCTCCGTGCCTCGGAGAGCACGTTAAGCCGTCGGTCCCGGCTGCCATGAACATATATGGCAGTCGTTATTAGGAAGTCAGTATAATATCCTGACACTGGTCTAGCCTTAGGGTATCGTTAGCCATCGGGTTGCGGAGGTCAGGTGGCAGCCGCTCCGTGTAAAAACTGATATCCAGTCAAATCCGGTTAGACCAGAAAAGCCGACCCCAAGTGACTTGGGAATAATAAAGGCTAGTGGGAAGAAGATGTACGCTACAAATATACTGTACTGTACTGGTCGCTGTCATTAACAGTACTTACTCCTGGTGCTCTCTATACAAGTTTTCCGGCACGCAGTATTGATACAAATGCAACACGGGATGTGCGCGCGGCAGTATCCGGATACACTTGCGCCAGTACTGGCCGCTGTCTGTAGCTCGACACACTCGCTGGTTAACGTAGAATATTCTTGGCACTGATAGCTTGATCTGATGTAGTTCCGTTCCAACTAAAGCCCACACTTTAAACAGACCGGGCTCTGCAGTTTCCGCCACCTGCAAGAAATTAGAAGGAACTAATTTTATGTTTTGCGTATAATTGTGGACGGTCGGTGTCTTACTTGCTCACAACGCAAGAAGTAATCTTGCTAAAGGTTCTGTCTCTGCATAAAGTGTAAGCTTACACTTCTGTTTGCGGCCGATTATGAGAGCCTAGATTTGATGCCTGGGTCAGGCTAAATATTAGTGGATTTTTGTTCGGAAATTCTCAGTAGCTTCACGTCTGACAAAGTGTGGATGAACTACCCTCTCACAGAATACCGGCGTAAATAACGGTACCCGTACTATTACGTTTCGTATCGGTGAGTGAGAGAGCCGGAGGCCCAGTTACCCCGATCCTTTTCCTATCCTTTAATTTGTCCTTTCCCTCCTTCATTGCTTTTTAAAGGGCTGGCAACGCACTTGTAACTCTTTTGGGGTTGCGGGTGTTCATGGTTGGCGGTAATCGCTTACCATCAGGCGATCCGTCTGCTAGTTTGCAAACATGTGCAAAAAAAAAAAAAACTCTGTCTGCACTTTGCGCGTAACCTGAGCGTAAATAAAGAATATTGAAAGTGTTTACAGTATATTATGATACACGAGTGCACGCTTTGTCCTTGACCGCGAAAAGTAAGTGCGCATTAGGTGATACAGATGTCTATACACTGACGTCGCCCATGCGTGGTAGTAGTGCGAAACAGTCTACGTGTACGTCGCGGTGATTGCGTGATTATTCGAACCGCATACTTGCGTCTATTTTCTCTAAGCGGTGAAGCTAATAAAAAGCATACTTCCACATCATTTTCGTCCTAAATGTTTGTAAGCACATTATTCCCAGCAACACCGCGAAGCATACACACAGACACTGCTATGATAGTTATGAGTGTGTGTATCCACATTCGTTACGCCTCGCCTCGGCTAGGGCTCTTCTGTGTAATGTTTCATACCAATTTGAACAACACAAAAACACACCACCGGAACGTCAGTACAATATAAAGTACCTGTATGATCTGCCAAGGAGTATTGAGTAGTGTACGTTGGGCTCGTCTGATAAATCCACCAAGAGTCGTCGCTGGACCAGACTGAGGCGGCGGCATTGCCTCTGCATCCATTTTACCTAGATAAACAAATTTACTTAGGACCACGTAAGTTTTTAAAAGACTAAACTATGATGAGTGAAGTAAGCAATATAATCTGTCCGCTGCTAGATGCATAGGCCTTTTCTCAGTATAAAAAGGATGAAACCATTGTCTATTAATCTCTGGCAATGTGATTAAGCAGATTTTACACGTCTCCGAGAAATTTATGGAGCACTCTTATAAATGCTAATTTCCATCACCGTTTAGGTAAACCTTAATTAAGTTTTTAAAGTGCCGTGAGATTGAACTATAGAACTTTGCGGCAGTCCAACACTTTACTGATCCATCGTAGTGTATGATGGCCTAAACCTACCCACTGCTGAGAAAGTGAATGCTCTGAAATAGGTCAGGGTTGATATTATATTATTTTTATACGAAAAATGATTTAGTACTTTTGACATTACTTTGAGTATATAAATTAATATACCTCGTTTGTTACGATTCCGAAGGCCACGTTGTTCCATTTGCCAAAGCCATTTCTTCTTTTGAAATAATATCCATTGTTTTCGCTCCGCCTGCAAACGTACAAAATTCATAATATTGTCTTACGTTTACGCCAATGTTATACATTGAAATTAAACTACTTTATACTGATTTTATTTATTTAAAAACTTCATGCACAAAACGGCGGACTTAATGCCAAGGGCATTCTCTACCAGTCAACATTAGAGTGATGCAGAGATAAAAAAAAGTAGGTGCATACGCATACAATAGCATTATAAATATACATGTTTAAATACATGTATATTTATAACACTATACTAACTACTATACACCTAAAGAATAACACAAAAGTCATGACGTATACATATAAATATATAGACGCCTACATACATACATACGTAACATATTACTGATGAGATGGAACAGATTTTCAAATAAACACTACCCTACGGCAATATCATTTGTAGAAAGTAATTTAATTTCAATGTACAGAACTCACATAAGAGCCGAATTTAAAGTTTAACATTCGGATTTTGATATAACTGTGATGGTACACAAGATATGCATGTCGCCAGCCTAAACTGTTACCACGTCTTACGGACACCTGCAAGACCACACGCTCTGAAGATTTTTCAGATAACTTTCCCTACCGATAACAAGATGGCTTTGTGTGCATCACGACAACTCTTCTTACTGAAGAGACAAAACATATGTATATTCACTTGGAGGTAAACTTCTGGAGACGTACATTTCCAGTTAGCCTCTGAAAATTACCTATCGTGATAAGCATCATTACTGCAATTTTAAAAGTCAAATAAAAGCAGCTTCGCTACGAAACTATTTTCACTATTTTAACCAGACAAACTTATGTATGGAATGGAGGCGCTATACTGTCAATACAGTAGTCAATATCTGTCCCAAATTATGACGCACACAACAAGCGCGATATTGGTCGTGCACGCGATTATAAGTTTACCTTCAAGTTGGTCATATACCTCTTTATGACCATGGTTATATAAATAAGTAAAATAAATAAAAGCAAAGTCATACCTTGGTGGTCCCAAACGGTGGTGGAGATCCAAGCGCCTCCTTCCAAGTCTGTGCTTTAGGCGGTGATTCCTCGCGTTTCCTTTTAACAGTATGTACTATCGGCCGTAAAGTCGTGTCTTTTATTGTATCCGGTTTGCCAATGTCTTCTATATCTAGATCGGTATCCTGTTGACAAAACATTGAAGTTATAGTCTCGCAATTAAGATTGCTTAACTTAGATGTATGGAACATAATATATAGGCTTTCACTACAAGTATTTTATGAGTGGTAAGTTGTTAAATATTTGTAACTAAAGAGATTTGTAAATTAAACAATACTGCAAACTTTTGGCAATTAAAAAGAGTGCTCAGTTTCTTGACAGTTCTTCTCATTGGTTCTATGCTTTTGCTTTGTTGAACATGGTAACACGTAAATGTAAATGTGAATTCACATTAATAAGTGTAACTTTCACGTTCATAATTTGTTGCTTTGTGATTTATATGAATAAGCATATTTTTGAATTTGATTTTACTATGGACATTTAACGTGATAAGTGGTGTCACATACCATATTGCCTATGCCGTCAGCACTAGTGGAAGCTTCCGCATCATCATCGTCGGCACTCTTGAGTTCTTTCGGCTTGGCAGAGAACATGTCAGTGATCTTCCTCGTTTTAAACTTGTCAGTTTTAGCGAGCATCTTCTTATGGAGCCAGTCCGGGTACTGACAGCGCGGGACTGGGTTGTCCAGCTGAGAGAATTAAACTGAATTAGTAACTGAAAACAAGTGTAAAATATCTCTAACTCATATATCTAACTCAGAATAATTATTTATGGATCACAGAAATGTTGCCCTGTATGGGAATCGAACGTACAAGATGCCGCAGCAGTGGCGAGGCAACCGCTTAAACTATTACGCCATCAGTGCATTCAGGATGGATAAAATATAGCTGGCCGTGTTTGAATGGCAGTTCAATCCAAAAACTCAATATTTGTTAACAGACGGTCAAAAGCATGTCAGCTGCTGTGCTTGGCTGAATTATTTAATAAGAATCCATCAAATCATTTGACATGACTAGAGATCGGAAATTCGAATGCATATTTACTTAAAGTTCAGGTGTTGGCTATTATGGAAAGCGCTTTTTTATCTACATTTAATAATATAATAATAATATAATATTCTACCACATACACACAACACCATCTCGCCCAAACTAAGCAGAGCTTGTACTATGGGTACTAGACAATGGATAAACATACATATATACTTTTTTTTTTGTATATACATACATATTATATATAGAAACACCCAGACCAAGACAAACATCCATGTTCATGCACACAAATATTTGTCTTGTGCGGGAATCGAACCCGCGACCTCAGGCGTGGCAGTCGGTTACACTAACCACTACGCCATCGAGGCTTGTGTTTTTCTTTACCACACCACCTTTTCCTTCACACCCTACATACACACATACTTGAATGGGGAACTAAAATTTAATATAAGCTAAATATACTTCCGACTAGTTAAACAATCCCGGTAACCCGGGATATTATTTTTAATAAGAATATTATCTGAAGCCGCTTCCTTAATATGTTAGCCGAAAATTAACTTTAGGTAAATATGCATCCGATGATCCGATCTCTACATGACACATGGTTTTTTCACTTTTCAGAAAACGTATGCAATTTGTTTTGTCATAATGTACTGACTTCTACTTGGCCATGCTGTCCTAAAATATTTTCTTATACTATAACAAAAATTATCTCGTGTCTGGCATTTCTCAGTACCAAAATTGTGCACTGCTCGGCATTACGCCATAGTGGTGTGGCCGCCTTGCCACCGCCGAGTGTTGTGTGTTCGATTCCCATACGGTACAAAAATGTATTTGATCCACAAATGGTTGTTCTTAGTCTGGATGTTCTGTGTGTCGGTTGTTTGAATGTATGTACAGTCGCGACACAGGATTTCTTTCTAGTGCGGGAATTGTCTTTCCAAGAAGATAAGAATATGTAAACAGACCAACGCAAATACGACAATAACCATATGTACTCACTCCTTGCATAGCGGCGGGTATAGTAATAATCTTCTGTATGGCTCCACTCAGCCTCTCGATGTAGTATCCCCAGTCGAGCACATCTCTAATGTCGATATCTTCAGTGATGCTGCTGTCCTTGAGCCACCTTCTCAGATGGTGTCGCTTGACGGCGGCGGGCGACTGGAAGATGGCGAGCGGGATGGCGCGCTCCGTTACAGGAGCGCCTTCAGGCTTCTTTGATATAATGAACCTGTAAAGACATATCGTATTTATAAGCCATCTACATATTTTTACAATGCACATGGCGGTTTTAATGCATTTTGGTCAACATCAGGTTAAATGTATAATGGATCCAGTACGCGATTCAAATCTTTCCCATATAACTAATTATATTAATAAATATACAAATAAATATTTTCAAGATCTCTTGTAGGCTTAAATTGAACAACGTCTTGGTCATAACTCCGTTACCTTACATTTTATGATTGACAGATGATGTAATGTCTATCTTATTATTGTCTATCTTGGGGTCGGCTTTTCTAGTCTAACCGGATTTAATTGGATATCAGTTTTTACACGGAGCGGCTGCCACCTGACCTCCGCAACCCGAAGGCTAACGATACCCTAAGGCTAGACCAGTGTCAGGATATTATAGGGCACTGCCTGCCCAATAACGACTGCCATAGATGTTCAGGCAAAGGCAGTTCATGGCAGCTGGGACCGACGGCTTAACGTGCTCTCCGAGGCCGCTCTAATTGTCAATCAATACGCACATCATTTCGAAAAGTCATATAACTTCCGAAAGTCAGAGGTGTGCGACGTGGGTTTGAACCCGAGACCCTCTGTATTGCAATTTATTGGTCTCCCCATTCAGCTATCGCTGTATCTATGTTATGTCTATAATTTTTGTTAATATTAGCCGTTTGCGCGCTAAAGTCTGTGGAACGCCAACCATGTATCTATAAACTTACCAACTATGTTTAATGCAAATAATTTTATTTTGTACTACCGCCTCTTACTTCCTAATATACTTAAGCTGCTGTTAATTATTAAATTCAATTAGCTTATTGATATGTAACATAATGAATACAATAACTATTGATATAACTTTATTGAATTAAAACTGTTTTACATTGTAACATCCATAGTTAAATATTTGTGACTTAGAATTACGCAACAAATTCGTCTTGACATTGGTTTTCTACAAAGTCCTCCAACAGCAAACTTAGGAGTAAATTTTAAGGCTAGAACAAACTTAACACACTTGCCTAGAATAGAAACGAAGAAAAAGAACGTACCTGCAAGCCAACCCAGCATCCTTCACCATCTGATCTCCCAAAAACTCTGCCAGCCTCTTCGCAGTAGAAATAGACGTCGACTTCTGGCCACCGTAATCTTCTAACTTCTTAGACATGGACCGGTTCTCAGAGATCAGCTCAAACAATTCCGAGTCGGGCATGTTACTCCCCTTACTGTATAGCACGTCGAGCCAGTAGTCTGCCACTTTAGCCACTGCGCCATAACACGACTTCAAGTCGTTTCCTTTTAGAAATGCTTCGAAGACTGATGACTGGAAAATTTTGATCAACTGCAACTCGCCTCGGCGTTTTACTTCGAAACCTGGTAAGTATAATATAGAATCACTAAATATTCGCGTTAATGTAGATTAGCTATATTAATAAATTTCTGTCTCCCCTTTGTGTTTTTTTGTACCCTAGACCTTCTGTACCTTATAAATTTCATGATGATCGGTCGAATAGTTAAGGCGAGAAAGCGTCACATACAAACAACAACATAAAATTTCGCATACACGTTGTTAGGGTAATCAAAAGGATATAGCGTGCCTTTGATCCAGAAACAAGGAATGTTACTAACTTAACCTAATCTACATTTACGAAAACGAACCTAGTTTATTATAAAAATGACATGCGATCACTAGTACTCTTAAGGACGAAGATGGTCTACTAAAATACGTAAAATAGAAGTAAAATTACCTTTCAACTCAGCAAGTGATCCGTCGAAGTTAAACACAGCGTATCGTTTCTTCAGCCGTTTGCCCTCCTCCTTGGACGCGGGCAACACCATGGCGAGGTACGGACCATCTACTTCGAAGAATATCGAGTTCTCTGAACGCTGTTCATATTTCTTCTCCACAGGGTCCGTCAGCTCGAAGTATTGATCGTTTGTGAAGTGATCCTGAATTAATTAAATATAACAATGATTCACCAGCATATTTTTCCATATTTATTTTTCTTTTTACTTTTCAATGTCTAGAAACCTGTAGAATTTACACCGAGTATTCTTGTTGTTGATTTTGCAGTTTACAGCACAATAACATCAATGATCCATTTGAAAATTAAACAAATTATTTGAAATACCAATTATATGACAGTATCCAGAAAGTATTACATATTTCTGTCACGGCATGCGCTGCGATCGGTTTTACTGACCCACCATGCACTTCGCACATAAACAATGGACTGTAGAAAGGTGAAGTGTTTTTAGAGGTCACCTTTAGAGGTAGAGAATCTGTTATGGGTTTCTGTCAAAGACCATCTAGCATAACCATTATGGTGATATACAAATGTTTGTTTGTTTCGAGTCTAGATGTTGTTTGTGTCCGTTGTCTTACTGTTTGTAAATTCGTCGTTCATGTAATTCTTTTTCTGATGCTGAAGTAATTAGAATCCATATTTAAAAATTATGTTTATCTCCGGATATGGTTGCTTAAAATAATTTACGGCGATAATTAACGTTAACTTAAAGTACTCAATTATCAAAATACGGTTAGTTAAGAAAGATTTTTTTGATTTTCACCGCTAGACGCACCAAAACTATCTAAGGATATCAGACAGTTTGCTCAGATGAGCAAAACTGCATTGTTTAATAACGTATGCCTATGCTATAGCAAATGAAGATCCAATATTTTACTTGTTTCACTAAATATGCAGCTTAAACTATAATAATAAATACAATTTCTTAGAAAATTTGCTATTAGTTACGATTCATACTTACTTTGACCATAGCATTAAGCACAGCATTCGGGAAAGAAACATTTATCTTCTTTTTCTTCGCATGAGTTGTGTGGACTGTCACGTTCTCTGGGAACGACGACGGTAGCACACACCAAATACCTGTACAAGAACCAAAACAATTAATAAAAATCAATTGCCCTATGTATGATGGAGCATCACTTAAGAACGGCTCGACCGATTTGGCTGTTTTTTGTTGTGTTGGTAATTGTTAGGGCAAGGTTTGTATAAATGAAAATTTACGATAAATTCACGAGAAATGTCGAAAATTTAAATGATATCTTAATATGAAAAAAAATCATTGACGTTTTGATATTGAATTTAATTGACGTGAAATGTATTTTTGTAGATTGACACAACAACGACTGTCAAGTCAGCTGGTAAATAATAATAATATAGTAATTACGTTAAATATGTCTAATTAAATCCGTTAAATATTACTATATATGAAAGCTAGAATAGCTTTGAAACGCAAACTTTCGCCACGGAACCAAAGGTGGCTTAAGTGTGCATTTACGTTTGCGGCCGATCGTAAAGTCAGTCTATGGGTTATTGAAGTTTGGTTAAGAAAGAGTCTGACAATATGCTCGGTAGACGGCTCGGTCTCTATAACCCAAAACAAACCGTGGATGTTATGCGTCTTGTCACATTGAATATAACTATTTACATAATATATATATATATATATATATATATATATATATATATATATATATATATATATATATATATATATATATATATATATAATATATATAATACAATTATATTCAATGCTGTACGAGTTGATTAGTTAGTAACTCCGCACAATATAATAAGATTTTGAAGTAGTAGAGAAAAGAATTATAACGTAAATAATAATTTATTCAAAGTATAAGCAGATAAGTTTCATTGAAATGAGACTAATTCTTTCTCTTAATGCACTCATAAAGTTAGCTTGTTAAATATGTTTGGTTTACGTTCAACTGAGTCCATGTATTTTGTTGTATCGCTAATTTATAGTAAGTAGCACACGATAAATGCTGAGCGCGCAGCTACACGCGCACTGCAATGTGTGGTAGGGAGACCGTACAAATGTATCTAAACAAGACTCATCATAAATATAGAAGCTTTATAGCTGTCTGGATCCACGTAACGACTATGGCGTTAAGGGGACATAGAGTATTAAAAAAGAAAGATGTACTGAAAAGAAGATGTGTTTGATTACCGTCAGTGTCAAGCTCGAGCGGTCGGCCGACTTGCTCGATGATCTCGCGTGCCTTCATGATGATGTTGGCGCCGGTGTAGCACACGATGCCTGCCATCTCCATGCTGTGCCAACGTGCACTGACAAACAAACAAATATAATTATTCACTATATTGTACCACTCGGTATGACAGTAAGGTTTATACTTCCTATCTGCCATCATTCACAAAATATTTTAGCAAAAAAGAAAACCGTCTAGACAAATATTAAAATGAGAACATCATCAATGTAGTCTATCACATACGCATTATAACTCAAACTACTGGTCAGATCTTGATGAAATTCAAATAGGACTGCATGAGAAGCACTAGCTTTCATATAACACATACAAAAAAATACTGACGAATTGAGAACCTCTTTTAAGTCTGTTAGGAATGCGCCGAGCGTAAGACGCGGTTGGACTGAATGACAGAGCTCGATATTCAAATCGACGCGCGGCCGCCATAGTCTAATTGTATGGAGGATTTGAAGTGTATTTTTGATAAATATGTATCTTTATTGTCAACCAATAACTTAAATAATTGGGACGGACCAATAATACATCTATTTATGTTTCGTTTAAGCTGTAAAATAGGTTAGATTAGCTACTGTTATAATCTAAAAATCACGTAACACGAGCTTACGCTTTTGCATTTTTCGTGCAAATTTACGTAATTTTGCAGGCGATTAATTATTTTAAGTTTTTTAAACGGAGTAAATGTAAACACATTCATTGTTATGGTATGTATATTTTATATTTGTATTAAACAAAAAGTGTAGTAGGTACGCATATCCTTAATTCTTTCAAATTCAAAAATAAAGACAGTTCTCGCACTTTGAATAATTCCTGTGTCGCGGGAGATTTAAAGAAAAAAGTTCAAACAACGGACACAAAAAATAGCCGAACAACAGTTTGTGGATTAGATACCTACTAGCGGTCGCCTAGTGGTCAAAATTCGACCAAAATTCCTAAGCTTACTTTGTTTTCTTTTTTTCTTTATGACATATACATACATAAACAAGATGGGTGTGAAAACCCAGGATTCAACCTTTTCAAAAACTGTGGCAAATTTCATACTCCTCTGTCAGCGCAATTTTCGTAAAAAGGAGTACCTATAAAATTATGCTTCACGTATTAATATATAGATGAGTCATATGGATGTCATCTGATTGTGAGGTTAACAACATTTGTGATCTCGAACAAATGATTGTTTCTCCATACAAACGTATCTCATAAATATATGCACTGCATGGATGACGTAGTGGTGTTGTGGGTTCGAATCCCAGATAGGAAAAAAATTGTGTGATCCACAAATTATTGTTCTGAGTCTGGATGTTCAAGTCCCGTGCGACACAGGAATTAATCCTAGAAACTCTGGCTGGTAGTACTCACCCCCTCCTCATGACGTATCCGTAGAAGGAGTTAAGTATGCACTTGTGCGCGAGTTGCAGCGAGTCGTACAGCACCTCGCGGCTCTTGGCCGACTTGATCTCGGCCGCATCTCCGCTCGCCACCGCCTCCGACACCTTCGCCTTAGCCTGCTTGTTCAGAGCCTTGTACTCGTAGCGACGGTCCCTAGATATACAAAAATATATATCAACAGCCAATTAAAGTTTGTTTTTAGGCGATGTTCTTTTTTAATTTTTAGGGAAACTATCACCTTTCTATCCTTTTTTTTACGTGGGGGAATGCTTTAAAGTATACTACAGAGAGGTTATGTCAGGCCCACCGGGGGAAAGATATCCTGATAATGCCAACTAAACCTACCATGGTGTTTCTCGATATAACCATAGTCGGCGGGGCCGCGCGAATCACTTTCACAGGCAATCGCGACCCTGCCGAGGTTTCGGCCCGCCGTATGAAACGGCAGGCCACTACACAAAACGACTCCCTACTGTCGGAACACGCACGCCGCCTCTTGACCTGGTCGGGTGGCAAGCAGGTCAAGGAAACTATCAGCTACTCAAACATGTATACAACAATCAAATAGCACTAAGTAACCATTTAAAAGTCAACTATAAACAAAACAAAAATGTTTGAAAACTAATTCTATTGAAACGTGCAAATTTATAAAGATGTCTGGAAATTTAAATACACGTACTCAATAACGCGTTCTCGTAAGATTAAAGCGGGCGATAACACAGGCTGAAATGAACTTTCTTATTCCTGTGTCCTCGTGATGAAACATCACAATATAGAAAATAATCAGTTCAATCTGTCCCCTCGTAGATGATAGGGGGACAGATTAAACTTTATGGTCCATTTTGTCCCCTAAGGGGACAGATCAGGGGGACAAACAAGAATACTTTGCCTCTTTGAATAAGCATAGCAAATATTTAGAGCATCATGAATGTGTATCGTACCTACTGTGGTAACGGCTGTTTGATATAAATGTAAATCCTTACCAAAATTATAAATTCGTAAGTAACTCTGCCTGTCTGTTACCTTTTCACAAGTAAATCACTCAACCGATTTAGATGAAATTTGGTACAGATATAGTTTAAAACCTGGGGAAGGACATAGGCTCCTTTTTATTGATGTAGGTACCACGCGGACGGAGCTACGCGCAAAAGCTAGTAGACCATAAAGTTAAAAAGGAACTAATAGTGCACGGAAGGCATAGCGGGAAACCGGTCGTATTGTCGCTTCTGCTGTATCGAGGACCGCAACTATTGTGGGTTCGAATGCCACACAGAATATTTATTTATGTTATATACCAATAATCGCACACAGTCTGGGTATTTTCGTATTGGATAGCCCATTTATCGAGGAAGGCTATAAGCTATATAACATCACGCTAAGACTAATAGGAGCGGAGCATCAATGAAAAATGTTGCAAAAGCGGGGAAAATTCTCTTATGTGGAGCAGACGAAGTTGCGCGGTTCAGTTAGTTTGGTATATTTTTTTATGGATTTCCAACAAAGGAATATACAATAACATACATTATTAAGCAATAATAAAGTTTTTAGCGTATATATTTCCCTAATTATTGGAAACCACAGCTTACAAATTATAAGTACCTACAACTTAACTAAGAAACTTAATTAAAGAAACTAGCGGTCGCCTAGTGGTTGAAATTCGAACATAATTTATTTAAATTATAAGTTTAATCGTTATTCAGGTTTTATTGTCTATAACTCTAACCTTATTTTTTCATTTAGTATTCGCCAAGGCTATGCAGGTTAATTTACTTATCTTCTTTTTGCAATACTATGCATATTGAGCAAGCTGTATTTCAAAAGTTTTTGCTTCACGTATTAATATATAGATAATATATTCTAAACATAAAATTCTGCCCCTAGAGTAAACATTGGTGTAAAACAATAATAGCTTATTAGATAAAGAGTATATAATTCTTACCTGAACGCTCGTACAGTATCGACGTAGAAGGAGTTCTCCTTCTGACAAATAGTGGTAGTTCTCACTTCTGTTCGAGTAACCTTAGTCTTCTTGTATGCCACCTTGCAGTAATCAGCTAGACGCTTCTTTTCGTATGCTGCCTAAAACATTACACAATATACTAGTTATTAATGAGTAAATAAGATAAATAGTTGCATCGAAAAATTTGCGATTTAAAGTCGAAGTCAAAAATCTTTATATCCATAAAAACGTGCAAACAATTCGTGAACACGTCAATTAACTACATTAGATAGATATATATATAGATAATAAAATGAAATAAAATTTAGCATTGAAAAAGCCTGTTCGAGCTGTAGAGCTCATAAGATGAAATTAAAAGGAATGGCCGTGAGTTTCGTGACTATTCTTCTCATTAAACGCTTTCGTTTTACTGAACGTGGCAAATGTAAATTTATAGTAGACTTTAGTGTGACCTTGATGTTCATAGGTGTTACTTTGTGACCTGCTATGAATTGATTTTGAACCTTTCTTTTCCCCCAAGTAAGAACGCGTAGATTTTTTCAGGCCCTCCTCTTCTTAGGTCCTCTTTTTTTGTTGCGGGTGACTTCACAAACATTTAAACAACGGACACAAAGAACATCCAGACTCGGAACAACCATTTGTAGATCACACAATTTTTTGTCCCGTGTGGGATTCGAACCCACAACACTCGACGCAGTGTCAACGGCAAGGCGACTACTTATTAACATTATAAAATAAATTAGTAATTAATGAGTAAATAAGATAAATAGTAAAATTAGCGATTAAAAGTAGACTCTGCAGAACGATCAAGGCATAGAATTCTCTGCCAAGGCACGTGTTTCCTTCTTCCTTCAATCCTTGGTCCTTTAAGCGAGGCGTGAAAAAGCACCTTCTCAGGCCGTCAAAGTAGAGACCTTAACATCGCCTCAGCTGCTATGAGGATGGTGTGAAGGCCACCGCTCTTGGACCACATGATCGCTTACCATCAGAGTGTGATCATTTTGAAGAAAAAATTAGTTTTGTGGCACCGGCGGCCAGACACGATAGGTTTTTAATTATGTCCGGCTTTGCAACAATTGGCAGGTCAATCTAAAAGTGGTGTACTAACCTGGTCTTCTTTAGGTAACGCATGGAAGGCTCTGGTGGGTCCACCTGGATATAGCGGCGGGAACTTCTCCGTCTCCAACTGTTGCTGGATGCGCTGGTACTCGCTACGAGTGGCGGGCACTGAACACAAATACATACATACATAGATTCACGCCTGTTTCCCAGAGGGGTAGGCAGAAATTACGGATTTCCATTTGCTACGATTCTGAGACACTTCTCGGGATTCATTCACTTTATACACACAGATACATTTCAGGATAACAGATACATTTGTTTATTTCAGCAACCCATACTTGTTATATCTATACAGCGTGTAACAGAAAGGTGTGGTCATATTTAAGCATCACATAATATAGCCCCAGTACCTACAATGGAAAACCGCAACAACCGAATCCATATAAATACATTATTTTCACCAAGATACAGCATTTTCCTTTTATCGACTCCTCAATATCACATATTCTTGTCGATACTTAAACAACACAAACACCTGACTCTGGGACTCTCTATGATCCCGAAAATGACCATGTGCTATTTGGATAGTGAAATACCTAATGCGTTTGTTTCGATGTTTAAAAAATATATTAATTGTCATAAAATTGTCTTTTTGCTCCGGGAATAGGGCATATAGGTAATTTATCAAATATATATCACGGCCTTAAAATATGACCACACCTATCTGTTACACGCTGTATACTCACCACTTTATCATAAGCTTTTTCCAGATCCACGAATGCACAATAGACCTTTTGACCTTTGTCCAAAACTTTCTCGGCTATGCTCCGTAAGGAAAAGACCTGATCCGGACCCTTTCGAAATCCCGTTTGTGCATCCTATATTTTTTTCACAATCCTTTCAATTCGCATACAATTTACCGACGACGCTGAGCAAGCTAATGCCTCTATAACTTCTGCAATCTTACTGTGAGCCTTTTCCCTTGTATAAAGGTACTATGACGGCCTTTTTTGTTTTATATATTAATAATAATAATACCGGATACTGGCCAACTATGCGGGAGATATTATAGTGCACAAGTGTGTGCGCAAACACAAGTGCACTCTCTGTTCCCTAACTCTCATGATCCGATGAGACGGTAATCCGACACGACCGGAGAGAGATCAGGCGCAGAACCAACGGCTTTACGCGCTATTCTAGGCACAGAGCTAACTAACATACTAACACCGCGAACTTCCTAATTCCTGCTGCTAACGAGTATTCTTAATAGAAAAATTTTTTGTTGGCCCGACCCAAGGACATTTATTACCGCCGCGCCACGGAGGCAGCTCGCTATCTAACTATGTGTTCCCCCATGAGTACAATCTGGGTTTCTGCAAGTCGCGAGTGCATAGGTATCTTCTAGGCAAGTGTGCTCCATCATTGACTGCATCATCACTTTACAACAGGTGAGACAGCGATCAAACGCAAGCCTAGTGAGACAAAAAAAAAAATAGTAAATTGGGCACTTACAGTAGTCTCCGCGCCACATCCAGTCCATGTGCCGCTGGCAGGTGGCGCCGGGACGGTTGTAGTCGCACACCGCACATATGCTCGCGTTCACCATGGCCGAGGGCTGCAATCTTGTAAGAAATTTCTTTATTAGATTAAATAACTACAAACATTTGTGTGCATGAACATGGATGTTCGTCTTGGTCTGGGTGTTTCTATGTATAATATGTACTTATTTACAAAAAATAAAGTATATATGTATGTTTATCAATTGTCTAGTACCCACAGTACAAGCTCTGCTTATTTTGGGCTAGATTGTGTTGTGTGTGATAAAATATTATTATTATTGTTTATATATTTAAAGCAAAATGTTGAGTAAATCACAATCTAATATCGAATATATTTTTAATTAACCCTGTTTGATAAATGACATAGAAGGATGCATGTAACCGCTACTTAAAAGCTGAAGTGCGAGGGAGATACGATCCAAACGATACATCAATGTTTCAAAAACATCAATATTTCAATAGTAAGCATCGATGGGAAATATCGATGACCAATATAAATAATCAATTTATCGAAATGTTTCTAAAAACGTCTAGAATAATTGTGACTGACCTTATTTTCAGACATGTACCTGAATTTGAATTTTATTGCATATCTACCTGATGGGTATAAATATTACCATTTCTTTTACCTACTCATTCAAAGCAACGTACACAGAAAGAAAATGTCAATAGATACGGTCAAGTTTTAATAAATATTAGAAAATCAGCGATTTATCGAAACATCGATGGTTTCTTAACGATGTTTTTATACATCGATATACCGCTACTTCAACGTTTTTCATTACGACGTTTGCATCCCTAAAGGGAGACTGGATATTTGCGGTACCTCGTCTCGCACGTTTGCCATATAACCAACAAAGACAAACATGGGCAAATGATATACTAGGATATCTAAATAATAATATCCTCCAGACCGAATATCGGTCACGGCGGCCGATCTTAACGGAGACTGGCCATCTGCGCGGGAGATATTATAGTGCACAAGAGTGTACGCAAACACAAATGCACTCTCTTAACTCTCATGATCCGATGGGACGGTAATCCAACACGACCGGAGAGATCAGGCGCAGAGCAAACGGCTTTACGTGCTTTCTGAGGCACGAGGGTGTCTCATGCGCAGCAGGCGCATTTACTACACCTCCTCCAGTCCACAAGGGTATAGCTTAAAGGGTACGGAAGCAAAGAGGCAGTAAATTTATCAGTAGAAATCTATAAAATATTATAGTTACCTATTCGTCAATATAATATTCGGGTACATAGCACCGACATCCAGATGGTAAATCAACGGGTTCTCATCTCTCCGCGGGTGATCCTTCATATGTTGCAGCTTCGCCTTGATCTCTGCGCATACCTCGTCAAAATTCGTCACCAAATCCAATGGGATCCCCTCCTCTACCTCTATGGCATGTTTCATCGTTTTCTCTGTGGTATCCATTAGCTTGTCTATGGCTGATGGCACTATCTTGAACTTGCATTTAATGTCTGCTCGGAATACGCCTGATATAAAATAGAATAAGAATTGTTATATATAAATAAGTCTGTCTTGGTGGTGCAGCGGGAGTGTAATTGACTGCTGTGCATGGATCGATTCCTGGGTAGGGTAATGTGTTGTTGGATTTTTCTGTTATGAAATTCTCCGTGACAGATCTGAGTCTGGTTTTGCGACCGATAAACGATCTAATTTATTACACTCTTTCACTTCGCCACCAATTTGATACTGTTTGCACAAAATATTTATTTTGATTGTCATTGGCTCTTGTGTGTAAAATAATCTATAAAATAAAATACAGTCAACTACCCTGTTATATCAAGTGCGAAATAACTTATATAAAAATAACCAGCGACCCGCCCCGGCTCCGCACGGGTTGTAGAGCATAATTTACACAGTGCCTTAACAAATTATACACCTAAACCTTCCTCATGAATCACTCTGTCTATTGATGAAAACTGCATGAAAATTCGTTTTGCAGTTTTTGAGTTTATCGCGAGAGACAGACAGACGCAACGGTAATGTTATCTAACAGTATTCTATCTTCATACAAACGAGGTCGGTCGTACACAACCAGTCGCGAACGCGCCTGGTTGTGTACCGATGCACATGCGATTTGTGAATATTTGATTGAAATAAGTACAAGTACTTACTTATTAATTATGCCAAAGTGCAATTACAAACAAAAGTACTTTAATTAAACTTTTGAATGCGGAATTTTATACTATTAATTTAATAATAAAGCTCTTCACACGTCTTAGTAGAGGTGCAAATATTTTTCAGTCTTTAATATAAGGTTACTTTTTATTAAATCTACTAATCAAAAAAACATAATTTTTATTGAACACTTCCTATTTCATTCATAACAAATGTCATTTTTGAAAATAAAATATATAATATTTACAATCACTACAACACACACAAAGAAACTCAAGTAGGTAGATGAAATTAAAATACCGTAGGTGAGCAGCCCTCTCGCGTGTTTGCGGACCGCGCGGCTGTAGGTAATTATTTCAAGGACAGAGCAGAGTTACAATACTGTTAGATTTACCGTGCAGACGCAGCGGGGACTTTGTTTTATAATATTGTTACAGCCAGTGCACTCTTGGCATTGTTGGGAGGCTTGGCAGTTCCTTCTAATAATTTATTACAGCGCCATCTATTGACGTCTTACTGAACTACGTAGCTTGTCAGTACGCGATGAGTAGAGAGAGCACCAGAACTATCTCGTACTGTAATACATGAGTATGGCTTCTAGAAATTTCCAGAAACGCTTTAACCACATATAAAAGGCAAGGCCAGCGCACGCCAGGTCAGTTTACAATCAGAAGCGGCCAAGTATTCATCGAAGCGAACGGAAGTGAAAATATCACTGTGTTTAAAGCAGTTAGAGTAGGAAAGTGTTTAAGTAGTGTATGTGGTGTTTTAAATTTAATTGTGTGTTAGAAAAAAACGTGTTTTAGTCGGTAATATTGTTTGAATTCTTATCCCTCGAACTCGACACATAACAATATGTACTGATAATACACGTACCTGACTCCAGCGCTTCAACGTGCCCTCCCACGTATGTCTCTGTCTCCATGACGTGTCCATCACTTGTGAGTTTGTTCAGCTCCTCCACTTGCTTGTTGGGGAACACGATGTTCGCGTGGAACGCTTGCACCATGAGTAGAGACTCGCATAACGTGCCAGACCCTTTGCGGAGTACCTACATACAATACAATGTTTGATGTTAGATTTTAGTTTATCAACGAAGAATTTTGAATGCACGGATATCGTAGTGGTTCAAGTGGTCGCCTCTACACTGCCACCATGCCGAGTGTTGTGGGTTTGAATCCCACACGGGACAAAAATTTGTGTTCGTTCTTTGAATGTTTGTATAGTCACCCGCGACACAGGATTCATTCCGAGTTCGGCAGTAAAAAAAAGATTGGGCAAATAACGACGAATTACACCCACTTTCCGCCAATTATATTTTCGAGATGTTTCATCCAGTTTCTTCCATGTTTCTTCCATGTTTCTTCTCATAAGCTCAACCCTTTGTCTGAACCTAGCAACTAACCTAAATGTAGCTTCAGTAACTTAAACTCACTAACCTATCTATTTTGACATTCATAAGTGTTACTTTGTGATCTAAATGAATAAATTAATTTTGACTTAGATTTTGACTTCGAGACGTTCCCGAAACGTACGATGAATGGGACCGGGAATTTTTGAAAATATTTATATTAACATTTGAAATCAAACGACATTTTTAGTAGCTTTTTAGTAATCACATTCATAAAACAATGCTTATTGTTCGTTTTGGTCGCATTTCAAACCGAATAGAACCGAAATAGATTCGATTTCATGATAAAGGGTTAGAAACTAAACTCTGCGAGTCTCGTAACTGAAATATATTTTATTGTTAGATAATTAATATTTAAATATTAGTACAGCAATACCTCAACTTACGCTACTCCGACTTACGCGAACCCGGAGTTACGCGATTTTCAAATCTCGTCTTTTGTTTGAGCGTCACACAACTATCGAGTATCAACCATAAACTTACTACCCACACTAATAGAGTGTGGGTGGTAAGTTCAGGAATTGAGGAACTTATGTTAACTATTTGGTTAAAATATATAATAATAATAATAATAATAATATTCTACCACATACACACAACACCGTCTAGCCCAAACTAAGCAGAGCTTGTACTATGGGTACTAGACAATGGATAAACATACATATATACTTTTTTTTTACTAGTAACAATATATAAATTATTTATTCCAATTATACTTGGTCGATTTTATGAAACCTTCTTCTACACCAAAATATAAAAGATTTTACATAAGTATAATCTAAATCTTTAAATAAAAATTGTCTGAATTACGATTTTCTTTAGCTGCCGGCCCCAATTCAAAATATTCCCCGACTTACGCGAATTCGACTTACGCGGTTATCGCTCGCGATAGGTGGGAACCTATCGCGTAAGTTCGGGGTATTACTGTACTTAGCGGCTTTGAATTGAGAGAGATGGAAGGAAAGTGGGGAGGCTTTTGCCCTACAGTGAAACATAACGGATTTATAGAAAAATAAAAGAAATATTTTATTTACAAATACAAATAAAGAGAGTTGTAATTGAACTGACCTCGTCTGGCTCTAAAGGGATGATGGTACACAAGGCGAAGATGAACGGGTGTACGTATTTCATATACAGGTAGTACGTCGCCACCGCATCAGACACCGAATAGTTTGACAAAACCTGGAACAAACACATTCACAGTATAATTCTATTACAATAGATGGCGCTATACTCAATTACACACGATAATAGATGGCGTTATACTCAATTACACACAACAATAGATGGCGCTGTACTCAATTAAACACTACTTCAGAGTGCAGAATCACCACGAATTTAAGTAAATATGCCATTCCTCCTAAAAGAAACACTGAGCTAACTACATGCAGTCCGTGGCGTTACCGTGTTAACCTTCCGCTAACCTCATAGCGACGTTTTATAGAATTCATTATCTATAGGCTAAGATTGTTCAAGGATAAAAATGGCACGCTCCGCAGATTCTGGTTATGTCGAGGAACACCGTGGTAGGTTTACCGGGATATCTTTTTCTGGTGAGTCCGACATAACCTCTCCGTCGCCCTGAGGAGAGATATGCGCGAATACATTACCGCACGTAAAGCCGGCTATACATGTTGGCCCAACTTTGCCGAGTGACAGCCAATACCAACATATAGACGGTGTATTTGCTTTAGCTTGCCAGTGCTTGGTATCACTCGCCTGGTTGGCCGAGTGAAGGCAAGCGCTAACGTGTATAGAGCTCAATTGGCGTAGCTTGTAACAACTCACAGTCGCTCGCGACCACAGGTCTCACTTCGGAGCGGTGTCGGTTTTCCTGCACAAATCAAAGCCGTTGGTCTGCGCTCGGCCAATAGCGTTCACATGTTGGTCCGTCTGCCATTTCGCGTTTGGCGAATACCGCAGTTCCACATACAAAATTTATTTTTTAAACAAATCTACTACAGTATACACTGATGTAATAATTATATGCGCTAATTAATCGTGAATAAGTTCGTTGGAGTGCCATAATTAAATAAATATCTGCAGCTCCAATAACTTTTACGACGTCCATAATTTTTCAATAAAGACTGACAGCGCCCAAAGTGTGAACAGCTTCACAAAACTCGTCTACATTGGCCGTTTGTATTGGTTTCCTTCAAACTTACCGAACGTCTAGACCGTAGTCCTTGCCTTGTATAAGTTTGCCTTCGCTCGCGTTGGCCTACGTTTGACCAACATGTATTGCAGGCTTTACAAAAAAAAAGGATGAAATTGGTACGAATTGCGCAGTACCTTAAGATCATCTCACGGGACAACAATTTTGTTGTCATCAAATTGGTGATCCACGATTGTGCTATTTTGGTTTATTATTTCCATGTTTATAAAATGCCTGGCGACTGCAATTATATAGATTGTGTAAGATATCTTTACAACAAAAAGAAACTCATAACTATTTAATATTTTTCTAAAAGATATTATTATTAAATTTCATCAGTTTTTATACTCCTGCTGGTAAGTATATGAGCATAGCCATAAGGCCATTTACTATAAATTAAATGGTTACCGTATGCTATCGATGCTCGCAATACTTATTTAATTTACTAACCCATCTTCTTCTGCTTACCCTAACAAATTAAATACATGGTAGATTACCTGTGGTTGTTCAGCTGCCATCCTGCACATGTCTTCAGGGTCTAATTCCACGGGATCGTACCTCAACTTCGCCTTGGCCACAGCTTTCAGCCCTTGTGAGCCCACTGGCAGGTAGGAATCTCTTTTTACCCAGCTGAAATAGAAATAGTACTTGTAGTCTTTATAAACCTCTGAGTATTCTTCGAAGGGGTTAATAAATGTATATCCTCTTTTTTTTGTAAATACTTACATATTATACATAGAAACACCCAGACCAAGACAAACATCCATGTCCATGCATGTTTGACTTGTACGGGAATCGAACCCGCGACGTCAGGCGTGGCAGTCGGTTACACTAACCACTACGCCATCGATGCCGCCAAATTCAATAATAATATGTAGTAAATATATTTACCATAAGCAGTCCATGTGCATGGCAGGTCGGCAGGCGTAAGTGCCGTCCTTGGCAGCCACCTTGCTGAAGCCTATCTCCTGCTTCATGTCGAGCTCCAACACCGCCGCGCGGGCCTCCACGAACGGCCAGTCGAAGAAATCACCTTCAACAAACAACTTATTATAAATTTACAGTAACAGTTTAGATGATGAAGTTATTCATTGAAAATAAACTACTATATACGGATTTCATCGCGTTGTTTATTTAACACTTTATTACATAATTTAGAAACTGTTACACTACTATACTATACTATTAAACTTTACTAATTTTAAGCTAATTAAATTATTAAAGCTATTTATATTTAGGTTTACACTTTCCCCGACGTTTCCGTTGCTTTTTAGAAGCCATGGTCCCGGTCACCGTGACTATGGCGGCTAATAGTTTTAATAATTTAATTAGCTTAAAATTAGTAAAGTTTAATTTTCGTATAGTAGTGTAACAGTTTCTAAATTATGTAATAGAGTGTTAAATAAACAACGTGATAAAATCCGTATATAGTAGTTTAATTTCAATTAATAACATTCGCGTAAACAGAAGACAATATTATGATGAAGTTATGTTTATGAATCGAAGCTATGTAAAGTCTGCCAACACGCACTAGGCCGGTGTTGTGGACTAATCTTACCTTTCCCACACTGAGATGAGGCCCGTGCCCAGCAGTGGGCAAGATTATTTAAAATTCAAATAATAAAATAGCAATTTTTGTTTCACAAATTATTATTGTTTTTATTGATAATACTTCTGAAAGTTGGTACTTAGATATGTTAGGGTATTAATATGTTATGATAAATATTACTTACCGTTATAAGTGACGAAAATATGCGGTTTAACATCCATGATGTGATCAAAGAATTTTTGAATGAGAGCCAGCTCGTTTTCTTCATTGAACACTATGAATTGTCTGGAAATACAACAACATTTTACAATAATGTTACTGAATTCTTAACTGAAAAGAAAAATGCATTCCTTTTAATTTTTAATTTTCCACTGGTTTGTACTTTTTGCATGCCAACTGATAAAATATGGCTCTGTTTATAATTTTACTAGCTGACCCGCGCAACTTCGTCTGCTTCACATAAGAGTTTTTTTTCGATTTTGCAACATTTTTATTGATGCTCTGCTCTTATTGGCTGTAGCGTGATGTTATATAGCCTATAGCCTTCCTCGATATCAGGCTATCCAACACAAAAAGAATTTTTCAATTCGGACAAGTATTCCTGAGATTAGCGCGTTCAACCAAACAAACAAATAGACAAACAAACTCTTCAGCTTTATAATATTGGTATAGAATTAACACCATGTACAAAAACATGTGTATATAAAATATACTGGCCAAAAACTATAGTTATCTTTATCACTGACTGCCTTGTGCAGGCTTATAAGTGTGCATGCATGAACTACCTGTGGCCGTCAGTACCTAGGTTCGATCCTTAGTTCGAGTAGAGCAGTTTTATTAAGTCACTAGCTGACATTTTTCATTGCTGCTCCGCTCCTATTGGTCGTAACGTGATGTTATATAGCTTATAGCCTTCCTCGATAAATGGGCTATCCAACACTAAAATATATTTTCAATTCGAACCAGTAGTACCTACCTGAAATTAGCGCGTTCAACCAAACAAACAAACAAACTCTTCAGCTTTATAATATTAGTATAGATAATCCTTACTTCCTTACTGATACTTAATTCCTTACTGATATCATAAATGCGAAAGTAAGTTTGTTTCTTTGTTTATTTGTTAGGCTTCCACGCCTTAACTACTCAACCGATCATCGTGAAATTTTGTAAACATGTTGTCAGGGGTACCGACAGAAAAGGCTATATCCTTTTCTGTCGGTTCCATCCAGGAAAAAGTACTGTTGTAAACCTAACCTAACATAACCTACATTTATGCGAGCGATGCCGCGGGCAAAATCTAGTCTTTATATATTTCCTGTACATATACGTGACATTACATATAGTGTCAGCCTCGATGGCGTAGTGGCCTGTGTAACCGACTGCTACGCCTGAGGTCGGGTGTTCGATTCCCGCACAAGTCAAACATTTGTGTGCATGAACATGGATGTTTGCTTTGTCTGGGTGTTTCTATGTATAATATGTATGTATTTACAACAAAAAAGTATATATGTATGTTTATTCATTGTCTAGTACTCATAGTACAAGCTCTGCTTAGTTTGGGCTAGATGGTGTTTTTTGTATGTGATAGAATATTATTATTATTAAAAGAAAGATATATTAAGAAAGAATAATGTTATACATTGAATTTAAAGTTCTTTACACGGATTTTATCGAGTTGTCTATGTTGTGTTTTAAATTAGACGACGCGATAAAATCAGTATAAAGAAATTTGATTCATATGAGCATTTTTTTCTGCACCCAAATGCCAGAAGATAAAGATCTACGGTGACGGAACAGACCTAAACAAAAATGGCACAGGGGATATCTTCGAACAGAGTGCTTTGGAAGTCCAAGGTAGACGCTTTTGCCCAGCAGTGGGACATTACAAAAAGCTGATGAAATAAAGCGGCTTGCGTAGTGTGGGCGAAATACAACTGTCTGCCTGCTCGACATAATCGACATTACACTAAGAGCGAGGCCACACGGTACGTTAACGGTACGGTGCGGTGCGGTGCGGCACCGTACCGCAATTAAGGCCTACAATTATTGCCTTGCGTTTTTTTAACGTATAATCTGTGAAGTATATAGTGTCACAGAAGTGCGCGCATTGCGGTGAAATAAAAGCAATGGGTAAAGTCATCGTTGGCCTCCCGCTGCAAATTTGCGGTGAATCTACCGCACATATTTTTGTATCGCATAGAAATCTCAAAAGTACAATACGGCGGACGTATCTTGGCGAGTCTGAAGTTGGTGCAAAAGGCTGCGCAATAGCTCTTTTTAGGAACCAAATGGTGGTATGAGGCGACGTGCGGGGGGCGGTGTTCTAAGCTAGAGATGCACCTTACGTAAACAGAATCGACCCTTTATTCAATCAAATATCGCAATCGATTAGTTTTAATTATAATTTATTGATTTTTGTTCATATAAAATATGAAATGAAATTGATTTACAAATATAGTGAATTTTGTAGTTAATAAACGATATTTCGACGTAAATAAAAAAAAACTAATAATATGTAATTTTCTCGGTTGAAAGACATGATTTACTTAAATATCAGTTATCTATTAACGACTACTTGAGTAAGGACTGTTTGATTAAATTTAAAATCTCCTTATAAAATTAAAAATAGATATATTTTTATGACTTAATTTCAATCGATTTGAATAAAAATCGATTAAACAACACCCTCAGGTACGCGTATTGGACATCCCTTTTTGATAACTTCGTAAAGCTTCGTGCCTATTCGGCAATGCTCGGTACACTATCATATGCCTCAGTCACACGTTAGCATTGGTATTGTGTTCGTGTCGCTATCTCTGTCTTGAGCAAAGTTGGTTACAAAAGTTTTCGTTGTTATTGTTATTATTATTGTTAAGTTTTTTGTCTAGTATTAAGTTCATAGATTGTTAAGTTTGTTTTATTTGTGTTATTTGCAAGTGTCAGTTGCCACTTATATTATTCGCCAAATATGCCACCAAAGCATAATAGCGTCTTAAATCGCCAGGCGAGAAAAATTATTTATGATTTAACACAGTATATGAAAAAAGAAAAAGAAGAAGGCGTAAAAGATGTAGACAAAGTTTATTTAAGAGTTGCTAACGCAACTGGTGTGTCCCAACGCACAATACAGCGAATTGCAACTGAAGGCAATATTTCGGGCTTACTTTCAGTATTCCGCATGCCTGGTAAAAAAAGATCTAAATCAAAATCTACTAATATAGATAATTTTATTTAATATTACTAATATAGATAATTTTGACCGAGGTGTAATAAAAAGATGCATACACAACTTCCACAAAACCGAAAAAGAAATGCCGACCATAAACAAATTACTAGCGAAACTCAAACGGGATATAAATATTTAAGGTGCTAAAACAAGCTTGTAGACAATAGTCAAAAACTTGGGTTTCAAGTGGCGAAAGACCGAAACTAATAGAATGGTTCTTATAGAGAAAACCGACATTCGCCTGAAAAGGATTTTGTACTTGGAAGCAATTAAAAAATACAGGGCTGAAGGGCGACCAATTGTATATACACAATTCTTAGCAAATTATCAAAAGATTTAACGCTCATTCTGTAATATCCGAAAATCTTTTTTGGATACGAACGTAGATCGTAATATCTTACGAAAAAAAAGCCCTTCATAGGCCTTAAGGCCGTCAAGGGATGAACCCAATACCGTTTGGGTATCATTTTTACGCAATAATAAATATATACACATAGCAACTCTTGTATAGTAGTCCATAACGATGACGTATATGAACCACAGCTGGAGTTTGAATGACAAAACGTGCGTTTTTTTCGCTGCAGTGCGCGGCCCCGTGAATGCATTTATTCTACCGCACGGTAGAATAAACGCACCGCGTTCCACCGCAATGCAGTGCGCGCTAGGCCTAAGAGCGGGGCCACACGGTATATTAACGGTGCGATGCGGCACCGTACCGTAATTAATTCGAGCTATAGGGTGCCACACTGGCGGTGCGGCACCACAGTACAACGCTGTTTACCGCGGCAACATCAATGAGGACTAGGCCACACGGTGCGGTGCGGCTCCGGCGCGGCGCCTGAGTGGTGCCGCAACGGTTTGCTACATATAAAAATGGCGCGCCCGGCTCTGCTCCGGCGCCGCAGCGCATCACCCTCCCCGCCTCGTCTCGCAGGTCACAAGTCCGCTCAACGCATCGTGTGACATGGTATAGTGATTTGTATGTAGGATGACGTTGCGGCACCGCTACGACGCCGCACCGCACCGTCAACGCATCGTGTGGCCGCGCTCTAACTGCCTCCGTGGCGCAGCGGTAGTGAATGCGGCTGCTGTGCATGAGGTCTCGAGTTCGAATCCCGGGTCGAGCCAACAAAAAGTTATTGGGTTTTTCTGTTCACAATTCTCAATAGCAGCCCGGAGTTAGGAAGTTGGCGGTGTTAGACATCCCCGAGCCTGGGACTAAAGCCGTTGGTCCTACGCCTGATCTATCTCCAGTCGTGTCGGATTACCCAGGCGATACCAGGATCCCATTGGATCATGACGATTAGGGAACAGAGAGTGCAGTTGTTTTCGCGCACACACTTGTGCACTATAATATCTCCTGCGCAGATGACCAGTCTCCGTAAAGGTTGGCCACCGTGACCGAAATTCTGTCGGTCTGCAGGACATTACACTATAACATATATTAAAAACATACTTACCCTTCAAACTCAGGTTTTGGAGTGTACTCAAAGTCCTCAACATCTACGGAAATAATCTCTCTATTGGTGATCAAGTATCCTTGTGCATCAATCATGTAAGAGATCATCATAATCTGGTCAGTCTGCGAGTCTGGGAACTTGAGGGGCAGTTTGGTGGTCTCTATGTCGAAAGCCAGTACTATAGGGTCCGGTCTCTCGATGATGTCATCTCTCTTTGTGAATATTGGCGTCTCTGTTCCTCTGCTCTTGACGGTGTACCAGGTGCCACAGAAGATTTGCATGTCGATCGATACTCTCACGTGGAATGGGACATCATGTTCTCTAGAATAAAATAAAGTATATTATTAGTTACTCCTCTTCCTCCTCCTCAGAAATAGTACTTTTTTTGGATGAACGTAATTCAGAAAAAAGTATATTCTATTCCCGAGAGATCAAAGCCGCAGGTAAAACGTAGTTCGAAATAAATTAGTTTCACGGTACAGGAAGGGTCGGTACACGGTACTAGAAACTTCAGCGTTTATATAATATAAATAATATAATATCAGCCCTGTATAGGCCAGCAGTGGGACGGGTTACCGTCCCACTGCTGGCCTCTTCTCAGTGTGAGGAGGATTAGGCCATAGGCTACCAGGCTGGCCCAGTGCAGGTTGGCAGACTTCACATATCTTTGAGAACATTATTCAGAACTCTTAGACATGCAGGTTTCCTCACGATGTTTTCTTTCAACTAATACGCACATAACTTCGGAAAGTCAAGAGATGCGCGCCTTGGGGTCAAATTTGAGACCTCTGCATGGCAGTCCAACGGTTTCCCACTAGGCTATCGCTGCTATGTTTAAGTTAAATCCAAGGTTTAATGGAGGAACCTATTATGCACCTCTACAAAATCGTAACAACATTACCTTATATCCAAAATATTTTCCATATGATTAGTTGTTTTCTTAGCATGTTCCACAGCAGCGGCACTTGTCATAGCATTTGTCAGCAGTTCAGTATAAATATGATCTTTCTTCTCTCTCTCTTTATTCTTGTTGATGGCTGTCAGTAGCTCTCTTCGCACTTTCATCATCTCTGTTTGTGATATGAACGACAGCTTTATGTAACGCTGTTTGAGTCCTGATAGATGGTTTAACTGAAACAATATAGAATATTATAGGCGCGCGTCAGTTCCGGAAAATATGTGAAGTCTCCCAACCTGCACTATACCAGTGTGGTGAACTATGCAAAACCTATCTCTCACTAAGAAGAGGCCCATCAGTGGAACAGTTCATAAACAGGGCTGATATTATAGAGCCCACTGCCAAAATAATTACATAATTCTTACATAATAATATTCTACCACATACACACAACACCATCTAGCTCAAACTAAGCAGAGCTTGTACTATGGGTACTAGACAATGGATAAACATACATATTATTATATACCTTTTTTTTATGTAAATACATACATATTATTCATAGAAACACTCAGACTAAGAAAACATCCATGTTCATGCACACAAATGTTTCACTTGTGTGGAAATCGAACCTGCGACCTTAGCCGTGGCAGTCGGTTACAATAACCACTACGCCATCGAGGCCAATATTCTGTGTAACGCTATCATACAAATTTTATACAATGTATGTTATAGACGTGTAAGTAAATATGAATGGTAAATCATTGAATGGATTTGTAAAATCTAGGCACACAGATAGATCATGTATTAGAATTTATATATTTGGCAGGATGTAGAGCAGAGGTTCCCAGACTTTTTTTCTCATATATAGCTGGTTCCGGTGGATCCCCTGCAGCTAGAAATTTAATCCGCCAAGTAAAATCGGTATATCCGTCGATCGACGTTTAAACAAGTAACAGTCGATAAGCTTCTTAAAATATTATCTGCCTACATTGATAGGTGAAGTCAAGCCTACATTTTATTTCTTCACTATCGAAAGCAAATAAATTTTCGTGGACCCCCGCTTACGAATTGTGGATCCCCATTTTTTTGTCACGCCTACGTAGACCCCTATCGAGTCTACCGTGGGCCTCTGGGGGTCCACCAGGACCACTTTGGGAACTAAGGATGTAGAGCTTATTACGATACCCAGGTTTTATATAATACAATAAATAATATAACAGCCCTTTATATAAACTGTCCCACAGCTGGGCACAAGCTTCTTCTGTATAAGCTGGCTGAGCCATAGTCCACCATGGTAGTCAAGTGAGGAAAGGTAAACTTCATATATCTTGGAGACCATTATGGAGAACTTAAACTTGCAGGTTTCTTTATGATATTTTCCTTCACCATTAAACAAATGATAATTAACTATTTACTAGTACTAGCGGTCGCCTATAAGTCAAAATTCGACCATAATTGATTTAAATTTTAAGTTTGATCATTATTAAGATTTTATCGGATTATATATATATTTTATATTATTTACCCTTATAATTATATTTCATTTAGATTTCGCTAAAACTATACCAACAGGTTAATTTACCTTTTTTTTTTTCTTTTTTTTTTTTACGTGGGGGAATGCAATGACGCATATCCCTCCGCGGGGGCGGGCGGATGGGATTATGTCGGACTCGCCGGGGTATAAGAAAGATGGAATAATAGTAGTAAAGTGTAAAGTACCTCCCGGAATACCGACTAAACCTACCACGGTGTTCCTCGACAAAACCACTATCGACGGGGCCGCGCGAATCGCTTTCGCATGCGGTCGCGACCCCGCCGTATGAAACGGCAGGCCCCTACGCAATAAGACCTACCCAAGATAGGCACTTCTCAAAATAAAAGCCCTACTGTCTCCCACTAAAGGGGGAGACAGTAGCTTATTCAAACAAATTATTATTAACTTAACTATACTCTTTCATTGACGATATTCCTAAGCTTCCTACTTTGTTTTATTTTCTTTATTATTACATATAAATAAGGTATATAAGTAACCATAGTTACGAAGAATTGTACGACGTCAGACGGACAATGCCGAAATACTACGAACGATTCGACTGCGTGTGTCAAATATATCCAGGTTGTGAGCGTGACATGTTTTTCATTAATTTATTGTATTTTTAATGCATATTTTATAAAAATATTGGGATTCGCCCCTCCTTCTTCATATAAACTTTAACTGTGCCAAATTTCATACTCCTCCGTCCGCGCAATTTTCGTAAAAAGAGGTACAAAGTTTTTGCTTCGTGTATTATTATATAGATGTAAGCTTATTGTTCTTAACCACTAAAACTTACCAAATCCAAATCTTCTTTCTCTATAACTTCAATCTTGTATATGGTACCCGCAAATCGTTTAGATAAGAACTGTATCACTTCCTGTTCACAATCCTTCCGAGCTAATATGAGAAAATAAGGCTGAAAGGTCAGGGAGATCTTGAACCTAGTCCCATCCATCTCCATGAAATAGTAATCCATTGCTGCGACTAGCCTTTTGTCCTCATCTAATACTTCAGCCTGAAAATATTGAAGGTTATATTAAATATTGTATCTCAAGGATTATTTAAAGCTTTAAATATCCCGTAAAATTAGGTCTTACTACATAAAAACATGCATTGCATGTCCATGTAGCACTCATAATCCTATCCAAACTAATAAATGCGAATGTGAGTTTATTTCTTACATTTTCACGCCTTAATTACTCAACCGATCCTCATGAATAGGCACATACAACACGAATATATATATATAGAATACACGTTGTCAGTGGTACAGAAATGGACACACCTTTCATCCAAAAAAACGCGAGTAAAGCCACGGGCAAAAGCTAGTAGGGTATCATTTTATATATCAGATTGCGGGTCTTAGTCGCGTTGATAAATATTTAAAATTACTACCTAACCCAGTCTCATTTATTCTTCGACATTTCGTCCAATTAGCATTGATCATGGTCACGGGTTGCCTGGTTTATTTTTATTTATTATTTATTTATTTATTGCACAAAACAAATTACAATCATATTAAAAATAAAAAACAATCAAAGCTTATGTTCAGATCTAGATTGCAACTCAACACATGTGCACACATCGAAACAATTGAACATCAAGTTAACAGACAAAAAAGGTGTACAAATATACATATAAGAACATATAAGTAGGTTATACAACAAAAACAATACATCTTGACAATGTTTAACTATTTGTATATCTATTTGGGATAGAGGATATCCTTTAGTGTATTTAAAAATGTGTGAGATCTAGGATGAAAAATGTCTAATTGAAAATTGTTTGTTACTCATTCATTATATTGTCTAGTCATTCTTACTAGTGGATTGTAATACGAAATATTGTTTTTGTGAATTTGCAAGGCAAAGAGATTAACACGGTTCGATCTACGTAAACTGTATTTAATGTTAAAAGAAATATGCGAAAGCAATTCGGGTGAATCAATAATTGAATGAATTATTTTATATAAATAAACTAGTTTGAGCTAAGCATTGCCTTAGAGTACCGTGAAAGGCGGGTTTTGTCAGCTAACCTCCGTTTTTTTTTCTCCTCAAGGTGACCACACTCGGCCTGATGGTAAGCAGTCGTGTGGTCTAACAGCAGTGGCCTCCACATCGTCCTCATAGCAGCCGAGGCGATGTTGAAGTCTCTACTTTGACGGCCTGAGAAGGTGCTTTTTCACGCCCTGCCTAAAGGACCCAGAATTGAAGGAAGAGGGAAACACGTTTCTTGGCAGAGAATTACATGCCTTGATCGTTCGGCAGAGGTATGAGGATTCAAACTTGTTGGTACGCGCTCTAGTCGACTCTACCGTGTAAGGATGACATCTGAGCCTAGCACGCGTTGTTCTGGATAGATAAAGAGAGGACGGGATAAGTTGAAATAACTCTTCAGAGCACTCCACGTGGTATATTCTGTAGAAACATGCCAATGAAGCAACGTGCCTACGGAATTGTAGAGGTTCCAGGGAACTCGTGACCTCTGAATCTCCAATGATACGGACAGCCCGCCGCTGTAACCTGTCGAGAGCGTCCAGCAAGTACTGCGCGGAGCCATCCCAAAGGTGGAAACAGTACTCCACGCAAGGGCGCACTTATGCCTTATACAATAGGCACAGCTGCCCAGGCGCGAAGAACCGCCTTACCCTGTTCAGAACTCCGAATTTTCGCGAAGCTTGCTTAATGACGCTCTCGATGTAGGTTATGGGATTAAGGGAGCGGCAAAGATCCATACCTGAGATGAAGAGGCTGTCACGTATCACTAGTGGAGTGTTCTTCAGAGAAAGGCGGGGAAGGAATGGAGACTTTTTTATATAATATTGTCTTCTGTTTACGCGAATGTTATTCATTGAAATTAAGAGCGTATACGCCTCGCGCGGCGGGTCGAGTTTAGGTATTTGTAGAACCGCGGCAACCCGCGCACCGCCAGTTTGAAAACCCAGGTGCATCATGACGATGTCGCGTGGAATAATGATCTTGATCCTTTTTGCCATTCATGAAGTCTTTATCTACGTATACGTCGATTATGACAATAATCAAATTAATTATTTTCAATGCAAATGCATATAAATATATTAAAAGAAGCTAGTTATTACTTGTTTAGTAGGAGGATGTTTCTCAGAATAACATTTTTTTTTTATAATTTACCTTGCACAGTTTTTATTACCTGATACTTCTGATAGAATTAATTTGTAATTTTCATCTAATTAATTGTCACTTTTTTAAATATACATATACTGTGTCATTATGTAAAAGGCATGAAAACCTACGAATAACACTAAATACAAAACCAAAAAAGGGAAGAAATAATTCACGATAAAAAAATATTTATTCACTTTTTTACAATTTAGTTATAGAATTTATATTTTACTGATTCTACATTTACATTTACTGCCATGTTCGCAAGAGGTAGTAGAACCATGAGAAAGAACGGGCAATTAAATAAAACTCACGGACCCTCTTTTTAATCGCCAAAATTAACAATATTTCTGATTTTATTATACATATATCAGTTAACATTGAAAGGAGCTACAAAACACCTTTTATTTACTTTACTATGATTATACTCAAGCAATTAATCTTGTTTGATAAGAAGTGTTATTAGCCTATAAAAGTAAATATAGTGAAATAGGAGCATCCACTTACAAAGCAAGCAACTTATGATGCAAGCAACATGCGATCACGCCCAGAACCATTATGAAATTCTATGTTGTAGATAGAAAAGGATGATTGCAAGTCCATAAAACCGAGATCGACCAGCCTTTTTTATCAAATAGTATTTCTTTTGCCACTCCATTCCACTCCATCCCTTTTATTTGTACCGGGCCTTACTTACAATATTGATAAGCCGGCTTGTAAATACAATTAGATTGGCGGTATTTTGCCCTAGCTGTTAAGTACTGCGCCGAGTGTTATGGGTTCGATCCTCACACAAGACAACACTTTGTGTGATCCACAAATTGTTGTTTCGAGTCTGGGTGTACTTTGTGTCCGTTAATTGAATGTCTGTAAAGTCCCCCGCGACAACATGAATAAACACTCTCAATAAACTATGTCTTTTAGAGGCATTGACCGCGCCTTTCTGGGATCTACAATCTCAGGTAAGAGACATTTATTGTAAAAAATTATCAAATTTGCTTCCATATCAGAATATGGAAGCAAAATTGATAAAAATCTCCAAAATTCATCGTCTTTGTAAATTTTTGCAATTTTCATTTGAAAGGCTTTGCCTGTCCATACTGCAAAGAGGCAAATATGTTTTGGGTAATATGTAATTGCCCCTGAATTTGATAAAACCAATCGTGTGATTTATTCACGGAACCATCTTGGTTCCAAAAATGCCCTTTTCATACAGACCATCCGAGGCTCCCAAAAAAAACAGCTCTTGATCGACAAAAAGACCACATTGTTGAATTTTTATTTTTTGTTATTTTTCTAATTGTTCCAGTGCTATTTTTTATTTTATAATACAATACCAAATATTTACAACTAAAATCGCGAAGTGGAACGCATATAAAGAAAAGCATATCAAAATTTTATCAAAAATACTTGGTTTTGTAGAATCGCATCTGTACAATTTAGTGCCTTTGAGTTTGCTAAATTAGAGAGTACTTTTCTGTAATAAAATAATTTGATGTAAGACATATCACATAATACTATTACTTAGAAAAGATTGACTCCAACAAATAAAATTTACTTCTTTTTAGCCTCTCTTGCCAGTTTCAAATTATTCGCCAAAGTACTCATTTTTCTTTTAGTATACCCATACGTTTTGGCTTTGTTCTTTTTACCCATATTTTTTGTAATCTGAAAATAACACAATTAGGTACGTTTTATTTCACGCGGTTTCACCCACGTTTACAGTTACTGCGCCCGCCCTGTGGGTCATAGAGTAATGTTTTATAGCCTATAACCTACCTCAACAAATACAAAACCACTGTACTTATGAAGAGGGCAAAAATATTTTTTGAAATCGAACTGATAGTTCCAGAGGTTATCACATTCAACCAAACAAACAAACTCTTCAGCGTTATAATATTACTATCTGATTTTTACAACAAGGTATTTTAGATAATGAGAGACATGAGTTCGTGGATACTGCTTATCATGTATCCACGAACTCATGTCTCTCTGTCTCTGAGTAGAACTGATAAATATACTTATGTTTACTTAGATTCCTTAACCCATACAAACTATTCATCTCTACATCAGTTCTCTTTTACACAAAGATTACTAGAAATATACTTGATGAATATGACACATACGTCGAATGTTTTCTATACAATTCTAGCGGATATCCGGTGTGAGCTACTACGCTATAAAAAGAAAATGTTTTTGTTTTAAAACCATCTTCTCATTACAGCCTTTCTAATGAAACCGGATTGGAGAATACGTCGGTTGGATGATAACAAAGACTATAACAGACATACATATGTAGGATCATTTTGGTTTTATTATATATCGTTCAAGGTGCGATATATAGATAGTAGGTACATTACAAATCCCGTCCGGTCCGTGTTTGATCGCGCCACAATACTAATCGCTAGACTCTAGACCAACACGTCAGTCAAATACATCATATAATAATAATAATATATTCTATCACATGTACACACATCACCATCTAGCCCAAATGGACAATGGATAAACATACATAAATACTTTTTTTTTTGTAAATACATACATATTATTCATAGAAACACCCAGACCAAGACAAACATCCGTGTTCATGCACACAAATGTTAGACTTGTGTGGGAATCGAACCCGCGACCTCACGCGTGGCAGTCGGTTACACTAACCACTACGCCATCGAGGCCGACAATATGTAAATCAAGACACATCAACTTTTCATATTTATAAAAAAATAAGTTGTGAAAATCTTACGGATCAAGAAAGCTCAGCCGCGCTATTAAGGTACTAAAATTCTATTTTTACGTAATATGGCGGGCGCGGTGACAAGCGTTACGTCCACCCCTTGAGAGCGCCTAGCGCGGTATGGCCGAGATGGCATCGCGCTTCGAGATTTATAGGTCGTTTTAAAAAAATCATATCAATTACAAATAAAACGTTTAGATTCAATTTTTTTTATATGACGTAGTATGAATCTTAACGTTCCTAAATATGTATGTATCTATTTTATAATCACAGTAGTCTTTTAGAAATAAGAGCAGTTTTGCGAGCCAATATTGTGCTAAAAGCTCTGTTTTGACCTACTGTTTTCTTAAAAATAATGAATGAATGTACACATTTTTTTTAATACATTGTCCTGTACAACTTGTGGTTGTATAGTTCACATTTACGGAATTATAGAACGATTAGTTTTTATTGCTTTAGCGAGCAATTAACTCGCCCTATACTACAGATTTTACGAAAATGCTCAATTTAAATTCATCCGTTTTAAAATATTTATTATGAAAGCTCATATATTTCTCTTTAACATTCCATTAATAAACAATGGAACTATCAGATTTTTAATTTCTTTTTTATTCATTGTTATTTATTTGTAACATAATAGGACAATAAAAACCCGCGAAATCGTCTCCATCGGAATAAACGCTCTTAAACTACTATATACGGATTTTAACGCGTTGTTTATTTGTCACTGTATTACAAAATTTTGAAAATATTACACTACTACTACTATTGATTTTATTTTACTAATTTATAAGCTAATAAAATTAATAAACTATTAAATCTATTTATTTTTGGTTTACACTTTCCCCGACGTTTCGGTTGCTTTTCAGCAGCAAAAGGCAGGATCTTGGCATTGAACTGGACCAAATCCTTGACACTCCATTCAGAGATGCGGTCCAAGGTCTGGTCAAGTTCAACGACAAGATCCTGCCTTTTCCCCACAACCTCAGCCTGTTTTTTAGCCTGAAAGCCATATATTGGCGATCATTGATCAACGAGTGATCCTCCAGGTAGCGGACAATTTGGGTGTTTATAATCCGCTCGAACACCTTGCAGAGCACCGAGGTTATTGCTATGGATCGATAGTTGCCTGACTCGAGACGGTTTCTCTTTTTGGGAATCGGTTAAACGTTCGCCTCTTTCCAAGCCTCAGGTACAATGCCTGCGGCGTAAGACGTCCGATATAGGCGCGTAAGTGTGGGAGACAACTCCGCTGCACACTTTTTGAGGACCACAACTGGGATACCGTCAGATCCACTGGCTTTCCGAACATCGAGAGTCTGCAGTATCGCACGAACGTCAAGTTGCCTGATACGTATATCAGGCATGGTATAGCCGCAGTTGGCCATGTTAGGCGCCTACTAACCGCAGTCATCGATTCGGGAGTTGGCCGCAAAGAGATTTGCTTTACAGATCTGCTTTCTCCTGCGGCCGATGAGCCAGTGATCCATTCGGATATCTCAGAGGGGGCAGCGAGGTCTGGCAGAAGTTGGACTGCACGGCTTTGGCCAGGGGCCAATAGCTACGACTACCCGTAGGATGCACTATGAGTGCCTGGCCGAACCGTGCGACACGCTGGGCATCCGCTCATAAGTATGCCCTCTTACAGACCTTTGTGGCTTGGTTGAACGCTGCCTTCAGGTGATCCACGTAAGGCTCGTGGAGAGCGTGAGCCCTGGTCCAAGCGCGGTACATTGTCTATTTGTGTTTGGTCCAAGCGCGGTACATTGTCTATTTGTGTTCAACAACATCAGCGCATTCACGCCCGAACCAGGGCCTTTTCCTGCACCCGCTCGTGACATCGCTGTATGGAATATAATATTCCATACCCAAGATGATTTCACCAGCGACAGCAGTAGCGGTCTCTGATGGATCACTGTTCTCAATTGAAAATGATGCGAAGTACTTCCGCATTCCATCCCAGTTTGCTGACGAGTAGAGCCACAGTCGTCGTATTGCCTCCTCGGGTCATGGCGGCGTAACAACAACAGCTGTGGCACAAACCAGACAGTGGTCCGAGGTGCCCAGAGGAGCACGAATCGACACACTGTATCGGTCCGGGTTATTCGTCAGCAGCAGATCGAGCAGAGAGGGCGCCTGACCTGCAATGTCCGGTATTCGGGTGGGCTGGAATACCAGTTGAGACAGGTCATGCGTGAGAGCGAATGCATGGGCAGTGCAACAGCAACGCGGGACGCGTGGTCTATTTTGGGCGAACCCAAACCCGAACCAGGTCTCATGGTGAGCATTGAAATCTCCCATGAACACCGTCTCAGCGTTCATTTTCATTTAAATCTGCATACTTTGATACGCCATACTAACGACGTCTACGCACTGACAATTGAGTCACTGTAGCGACTTTTAAATTTGCTGAAGCTTAGCATTCAAGATGGAGACATGTGGTAACCATCCTTCTGGTTGGAATGAACTGACTCACGAACTATCCCAAAGTAATTATTTACTATAACAGCGTGGGAACACGCACGCCGCCTCTCGGACCTGGTGCTGAATCCAAAGGCCAAAACAACCGTGGCCAGTCATTACCTGTGTCAGCCGGAAGGTGAGTGCGCCATGCCACCTCTCCAGCCACTCCTCAAACACGGGACTTATGAAAATACGTTGTTTTACCTATGTCGACTTTTACAAGAAACAATAATGGACGCTTCGCCAAAGTTAATAAAAAGGTAAATTATTTTTGTTTTAATATTGCCATAGATTCTAAAGATTTGGACAAGACGTTCCTTGAAAATAAATATTCGTTGGATGTTGCTAGAAGCAATAACAAATACATACATACATTAATAAATTCACGCCTGTTTCCCAGAGGGGTAGGCAGAGACTACAGATTGCCATTTGCTACGATCCTGACACACTTCTTTGGCTTCATTCACTTTCATAACATTCCTCATACACGCTCGCCGGTTTAAGGTGCTCTTAACCTGGCCTTTATCCAGAACGTCTCTGATCTGATCAGGAAACGTTCGCCTAGGTCTTCCCCTTGCGACTATTTACATTTACCATTCACATTACCATTCACACTAGCCTTATAAACTTTCTTAGTCAGTCTGTTCTCATCCATTCTTTCTACATGCCCAAACCAACTTAACATACCCTTTTCTATTCTCGTCACTATATCCACTTTTATGCCGCATCTCTCTCTAATCACACTATTCCTTATTCTATCTTTCAGAGTCACACCACATATATTTCTCAGCGCTCTCATTTCTACAGCATTTATTCTGCTCTCATGCTTCTTTTGCCATACCCAACTTTCACTTCCATGCATAAGTGTAGGCACTAATAGTCCTCTATGAACAGCCAAACGTGCCTTTTCGAATACATTTCGGAATAACAAATGTGGTAACAAAATATCAGAATAAATAATACTTTTTTCAGATGATGTACTTTATTTTAGAACCTCTTGTAAGTAAATCCTAACTATCGTAACTTCCTAACTAATATTATAAATGCGATAATGAGTTTATTACGCTTTCACACCTTAACTACTCACCCGATCATTATGAAATTTCACTTACACCTTGTCAGGGTTGCGGAATAGGACAAAGGCTAAATTTGATTCAGGAAAAAGTTGTGTTACTAATCTAATCTTAGCTACATTTACGCGAGCGAAGCCGCGGGAAGAATCTAGTATACTCTATTTCATCAAAATAAAGGTGGCCACCTTAACTGCAATCCACCAAGATGCCAGGTGTTTGAAAAGTAACGACATCCTTTGGAGTGTGCAAATAGCTTACTACTTTTGGGAATGGACTATTTACAGTTTTGATGGATTATGTTTATGATTATACTGTTCCTATGTTGTCCATGACTTGTTTAATATACAGCATTTATGCCAGAACTCTCTTGAAACGTGTAGTCAACTTGGCATCTGCAAGGTGGATTGCAATTATGATAGTTCCTATATTGTACAAACCAGACACCTGGCATCTATAAGGTTTAAAATTTTAAATGATTACTAATGCTATTAAGACATTTTGTCTAGTACTGGGTGTTAGGAACGGCTTACCGAAAACTTTAGCAAGATGTCCTATAAATACTGATCTCAATGCAACCTCTATTAATCATAAAAACGCAAGATTAAAATTTTGTGTTGTTTTGTATGGAATAGCATTAATAAGCAGTGTGTTATGAATTGCTACTTGCTTAATACAGCCCACCGCTCGTGATGACAAGCAGTGCGAGCGTGGAATGACCTCTGCGCTCCGCATACAAAAATAGCTGACTTGTTTAAATCAAGACAATATAATTACATTGCTGTATTTTTGTAAAATGTGATATTTTTGTTGTTATTTAATAATATGTTATGATTCAAGGTTTAAAAATTAAAAATTGCAGTAATAATATCTGCACCATTTTAATTAAAATCATTGGTATTCTCTGCTGGAATAATCACATTTTACACCATTAGAGACCATTGTCTAAATCTACTATTTCAATTTTTAGTATGCTGTCCCTTACAGCCAGTTTCATATTAAGTAGGTGTACAAAACCCTAGTCTAAAAATTTGTATAATATTATTTATAATATTTGTCTAAATTAAGTTCTTGCTCAAGGCAAACTGATTGAATGGTTGTTGAGAAAATATTTAAAGTGGGTTTAAAAGGTTTTAATCTTACTTCTAGACTGCACTAACTTGGTTCCACATCAAAGTCGACTATTAGTGTGCCCAGAAGACTGATAGCATTGCCATGTTGAATGATAATGCTTATTAAGATAATTGTATTGAATGTACTTATTAACGATATCACAATATTATTTATTTGTTGTAATCTTTTTGGCAATAAACAATTTTTGTATGTGACAATGTTTCACCTCTTTAATTAAGACTACAGTTAGGCAAGTACTTACAGTATGCATGTTTATCAAGTAACCTGTCCTTTCTTTAGTGTCCCGTACTCTATCAAATCCATACTTTGAATCAATCTTGTCATTCTCCAAAGCTACACGGATACGGGACTCTGACGACTCCTCTCTAAAACAAAACAAAACTTGTGAATAAACATTTAACAAACAATACCGTTTTAGGGCATTTACAGCACGTACCTGGGTCCTGAGGACGTGCCTGCATCATTCTTGTTGAAATAACCCTTATCTGCTTGGTATTTTCCAGTGTTTTGTAAAACCATTTTGATTATAATAATTAAAAACTACATTCCATTATTGCAGCACAAATGAAAATATAGAAATTGAAATATGACATTTCCAGCTGTAACTGTCATATTTTCGCGCCATTTTATATTCCATGGATATGGTCAACTACATTCCAATGTACATGACAATATATTGATATATACTTTCGATAAAATACTACTTTGATATATGTAAGTAGTGTAAGTACGTTGCAGTCTGGAACATTAGAACCTATTGAGGCACCTATAGTTTTTAAATAATATATTTGTACTTAATAATTAAATATTACACACTCAGAAGCTATGACGAAGATTAATTTGCTACTCTGGGCTCGCAGATTCTTTTTCACAGTGATAGTCTTAGCTTAGTAATCATAATCATTTGTAATGAATATAAGAAAGGCAAGATATGTACTTGAAATATCAATGTGTTAGGACAAAGATCATATTACTGACCACGGGCTGTGTTGTATAGCGTAGAAGCGCCTATCGCCGGTTCGTACTAGATTTTTTGTTGAAATGTGTCCGTAATGAATTAATGTACTTATATAGTTATTTCCACGTATCAATATATGCCGAGTTCTATCAACTATATCAGTGATCGTCTTTGCTACTTCGGGCTCCTCAAACATACAGTCACGCACATAATATATACGTTTGGAAGTCATAGTGCGATGGCTACGCATATAGAAAAGTCATTCCTGGATTGTCACAGGTGGAAGTCATAACCGAATCCTCAAAGATTTATCTGATACTAGCTGACCCGCGCACTTTCATTGATCCATTTAGGAGAACTTTCTCCGTTTTTGTAACATTTTTCATTGCTGCATTGCTCCTGTTGGTCATAGCGTTATTTAGCCTATAGCCTTGATAAATGAGCTATCCAACACTAAAAGAATTATACAATTTGAACTAGTAGTTCCTGAAATTAGCGCGTTCGACCTAAAAAACAAAGAAACAAACAAACTCTTAAGTTTTATAATATTAGTAGGTGTAGTTGAATTTTTTTACGTTCAAAATACATATAATATAGATAGTAAAGCCTTGTTGAAATCATTATGATCAGCCGCTCGACCGAGAAACTACTACACTCTTACAGAATATCTAAATACAGTAGTGATATACATATTGGTGCGTTTCGTATAGTGAATAAGAGTGCCACCCAGGGATGCAATTACCAAGTCCTTCCTTTTCTTATCCTTTTTCCTCCCGCTCCTTTTGCATAGGGCACAAAAATACGGACTATAGGCTTGTACATCATCTATGTGGTTTATGACACTCACAACTTCTGTGATGCCTAGAAAGAACAGCCATGGCCATGACAGGTGGTTATTGATGTTGTTGCAAACAGGTGGGCCATGAAATTATCTACCACCAGCAGTAATAAAAATAAAAATAAAATCGAAATAGATATATTTAATCGACGTTGTCGATATATAAACATCATTGTAGGTCCATCACTGCAGTGACATTTGACAAGTAACAATCGACTGACAAGACAATTTGAAAAGCTTTGCTACGAAAAACATGTCTATGTTGTTAGTTCTCGTGTTTTAAACGCATTTTATAAAATTTTCAAAGATGGATAACATATACGATATCAGTTTTAGTAGCTACGAAGATAATTCTAAACACAATTCTACACGAAAAGAAGATATTTCTATAAGCGACCAACTTGCCGACTTTGAAACACGGTTACGGATTTCAGCTTTATCAAAAGCTGCTGCTATGAGCCCTTTTGTTAAAGAAGTAACCATAGGCCCAAACAGTCCATTGAAAAAAGATGATTACAAAGATATAACGCCTATCATCGAAAAAATAAAACCAGAAGAAAATCTAATTGAAGACAAACTTCGTGAGGATCTCCGTTACACGCTCATCATGAAGCAATGCGAAAATAACATCCAGGACAGATACGATGGACTATTTAAGAATTTAATTGCGAATTTACTATCCAAACGAGCTGATTTCATTACTAATGTTGGCATAAAACTAGCTGAAGAGTGTAAAAAAAGTTCCTCTGTATTCAAAAAATTACAAATGTTGAAAATTTTACAGGAGAATGACAACATGTCTGTGTTAGAAAAGGCTCGTATTGATGAACAGAACTCTCAAATTGTGAATACAAATACAATAGATAATATGAACAGGATATTAGAAGAACAAAACAGAGCCACAGCAAGGTTTACTGCCATTACAGACAGTCATAATAAAATTTGTATTTGTTACCAAGAGATATATAAGATTTTGAGTAGAGAACCACTTGGCAAAGCTGCATGTGAGAAATATATGGTAGCTATGAACACTATAGTAAATAATATAAATATTATAATGGATAATTCCAAAACTGGTGCTTTCACTGACAAAGATGTAAAACAAGCTGAGATTTTAGCTTTGAATGTTGAAAATATAAGAAGAAAAATTGTACAAGATTTGGAAACATTGAAACAAGAAGAAATCATGAAGAAACAAAAAGAAAAAGAATTGTTAAAGAAGAAAGAAATAGAAGAAAAGAAAGCAATAGAAACTAAAGCAGCTCAAGCAGCAGCAGCTGCAGAAAAAGTAAAAACTGAACAGCCAAGGAAGACAAAACCAGTATTCTTCTCAACAAAAAATTACAACTATTATATAGAATTAGGAGACTATCTTGACCAGTATGAAGCACAATACAAGGATCTACTACAAGATGTTAACCTTAAGAAGTTTAGATTTGATTGTCAGAAGGCTGTCAATACACCAGTGAACGCATTATCATCTGTCAGTGTGTTGCACATGAAGGATAAGTATGACAAGCTTTCGAAACTATTAAAAGGAGAGCGAGTACAGGTGTTGGATATTTATGTGACAGCTACTCAACATCCCCAAGGATTAGCATACTGTACTGCTCTGCTGGCAAAGAAGATTGTACGACAAGGAGATCTCTTAGTATCCAGTAATACAGAAGCTGCATACCCTCTTGCAGCTGTTACTGTGGCCCTATGGGCACAATTTCCACATTTTGGTAAATTAGTTGAAGCCTATTTCCACAGATTATGCCCTTATTTAGTGCCAATGTTCTTACCTTTGAAAGAAGGTCAGACTGACAAAGAGTTCTATTTATCACGAGGCTACACATATAATGATGAAGGTGTTATTGAGAAACAAGACAAGTTCCTAAAAAGAATGTCTGGTATCTTCAGATTGCGTTGTGCTATATGGGCCGCTAAAATGCCCAAGTTTCTTAACATACAGCATCCTCAAGGCCTACAATATGCATGGCAATGGCTTGCCTCTTTCATAAATTTAAAGCCAGAACCTGACATTTCTGCCACATTGCTGCATGATTTTTATATTATGTGTGGATCAACATGTAATAAGTTTTATGGTAGGCAATTTAAGAAAATTCTAGAACTAACATGTACTGATTATTTGAAGATATTAGAAAATATTGATGAAGGAGGACCTAAGACAAGATTAGAAGTTTATCTGCAGAATGTACTGAAGGCAAATGATGTTCCACCGCCACCGGCACCAGCGCAACAAATAAATTGGTAATTTAAGAGATGACAAATTAGTTAAAAATAAGATTACATTTATTTTAAGTAATGTATTGTTTACTAATTAGAGTTGTTATTTGACATTCTAATTCAATAATGTTATGAAATTAGTATGAACATATGTTTTTTGTGATTTTGCTTGTAAATATTGAACCCATTAATTTTGAATTAGATAATATTATAAACCATTACCATTTTATATTTTTGGATTTGCTAACTGTATATTTGTTGTTATATCTGTAATAAAAATATTTCTTCATAGTGGTTTAAATCATTTCATCTTCAGTAAAATTATAACTAGCGGTCTGCCCGGATTTCGCCTAGGTTGAACAATTGCCTCTGCCCATCTGGGATAATGTACCCTTAAAATAATACAAGAGTTTTTTTTTTCAAATAATTCCAGTCCACAAACAAATAAAATTTTTCTTTACTTATTAGTGACGCTATCTCTCTCTATTTACTGATTCAGAGGGGACTTTACAAACATTTAAATCTGATACAACGCACAACAAAGCTCAGAACTGCTATTTCTGAATCACACAATTATTGTCCCATGTCGAACTCGCATTACTTAACGCAATGGCAGTGGCCAGGCCGATCACCGATGTACCAAACCTATCAATGTTTATAATATTACCTAGTGTAAATTTTATTTCATATTAATAATTTTAGTATAAACTCTGTTCATAATATATTTTAACGAATTCGAAATCAGCTGGCAGGCATAAACCAGGTCCGTAGCTGATAACCGTCAGGGTTATAGTGAAACACGTAGACTGCTTCAATTAAGAATATATTTACAATTTTAAGCCTTCTTATACCCCATTTATTGTTCTTACAAGTACAACGCTTGTAACGCTCGCACTAATGCGCACAATATTCATTAGGACCAATCAGCGACAAGTAAACTAAATTTTGAAATCTACGAGGTAATTCTTCGAAATCCTTGAGCGTGTGTGTGCGGCGCGGCGGCGTATAAAAACAGGTGGCACCTTCGCGCGTCGCTCATCCTGGCGATGATCGAGAGAAAGAGGAAACGGCGCCGGCAGTGGCAGCGCTCCCGATGTCCGACTATGAAGTCCCAGCTGAACACTCTGGCTGCGAAGATCTCTGCTGCGTCGTTCAACAAACGCGGCGGAGTCCTGGCAACGCACGTTGAGCAAACTAGTGAAGACTGGTCGGGCATACACCGCCTGTGCCGCCAACTCTCCGGGAAGCCATCTCCGATTAGGCCCCTACTGGCCGGTGACGGAACCCCACGTTACCGTACCGAGGAACGAGCGGAGAGCGGAGATATTCGCCGACTCCCTGGAAGCGCAGTTCCAGCCTAACCCTACTGTATATATAGCATGTAGCAGAGGTCGAGAGGAAGCTGAAGTCTTACTTCGAACAGCCGATAGCACCGACAGAGGATCCCATCGTCGTGTCCCCAGGCCAACTCCAGCGGATGATTCGCCGAACGTCCATCCGAAAAGCCCCCGGACCTGACCGGGTAGCCAACGAAGCTCTGCGTCACCTACCTCCGCGAGCAATCGCGACGCTGACGCGCCTCTTCAATGGCATCCTTCGTACCGGACACTTTCCCTCCACATGGCGACTAGGCAGAGTCATCATGCTCCCAAAACCGGGAAAAACATCCTGCTGCCGGGAAGCTATCGACCCATCACGCTCCTCTCGCCGACATCGAAGCTGTTCGAGAAGCTGCTACTGCTGCATATGACGCTACACCTTCAGCCACGCGACGAACAGTTCGGCTTCCGCGCCGAACACTCCACGACCCATCAGCTCGCGAGGGTACTGCACGACATCGCAGTTGCTCGCAACAAACGCGAGCGTGCCGTCGCAGTATTCCTCGATATGGAGAAAGCGTTCGATCGCGAATGGCACACCGGCTTGCTGTACAAGCTGTCCACATCCACTACTCCCCGTCGAGTAGTTAGGATCGTGGCCACCTTCCTGCAAGACAGACGCTTCCAAGTGGCGGTTGAAAGCGCCCTGTCTACAGAGCGGCCCATCCGCGCCGGTGTGCCCCAGGGAAGTTGCCTCTCTCCCGTGTGCTACTCTTGGTACACGGACGACATCCCCGTCACCGATAGCGTCAAGCTCGCGTTGAACGCCGACGACGCCGCCTACATCTCGACATCGATGAACGGTGTCCAAGCGGTGACCAAGATGCAGCGCACCCTAGACGCACTTCCCAGCTGAAGAACTGGAGAAGCTGAAGACTGACTGACGGTCAACGTGACGAAGACTCAGGTGATCTCCATGGGCAGCATAACCCTACCACAGTTGAAGCCAATGGGAGAGAACATCGAGTGGTCCGCGACGGCAAAATACCTCGGCGTGACCATCGACCGCGCCCTCTCCATGAAGCCCCATGTCAACAACGTAGTCGTCCAAACGCGCACCGCGCGCGCCCTCCTGCGCCCTGTGCTATCGTCCCGACTGCCGCTCCACGCAAAGCTCGGCGTGTACAAGGCGTACATCCGCAGCCGACTCACCTACGCTGCCCCGGCCTGGTTCGCGCTCACCTCTGAGACGAACCGCTGCCGGTTGCGTGCGCAGCAGTCGCTCGCGCTCCGCACCATCGCCGACGCCCCTCGCTTCGTGCGAAACAGGACGATCTCCAGGGACCTGTGCATGGAGAGCTTGGACGACTTCGTGAGAGGCCTGAGTACCAATCTGTTCGTGCGCGCCGACGGATCGCACGCCCGCCATCTGCGGGAACTTGCGCCTTACCATCGGCGACCACCGGACAGGATGGCCTTGCCACGAGACCTCATCTCCGTAGAAACCCCCACCGGACCTTTTTTTTTTTTTTGCTGCCCAGGAAAAAATGCTTGATGCACTACCCGCCGGCTAGGGGACGGCACCGGCGGGGCGGGCGTGTGGGACTCACCAGCCGAGTGCTGGTATACCCACTAAAAAAACCTGGGGTGTTCCCTCTCTCACCCAATGGGGGGGGCCAGTTGGGAGTCTGAAAAGATTCATCCATAGCAGGCCCCCCCCGTGTGGGTGCCGGCCGGGTCCATCGGACCCGACCTCCTCTCGTCCCTGGGGGAGAGCATTTCACTGCTCTCCCCTTTCGACGTTAGAAGGCGCGCGGGAACACCGCGCGCGCCCTCTATGGGTTCTTACTCAAGGGTGGCAGGGTCCCCTGAGGCCTTGCCACCCAGAACCCTTAGGTGGGGGGCAGGAGAGCGACATAAGTGCGTCTCCTACGCCCCCTCCTCCGGCGGCGGATTTCCGGGGCGTAAGGATCTTCCTCACGCCCCCGCTCCGCCGCCTCCTTCTGCGAGATGACAGCCTCGCAGAAGGACCTCATTGCATCCCAGCACCTGTCGTCGCCGACCATCATGGATACGACGGCCGGCAACGAGAGGTCGGGGCCAATCACAGCGACCAGAGCATAGCGCTCCTCGGCCCACGCCGGACACTCCTCCAGCGTGTGCTGCGCCGTTTCCCGGTCGCACTCCTCGCAGTGGTGACACCTGGTTGTCGGCTCCCTACCGGCTATCTTGCACAGGTACTCTCCGAAACAGCCGTGTCCGGAGAGCACCTGAGTAAGCCGGTAGGTGAGCGGTCCGCGCCGTCTGTCCAGCCTCGACTGTCCTCACCCCGTAGCGGGGCTGGGCCAGTCGCTCCTCCCACTTGGCCTCGAGGACCAGTCGAGCCTGGGACCTTCGCGTCTCCACCGCCCCGTGAGTGGGTTCCTCACCATGGAGCCGGAGGTCCACGCGCCAGTGATACACCGACACTTGGACCTCCGCCTCCAAATCCCAGGGCGGCGATGCCGCCAGGACGCACGCCGCCTCAAAGGAGACGGTGCGGTACGCCCGCGACAAACCCCCACCGGACCTACACCAACGCTCCCCCTGACGCTGGCTGACGGACGCTCCCCGGGAAACTCTGCCCGAGGAGCTCGACCTCGCCAAGCGCAGGAGGGACTCATCGGACACGACCCAAGCGTTGCTGGCACGCTGGTCGCCCGCGGGGACACACCCGTGCGGGCTGGTCCTCGCTAGCTGCGCTACCTACCGGCTCTGACGACCCGGACTGACCAACGGGCCCGCAGGGCCCATCCCAGTGACCCGCCTGTATTAGCAGGTGGCGACGACCACCACCAAGACAGGCCCATGGCCTGGTCTGGTTACCCCGAGACCCCGTACGGGTCTACGAGAAGAACCCCAAGCGCGTCGCTCAGTTCGTAACTTGTTTTCGGCGCGGCTAGACGTATGATGCTCCGTTCGATTCCATGTTCCTCATAAACTCATATGTTGCCTTTGCGTACATATGCCACAATATTAATAAAATAATCTAGTTTGCGAATCACTCACTGTGAAGTGAACAGGAAGTATGTATGATATGTTAAGGATTCGGGTTCAAAACATGTACCTACCGATTTACAATAAACATCATTGTTTCTCAAAGATGTTGTTTCTGATAAAAAGACATGAAATAAATGCCCCACAGACATAAATACCATTTACCAGTACCTACTAATTATAATATGTCTGTAAGGTAATATTTTTATAGATCTACTTACTCTTATAAATTATTTTGTTTTTAATCGGTATTTCTTTTCCATAAATATGAACAAAATACGTAACGAGCGACGTAATATGAATATAGATGTATAGATTCTATAGACAATAAAGGTGCATATAGCAATGGGTATTTATAAAAAATGCCTCAAGTTGTAAGGCATTTTAATATGGTTTCGAAAATGTTAATTGTGAATGCATCCAAAAATGTGTTTTGAATAATTGAATGCTACGAAATTTAATAGATGTGTAACGCTTCAGATTTTTGTAGAAATTATAATCGACTAAAAGTACAAACACTTTTCTATTTAAGAAATCACGCTAAATAAGAAGTCTATTATATTGATATGAAAAATTAATAGGTACAAAATAGTTAATAAAATGAAATAACAAAATACTTTAATAATTAAAGTAAAGACTAATATATTTGTTATTTCCTTTTATTAACTAATTTTGTTTTTATTATTTCCTAAAATTGCATTAGTCGTTTTCTTATAATATTATATCGATATATTGTGGACGTCTCTAGCTTTTAAATTATAACCTATGCGTTGTGCTGTTGTGTCAATAAACTAACTTAGAAAATTGTAATATAATTCGAGACCTGTATCATTATAGAGTTGTGAACATAAGAAGCGTTAATATTTCGTAAATATGGATGGCCCACCAGGCACGGGGCCGCCTAACAACAATGGTGCAATGGGTCCGCCAGGGATGCCAAGCTTTCCGCCGATGCCACCGCCGCCCGGTTCTATGGGGGCAGGGAGTATGCCTCCACCGCCAATGGGACCTCCTGGAGCTATGCCGCCCGTCAGTTCGTCTAGCGGACCACCGGGACCGCCAAGCATGCCTCCTCCGCCAAATATGCCGCCTGGACCACCAAACATGCCTCCCGGGCCTCCAAATATGCCACCTGGGCCACCCAATATGCCACCTGGTATGGGCCCACCACCCGGTATGATGGGAATGGGTCCACCAGGAATGGGACCTCCTCCACCAGGCATGGGACCACCAGGTATGGGGATGGGTCCTCCGATGGGTCCACCGGGCATGGGGCCGCCAAGAATGCCGCCAAACATGATGCGAGGGCCTAACATGAAACCCAACTTTAATAATCAAGGTATGGATATGGGTCCGCCTGGAATGGGACCTCCACCAAATATGCCTCCAATGGGCTGGGAAGGGCAAGGTCCACCAGGATGGGGGAGACAGGATGGGCCTCCGGGTTGGGATGACCATCAGGATGATGGAGATGACGATGATGGTGATGGTGACGATTCAGGGGGCATGCCGGGACCTCCACCATCTCTGCCATCATTGTTGACTATGAAAATTGACACTCCTGAAGAGTTTAGGAATAAACCAGTTGGTGTTGGTGGTGTAGTGCTGCCCAAGGCTTTAGAAGAAGCTCTGGCTTACAAAGATCAAAGGCAGGCTGCACTGGGCGATGAAGAAGAAGGAGCTAAAGGTATGAAACTTATTTTATTATACAGTTAAGAGATGAATATGAGATGAGTGATGAGAATGGTGCTTGTAGGCTGTTTTCAAAAATAATATATAATTATGATTACTGCTATACTATCATGGCTGGTAACACAATGTTTTATCTTATATTACTTCTATGATACTCTATCCTAGCATATAATGGAAAGAATTAATAAATTGGTTCAGTAGTTTTAAAGTTTATCATATACAAACATACAAATCTTTCCTCTTATAATATTACTATAGGTAGCATATATATATATATAACATTTCTACTTTGAAAGATTTCTATTATTATGTATTATATTATTCTATAAATGATTACAGAATCTAAGACTAGTAAAATAAGTTATGGCATGCCTTATTTTTATTGTTCTGAGATATTAAGTAAATATTGATAAATGATTTCTTCTATTTCAATAAGCATTTTGATGGAATGCTCATTTTTGAGATGGTTCTATTAAATCTTTATGCAACAGTATTTTAGGACTCAACCTCTAAGAAACAAAGAATTTTATGCATAATTGTGGTCACAAATAAATAACATACAAGCATTTCAAATCTGGTAAAACAAGATTTGTCGACTGCATCTTCATTTAACATCAGGTGAGATCGTGGTCAAATGCAAGCCTATTACAAAATATAAAATAAAATGCAGAAAAAGGATGCATGATATAAACTGTGACATAAACACTGTTTAAAATCCTATATCCAAAATATTATTTGTAATTGTAAATGATTATTATTTTTATTTAAAATATTATTTGCTTACTTATTTCGTGACCAATTTTGATACTGTTTGTACAAGTAGATTAGTTTTGATTGCTATTAGTAATATAACATATATTGTGTACATTATATTACACAAAAGATTGTTTAATATAATGTACACAATATAGCATAGGCAAGTAGCCTATTGGGCATTTGTGTTGGTTCAATATCTAATAAGCACCCATTCACAGCAAAAGATCTACCACCAGAAGCCCCACCCGCACCGGTGATCAGTACAGAGTATGATGCTGAAGAAGATGAAGGCGATTCGGATGAAGACGTCATCCCTGATGCTCCAATGCCTCCAATGATTTCCAAACAAGAGGTATAACAAGATTCTTTAGTATATAATTATTAAGGCTGGTTTTACAGTGCCGCTTTCGCCAACGCGGTTAGTAAGCGTCACGGGCCACGAGCTTTGAGTGCCTTGGATCGTTACATAGTAAACCCAATCCGCGCGGAAGACCCGCGCTGACTGCAACTCGGCCGCGCGTTTCAATCATCGTGGCTTTATAAGGATGTACACAAGTACAAGTAGGAAAAAAAAGCAAACAACGATGGCGTATACAAATACGCCGTCGTTGTTGCCTTTTTTTTGCCCATAGGTAATATAATATAACAATTAAGAGAAGTTTCATTGCGACTGTTTGAGATGGCAAACCGCGCGGCACTTAACTCGTTTTATTGTGTCGAGTTGGTCATCCGCGCGCGTACGGCCCGCGCTTATCACACGCACAGACGGTAAGCGTCACTGTAAAACCAGCCTAATAACTAAGAAACTCATTATTATAAGATTTGGCTGTAGCCCGGTAGTTACATCTTTGCTCATTCCCACCGATTGCAATGCCATCTACACTACTTGTAATATATCCGAACATAAGCTATTTACCCTCTAAACTAACAGACAATCCCACTGATGTGTAAGTAAGCATTTAAAACATAGATCTTTTAATATTGATTTTTAATTTATCTGAAGCTTTAATATCAATTGTAATAATTAATGATTAATAATGATTTATTGCAGGTACATAACATGTTTACGTACACATAAAACATGTTTTTTACATTTAGTTACACATTATATATACACATTATATGTATACATTGTGTATAATAAACCCAGTCGATTCCGATCCACTAATGGCTTGTTTCTATCTTAAAAGCTATAGTAAGAAAATAACAAAAAATAACTATATCATCGTAAAACGTCTACATAATATTTTTGAGTACAGTATTGATCAGCATTTTTACCCTTAAATTACTGAAATTTCGCACAGTTTAGCAATACTGGCATACTTTTGGCGGCATTTTTCTAAAGCGTAGGTAGGCAGGCGCGGCGGCGGGTAATTCTTTTGGAAGTTTTTTATAAAAGGATGTCACTCACGTACTCATAGTAAGCTGCTGTATCACACCATTAAGGATCGGACAGGATTTATTATACACACTGTATAAAAATGTGTTGTAACTAACATCCTTGCTGTTGTCTCATCAACTTATATTAAGAGTACTAGTGGCCCTCATAAATTCATAAAATATAATTTCAGGGTCAAGCCAACAAGGCCAGCAAAAACAAGAGAAAGAAAAAGAAGAAGAAGGAAGCCAAACAGAAAAGAAAAGAACAAGCCAAGAAGAAAGATGATGGTGAAGCTGTTTCCAATGATGAAGGCAAGAAGTCTAGTGACAAAGAAAATGACAAAGAAGCGGAAATTGAGTATGTATCCTTTTATAATTATTTTATCACCATTGATCCTCAGAGGCCCCATGTCCAAGTAGTTTTTTAAAGAAAAGTAAACTTTATTGTTATATTAAGTTACGCGCCTGAATATGCCAAGCAACTAGGTTCTGCTCATGTAAAATATTGGTGCGTGGCTATGCTAGAATTTTGTAAACAGACCTATACTTGGAGCCCAAGGACCATGGTCCTGTCCAGTTTGTGAGAATATTCATATTATCAAGATTAATATAGGCATTATTATGCTTCATACTTGGAATATTATAAGAATCATGACAGTTCCAAGTCATAATTTATCTGTAAATTTTCCTATCTCATACCTAACATTACTGATAGACAGAACTAAATAGGTAACTTAAAACAACTGTCAAAAAGCTGTCAGGAGAAATAATGTAATTTACAATTTTTTAGATACATCCAGGAATCTATCCAGTTTCACGAGTTAGAACCCATGTACCGGCAGTTCCATCGCATCCTGGAGGCGTTCAAGATCTCAGAGAAGAAGGACGATATCATTAAGGAGGAGGACAAGGATATCCCCAAACTGTCTAAACCTCAGGAGAAGGTCCAGGATCAGTTCGCGGCTGATGAAGAGGCTGTTGAAGTGAGTAGCAAATCTTACAGACTTGTTACAGCAATATGTACAGTCACAACTACATGGTGTACTGCGGCGAGTATTGTGGGTTCGATCGCCACACAAAACTTGTGGGAAATACTCAACCAAGTCTGGAATTTCCTTGTGTCTGTTGTTGCAATGTTTCTTGTGAAACAGCAATTATTTCTAGAGCTGGAGTAGTCTGTTTAAAAAGAAAAGTAATATAGTATATATAAAGGGTGGCAGTGATGTATCAAAAGCACACACATTTGACTGCGGCATTTAGATTCTACATAAATATTATCCAGAAATATTAATAAATATCATACAAACAATATAAAGTATATAAAAACCCCGACATTTTAAAAGTATACAGCGACATATCAACCTAGACTGTTTGGACTTTGAACTTTTAGAAGTTGAATGCTGCGAATGGTGCGAGAGAGTGCGTTATATTTTTGTTACACTCTATCCTTACCATTACATCGACACCACTATGCACTGTCCCTTGCCGACAATTCTCTATTTTGTATGTAGCGTAGATATGCGTATATAGGGTGTCTAACTTAATGTGTAGCCGTGTGTACATGTAATATAAGGCAACACTAATTATAAGTGTTCATGTTTTTTATTCTATTTATCATCACTACATATTATAAAAAAAGGTTTTCGTTAGAATTTTTGCCAGTATCGAGTCCAATCGACAGAAGTGAATTACATGAGAATTGATCATTAATCTGATTCTGATATTTCCAGAAAAACGCAGCTGATGAAAAAGAACGTCTGTCAAAGCGCAAGCTAAAGAAGCTGTCGCGGTTGTCGGTGGCGGAGCTGAAGCAGCTGGTGTCGAGGCCCGACGTGGTGGAGATGTACGACGTCACGGCGCGGGACCCCAAGCTGTTGGTGCAGCTGAAGGCGCACAGGAACACGGTGCAGGTGCCGCGCCACTGGTGCTATAAGAGAAAGGTACATATTATTTGCTTATTTTAATCTTCAAACTTTATCTTTAATATTTAACAATACAACTGCCACACTAGGAACGATTCCTGTGTCGCGGGGGACTTGTTATTGTTATTACCTATTTCATATGTTTATGAACCTGTTAATTTTATAACTATATCATCACGATCCCTACACATTATAAAACAAAGAAACAGACGCGGCCCCTGCGGTGTCTGTCTATTTGTTCGCGATAAACTCAAAAACTAGTGTAAGGATTTGCATGCGGTTTTCACCAATAGTCAAAGTGATTCATGGGGAAAGTTTAGGTGTATCATTTGTTAAGGTTTTGTGTAAATTGGTTGAAACACGGCGGTAATTGCTGAAATCGTTGCAAAAATTTCAAGCCACCTGAAAGCTTTCATCTAAAACGCTGTCTATTCCCTCTGAGTTATATTATAACACGAAACCCGTGCGAAGCCGGGGCAGGTCGCTAGTACACTGTTATAATAAAATCCGGTATAAAGTATATTTTGTAAACATTGGACGTGAATTTGTCATTTGCATTTCTTTTTGACATTGATCTTAAAATTTAATATTAAGCTATATATTTGCCAGTATCTGCAAGGTAAACGTGGTATAGAAAAGCCTCCGTTCGACTTGCCCGACTTCATCAAAAAGACTGGCATCATGGAGATGCGAGCTTCCCTGCAAGACAAGGAGGAGACTAAGACACTGAAAGCAAAGATGCGAGAACGCACCAGACCGAAACTTGGAAAGATTGATATTGACTATCAGAAGCTGCACGATGCATTCTTCAAGTAAGTAAAATGTTTTTTGTGTACACATAATTATCTTTGCAAATATTGTGTATGTAAAGTACTCGGGACCAGTGGTTTTTTCTGTGTCCATTTCTATACCTCTAACACCATGTATGCGAAATTTCATGATGATCGATTGAGTAGTTAAGGCGTGAAAGTATATCAAATAACCAAACTAACATTCACATTTATAATATTAGTTAGGATTAACAACTTGATAAAATCTATATTGCTTATCAAGAAACATATCTTTTGACAAATCGTAAATATTTTAAATCATACAAGCTTAAAATTTAATGTGATTATAGTAAATTCTAAAATAAAATTGATAATTTGAATCAGGCGCACACTTTTTTTTGTCCTTGCACTTGCTTGGTTATTTTTATTTATTATTGCTTTCAGCCCTTTCTCGAAATATATATAATAATATCAGCCCTGTCTTAAACTGTCCCACTGCTGGGCACGTGCCTCTTCTCAGTGTGAGAAGGGTCAAGACATTTGTAAAAATCGTTTTAATTTTAGCAACTCCTAAATACTCGAAGAATCTATTTCTATTGCTTGAATAACCAAATTCAAAACGATGTATAATGACTTTATTATCTTCTATGAAACAATATTCTTAACAATGTGATCATAAAAGTCTCCTACATTTTTGATCACATAGGACCCAGTTTGAACACTGGCCTTCCCTTTTTCTTTAGCATGAAGACTCGAAGAGGAATGTCTCTGGTCATAGTAACAATGGTAAGTTACATTTATTTATCTATATGCAGTGTGTATATTAAATCCTGTCCGATCGATTAAGGCCTTATTCCTCCCTTGATAAACATGCCAAGCAAAATAGTAAAAAAGATCTATATCATCATAAAACGTCAACATAATATTTTTTATTCCAGTATTGATCAGCAATTGTACCCTTAAATCTTTGAAATTTCGCACAGACTGGCAACACTCCACTATTAAAAAGCGACTTCACAACCGCGAGTTACCATTGAACTTACATAGCTCTGTGGTTCCAGCATGATGGTGCGCCGCCTCATTTCTCACGTGCAGTGCGTGATTACTTAAATCCCAGTTCCCTAACAAGTGGATAGGATATGCAGGACCAATCACATGGCTGCCACGATTCCCATTTCCCAGACCTAACACCATTAGACTTTTACTTGTGGGGACACGTAAAACAAATCGTGTATGCTAAAATTTATAATTGGGCAGTAGAAATGCGAGCTCGGATTGTGACGGCTTTTGAAGAAATAAAATCAAATTAAACTGTGTTGCGTAGTCCTCGTAGTGCCTTAAAAAAAAGGTGCCATATGTGTGTTGACGTTGGAGGTGGACATATGGAGTACGACTGACAGAGCTTACAACAATTTGATACTTTTATTAATTACTTAGATATGATAAATCAAATTAAAATACACTGTAACGTCTTAAAAAGTACTCATAAACAGAAAGATTTACATAATATTGTCTTCTGTTTACGCGAATGTTATTCATTGAAATTAAACTACCTTACAAGATGCAGGGGTCTATAAAATAGATTGTGACTGCGGACTCTCATACATTGGTCAAACCAAGAGAAGCATAGGCACCCGCATAAAAGAACACATAGCTGACGTAAAACACAAACGCTCGTTGAAGTCTGCTGTGTGTGAACACGTACAACAGGGGACCAACCACTACCTGAGATTTGACAAACCATAGATTCTCGCTAAAGAACACCGATTCCTGCCAAGGATGCTTCGCGAGGCTATTGAAATTAAAAAACATCCCAATTTCAATAGAGAAGATGGTTGGAATGTACCACCAGCTTGGGATCCAGTACTTCAAATAGTCAAACCCAAGAAGAAACAAACCACAGCTAGACTTCATGATACTTTGAGCTCATTCTGCGTAAATAGAAACACCAATAATTAAATTATGTTCAGGTACTTTGAAATAACTACACTGGAACATTGAGACAACTACCATCTTAGTCTCCCCGTGACCATGGCTGCTGAAAAGCACCCGAAGCGTCGGGGAAAGTGTAAACCAAAAATAAATAGATTTAATAGTTTAAATAATTTTATTAGCTTATAAATTAGTCAAATAAAATCAATAGTAGTAGTAGAGTAATATTTTCAAAATTTTGTAATTCAGAAAGATTTCCTTATGCGTTATTTTTATATATCAGCTGATGCGTACAATAGGTTACAATATTTAGCGGCTCATGTAAAACGCGGCGAGCGGTTTATATCAAAGAATTAGGTAGCGCGCCTTTGTCACAGTATATATATATACAGTATTGTAACTCGGCCGTATCCTTGAAATAAATGCCTACAGCCGTGCGGTACGTAAACAAGCGATAGGGCTGCCCATCTACAGCATTTTAATTAAATCTGCCTACTTAGAGTTTCTATCTATTTTCGTGATTGTAAATATGTTTTATTTTATTTAAACAAATAAAATTCTTTGTGAATGGAATAGGAAGTGTTCAATAAAAATGCATATTGTTTTTTGTAGTTAGATTAAATAAAAAAAAAACATGTTTATGTTAGATTTAAGACTTAATAACAAATCGATCTTATAAATTTGCGACTGAAAAATATTTGCGCCTCGACTGAGACGTACGAAATGCTTTATTGTTAAATTTTGAAGTATAATAAATCCGCATTCTTATATAAAGCTTAATTAAAAATTGTTTTGGGAAACATGGACAAGGTGGAGAAAATGGAATATCTTTTATCTGGTTATAGATACCTGCATCTACTTTACAATTATTTACATGTTTGGTTTTAAGTGAATTTCGGAATATTTCCTCCATTTTTTCTATATATTCCACAAAATCATCGTTGGGTACAATCAAAAAAGTTCACGAATTAATCTTACTGTAGTCCCGGTACCTTAAATACCGACTCTGTGAGCTGAAATTGTGGCTTTTTTGATCGGGTTTCACATACGATTTCAAAGCATGACAATCATCATGTTTCTCCAAACAACGCTTAAGAAGATACCCACAAATATAAAAAAAGTGATTTTTTTCTGGTATATGTAGCTGATTGTAATCCGAACTAGTAATTTGGATGCTGGAAAATTCTTCAAAATCTGTATTTGATATTTCGTTGGATGATACCGGTAATGTATCGCTAGCTCTATAAATTAGGTACCTACCTACAACTCGCAACAACGCAAAACAAAAATTCTTTGGTCACCAATTAATTAATTATTAAAAAGCTGAACAGCTGACTACGAATGATTTAAAATCACAACCCTCAAACATCTAAATATTATATATGAGTCTAGCTGTTGTTGTTAATACCGAGAAAATAAAACCAGTTTTTAGTGGTATACACGTTATAGTAGCAGCAGAAACACTTTGTGAAAATTTCGAAAACTATCTAATGTCACACAGACGGTAACTTTTTTTTTCTAGTATTATTCATACACACAGATAATAAACAAATATTATTAATAATAAAATACCACGTCTTTACTTTGAATTATGCAAACTAACAAAACACATATGCACCGAAGTTAAAACACAAGCGTAAGTAGGTAGGTACCTACCGTATCATGATTCATTCAGAACCGCATATAAGTACCTATTTCACTCGTCTCAATAACTTTCCGTTACTCTATTCGCTTTATTTATTAATCCAAACACCTTTTTTTTCGTGATATAAAAGGAAATACTTATCCATTAAAAAGACACACATTATGTACCTACCTACTAGTAAGTAAAATTATTTTATAGTCTTACCTTTCAGAGTTACCAGGTAATTTAAAAAAACTTATGTCTGGATGCGTTATTGACGAATTCATACAACCAAAAACAGCACAATATTTCCTACTCGTCATATTAACTGATTTTTAGAGAAAAATCGCGCGGTTATTGTTAAAAAAACAACACACCGTCCGTTCGACACTGCGGTACAGCCGTGATTGTCTGCGCCGCGAGCGCACCCCGAGATCGAGGCGCGTAGGTATAGCTCGCGTTTCGTCCGTTTGTATGAAGTTGGAGTACTGTATTATAATAATTACCGTGCCGGCGGCTAGCGTTTGGCGGCTTTGTTCAAAGGATTCAGCTTGGCGCGCCGCGGCGGCGGCGGTGAACCTTTATGACCTTTAGTGATACCTAGATATTTTGATTTATAAATTGTCGGTGTTGCCATGGGTAATCTACAGTGATCGGAGAAGGTAGATTGAAATGGGGTCATTGATCCGAAACGTATATATTAATATGGACATTCCTCCGGAATTGGTGGATTATTAAAAAAAAACCGGAACTTATGTAGGAATTTTATTCTGCCAGAGTGGAAGGAGTCATTTGATGATTTGCCATCCTCAAAAAAAGGTAGGAGTTGTAATAAAATGAGCAATATTATTCTTTATTATTCTTCATATTTTTTTTAACGGCACACAGTCACGATTTGACAAAACCCAACGACCAATCAGAACAAAGGATCATGGGTGGTACAATAACCGGTTATCAGAACAATGCGTACGCCCGCCGACGACATGCCAGGTAGCTCACTCGTTTACTTCGGTTCGTAGAGTGCGCATCTTTGTTTGTTACTGTGTTGTGAAAACGTTACTTGACCCTGGCTTGTGTACATACTGACTTCTGGAATCTGCTCTAAACCACGATTTGGCTCGAATATACGGACTCAGATTTTTCACTATTGAATTGGATCTACATATTTAAACCAAGCTTTGGTAAGTAATATTTTACTAGTTACAAGGAGTATAAAGCATGTTTGGATGTACTATAAGAATATTTTTAGTATTGTGTTTGTTCGCTTAACCTGCTGAACATACCATGAGTCTTAATATTGTTAAATCTTTAATAGAGTATGAACCAGTGAGCTTAGTGCGAAACAAAATTATGATATTCTAGTAATGTAGTCGCAATTCAGCTAACTCCACTATTAACCGACATTTTACTGGAATCCGTATATAATTTGAATGCCCTGTGTCCTCTTGCAATGTATTGGTAAAATAAATTACTATAGGCCTTATCTACTTCTCTACAAAATATTCTACGTAACAAGCCCTTTCATTTGATATATATATATATATATTGATGGAATTGTAAAAAAAAATAAATTGTCCGCCATCTTGTAGCGGCAGCCATTTTGGATTGACAGGAAGAGGGTGAAATTTCAATGACTAAATTTGATCCACGAAAAATAAAACAAACGGAGTAAGCTAAATAAACTAAATAAAATGTAATTTTTTCATGTCTTTGTTTTAGGTGATATATACGAGGTTCCATCTCTAAAACAAAGTTCAGATATGGCAAACGTCAAGGCTGAAACTGTAGAAAAATGGATATCCGGTCATCCCGAACTACTTTACGATCACGCTAGTGGTACAATATACTGTTCAAAATGTGAAAGCCATTTGAAAACCATAAATAAAGGAAACGTTAAAAGACATATCGAAGGAGCAGTACACCAGGGAAAGTTTAAGCGGCCCGAAGAGGAATTTTATTTCGATCTTATAAAATTTCTCATTTTGTGCAATATTCCGTGGTCTCAGATGAAAAATACTACTTTTCAAGATTTCTTTAAAAGATATATGTGTAGTACCTGTTGTTGTACGTGTACTAATCGTACTCTGCCAGATGAATCACAGTTACGGAAAGTTTACTTGGACAAGTTTTTTAAGAATAAAATCAATTCGATTCGGCAAAATTATAAAAATGAGAAACTATGGATATCATTAGATGAAACGACAGACTTTTTAGGTCGCTATATAGTCCATTTTTTAATAAAACCATTACATCCTAGCAATTTGACTAGACCTTATTTGGTAGCATGTAAAATGCTAACTGTAGTTAATGGACAAACAATCACGCAATTTGTGTTAGAATGTTTGGAAAACTTTTGGGAAGATTCTTTTGAATCGAAGGTAGGTAACATTCTTGTCCTCTGCACTGATAGCGTTGCATATATGCTGTCTGCAGGACGAAATTTAAAACAATACTTACCTGAAATGAAGCACGTAACATGTTTGGCGCACTCTCTTCATCGCGTATCTGAGCAAATTAGGTTAGAATATCACGATGTTAACATTTTAATAGCAAATGTTAAAAAGGTATTTTTGAAAGCCCCAAGTAGTCAAAATTTTAAAAGAAAAATATCCAGATTTGCCGCTACCTCCCCAACCAGTTGTTACAAGATGGGGCACTTGGTTAGAGGCAGCATTTTATTACGCTCAAAACTTTGAAAAAATAAAAGAAGTATTATCTTGTTTAAGCAGCTCTGATGCGGTATCTATTCGAGAGGCAAAAAATATTATAGAAAAAGAAAATTTAAAAGAAGATTTAAATTACATTAAAGACAATTATTTTATAATTCATTTGTCTTTAAAAGAATTGCAAAAGCATAATTTATCGTTGACAGATTCACTTTTAGCATTTGACAACGTCAGAGATGCTATAAATCAGTGCAATTCAGAAAATATAAAAAATAAAATAGAACGTGTTATGGAACGAAACCCAGATTTAGACACACTTAGAGAATATAGTGAGGCCATTGAAAAAAATGAAGAACATAATATAATACCTTTTTTAAAATTTGCTCCTTTGACATCGTCAGATGTAGAACGGTCTTTTTCCATTTATAAATGGACTTTAGATGTTAAAAGAAATAGGTTGAAAATAGAAAATATAGAGAAACTCATAGTTATATATTTTAATTGTAAAGATCAGGATTACCAGGATGCTGACATTGTAATCGATGAAGATTAAAAATGTGAATAAATGTAAAATGTACATATTTAACAATAAACAATCTTGATTTTTATCTTTTTTCTTTATTCTACCCCTTTTTTTTGGTCCTAAAATCTGACTAAAATCAACCTGTTCCTTCGTATGCCCTTTACGTTTCAGAGTCGTGGTGCATCCTTAGAACAGTATCACGACCCCAGCAGGCATTGGCCCTCTATGGGGCCCCGTCATTTATTCCACCCTTAATGCAAATTACCATGACCCCTATGAAAATATTTAAATTTAAGTGCAACAATTTATGTCTATCTATAAAAGTTCTAGCCATAAAAGGCTAAAAATAAAAATTAAAGCTTCGATCGGAATTCGATTATTTTTATTATTCAACAGATAAATAATGAATTAATTTAGTTTTGATACCTTCCTTTAAATTTTGAATTGAGTAGGAATAATATCACTACCAACATTAACAATATTTAATTGAATCCAGAAATACCGGAATTACTTTCCGGGAAAATGGCTTATCCATGTTATTCTTTCTGTGTGCATTTATGATACAAGTACCAAAATCAATCTACCTACTCCGATCACTGGTAATCTATTAAGATATTATTTTAAATAAATTAAATTTACCGGGGTAATTTTCTTGATTAATTTTTATACAACAATACCTACGTGCTTATAATAAGCTACTGGTGCCAATTCTGTTGTCACAAAAATCTCTTATCTTAGCTAAAAATCTCTAAAATTTATTTTAGTCCTGTCACTTTTAGCGATTTCAGAATACGAAATATCGTTTGACAGGACTAAACTAAATTTTAGAGATTTTTAGCTAAGATAAGAGAATTTTGTGACAACAGAATTGGCACCACTGTATAACACCTTTAACGATCGGACAGGGTTTATTATACACACTGTATAGAAATACTCTGCTTAAAATAGTTAAACTTTTAAAGAATGTGGAATCTCTTGAAATTTCTCTCAGTTGTTGGTTGTGGCTTAAGGTGCTCCCACACCGGTGTTTACAACAGTTGAAAATAGTTTCAAACAGTTTTGTTTTGTAGAAAAAGGTTACTAAATGTTTTGTTGAGAAATGTTCACAATCATTCATAAACAGTTTGAAACTGTTTACGACTGTTGGACACATTTGGACTCTGTTTAAAAGATCATCATATATTTATTCCTGTCTATATTGTCTTCTAATGTAGTGTCACATAACAGGGACCTTTCTCTGAATAATAAGCTGGCATACTGCTGGGTAGTTCGCAACGCGAGGAAAAGTGCGGCGACGAGGCGAGAAAGCCCTAGGGTCAACCGTCAGCTCATGAATATAAACCGACCGATTCATAGTGTCGAGAAATTAGATACTTCTCACATTGCATAGCAACTTTTGTATTTGCCCATGTAATGTTTCTACAAACATTTAGAAACATATCGAATCGTTTTAAAACATTTCAAAACATTTAGAAACGTTTCAGGATGTTTCCAAACGTTTGGAAACGTATATGAACATTTTAGATGCTAGGGATTGTATCTGCAATATTTTTAGATGTATCGAAACATTTCTTATTAATATATTAGATTTCTTTCAATTGCTCTCACACCGGATGTTTCTGTTGTCATGACCTTTAGTTCACAGCTTTAATTGTTGCTATACTGGAATTACGTAGAATATTTATTTTATGAGAGAAGGAACAAGGCTGTAATAGGTTCTTGAACGCCACTTAACAACACAGTTGACTTTACATAAGAGAGCTACCATCTCGGCGGGGTCGCGACCGCATGCGAAAGTGATTGGCGCGGCCCCGTCGATAGCGGTTTTGTCGAGGAACACCGTGGTAGGTTTAGTTGGTATTCCGGGAGGTATATTTTCATCATTTTAACATCTTTCTTTTACCCCGGTGAGTCCGACATAATCCCTCCGCCCGACCCCGCGGAGGTATATGCGTCAATGCATTCCCAAACGAAAAAAAAATGCTACCATGTTCCGCCGCAGTTGTTACGTCAACTCTATACTTGTCTTCGGTGTTTATGGATGTCTCTCAATGACTCTGGATATCCAAGTCGTGTTTTTTGTTAAGCTACTCGTATTACCAATAATGAGCCCACAACTGTATGCGATAGATGACAATTGGGTGGTCGTTTATTGCAGCGATCTTAAGTTTAAATTACAAAACGATGCTCGACACCGCTACTGAACCCTATAAAGAGTATCTACCAAGATGTTATGTCCAAATAACTTTATTTAAAAGAGTCAATGTTTCTCAGATGGCAGACAAAACCACGCATGACGATCCACGGTGACTTGTACTACGAGGGTAAAGAGTTCGAGACCCGGCTGAGAGAGAAGAAGCCTGGTGATCTCTCTGAAGAGCTGAGGACCGCGCTTGGTATGCCCGTGGGTCCTGGTTCTCATAAGGTTAGTGGAATTATCTATACAAATAAATAAAATGGAAGTGTCTGTTTGTAATGTCAAAATAACAGCTTATTACTAAATGCATATGAAAGTACCTATATACATACAGCACTTATTATAACAGAAAACAATGTTTAATTTTTATCTGCCTGTCTGTTTGTTCCGGCCGATTTTGACGAAATTTTCACTGGCAGATATCGAATTTTAAGAAGTAACTTACGCTAATATTTTTTTAGAAAAATCGGGGTTGCCGCGAAAATAAAAAAATTCACGCGGACGAAGTTGCGGGTAACAGCTCGTATAATATAAAACACTAGCTGACCTGCGCAACTTCGTCGGCTTCATATAAGATAAGAGAATTTTCCCCGTTATATAGCCTATAGCCTTCCTCGATAAATGGGCTATCCAACACTAAAATAATTTTTCAATTCGAACCAGTAGTTTAGTAACAAGCAAACTCTTTAGCTTAATAATATTGGTATATAATATTGTCTTCTGTTTACGCGAATGTTATTCATTGAAATTAAACTACTATATACGGATTTTATCCAGTACTTCAAATAGTCAAACCCAAGAAGAAACAAACCACAGCTAGACTTCATGATACTTTGAGCTCATTCTGCGTAAATAGAAACACCAATAACTAAATTATGTTCGGGTACTTTGAAATAACTACACTGGAACATTGAGACAACTACCATCTTAGTCTCCCCGTGACCATGGCTGCTGAAAAGCAACCGAAACGTCGGGGAAAGTGTAAACTTAAAAACAAATAGATTTGATAGTTTTAATAATTTAATTAGCTTAAAATTAGTAAACTTTAATAGTATAGTATAGTAGTGTAACAGTTTCAAAATTATGTAATAGAGTGTTAAATAAATAACGCGATAAAATCCGTATATAGTAGTTTAATTTCAATGAATATTGGTATAGATATGTACTATATTTAAAAGAAGAATGTTCTTTCACAAGCACACTCACAAACTATAACTTACGAACTAACAATAGTGTACAGTTTACTACATTGTACAAAAACTATTTCTTGTATATTAGTCAATTTTATGAACCCTGCTGTCCATATGTTTCCAGGTGCCACCACCATGGTTGATCGCCCAACAACGTTACGGTCCCCCACCATCATACCCTAACCTGAAGATCCCAGGTCTGAACGCGCCCATCCCCGAGGGATGCGCGTTCGGATACCACGCGGGAGGCTGGGGCAAGCCGCCCGTCGACGAGACTGGCAAGCCGCTGTATGGTGACGTGTTTGGACATCAGAGCAGTGGGCAAGACGTAAGTTCACTCTACATTCTTTATAATGTCAGGCTCGAATCCCGGGTCGAGCCAACAAAAAGATTTTCTGTTAGAACAATTCAATACCAGTCCGGAGTTAGGAAGTTGGCGGTGTTAGACACCCCCGTGCCTCGAAAAGCACGTAAAACCGTTGGTCCTGCGTCTGATCACACTCCGGTTGTGTCAGATTATCCTCCCAATGGATCATGGGAGTTAGGAAACAGAGAGTACACTTGTGTTTGCGCACACACTTGTGCACTATAATATCTACTACCTAGATGTCCAGTCTTCGTTTAGATTGGCCTGCATGACCGAAATTCAGTCTGGAGCACGCTATATTTATTATTATTAATGTCAGAAATTTTCTAGCCACCCTAGTTGTAAGTAAGCTTTTAATATAAATGGTATAAAATATTTATTCAAACTTTCTACAGTTAATCTTATATAAGGCTCTTCTTTTCAGTATAATTAAAATTAATCTCAGAAATATGAAAGTAATTTTTTGGAAAGATATTGTTACGTGCTGGGTTCGAAGAATAAGAATATACAACAATATTACCGACTCAAACGTTTTATTCTGTCACACAATTAAATTTAAAATACAACAAACACTATACCTACTACACTTTTTCACTGTAACTGCTTCAAACTTCGTAGTAGTTTCGCTTCCGTTCGCTTCGATGAACACTTGACCGCTTGCGATTGTAAACTTACTCGGCGGTGCGCGTGCGCTCTATTTAGGTATACGCGGATAAAGAGCTTCTGGAGTTTTCCAGAAAACGTCACACACGGCGCGCAACAGTGCGATGATTCGAGAATGTGCCAGCGCACTCTTCACTCAATTCGTTCCGACAAATACGTAGTTCCGTAAGATGTCAATAGATGGCACTGTAATAAATTATTAGTAGGAACCGCCGACTCTTCTCCACAGTGCCGACAGTGAGCACTAGCCGTAACAATATTCTTAGTATCACTCCGGAGTTAGAAAGATGGCGGTATTTTATATTTTGGGTTTCGAAAAGTACATATGTAAAAAGCCGTTGTTTCTGCAGCTGATTTATCTCCGGTATTTCATTTAATCTCTGACTTAGAGGAATTGACGTGCACACAATAGGGTATTACACCCATTTTTGAAGTGTCTCAATTAGATTCTATAGTGCTAATGAAGCACAAAAAAATTCACAAAATCTTTATTCTATGGCACTTATGTGCCAAAAAGTACATTTAAATTTTGCATTTTCAAATTTCGCGCGTAATTTGACGAAAACGCTGGACGCAGTGGACGCCTTATTAGTCTGTGGTCATAACGTCAGTTGGCTGTGACAAATGCAGTGATATTTTGTATGTTATGTTAAGTGTTTATATTTTAAAAATGAGTTATTATTCTACTTATCGTTGGTGTGCTGTTCCTGAAAGCAAAAATAAAAATAAATAGTCTATAAAGATTAAAGGTACGCTGATCAGTTGACACTGTTGACAGTTGACACTTCTTAGTTTACACAGCCGTATGACGTAATAACATGGCGACTACTATACGGTGATATAAAACATAAAAAACTGAAAACATTGAATTTAAATTTAAAATTTATTTTGCTATTTTCTGAACTAAATCTAACGGCTCCCGACTGCTTTTTGCCTAAGCTATCTCAATGATATATTTCTAGATTTTTCCTTATATAGAGTAAAATACCCTATTGTGCACTATAACATCTGCGTAGATGACTATCTTCGTTAAGTTGGCTGCTTTGATCAAACTTTATGTCTAACTTTGTCGGCCTCGATGGCGTAGTGGTTAGTGTAATCGACTGCCACGCCTGAGGTTGCGGGTTCGATTCCCTCCCGCACAAGTCAAACATTTGTGTGCATGAACAGGCTTGTTTGTCTTGGTCTGGGTGTTTCTATGTATAATATGTAAATATTAACAAAAAAAAGTATATAGGTATGTATGTTAATCCATTGTCTAGTACCCATAATACAAGCTCTGCTTAGTTTGGACTAGATGGTGTTGTGTGTATGTGGTAGAATATTATTATATTATTATTATTATTTGCGTATTACATATGATGCGTATTCTGTTTAAGGATGTGGAAGATCAAGACATTGACAGAACAATGTGGGGAGAACTGGAGTCAGAATCTGAAGAGGAATCGGAAGAAGGTAAATTGGTTTTATTTTATACTCCATTTGGTTAGGTGCTTGACTAAAGGTAAACAATCTTGATGTGTCTTTTTATCTAAAAACTCAGTTTAAAAATAAAATGCTGTTAAAGATCAATGTAAATACAACAATAATGATTACTTAATCAATTGAACTGTTAGTTTAAGCAGTAGTTTATTTGTTTAATATGTGTTAGTGTATAAAATTCTTAAACTTTTGTATATATCTTTGTCTTTTTGAATGAATATTCAAATTGATATTATCGTTATAGATCCATAAGTATTATATATGTGCTTCATCATCTATAGTATTGTCACCTTGTCATCTATAGTAGAGCCAAATGCAATGCAATATTGATGTCTGAAATATTGCACGGATGTCGAAGTAGTTTAAGTTGTCGCGTCGCCACTGCCAGTGCGCAGAGTGTAGTGAGTTCGAATCCCGCACGAGACAAAACTATGTGAGATCCAAAAATTGTTCTGAGTCTGGGTGTTCTTAGTGTCCGTTGTTTGGATGTTTGTAAAGTTTTCCGCGACACATGATATATTACTAGTTGTGGAAAGCGAGAGCTGTCATATAAAAAAAAAGCAAACAAAAATGGCTCCCATTATATTTAGACTAGTTTTTTAGTTAGTAAGTCCCGTTTCCGTGTGAATATCAGGATAAAAAGTAGCCTATGTGTGAATCGAGGTCTTCAGCTATCTACATACCAAGTTGCGTGAAAGAGTAACAAACATCCATACATCCATAGAAACTTTCGCGTTTATAATATTAATAAGGATCACACGAAAAAATGTCCACACTAGGAAGAGCGAGTTCACACGTCACATTTACATTATAGAGAACGCTAGCGTGTAATTGTGCAATATCGTTTTCTATTATTATTATATTTATAAATTGGATGTCATTTTAGTATTGTTTGCCAAATGAGATCTTAACGTCCAGAGTGGTAACCATATTTAAACGTTAAATGCTGAAATTTTTGGAATTTATTGTAATTTACAAATTTTCATTGTAACAGAGGAATCGGACGAGGGCGAGAAACCAGGCGAGGGTGAGGTGGCGGCGGGAGTGGCCACCCCCGGCGAGGGGCTCGTCACCCCGCTCGGCATCAGCTCCGTGCCGCCCGGCATGGAGACCCCGGACACCATCGAGCTCAGGAAGAAGAAGGTCGAAAGCGACGTCGAGGGGTATGCTTTCAAATCTTCTATACTATCTATGTATACATTTAATGAAATTGTAATAGTCGATGTTTGTTAATAGAAGATAGTAGCAACCCGCCCCGGCTTCTCAGGGGCAGTACAAAACCTTAACAACAGACAGACTTAGTCACTTCATATTATAAAACAAAGTCCCCCACTGCGTCTATCTGTCTGTTTGATAGCGATAAACTCAAAAACCACAGAACGGATTTTCATGCAATCACCAATAGACAGAGTGATATATTAGGAAGGTTTAGTTGTATAATTTGTTAAGGTTTAAGGAAAATTAATGTGAGAGCTCTTTAAGAGAGATATAGAAGCTAACACAATTATTTTTAAAATGATGTCTATCTGTCTGTATATTTGTGCGCTCCAAAAACTGCTGCATGAAATTGAATGCAGTTTTTACCATTGTATAGCAAGAGATCTTTCTTAAAATTTGGTCTAGTTGATCACAACTTTACACCACTCATGTCTTTATCCAAGAAAGGAAGTATAAGCGCATAACGTCCCCATTCCGCCAAGTAAGGTATAGGTCTAACGTAGTAACAGGCGACTATTGCTGTCCATCGATCATATCGTTGTTGTCATTTGTCGGCCTCGATGGCGTAGTGGTTAGTGTAACCGGCTGCCACGCCTGAGGTCGCGGGTTCGATTCCCGCACAAGTCAAACATTTGTGTGCATGAACATGTATGTTTGTCTTGGTCTGTGTGTTTCTATGTATAATATGTACGTATTTACAAAAAAAAAGTATATATGTATGTTTATCCATTGTCTAGTACCCATAGTACAAGCTCTGCTTAGTTTGGGCTAGATGGTGTTGTGTGCATGTGGTAGAATATTATATTATATTATTATTAGATCCGCGACTAAAAATTAATTTAAAAAAAAAAAATTTAAAAATCTCAACAAAACCTTCCGACTTGGGAATCGAACCCATTACAAAAGTCGCATACAATAAGGTTGCTCTACCGAGGCATACATAGGATATACTAGCGAACCGCCCCGGCTACGCACGTGTAACTTTAACAAATTATACACCTTCATGAATCACTCTGTCTATTGAAAACCGTATGAAAATCCGTTCAGTAGTTTTTGAGTTTATCGCGAACAGACAGACAGACAGAAGCGGTGGGTGACTTTATTTTATAATATGTAGTGATATTTTTTAATTCCGAGTAAATATAATCGTTATCTACCTTTGTATTAATGTTATTCTATAATGTGATTATGTGTTTTGACAGTGGAGATACGCCGGCGCTGTACCAGGTGCTCCCGGAGCGGCGCGTCGGGCTGACGGCCGGCATGATGGCCTCCACACACGTGTACGATATAAGCGCCGCCAACCCCGGTAACACACTATAATACAGAAAATATTTTTTAGTTTTAGAACGACACCACACAGACGAACAAGTTCCGACTTGATACAACAGATGGCGCTGTGCACAATAAGCTCTTATAATCAGGCCCTCCATACAATCTTGAATCGCACAAGTGAAGTTTACACAGCGATATATACAAGTTCCCGACATCAACCGTCGGACCGCAGCCCGCCAGGCACGATCACCCAGCCAGGTCGAAGAGTCTTCACTTTGTTGGAAGGCTATCAGACCATGTTCCTCCACAATTTCTTGCCCAATGCAAGAATGTCACTGTTAATGTTTTTAATTGCTCCAGGTGGAGGATTTATTATACCTTCTATAAAAGGACCTCAAATATAATTACATTCCATCTATTATACACTTTTAGTTTAATCTGTATAGTGTACTAGAATATTTTTAAAAGAAAGTAAAAGCAAATTGATTTAATTTAAAAAATCAATTTATGACATTTACATGTAGTGTTGCCATTTGAAACATAAAAATAACAATGTTCTCCGCTATATTGTGAACTCGTAACTATTTACTTTTTCTATCCATTTTAAAGATGATGGATAGTGTTTGAAGGTTTGTACTTTTACCCGACTGGACTTAACGTTTGGTTGAGATGAGATAAAGAGTTCTCTATTTATCTCATGTTGTCATATGTATACGACTATTCTTTAATCATGTTATTGTATCCCAGGCAAGCGCGCGGCGCCCCCGGCGGCTGCCGGCACGACGAGCGAGGGCGGCGGCGCGGCGGCGGGCGGCGTGGAGGTGGCGCTGGACCCCTCGGAGCTGGAGCTGGAGCCCGAGGCCGTGGCGGCGCGCTACGAGCGCCACCTGCGCGAGACCAGGCCCAAGGCGCACGAGGACCTCTCCGACATGCTGGCAGACCATGTCGCCAGGCAGAAGGTACCACATTTAGGATGCCTAGTGCGAATGTTTCTACGTTTAGCGCGTTTGGCTCTCTGATTGGTTAAGAAGAGAAAGCCAATCGTCATAACACTTTTTGAATGCCATGTAACAGACACAATATAAACTTGTAACAGATACAATAGAAAATGTATTTTTGCGGTTATTTATGATTGGCACGGCGTTCAATGTGTTAAATGTGTCGATCGCGTTAACGTAAAACAAATTAGCACTCGCCTGCGCCGAGTGTTGCGGGTTTGATCCCCGTCCGAAACAAAAATTTGGTTTGTGTCATAAATAACAGAGTTATTCCGAATCTGGGTGTAGTTTTTATTTGTATGTTTGTAAAATGCCCCCGCAACACAGAATGTAATCATAATACTTTTTTTACATGTGGTTTGTGCTAATATTATATATTTTTGTTTACAGAACAAGAGAAAGCGTCAACAGAATACAGACTCAAAACAATCGAAGAAATACAAAGAGTTCAAGTTCTAATAGTGATAATAGACGTATTATAATTTTATTTATAAGTGTATTGGTGTACCTATGTAATTTTATTTCTGGGTAATATATAAAATGTATGAAATATTAAATGATTTTGATTTATACCCCTAAAATAGAAGATATTAAATAATGCATCGATTATTTCGAAATGATGGCACATTTGGAATTGTTTATTAACTCACTGTAATATGTAGTCTAATCTTTGCATTGCCTACGAACATTTAGTAGTAGAATTATTACTATTTTCGAGTAGACCATTTTGTACACATTGGGCGGCTCGATCAGCGAAACAATATCGTGGACCATACTGTAACGTAAACAACTTATTTCATACTCAACAATATGGTTTTAGAAAGGGTCGATCTACAATAGATGCGGGTGTTACACTTTTAAAACATATTTTTGCTGCTTGGGAAAATTCGCAAGATGCCATTGGCGTATTCTGTGATCTCTCAAAAGCCTTTGACTGCGTTGAACATCAAACGTTATTGCGAAAGCTCAGGCATTATGGAATTCGAAATGCTGCACTCGACCTCGTTGGTTCTTACCTAAGCGATAGATTACAACACGTTGAAATCAACGGAAGTAGATCTTCTGGATTACCAGTCGCAATGGGCGTGCCACAGGGCTCAATTTTAGGACCCTTTCTGTTTCTAGCGTACGTGAATGATTTGCCGTTCTTCGTACAGAATTTGTGCGACATTGTATTATTTGCTGATGACACATCACTTATTTTTAAAGTAGACCGTAGGACACCAAATTTACAGGGTGTTAATTCTTCACTCGCGCAAGTCCTGGACTGGTTCACGGCGAATAATTTACTACTCAATTCAAAAAAAACAAAATGTATTAAGTTTACATTGCCTAATATAAAGAGTCCTAGCATAAACGTTAATTTAAATAATGAAACAGTAACATTTGTACAATCCACAGTTTTCTTAGGCATTACTTTAGATGATAAAGTTCAGTGGGGCGCTCAAATATCGTGTCTTGCAGGGAGACTTAGTTCAGCAGCATTCGCGGTTAGGAAAGTAAGACAGCTTACTGATATAGATACTGCGAGACTAGTATATTTTAGTTATTTTCACAGCGTTATGTCCTATGGCATACTATTGTGGGGTAAGGCAGCTGATATTGAAACAATTTTCATTCTTCAAAAGCGTGCAGTACGTAGCATTTATAATTTAGGCCCACGAGTTTCCCTGAAAGAGCGTTTTAAAGAAATTGGTATACTTACTGTTGCGTCGCAATATATATTTACGAATATTATGTTTATAAAACATAATATTCACTTATATAATAAGAATAGTGATATTCACAACTTAAACACTAGAAATAAGCATAAGTTGGTAGGTCCGTATCATCGTTTACATAAAGTTCACAATTCATTTGCGGGACTCAGTATACGCTTTTTTAATAAACTACCGATTGATATTATAAATTTACCTTTACTAAAATTTAAAAGTGCTGTTAAAAGTCAGCTTATCCGGAAGGGCTATTATTCAATCAATGATTACTTAAATGATAAAAACTCATGGAACTAGTTGCTTGTTTCATACAGGATTCAAACAATGTATGTATTATATAAGTCAATTTAGTTATGTGAAGGTACTTCGTGTTTATTTGGTGGTGTTAAAGTATCTTTCTTTTCTTTTAAACAAACTTTATAAGTATTAACGTAAATTTTGTTTTAACTACATTTAGTCACGAACTACCTTTTCATGTCACAAAGTGTAAGTGTATGCGTCCTCATGCCATACTACTGTCTATTACAAATGGCTACGTACTGATAAATATGATTTCAAATCTCAAATGCTTTTTACATAATATTACCAACTTTTCTTTATTTTAGAATTTAGTTTTATATGGACAGTGACATATGGCATAATGACTGCAACACCTGGTACATAAATGAGTTGTAAAATACTGAAATTATAAGTTGATGGCGATTTAAAAGAGTGGCCTTGAGTTTCTTGCAGGTATCTTCTCATAGGCTCAACCTTTTGCCTGAACCTTGCAACTAACATAAATGTAAATTCAGTAAATATAATAAACTCACTAACCCATTTGACGTTCATAAGTGTTACTTTGTGACCTAAGTGAATAAATTATTTTTGACTTTGACTTTGACTTTGACTGCACACGTTGGCTGGCTCAACCAGCAAAGTACTTACATAATTTCGACGTAAAATCTTAGTACAGTTCTGATTATCATGACAATAAGATGTAAAAATATGATCCGTCAAAATGTCTATCCGAAATTTCGGGCTGAAATTACTTTCTTACAAAATGACATTATTCCGTTGTTCGGACTACTTTATGAAAAGGTTTAGGACTATCAAGAGGTAACGTAATGAAATTGCAGACGAATTTTAGAATAAATGAGTTTCACGGTACAAACAGTCGGCTAGAAGTTTCGATATTTACGTTTAACCTATGTTAGGCTTGCTGGTCATCGCTTAGGACTTAGTATTTCTCCTGCTTTCCTTCAACATAGATTGAAATGTGCGAGTATTGCTGACACCCAGGGGCTTCAGATACTTTACTGTCGGACCGGCCATATGCTTTAATCTACAAGTATGAACGACAACTACAAGGGTAACTATTTAATTATAAATCCTGTAAAGATACCTTAATCAATATAGGCACATTCGCTTTGCTATAAATCGACACAGTGCAGCAACGTGAGGCACGAACAGCTGTGTTATGTAAAGCCGCTGTAAAAATGCAATCTGTTTAATGTTAGCCTTCACTTGCAAAAATTTCCTTTGAGTGTATCAACACTGCACAAAGTTTGTTACGAAACCATCGAATTGTGCTAAGTTTTCATTTATTTTAAGTTTTTAACTATATTATTATATTATTTGATAACAATTTTTAATTACTTCGAGCGCATAAAACGTTTTTTAATTTTTGCTTTAAGATATAACATTCTACAATTCACATTGGGCTCAAAAACCTTGGTGCCAAGACAACTGTCAAGTTCCCTACAAAATTGACAATTAAAAAATAATTGGCTGGACTTCGTACTTTGTTGGAAGTTTTTCATTTGTTTTTATTAAAATAAACCTCCAACAGTTCGTTGTGAATTAAAATAGTTAGCACAAATAATTATAAATATGTCTCGTGTTTTAGTTGGAGTTAAGAGAGTCATCGACTATGCCGTCAAAGTAAGTTTACGTTGAGTGCAAAGGTTATTTCTACTTGTTACTTTAGTTTTCAAGTTCATTGCAAAAATAATCTTTTGATGCCTGTATTTGCACAATAATAACGTTGTTCATAATAATTACTAAATGAATCAATCAGTTTATATTTACAACCTAAATTAATTTCTAGTCATGAACTTACGGTTAAATTTACTGTTATCAGTTGTAGCCTTGAACTGACACTATCAACAACATCTAAAAGTGATTAGATGAAAACATTTAATATCAAGTAAAATTAATTATATTATATAATACCTATAGCAACACACCAACCATGCCCATAGCAACAGGAGATAATATAAAATCTGCAAAATGTGTTGGCTTACTAAATGATCTTCCTTGCATTTGACCATTGCACATCTAAGATTATTTTTCAGAGGGCCAGGATCTTAAACAGAAATAGCCTACATAACAAACAACCCTAGAACTGAGTTAAAACGTAACATCTTGAATTACCTGGCCTCCCCTTATATACACATATGTATATGACCAACTAAAAATATGTATGTACCTAGTAGCTTTATATGAAATAAATTACAAAGCAACACATTTCCAGTCATATGCATACATGCATAGTGTCAGGCTTTTATCCTACTGAGATAGGCAGAGATTACTGATCTTCTCTTATCACAATACTGGTATTCTTAATCGCATATCTCGCTTAGATCATTCACTCTCATCTTGTTTTTCATAATATAATACAACACGTAAAATATATAATTTATTTTTATAGGTCCGTGTTAAGCCAGACAAGTCTGGTGTAGTAGTTGATGGCGTGAAGCACTCAATGAACCCATTTGATGAGATTGCAGTGGAGGAAGCAGTCAGGATGAAGGAGAAAAAGATTGCCAGTGAGGTTATTGCTGTATCATGTGGACCAGCACAGGCTCAAGTAAGTACATAATAAAAACTTTAGTGATATAGAATAATTTTACTCTGCATTGGTAATTTTGTGTGCATTGTTGGAATTAATGTGTTTAATTTTTCCACAAGACAAAAATTAATAAAAACCAATTCCATACATTTTAATAAGGTTATGAATAAAGCAAATCACTGACAAACTGGTACGAAAGGTATGACTGAAATAAGTTGTAAATTATTAATGTTTTAATAATGTCCTCCAGACCGAATTTCGGTCACGGCGGCCAATCTTAACGGAGACTAGCCATCTGCGCAGGAGATATTATAGTGCACAAGCATGTGCGCAAACACAAGAGCACTCTCTGTTCCTTTACTCTCATGATCCGATGGGACGGTAAACCGACACGACGGGCGAGAGATCAGGAGCAAGAGCAACGGCTTTACGTGCTTTTCGTGGCACGAAGGTGTCTGACACCGCCAACTTCCCAACTCCAGGCTGCTATTGAGAATTCTTAACAGATAACCTGATAACTTTTTGTTGGCCCAACCACACAGCACAGCAGTCGCCGGTGTCTAGGTTCTTATCAATCTAATTGTACTCATGAGGGCATAGTATCTCATCATTATGATCACATCATATAGCTTTTTTTGTGATTCAAACATATAAGACACTCATTGAGTTACCCAGAAATGTTCTTTTTCTTTAAATTGTCTGTCATAGAGACGCTATCTATCTTATATGTATAACTCAAAAAAAATTGCATGCATTTGCTGGCATAGTTTTAAGAATTCAATTACATGCATTCAGTGTGTTTTTAAATTATTGTTTAACATCATATACTTTGTTTTAGGAAACCCTCAGGACAGCTCTTGCCATGGGAGCTGACCGTGCTATCCACGTTGAAGTGGCTGGCAAAGACTATGAAACGCTACAGCCCCTTCATGTTGCCAAGATCTTAGCCAAGCTGTCTCAAGACGAGAAAGCAGACTTGGTGATTGTTGGCAAGCAGGTTGGTTTGGCAAAAACGCAACTATTCAATGTATTACTTAGTTGTTATTTTATATATGAGTGTGCCAATTCAAATGTTTTAGGAAATTTATCTTAGCCTTGCATAATTCTTTATCTATATTAATAGGACTAATGTATATCACTACAAAAACATTTAAATAACTACTGTAACTATGCTGCAATATTGTAAATACTAGACTTCATATGGCTATTCATAATATTTTCACAGGTAAGGCTCAATAACACTCAGTTCATCGACTATTCTCTCAAAACATACAAATTATTTACGATGCTGTACCTTACCTTTGGTATGAACGTACGAACGAAAATAATGGAACGTGGATCCGCGCGAGATACAATGCTTTTTCTATTATGTCTGGTATTCCGGCATACAATGGGTTAAATGAAAAAGCTAAATACACGAGATGGGACAAAAAGCGACCGGCGCATCTAGTCGCTCGCATACTTGCTCTAAACAACGGTGAATCTATCGTATCTACAAACTTGTTTCTTGTAACTCGCCAATTCGTTATAGTTTTTAACTCAACTCACTCTACGCTAATCATTGCCGGTTAGATTGCCTTAGCCGTTGAACAGAATATTACTACTTTCATCTAATTGTGATAAATCGATTTTCGATTCAGTCAAAAACAAAATCCTTAATATGACTGCACTGGCGTAGTGGTTTAAGTGCCCCGCGTGTTGTGGGTTCGATCCCCATACGGAACAAAAGTTTGTGTGATCCACAAATGTTTGTGTGTAACAAAAAACACTTAGACTCGAGAGTGTTCTTTGTGTCCATTGTTTGAATGTCCTAGTCCTAGTGCGGAAGTTGCCTTTTACAAAAGCAAAACGAGAAAAGGAATTGAAAGGTGCAATGTAATGCCATGACCATGTAGTATTCTATTAAATAATGTTTAAATTAAATTACTTATTGAAAAAGTCAATGACTCGCAATTAAAATTAAAATTCATGAACATGTAAATTACATTATGCAACCAGTACTATAATTTAAATATGTATTTTATCATTATTAAATGGATATATTGTGAATATTGCTTGCAGGCGATTGATGACGACTCCAACCAAACCGCACAAATGACTGCCGCTATACTGGACTGGCCACAGGGCACTTTTGCTTCCAAAGTAAGCCAATTTATTTAACGCTTATTCGTAATCTGCTAATGATTACTTGCGCCTATCTTGCATTGCAACCGTGCTGCAATGCAAAAGGGTTAAGAAATACCAGTCAGTAGATTGTATTATAAAAAATTGTAAAAACAAAGACTTAAATTAATAAACTACATTTCAATTGTTAGTTCAGCGGAAGATATACTTTTACTTCAATTAAATTTCTGTATCAAGTCAGTCAAATAATCAAATGATTTGTTATTAATTTTATCCTGAACTTTCATGATCACTGCCCTAAAGTCTATTCTTTTTATAATCCAAAATCGTTATGGATTATAAAAAGTGTTGCGATTTTCTATAAAGGTATCCAGGTATACTTGGTTTGCGATCTCGACTAGCATTTAACTGGTTTTTATATTGCAATACTAATTTCTAATGAGCAGCTGTGTTTGTACATTATAACAAAGTTTCTTGTTGTATCTAACATTATCTGATGCTTGTCAGGTTGAGAAGTCAGACGCTGGTCTGACGGTGACCCGTGAGATCGATGGCGGCCTCGAGAAGATCAAGACCAAGCTGCCAGCGGTCATCAGCGCTGACCTGCGACTCAACGAGCCTAGATACGCTACCCTCCCTAACATCATGGTAATCTTATATATAAAATTCTCGTGTCACAATGTTCGTTCCCGTACTCCTCCGAAACGGCTTAACCGATTCTCATGAAATTTTGTGAGCATATTGAGTAGGTCTGAGAATCGGCCAACATCTATTTTTCATACCCCTTAGTGATAAGGGTTGTCAACCCCTAACAATTTTTTATTCTTTTGGTCAAATCATTTTTTTTATGGCAAAACGACGTTTGCCGGTCAGCTAGTCTTATATATAAAATTCTCGTGTCACAATGTTCGTTCCCGTACTCCTCCGAAACGGCTTGACCGATTCTCATGAAATTTTGTGAGCATATTGAGTAGGTCTGAGAATCGGCCAACATCTATTTTTCATACCCCTTAGTGATAAGGGTTGTCCATCCCTAAAATTTTTTTTTAATCTTTTGGTCAAAACATTTTTTTATGGCAAAACTACGTTTGCCGGGACAGCTAGTAATCTATAAATAAATAAAATCAAATGCCACATGTATGATGGAGCATCATCTAAAAAAGGTTCGATCGATTTGGGTGTTTATTTTTTGTTGTAATTGTCAGGACAAGGTTTGTATAAACGAAAACTTGGGAAAATTTCGCGGGAAATGCCGAAAATTCAAATGGTAATTTTATTTCAAAAAAATAATTGATATCTTGGTATTAAATTTAATTACGTGAAATGTATTTCGGTATAGATTGACAGGACAACGACTGTCCGTTTAGCTAGTCTATATATAAAAATAAATCCCTGTTTTTCTTGGTCACTCCATAATTTGAAAAACGACTAGCGATTTTATTCACCTATTTTTTTTTAAGTTTTCTGTTTCTTTGTAGAAGTTTCTTATGGAAAGAAAATTGCGCAGATAGTTGGATAATTTTAGAAAATTTAGCGGCTATTTTAACCTCGCGAGTTTGACAGTTCGTCTATGACAGGACAACGTCTGTCGGGTCAGCTTTATATACAAATGTTGTAGGTATGTTGACATTTAGCTAGTTCTAATCTTATTCTGTATAACCACTGTATTAGGCATTGATAATATAAAAATCTATTGTTTGACTAAAGTAATTGTGGTTAATTTAATGTAATTAATATTGATTGCAATCCACGGTCAATTTTAGATGGTAATTAATCTATTTGGATTAATCTGTAATAATTAAAAGCAGCAATTAGGACAAAAGCAAATTATTTTTTAATTGTTCAAAGTGACAACTAAATCTGAAAATTATCTTTAAAGATCCTGTTAAAAACAAGATTTAAAGTACTTACTTATAAACTGGGTGTGAGCGACAGCGTACCGAAAACTTTAGCGAGACGTCATTCCATAGGTACTTATCTCAACGAAAGCTTCTAATTATTATAAAAACGCAAGATTATGATTTTATATTGATAAACATTATTACGCGGTACGCAATATTGCTACCAATACAACGCACCGATTGCGCCGGCGCGCGCCGCGTGTGTCTGGCCACGTGCCACGCCGCCTAGAGCCCGACCGAGCCTTAAGGTCACAGCACACATATTGACTCGGAAAGGGATCGTCACCGTATCAACTCGAGCCATGCAGTAGTGCACACTAATCGGCAATGTAACGTAATCCCCTCGCCTCGCGGTCGGCGAGCCGCAAGCGCGGCGTCGCCAGCCGTAGCCGAGTCCACGTACCGGTTCCGCTTTCGTTACTTGTTACTTAAGTGTACTTAAGGTTGAAGCCTGGTTGACGACGAGGCGAAAGGCGATACGGTTACGTTTCCTTTCCGAGTTGATATGTGTGCTATGACTGTTATAATTAACAAAACATAAACAAATTGCAACAACAAACGCGCTGTCATTAGAATAAATAAAATGATATGTCTCGTAATTACGTACTTACGTCCATATTAAGGTTTACCAAAACTAGCTTAGTAGTGTAGGTAGTAGGTACCCAACAATAATATTAAAATGTATTATAGTTTAAAGTGGTATAGCGATATTGTTTTACTAAATACGTAGGAAATAAAAGAAAGTTAAACGTACATAATCCTACATCCGTAAACTTACTAGCAATATAAGTTATTTTATTCGTATGATTTTTACTACGATCGATGTCACGTATGGCGCTGTGATATAAGGAGTGAACTCATTAGCCTTACGGCAAGCGTTGTGAATTTGATCTTCATACAAAATAATTCCTATGTGTATATAAATAACAAATATTAGGTATTTGCAATACCTAGTATTTGTTATTTTTAGTAAATATTTGTAATGACATAGATACAGACTCACAGTAAATAACAAACATAAATATGTACCGACTTGAATAAAACAATAATCATGGCGAAGAATAACCTTATCTTACAATCTCACTCATCTTATAGGACTTAGTTCAAAATAGCCACAATATCACACACAAATAAGCTACATAACACAACAACACACTGATCACTTAAATGTATTTACCTACTTTACACAAAAATCACTCGCGAAAACTGCCGATTTCTAGAGGAAGTACACGTGCGTATTCCTATATACAAATGTACTCTGTGCACGTGCGAACTGCACTACGCGTCGAGAAGAACTAAAGTATAAAATGTTGGTAATATCATACGACTTTAATGGTTCAGCGATGTACCCACATTTCACCACTTAGTTAAGTTATCCGTCCGTCCGTAGGTACCCACATTCATTTGAAAATACATAACTAAGTAGATATCGATAGTTTTGTTTATTAACAAGCTTTTTTTTTTTATTATATTCTTCTACATACACACAACACCAACTAGCCCAAACTAAGCTGAGCTTGTACTATGGGTACTAGACAATGGATAAACATATATACTTTCTTTTTTTGTAAATACATACATATTATACATAGAAAGACCCAGACCAAGACAAACATCCATATTCATGCCCACAAATGTTTGACTTGTGCGGGAATCGAACCCGCGACCTCAGGCGTGGCAGTCGGTTACACTAACCACTACGCCATCGAGGCCGACATAGGCTTGAAGTTCGAAGTTTAAAAAGTAATGTAATTACATTACTTTTTATTTAATGTTATTAAATAGAGGTCTGTTAATATGCTGTGAGTTATCAAAATACTTAAGACTGCACCGAGCATAAGACGTGGACTGAATGACAGAGCTCGATATTCAAATCGGCGCGCGGCCGCCATAGTCTAATTGTATGGAGGATTTGAAGTGCTTTTTTGATAAATATGTATCTTTATTGTCAACCAATAACTTAAATATTTGAGACGGACAAATTGTAATATAACTATTTATGTTTCGTTTAAGCTGTAAAATAGGATACATTTCTACTGTAATAATCTAAAAATCCAGTAACACGAGCTTACGTTTTTTTTTAGTAGTTTAATTTCAATGAATAACATTCGCGTAAATAGAAGACAATATTATATTGTTTTTGCATTATTCATGCAAATTTACGTAATTTTGTAGGCGAAAATATTAATTATTCTAAGTTTTTTACACGGAGTAATTGTAAACACATTCATTGTTATGGTAAATTTATATTTAATATTTGTATCAAACAAAAAGTGTTGATTTTATCAACTTAACTGTGACCGCCTGTTTTGGGACATTTCGCTCGGCGCAGTCTTAATTATCAAACCCTACTGAATTAGTTATGTAATAATATTTCCAAACCTAAATTAATAATTACAATCTTGATGCTATCACTTCGTAGTCAGTAATTTAGTTAGTATTTATACAATCATATTAGGTACTATTTTAAATGAAAAGAACTGTTATGATTTTATCATCATTTGCCGGTTATGATCCTGATTACCTACGTATTAAATCGATATCAATTATGAAACGTAAATGTAGCCTCGATGACGCGGTAACGACGGTGGCACCATAATTCCAATATAGTGGTGGCAGATCTCATTATAAACATCTGCCTGCCCAATTTGGAATTACAAATATCTTATGTAACAACTTCCCTTTATCGCCTAATAGTTTTCACTAGCTTTTTCCCGCAGATTCAACTACGTGGTTCCTGCTCCGCTCCCGTGGCTCGTATCTTGATCTTGTGTAGCATATGTTAACTTTCCAATAGCGAAAGAATTACTAAAATCATTTCAGCAATTTTAGATATAATCGATTACAAATCTCTCCTCTTTATAATATTGGTATACCTGTCAAAGTTTGATAATATCTTTGCTATTTCAGAAAGCGAAAAAGAAGCCTTTGAAGAAGGTAACAGCTAAGGATCTCGGCGTGGACATATCCCCCAGGATCAAGATTGTGTCCGTGGAGGACCCACCGGTCAGGCAGGCCGGCTCCATCGTCCCAGACGTGGACACACTCGTGGCCAAGCTGAAGGAAGGCGGCCACGTATAAATAATCAGAGAACTAGTGAAATAAAAGTGTTCAGAATTGGAAATCATATTTATACTGAGATTTTATAAGAAGTTAAAGTGCTACTGTAGATTATATGTATGAATAATTGTTAAATATACATTTTTATTCTCTGTTATCTTGTATTTTAATTTATTATTGTGTCATTTCCTGTTGTACAACTCAAAAACTAGGTATATATTTCTCACAAAACAAATAATATCCATTTATTTATTTTTAGAGTTGTGTAACAATTTTGAATTGTATGTGGTCCGTTCTGTAATATTTAGAACATACTATAAATAAAAGAACCTTTTAATGATAAATTACATTTATTAAGTACCTGTGTAGCCTGCCTACAGACCTTACGTGCCCTACGTCAACTCAAAGTCTTACAAAATCACGCTAACACGCGGATGTATTGCTCTAAATATTTAAGAAGTAAATATGGTAGGTATAAGTTTATTTGGATTGATTTGTTATAGACATACAGACCAGTTTTTATAATAGCTGCACCCACCACGAAGGCGCTTACACATTTTACCGACGGAAATATTTTTTTAACCGGCAACATTGTGAAGCTTGTCAACACCCGCGACACAGAATGTAAAAAATAAAGAATATAAACATACAGTAATTCAGCCTTATTGTTTAATTCCTTAATATTATAGACAATAGCTTTTAAACTATCCGTTATATCTATGAAAGATTTCTTATAAATATGAAAATGCATTGTTGGTTAAAACATTGGCTGTGGAACACACGACATGAGATCGCATCGAACGTTGATGGGCAATAGTTACTAAGTGACAATAAAATGAAGAGATGTCATCGATATTTAACTAATGAACATCGAAATTTCGTCTGTTATTTAAGATATTAAATTAATAAAGCTCATGGTTTATTAATTTCAAGTCAAATGACGCCTATTTGCCGTTTAGTACGTATTGACTCACAGAAGGCCTTTAATAATAGCGATGAGCGATTGTCACAGAAAATAAAATCGAATGGTTCGAAAATTGTACAATCCGACAATTTTATACGAATAATAGAGTATTCGAATATTCAAATCACGAATTGGTGATATATTAATACAATTTCGCTGTTCCACTTGATCGTATTGTATAGTTATTATTGATTTCATTTATTCATCATCGTTTATCGATTTTTTTAACTGAATTCAAATCGGTATCCGACTGTACATTCGTTAACATATTGCTGGTAATACACAATCAATTATAAATATGCATTCAAGCGATCGATCAATATTATTCGAATACATTCGAATCACATAATTATTCGTATGTTTTTAATCGGTGATCGCACATTACTATTTAAAAATACAATCAAATTGTCACTAACTCTTATGATGTAACGAGTAACACTACAGCATAACATATTTAATCGTCCACCTGTGTAGTCTTACAATAAGGATTGTCTGTCAGCTTGTAAAGTGACAGTAAAGTCGCAATTATACTATGTAACTTTATATACAATGGCAAGCAGTTTGATTAAGGCCCTAAAAACCAAATAGTAAATTACAGAGGCCGAGTGCAAATCAGACGTGACGTCACTTACTGCGCTAAATAATAAAAATTTACACGAACATGTTTATATTATCGCTGGTTCTGCAGCAGCGGCACTTTTTCTTATGTCTGTGTGACGTCCAGCAATGAGTGCAATATCTGTATTACAAAATGTCACGCAATTTTTAATTGTCCGTCATCTTGACAACATGTCACGCAATTTTTAATTTGCCGTCATCTTGCAGAATGTCACTCAAATTTTAATTTGCCGTCATCTTGACAAAATGAAAGGCAATTTTTAAAAAAAGTGCTTGACAAGATGTCACGGAATTTTTGATTGTCCGTCATCTTGACAACATGTCACGCAATTTTTAATTTGCCATCATCTTGCAGAATGTCACTCAAATTTTAATTTGCCGTCATCTTGACAAAATGTAATACAATTTTTATTTTGTTATTATTCTCGCAAAAAGTCGAGGTATTTCAATTTGCCGTCAGCTTAACCAAATGTCACGCGATTTTTATTTTGTTGTCCTCGTGACAAAACCTACTTAAGCGCGTCAGTTTCATACAGACAAAGCCATATTGTAACTTCACAGTTTAACAGAGAATCCTTTGTCTAATACTAACAGTGACATTTGCTAGTCGAACATTGTTGCGTCTACGCGTCCTTGAGCAGTTTATATGGCAGGCCGTTTACTGCAGTCGCTAAGACGCTAAGTTAAGAGTCTTTTATCACCGAAGGCCATGTAAACGCTATCAATCTGATGGCAGTATTAATGGAGACCAGTGGAGTCGTGATCTTGTGGTGTAGTTACTATTCTACCTACTCATACAGGGCCGGATTTAAGGCACGGGCTTCTTCTAGGCCTTCGCAGATCTGTATTGAGGTAATTTAATAAAAAAAAATATTTTTCGTTTGGTTTCGGGTCCTCCACTTTTCTTTGCCCAGGTCTAGCAGCCTTTAAATCCAGCCCTGGATTCAGATATGGTGAAGTAGAGCCGTTGTAATTATTATCAAGTACCAGGAATCTTAGTCTTTGTATGAATGGCATGCTATCTTCGCATTGTAGCCATGTGTCGTCCACACAGAGAACATTCTGATTCCTAGTTATACAATTACAATAATGAACTGCCACCTGACAAGCGAGGGTAAAGAAAAGTACACAACATATGGTAACGTTTCATTTCAGAGTTCGGATATTATTACAAGGATTCCCCACTGAACGGTTGGTACCACACTATTTTGCCTTCGAGGCAGCCAGTGACTAGCATGTGGTATCTTGGACTGAACTTGGAACTGACGACGAGGTCTTGGTGTATGCCTAGGCTCTGGCCGACCTCGACCATAGGTCGGGAGCTGCTGAACTCCTGCACGCAGCTGGAGAGTTCGCTGCAGTCGTTATTTAACGCCAGCAGCCGCATGCCTCGACCGAATGGTGAGCATACGATGCGGCCGTCTGATGAGTAGCATAATTCCTGGAACAAAGTATATTAAACGTTAGCTTTCTAACTAATATTATAAATACGAATAAGAGTTTCTTTGTCTTACTTATCTAATTCACCGATCATCATAAAATTTATATAATGTATGTATCATACCCCTGGGGGGTATAGAAAAGGACATAGGAGCGAGGTAAGTGCCATCTGTCTGAGAATAGAGGAACATGGCAGGAATTATATTACTTTATTTCGGAATAAACTAATTGATTCAGGCAAGTCTGACTATGCTCTCGAAAGTGCGATTAACCTATTAAACGTCTGATTGCCTGCCCAAGGGTTAATTTGAACTATTTAACGTAAATTTTGATATAACATTTTTCTGCTTAGTTTTGCAGTAATCGCATTATTACTTGCATTGTAATGATAGATCATAAAAATACTTTCTTGAAATCGGCAATCAGGTAAAAACTTTCAAGAAAAACCTATTTAAAATAGCACTTTTATTTTTTACCTTTTTGGCAAAATGTCAAATCAGATAAATATTTTTCTATAGTCTTGTTTTCTCGGGGTAAAAACTTTCATAAGAAGCCTGTATAAATTACCACTGAATATTTTTTTTTCATTCTGGCAAACTGAAAAATTTAATTGGAGTATTTGCTTTTAATTTTCCATAAACAATACAGCATACTAATACTATACATATAAAGAGAAAAACATTTAAAGAGGTTTTAACCGCGAGGTACAGCTGGTCAAAAATTATGTTACATACCTTGATGAATCCTTTTCCTTCGTTAGTCTCCTCTATATAATAGAGTAGTCTGTTCTTGTTCTGTCGTATGTAGTGGCGCGTGGCAGCCTCCTCGTCGCTGAAGTTGGAGCTGTCCCGCATGGGAGTGCTACCAGACGTGGATGGTGACGGACTACTGGCAATACAAAACAAGGTACCAAATTATTTTCTTCTTTCGTATTAATATGTCGTATCATGTACTTCTAACCTCTCTAATTGCAGCGGCACATCGGTGGCCAGACACAAGAGATTTTTAATTATATCTGGTTTTCTAAGACTTGACAGATTTAAGGTTCTATACAATAATAATGTCCTACAGTTTTTCGTTCACGGCGACCAATTTTAACAGAGACTGGTCATCTGCGGAACTGATATTATAGTGCACAAGAGCACTCTCTGTTTTCTGAACTCTGATCACCCGATGGGACGGCAATCCGACCGGAGAAAGATCAGAAGCACCAGCTTTCCAAGGCACAGGGGTGTCTAACACCTCCGGACTGGTTTTTTATTTTTAGCAGAAATATATAATACATTAATTGTGCTGGCAAGAACAGAGATTCAAAAATGTTCGATTTTCGATCCTAAAGCTCATTGCAGAGCAATTGCATTAACTATCGCTGTACCACAAAGCATCCAATGAATGAACATAATGATAGAACATATGTAATTTTTCTATTAAATATATATATATTGAACTTGCTTTTTGATCAGTCCACTCGCTAATGTCTGTTACCTGTCGTCGTCACCGCGAGGCGCGCGCGGGCGCGGCGAGGCGGGCGGAGTGATGCCGGTGTTCACGCCCGTTATCCGCTGCATGTTGAAGTTACGCCGCACCTGACCCCTGCGCATACATCGCACCGCTTGTTTGAAAACTATTTATTTTACTATTTATAAAAGACATCTCCAGCACTAGGAATAAATCCTGTGTCGCGGGGAACTTTACAAACATTCAGACAACAAACAAAAAGAACACCTAGACTCGGAACAACAATTTGTGGATGACACAAATTTTTGTTCCGTGTGGGGATCGAACCCACTACACTCGGCACGGCGACCACTGAAACCACTTATCCACATGGGGTAGGCAGATATGTATAAAAATAAAGGAGATTCGGCACGCTTGTATGGAACTTCGTCCCACTTTAAAGTTACTCGTAACTCAATAAAAGTTACCTTTATTATATAGAGTATAATCAAAAATTTAAAGAAAAAATATTATTTTATTATATTAGGGCCGAGATTTTTAAAAAATGTTGTCATAAAAACAGTTAACCTTACTTTTGATAGTTCAGTTCAGATGTTAAAACAGTTATGTGTAGCAAAAGTCATATTTTTAAATAAGCTATTTATTTAAGAACAAGGAATTTCAAAAGAGAATTATTATAACTTAATAAAAACTATCTACCTCAAGTTTCCGCCCGCAGTGTTGCTGATGTGAAAAGTCATAATTAAAGTATTAACATATTGTATTACTTTGTTATTATAAGATACACTTACTCTAATTCTATAGGTAAACTCTGCCTAGTTATCTTTTTGTATTATTTTATTTCACCAACTTTATTTTAATAATCAAAATAATATCAGTCCTGTATATAAAAAATCCCACTGTTAGGGCCTCTTCTCAATTTGCGAAAAGTTAAGCTATGCTGTGCCCAGAGCGGGTTGATAGATTTCGTATAACTTCGAAAACATTATGGAGAACGCTCAGACAGATTTCCTCACGATATTTGCCTTCACCGTTAAAACGAGTGATAATTTATTATTTAATACACATACACCGTTTTCCATGTATATAAAGTAGGTATATAAGCGTGAATATTGTGTTGTAATGTGCTATACATTACATACGCTAGCTGGGAGATATAGAGAGAGTGCAGGAGATGCGCGCAGGGGGCAGCAAGAAAGAGATGCATCATTCAAAATGTAAGTGAGTACATGTACGGTAAGCTGCAAAAATATGATATATACCTATACCTACCTATGTCAAAACTAAAATGGTATAGGCCGGTAATTGCCGCCATCTAACGAAAATCGATACAAGAATTGTGTAGTAGTTTAGTTATATCGTAATAGATGGCAGTGCACTACCTACTACAAAATTAAAAGTAGATTTTTTAATAACTAAATTTTATAAAATTACTTTTAATAATTTTTAAATCTTTAAAAAGTCATTGTGTCATTTCTGACATGAATGAAAACCTGAGCGTAAAACTAATATAGCCGTAATTTATTAAAAAACGCCATCTAGTTTCATTTCAACGCCATTCATATTAATTCTAATTCGAGTGTTCATAGTATTTTAGACCATTAGGTATCCATGGAATATAGACTGCAGCGATAGCTCAGTGGGGAGACCAACAGACTGCAATGGAGAGGATCTCGGGTTCGAACCCACGTCGCGCACCTCTGACTTTCGGAAGTTATATAACTTTTAGAAATTATGTGAGTATTGATTGACAATTATCGCCCGCTCCGTGCCTCGGAGAGCACGTTAAGCCGTCGGTCCCGGCTGCCATGAACATCTATGGCAGTCGTTATTGGAGAAGTCGACACAAAAGATCCCACTGGGTCGAAGTGTCGCCGGTCTGTACTGACTGGCCCCCACACAAGATAAGATAAGATCTATGGAATATTACAGGCGACTGTACACCCTGATACACGCTCTACTTTGTTTATATACCGTTTTATGTTTAAAAAGTAAGATAAAGAATGAAATCTCTTGGGACGTTAGCCACGCACTCTCTGATTTAATTTTAGGTCCAAACAAACCATAAGATAAAGATAATGTTTAATCCCTATTTATACCTACGTAGGATGTAAGCGTTACCCTATTGACCTTTACCAGGGCATGTTGCACATTCTTTAAGAAAGGAGTCGCCAAAGAAAAAATATACTGACAGCACACCGTCTCCTTAAGGAGCCTATCCAACAAATGCAGCTTCTATAGTCGGACTAACCCTACCAACTAAACCTACCACCGTCTTCCAACTCGGTGCCTTGAATGGACGGGTCGCTGGAACTGATACTACTTCAGCGATCCCCCAGCAGTGCCCGAAATAGGCTTATCGCCTGCGGGCAACGACTCCTGGGCGACGCTACGGCACGACAAAGGGCGTCGCTTCGACTTAATAGCCTGCAGACCGCTCCCGACCCGTGGTACAACTGCGATGTTTAACTGTATGTACCACGGGGAAGTAAAGTTACCCATGGTTCAACTGGTTGTTCTATGAGGAAGTATCTTTACCAGTGGTTCAACTCGGGTGAGTTGTTTTTCTCACTTATTTTAGGTACCTATCCCTGTGGTACAACTAGTTGGACATCGCAGTTGTACCACGGGTCGGTAGCCCTGTGGACCGGAGATTCCCGTTCTCACGCCCACAGATTTCACTATGGCGGAATCAAGCGCGCATAAGATGTCTCATAATAGTAACAAAAACGATAAAACTATATAAATTAAATAGTTTTCTTAAAACATCATCTGCTAACACAAACATAAATACAAAATAAAATAAAAATATAGATATTTAAATAAAAATAAAAATGTAAAAAGTAGCGATAGTGCGATGCAGGTGTAGTTGAGTCAACATTTACTACTACATACAACATAATATACTAAACAACAAGTATCATCTACATTCATGCAATATCGTTCCGTCTCACCTGTTGTACATTTCCTGTAGTAGTCTGTGTTGTTTGATCGTGATAGCTGCCTCCCACACATCGTTCTGAATACCAGACAGGCCCTGGAGAATAGGCTTGTTTTAAACAGTTAGTTTTCCATTCACAGATACAGCTTGTCGTTTAGTTTATATATAATGTTTACGTCCAGTATTACCAGGTTTATACGGTCTACGCATGTAGCATTGCAGAATATGTAATTTAAAATCATAGAAGAAAATTATTTACGACTAAAAATTGTTCATCGTAACGACGCTTAGAATGAATTGTTATTACACGATTGATTTAACGCTAGTTTGTAAATAGTACGGCATACGCGAGTGAGATGGAAGCAATATATGTACACTCGAATGTTATTAACGCCTTGAGTTCCAGCCAGCGGTCAGACACAATTGTTTTTGAAATATATTATACACTTCAGCGATTGATAGATTAAGGTAGGACGTTGATTGTAAATTTAACGACGCTTTCGACTAGTCTTTTTTCATTGACATATAAAGCTTCTGTTTATTTTTAAATGTCTAGTTATAGGCTGCACGTACAGTACTATCAGGTTTATATTGTCCACTCATGTACCTTTACAGAGCTTGTAATTTAAAAACACAGTGGCAATTATTTACGACTATAGATTGTCCATCGTAGCAACACCTCAGATAATGTATTATTAATTGATTGACTTGACGCTAGCTGGTGAAAAAGCACGTGACATGCGTAACTGAGATGAAAACTAAGTAGGTACACTAAGTAAATTTAATTACGCGCCGTCGACTATTAATTTTCCTTACACATAGAGAGCTTATGATTTATTTGTAAATCCCTATAGTTTATACGTACGTACCAATTTTATAAGGCCTACGCATGTACCCGCGCAGAACACGTAAATATAAACACAATTGTAACTGTTTACGGTGAACTATGCGATACTATTTATTCATATCTGCGCGAACGTAGTTGAATGACAAGCATATAAACGTGGTTTATATAGACGATTATTTTTGATAAATTTGTCGCGTTATTGCAGGATATATTGTAAGCTATAGGGGTGCGGCTTACCCCTAGTAGTCGTGAACGGTTGGCCGGCATGGGGATGGCACTGGTGTCCTGCGACGTACTGGGCCCGCCTTCCCCCTCGGGGTAGCGTCTGACGCGAATGGAGGGGGGAGGCGACCTGTTGACAAACGGTTAATTCTATTTACGAATGCATTTTTATTATATATTTATATTATGTACAAATATTATTTTATAATAGACTAGTTGTGTCCTGTAGTTTCAACCGCTCCGGTCCTAGAGGTCGTAACGCTATGTCAGGTAAACTATAATTTTCCTAATCAATAGGATATCAAACCAATCCAGTTATCAAAATACGAAAATACAAAAAAGGTATTCAAACAAAAGAAGATTATTATAACAAATTGTACGTTTTAAATAGTCTGGTTAAGCTCAGATGCTACATGCATTCTAGCGCTGGTTGAGATTGAAACACAAAAATAAATTCCTATCTGTCTGGTAGTCAGATATTAACGCGTTCAAACAAACAACATTGGTATAGAAAGTTCTAAATTTGAAACATTAAGTCTTAAAAAAACGTATATAAACATATGATGGCGTTATTACCCGGTTTTAGAATTATTTCTTTTATAATTCGTAAAAAAATGATTATTTAGTTATTTAACAAGTAGTTAAAGAGTCGCCAACGCGCGAGTGATAGTCTTGTTATGGCAGCCGATCTTAGGCTACGGTAAACTGCTAATTATAGAGTGGGTCGTGCGCAGTCAAATAAGTGTAAAAGAACAGCGTACTGGCATTCTTATAATTTTGTTATGTTTACTTAATTTTTAGTCAATAAATTATTATTAGAAAATTATCTATAAAGATCCTGTTAAAAACAAGATTTAAAGTACTTACTTATAAACTGGGTGTGAGCGACAGCGTACCGAAAACTTTAGCGAGACGTCATTCCATAGGTACTTATCTCAACGAAAGCTTCTAATTATTATAAAAACGCAAGATTATGATTTTATATTGATTAACATTATTACGCGGTACGCAATGGATTGCTACCAATACAACGCACCGATTGCGCCGGCGCGCGCCGCGTGTGTCTGGCTACGTGCCACGCCGCGCGCCGCCCAGAGCCCGACCGAGCCTTAAGGTCACAGCACACATATCGACTCGGAAAGGGATCGTCACCGTATCAACTCGAGCCATGCAGTAGTGCACACTAATCGGAGATGTAACGTAATCCCCTCGCCTCGCGGTCGGCGAGCCGCAAGCGCGGCGTCGCCAGCCGTAGCCGGGTCCACGTACCGGTTCCGCTTTCGTTACTTGTTTAAGGTTGAAGCCTGGTTGACGACGAGGCGAAAGGCGATACGGTTACGTTTCCTTTCCGAGTTGATATGTGTGCTATGACTGTTATAATTAACAAAACATAAACAAATTGCAACAACAAACGCGCTGTCATTAGAATAAATAAAATGATATGTCTCGTAATTACGTACTTACGTCCATATTAAGGTTTACCAAAACTAGCTTAGTAGTGTAGGTAGTAGGTACCCAACAATAATATTAAAATGTATTATAGTTTAAAGTGGTATAGCGATATTGTTTTACTAAATACGTAGGAAATAAAAGAAAGTTAAACGTACATAATCCTACATCCGTAAACTTACTAGCAATATAAGTTATTTTATTCGTATGATCTTTACTACGATCGATGTCACGTATGGCGCTGTGATATAAGGAGTGAACTCATTAGCCTTACGGCAAGCGTTGTGAATTTGATCTTCATACAAAATAATTCCTATGTGTATATAAATAACAAATATTAGGTATTTGCAATACCTAGTATTTGTTATTTTTAGTAAATATTTGTAATGACATAGATACAGAGACTCACAGTAAATAACAAACATAAATATGTATCGACTTGAATAAAACAATAATCATGGCGAAGAATAACCTTATCTTACAATCTCACTCGTCTTATAGGATTTAGTTCAAAATAGCCACAATATCACACACAAATAAGCTACATAACACAACAACACACTGATCACTTAAATGTATTTACCTACTTTACACAAAAATCACTCGCGAAAACTGCCGATTTCTAGAGGAAGTACACGTGCGTATTCCTATATACAAATGTACTCTGTGCACGTGCGAACTGCACTACGCGTCGAGAAGAACTAAAGTATAAAATGTTGGTAATATCATACGACTTTAATGGTTCAGCGATGTACCCACATTTCGCCACTTAGTTAAGTTATCCGTCCGTCCGTAGGTACCCACATTCATTTGAAAATACATAACTAAGTAGATATCGATAGTTTTGTTTATTAACAAGCTTTTTTTTTTTATTATATTCTTCTACATACACACAACACCAACTAGCCCAAACTAAGCTGAGCTTGTACTATGGGTACTAGACAATGGATAAACATACATATATACTTTCTTTTTTTGTAAATACATACATATTATACATAGAAAGACCCAGACCAAGACAAACATCCATATTCATGCCCACAAATGTTTGACTTGTGCGGGAATCGAACCCGCGACCTCAGGCGTGGCAGTCGGTTACACTAACCACTACGCCATCGAGGCCGACATAGGCTTGAAGTTCGAAGTTTAAAAAGTAATGTAATTACATTACTTTTTATTTAATGTTATTAAATAGAGGTCTGTTAATATGCTGTGAGTTATCAAAATACTTAAGACTGCACCGAGCATAAGACGTGGACTGAATGACAGAGCTCGATATTCAAATCGGCGCGCGGCCGCCATAGTCAAATTGTATGGAGGATTTGAAGTGCTTTTTTGATAAATATGTATCTTTATTGTCAACCAATAACTTAAATATTTGAGACGGACAAATTGTAATATAACTATTTATGTTTCGTTTAAGCTGTAAAATAGGATACATTTCTACTGTAATAATCTAAAAATCCAGTAACACGAGCTTACGTTTTTGCATTATTCATGCAAATTTACGTAATTTTGTAGGCGAAAATATTAATTATTCTAAGTTTTTTACACGGAGTAATTGTAAACACATTCATTGTTATGGTAAATTTATATTTAATATTTGTATCAAACAAAAAGTGTTGATTTTATCAACTTAACTGTGACCGCCTGTTTTGGGACATTTCGCTCGGCGCAGTCTTAATTATCAAACTCTACTGAATTAGTTATGTAATAATATTTCCAAACCTAAATTAATAATTACAATCTTGATGCTATCACTTCGTAGTCAGTAATTTAGTTAGTATTTATACAATCATATTAGGTACTATTTTAAATGAAAAGAACTGTAATGATTTTATCATCATTTTCCGGTTATGATCCTGATTACCTACGTATTAAATCGATATCAATTATGAAACGTAAATGTAGCCTCGATGACGCGGTAACGACGGTGGCACCATAATTCCAATATAGTGGTGGCAGATCTCATTATAAACATCTGCCTGCCCAATTTAGAATTACAAATATCTTATGTAACAACTTCCTTTTATCGCCTAATAGTTATTCACTAGCTTTTTCCCGCAGATTCAACTACCTGGTTCCTGCTCCGCTCCCGTGGCTCGTATCTTGATCTTGTGTAGCATATGTTAACTTTCCAATAGCGAAAGAATTACTAAAATCATTTCAGCAATTTTAGATATAATCGATTACAAATCTCTCCTCTTTATAATATTGGTATACCTGTCAGTTTGATAATATTTTTGCTATTTCAGAAAGCGAAAAAGAAGCCTTTGAAGAAGGTAACAGCTAAGGACCTCGGCGTGGACATATCCCCCAGGATCAAGATTGTGTCCGTGGAGGACCCACCGGTCAGGCAGGCCGGCTCCATTGTCCTAGATGTGGACACACTCGTGGCCAAGCTGAAGGAAGGCGGCCACGTATAAATAATCAGAGAACTAGTGAAATAAAAGTGTTCAGAATTGGAAATCATATTTATACTGAGATTTTATAAGAAGTTAAAGTGCTACTGTAGATTATATGTATGAATAATTGTTAAATATACATTTTTAATCTCTGTTATCTTGTGTTTTAATTTATTATTGTGTCATTTCCTGTTCTACAGCTCAAAAACTAGGTATATACTTCTCACAAAACAAATAATATCCATTTATTTATTTTTAGAGTTGTGTATCAATTTTGAATTGACCACCTTGTGGTCCGTTCTGTAATATTTAAAACATACTATAAATAAAAGAACCTTTTAATGATAAATTACATTTATTAAGTACCTGTGCAGCCTGCCTACAGACCTTACGTGCCCTACGTCAACTCAAAGTCTTACAAAATCACGCTAACACGCGGATGTATTGCTCTAAATATTTAAGAAGTAAATTTGGTAGGTATAAGTTTATTTGGATTGATTTGTTATAGACATACAGACCAGTTTTTATAATAGCTGCACCCACCACGAAGGCGCTTACACATTTTACCGACGGAAATATTTTTTTAACCGGCAACATTGTGAAGTTTGTCAACACCCGCGACACAAAATGTAAAAAATAAAGAATATAAACATACAGTAATTCAGCCTTATTGTTTAATTCCTTAATATTATAGACAATAGTTTTTAAACTATCCGTTATATCTATGAAAGATTTCTTATAAATATGAAAATGCATTGTTGGTTAAAACATTGGCTATGGAACACACGACATGAGATCGCATCGAAGGTTGATGGGCAAATGAAGAGATGTCATCGATATTTAAATAATGAACATCGAAATTTCGTCTGTTATTTAAGATATTAAATTAATAAAGCTCATGGTTTATTAATTTCAAGTCAAATGACGCCTATTTGCCGTTTAGTACGTATTGACTCACAGAAGGCCTTTAATAATAGCGATGAGCGATTGTCACAGAAAATAAAATCGAATGGTTCGAAAATTGTACAATCCGACAATTTTATACGAATAATAATCGAGTACTCGAATATTCAAATCACGAATTGGTGATATATTAATACAATTTCGCTGTTCCATTTGATCGTATTGTATAGTTATTATTGATTTCATTTATTCATCATCGTTTATCGATTTTTTTAACTGAATTCAAATCGGTATCCGACTGTACATTCGTTAACATATTGCTGGTAATACACAATCAATTATAAATATGCATTCGAGCGATCGATCAATATTATTCGAATACATTCGAATCACATAATTATTCGTATGTTTTTAATCGGTGATCGCACATCACTATTTAAAAATACAATCAAATTGTCACTAACTCTTATGATGTAACGAGTAACACTACAGCATAACATATTTAATCGTCCACCTGTGTCTTACAATAAGGATTGTCTGTCAACTTGTAAAGTGACAGTAAAGTCGCAATTATATAATATTTATCTTTATATACAATGGCAAGCAGTTTGATTAAGGCCCTAAAAACCAAATAGTAAATTACAGAGGCCGAGTGCAAATCAGACGTGACGTCACTTACTGCGCTAAATAATAAAAATTTACACGAACATGTTTATATTATCGCTGTTTTCTGCAGCAGCGGCACTTTTTCTTATGTCTGTGTGACGTCCAGCAATGAGTGCAATATCTGTATTACAAAATGTCACGCAATTTTTAATTGTCCGTCATCTTGACAACATGTCACGCAATTTTTAATTTGCCGTCATCTTGCAGAATGTCACTCAAATTTTAATTTGCCGTCATCTTGACAAAATAAAAGGCAATTTTTAAAAAAAGTGCTTGACAAGATGCCACGGAATTTTTGATTGTCCGTCATCTTGACAACATGTCACGCAATTTTTAATTTGCCATCATCTTGCAGAATGTCACTCAAATTTTAATTTGCCGTCATCTTGACAAAATGTAATACAATTTTTATTTTGTTGTTATTCTCGCAAAAAGTCGAGGTATTTCAATTTGCCGTCAGCTTAACCAAATGTCACGCGATTTTTATTTTGTTGTCCTCGTGACAAAACCTACTTAAGCGCGTCAGTTTCATACAGACAAAGCCATATTGTAACTTCACAGTTTAACAGAGAATCCTTTGTCTAATACTAACAGTGACATTTGCTAGTCGAACATTGTTGCGTCTACGCGTCCTTGAGCAGTTTACATGGCAGGCCGTTTACAGCAGTCGCTAAGACGCTAAGTTAAGAGTCTTTTATCACCGAAGGCCATGTAAACGCTGTCATTCTGATGGCAGTATTAATGGAGACCAGTGGAGTCGTGATCTTGTGGTGTAGTTACTATTCTACCTACTCATACAGGGCCGGATTTAAGGCACGGGCTTCTTCTAGGCCTTCGCAGATCTGTATTGAGGTTATTTAATAAAAAAAATATTTTTCTATTGGTTTCGGGTCCTCCACTTTTCTTTGCCCAGGTCTAGCAGCCTTTAAATCCAGCCCTGGATTCAGATATGGTGAAGTAGAGCCGTTGTAATTATTATCAAGTACCAGGAATCTTAGTTTTTTATGAATGGCATGCTATCTTCGCATTGTAGCCATGTGTCGTCCACACAGAGAACATTCTGATTCCTAGTTATTCAATTACAATAATGAACTGCCACCTGACAAGCGAGGGTAAAGAAAAGTACACAACATATGGTAACGTTTCATTTCAGAGTTCGGATATTATTACAAGGATTCCCCACTGAACGGTTGGTACCACACTATTTTGCCTTCGAGGCAGCCAGTGACTAGCATGTGGTATCTTGGGCTGAACTTGGAACTGACGACGAGGTCTTGGTGTATGCCTAGGCTCTGGCCGACCTCGACCATAGGTCGGGAGCTGCTGAACTCCTGCACGCAGCTGGAGAGTTCGCTGCAGTCGTTATTTAACGCCAGCAGCCGCATGCCTCGACCGAATGGTGAGCATACGATGCGGCCGTCTGATGAGTAGCATAATTCCTGGAACAAAGTATATTAAACGTTAGCTTTCTAACTAATATTATAAATACGAATAAGAGTTTCTTTGTCTTACTTATCTAATTCACCGATTATCATAAAATTTATATAATGTATGTATCATACCCATGGGGGGTATAGAAAAGGACATAGGAGCGAGGTAAGTGCCATCTGTCTGAGAATAGAGGAACATGGCAGGAATTATATTACTTTATTTCGGAATAAACTAATTAATTCAGGCAAGTCTGACTATGCTCTCGAAAGTGCGATTAACCTATTAAACGTCTGATTGCCTGCCCAAGGGTTAATTTGAACTATTCAACGTAAATTCTGATATAAAATTTTTCTGCTTAGTTTTGCAGTAATCGCATCATTACTTGCATTGTAATGATAGATCATAAAAATACTTTCTTGAAATCGGCAATCAGGTAAAAACTTTCAAGAAAAACCTATTTAAAATAGCACTTTTATTTTTTACCTTTCTGGCAAAATGCAAATGTCAAATCAGATAAATATTTTTCTATAGTCTTGTTTTCTCGGGGTAAAAACTTTCATAAGAAGCCTGTATAAATTACCACTGAATATGTTTTTTATCATTCTGGCAAACTGAAAAATTCAATTGGAGTATTTGCTTTTAATTTTCCATAAACAATACAGCATACTAATACTATAAATATAAAGAGAAAAACATTTAAAGAGGTTTTAACCGCGAGGTACAGCTGGTCAAAAATTATGTTACATACCTTGATGAATCCTTTTCCTTCGTTAGTCTCCTCTATATAATAGAGTAGTCTGTTCTTGTTCTGTCGTATGTAGTGGCGCGTGGCAGCCTCCTCGTCGCTGAAGTTGGGGCTGTCCCGCATGGGAGTGCTACCAGACGTCGATGGTGACGGACTACTGGCAATACAAAACAAGGTACCAAATTATTTTCTTCTTTCGTATTAATATGTCATATCATGTACTTCTAACCTCTCTAATTGCAGCGGCACATCGGTGGCCAGACACAAGAAATTTTTAATTATATCTGGTTTTCTAAGACAGATTTAGGGTTCTATACAATAATAATGTCCTACAGTTTTTCGTTCACGGCGACCAATTTTAACAGAGACTGGTCATCTGCGGAACTGATATTATAGTGCACAAGAGCACTCTCTGTTTTCTGAACTCTGATCACCCGATGGGACGGCAATCCGACCGGAGAAAGATCAGAAGCACCAGCTTTCCAAGGCACAGGGGTGTCTAACACCTCCGGACTGGTTTTTTATTTTTAGCAGAAATATATAATACATTAATTGTGCTGGCAAGAACAGAGATTCAAAAATGTTCGATTTTCGATCCTAAAGCTCATTGCAGAGCAATTGCATTAACTATCGCTGTACCACAAAGCATCCAATGAATGAACATAATGATAGAACATATGTAATTTTTCTATTAAATATATATATATTGAACTTGCTTTTTGATCAGTCCACTCGCTAATGTCTGTTACCTGTCGTCGTCACCGCGAGGCGCGCGCGGGCGCGGCGAGGCGGGCGGAGTGATGCCGGTGTTCACGCCCGTTATCCGCTGCATGTTGAAGTTACGCCGCACCTGACCCCTGCGCATACATCGCACCGCTTGTTTGAAAACTATTTATTTTACTATTTATAAAAGACATCTCCAGCACTAGGAATAAATCCTGTGTCGCGGGGAACTTTACAAACATTCAGACAACAAACAAAAAGAACACCTAGACTCGGAACAACAATTTGTGGATGACACAAATTTTTGTTCCGTGTGGGGATCGAACCCACTACACTCGGCACGGCGACCACTGAAACCACTTATCCACATGGGGTAGGCAGATATGTATAAAAATAAAGGAGATTCGGCACGCTTGTATGGAACTTCGTCCCACTTTAAAGTTACTCGTAACTCAATAAAAGTTACCTTTATTATATAGAGTATAATCAAAAATTTAAAGAAAAAATATTATTTTATTATATTAGGGCCGAGATTTTTAAAAAATGTTGTCATAAAAACAGTTAACCTTACTTTTGATAGTTCAGTTCAGATGTTAAAACAGTTATGTGTAGCAAAAGTCATATTTTTAAATAAGCTATTTATTTAAGAACAAGGAATTTCAAAAGAGAATTATTATAACTTAATAAAAACTATCTACCTCAAGTTTCCGCCCGCAGTGTTGCTGATGTGAAAAGTCATAATTAAAGTATTAACATATTGTATTACTTTGTTATTATAAGATACACTTACTCTAATTCTATAGGTAAACTCTGCCTAGTTATCTTTTTGTATTATTTTATTTCACCAACTTTATTTTAATAATCAAAATAATATCAGTCCTGTATATAAAAAATCCCACTGTTAGGGCCTCTTCTCAATTTGCGAAAAGTTAAGCTATGCTGTGCCCAGAGCGGGTTGATAGATTTCGTATAACTTCGAAAACATTATGGAGAACGCTCAGACAGATTTCCTCACGATATTTGCCTTCACCGTTAAAACGAGTGATAATTTATTATTTAATACACATACACCGTTTTCCATGTATATAAAGTAGGTATATAAGCGTGAATATTGTGTTGTAATGTGCTATACATTACATACGCTAGCTGGGAGATATAGAGAGAGTGCAGGAGATGCGCGCAGGGGGCAGCAAGAAAGAGATGCATCATTCAAAATGTAAGTGAGTACATGTACGGTAAGCTGCAAAAATATGATATATACCTATACCTACCTATGTCAAAACTAAAATGGTATAGGCCGGTAATTGCCGCCATCTAACGAAAATCGATACAAGAATTGTGTAGTAGTTTAGTTATATCGTAATAGATGGCAGTGCACTACCTACTACAAAATTAAAAGTAGATTTTTTAATAACTAAATTTTATAAAATTACTTTTAATAATTTTTAAATCTTTAAAAAGTCATTGTGTCATTTCTGACATGAATGAAAACCTGAGCGTAAAACTAATATAGCCGTAATTTATTAAAAAACGCCATCTAGTTTCATTTCAACGCCATTCATATTAATTCTAATTCGAGTGTTCATAGTATTTTAGACCATTAGGTATCCATGGAATATAGACTGCAGCGATAGCTCAGTGGGGAGACCAACAGACTGCAATGGAGAGGATCTCGGGTTCGAACCCACGTCGCGCACCTCTGACTTTCGGAAGTTATATAACTTTTAGAAATTATGTGAGTATTGATTGACAATTATCGCCCGCTCCGTGCCTCGGAGAGCACGTTAAGCCGTCGGTCCCGGCTGCCATGAACATCTATGGCAGTCGTTATTGGAGAAGTCGACACAAAAGATCCCACTGGGTCGAAGTGTCGCCGGTCTGTACTGACTGGCCCCCACACAAGATAAGATAAGATCTATGGAATATTACAGGCGACTGTACACCCTGATACACGCTCTACTTTGTTTATATACCGTTTTATGTTTAAAAAGTAAGATAAAGAATGAAATCTCTTGGGACGTTAGCCACGCACTCTCTGATTTAATTTTAGGTCCAAACAAACCATAAGATAAAGATAATGTTTAATCCCTATTTATACCTACGTAGGATGTAAGCGTTACCCTATTGACCTTTACCAGGGCATGTTGCACATTCTTTAAGAAAGGAGTCGCCAAAGAAAAAATATACTGACAGCACACCGTCTCCTTAAGGAGCCTATCCAACAAATGCAGCTTCTATAGTCGGACTAACCCTACCAACTAAACCTACCACCGTCTTCCAACTCGGTGCCTTGAATGGACGGGTCGCTGGAACTGATACTACTTCAGCGACCCCCCAGCAGTGCCCGAAATAGGCTTATCGCCTGCGGGCAACGACTCCTGGGCGACGCTACGGCGCGACAAAGGGCGACGCTTCGACTTAATAGCCTGCGGACCGCTCCCGACCCGTGGTACAACTGCGATGTTTAACTGGTTGTACCACGGGGAAGTAAAGTTACCCATGGTTTAACTGGTCGTTCTATGAGGAAGTATCTTTACCAGTGGTTCAACTCGGATGAGTTGTGTTTCTAACTTATTTTAGGTACCTATCCCCGTGGTACAACTAGTTGGACATCGCAGTTGTACCACGGGTCGGTAGCCCTGTGGACCGGAGATTCCCGTTCTCACGCCCACAGATTTCACTATGGCGGAATCAAACGCGCATAAGATGTCTCATAATAGTTATAAAAACGACAAAACTATATAAATTAAATAGTTTTCTTAAAACATCATCAGCTAACACAAACATAAATACAAAATAAAATAAAAATATAGATATTTAAATAAAAATAAATAAGTAAAAAGTAGCGATAGTGCGATGCAGGTGTAGTTGAGTCAACATTTACTACTACATACAACATAATATACTAAACAACAAGTATTATCTACATTCATGCAATATCGTTCCGTCTCACCTGTTGTACATTTCCTGTAGTAGTCTGTGTTGTTTGATCGTGATAGCTGCCTCCCACACATCGTTCTGAATACCAGACAGGCCCTGGAGAATAGGCTTGTTTTAAACAGTTAGTTTTCCATTCACAGATACAGCTTGTCGTTTAGTTTATATAAAATGTTTACGTACAGTATTACCAGGATTATACGGTCTACGCATGTACCATTGCAGAATTTGTACGTTAAAATCATAGCGGAATCGTTTATTTACGACTAAAATTGTTTACCGTAACGACGCTCAGAATGAATTGTTATTACACGATTGATTATAAATAAATAGTACGGCATACTCGAGTGAGATGGAAGCAATATATGTACACTCGAATGTTATTAACGCCTTGAGTTCCAGCCAGCGGTCAGACACAATTGTTTTTGAAATATATTATACACTTCAGCGATTGATAGATTAAGGTAGGACGTTGATTGTAAATTTAACGACGCTTTCGACTAGTCTTTTTTCATTGACATATAAAGCTTCTGTTTATTTTTAAATGTCTAGTTATAGGCTGCACGTACAGTACTATCAGGTTTATATTGTCCACTCATGTACCTTTACAGAGCTTGTAATTTAAAAACACAGTGGCAATTATTTACGACTATAGATTGTCCATCGTAGCAACACCTCAGATAATGTATTATTAATTGATTGACTTGACGCTAGCTGGTGAAAAAGCACGTGACATGCGTAACTGAGATGAAAACTAAGTAGGTACACTAAGTAAATTTAATTACGCGCCGTCGACTATTAATTTTCCTTACACATAGAGAGCTTATGATTTATTTGTAAATCCCTATAGTTTATACGTACGTACCAATTTTATAAGGCCTACGCATGTACCCGCGCAGAACACGTAAATATAAACACAATTGTAACTGTTTACGGTGAACTATGCGATACTATTTATTCATATCTGCGCGAACGTAGTTGAATGACAAGCATATAAACGTGGTTTATATAGACGATTATTTTTGATAAATTTGTCGCGTTATTGCAGGATATATTGTAAGCTATAGGGGTGCGGCTTACCCCTAGTAGTCGTGAACGGTTGGCCGGCATGGGGATGGCACTGGTGTCCTGCGACGTACTGGGCCCGCCTTCCCCCTCGGGGTAGCGTCTGACGCGAATGGAGGGGGGAGGCGACCTGTTGACAAACGGTTAATTCTATTTACGAATGCATTTTTATTATATATTTATATTATGTACAAATATTATTTTATAATAGACTAGTTGTGTCCTGTAGTTTCAACCGCTCCGGTCCTAGAGGTCGTAACGCTATGTCAGGTAAACTATAATTTTCCTAATCAATAGGATATCAAACCAATCCAGTTATCAAAATACGAAAATACAAAAAAGGTATTCAAACAAAAGAAGATTATTATAACAAATTGTACGTTTTAAATAGTCTGGTTAAGCTCAGATGCTACATGCATTCTAGCGCTGGTTGAGATTGAAACACAAAAATAAATTCCTATCTGTCTGGTAGTCAGATATTAACGCGTTCAAACAAACAACATTGGTATAGAAAGTTCTAAATTTGAAACATTAAGTCTTAAAAAAACGTATATAAACATATGATGGCGTTATTACCCGGTTTTAGAATTATTTCTTTTATAATTCGTAAAAAAATGATTATTTAGTTATTTAACAAGTAGTTAAAGAGTCGCCAACGCGCGAGTGATAGTCTTGTTATGGCAGCCGATCTTAGGCTACGGTAAACTGCTAATTATAGAGTGGGTCGTGCGCAGTCAAATAAGTGTAAAAGAACAGCGTACTGGCATTCTTATAATTTTGTTATGTTTACTTAATTTTTAGTCAGCGTTTGGTACCCGAGGGCCAGAATAATTTTTATTGTGTTGGATTTTGGTTATTAAACAATTAAAAGTTATTACAAATATAAAACGAAAGAACGTTTTCATTTAACGTTTCGTTAACGTTTTACGTTTTTAATCCTGCATCGCGCTACCGAAATACTTTTAGTACCTAAATCGCAAATACTTTAATATAAATACTAATAAATTATATAAATATAATAGAACTTTCTATGTATACCTTTTAGTCTCCACCTACATACTTCTAGTAAATTACAAATACTATAATATATAATACCTACTAATAAATAATATCAATATAATAGCAATTTGGCAGTTACACTTTTCTACTATCCCATTGTCCATTTCTCCCTCCGTTTAGTCCTTGACTTCCATTAATTTCTTTACATACACATGTGTATATACCTACATAGAAAATATAACGTACGATTTTTTTACCTACCGCAGTACCTACCGTTGTTACAGACGTTTTACTTTAAAAAAACAAAAACGAATAATTCTAAAATGGAATGTACGAGGTACAGAGCGAATAGAATATATGTGTGGTACTAACGATTCGTGCGGCGCAGGCGGCGCGGTGCGCGGGATGCGGTAGACGCGCAGGCGCGTGCGGCGCGCGGGGGGGCGGCGCACGCCCCCCGCCGCCCCCGCGGCGCCCGCGCCCCCCGCCACCGCGGCGCCCCCCTGCGCGGCGCCGGGCGCGCGCGGCGGCGAGGCGTCGCGCGTGTCCTTGTCCCCCGCCGTGCTGTGCGCCTGGATGTCGTGGATGCACGTCCACTGCGCACAAATATAAATCAACAACTTTGACGGCACAGAAGGCGTAGTGTTATGTGGTCGCTTCGCCACCGCCACTGCGCCAAGTGTTGTGTGTTCGAATCCCACACGGGACAATACTTTGTGTGTTCCACAAATGGTTGCTCCGAGTCTGGGTGTTCTTTGTGTTCATTATTTGAATGTATGTAAAGTCTCCCGCGACATAGGATCTATTTCTACTGCGGGAGATGTCTTTTTTAAAGAAAATACTGTTCTGTACGACGTCAACACCGCTATTCGCGGTCGCGTTGTGCGCACTCAGCAAACATATTTTAGTGTAAGTTTACCATTATATCATACAGTCAGCATCGTATCACATTCGGCGCACATCATTCATGTAATATTATCAGGTTTTCAGTGTAATAACTCAATTATAACAAATAATTAGTTTTCTCTTTTTATACTAAAATCATCTAAAAGGTGTGCAAAACGTGAATTTTGTTTTTGCTCCACATAATTATACACATTACTATAACAGCTGCCCATTTCTATATTTCTTCTTTCTAACATCTGTATTATTTTATACACAAGAGCAAATGACAAAAGGAATCTTTTTGTGCAAACAGTATTAAAATTGACTACGAAATTAGAGAGTAATAGATATTTTAAATTTAGCCACCAGATGAAGTGAAGGTGTTATTGAGATAGCTATCTCCCTCGCACAGCAACGTTTAAATGGCGGTTACGTCATAGTTTATATCGTGCATCCTTTTTGTCATTTGAGAATTACAACTAGTACCTGATTAGAAACACCTATATCTAATTTATTTTTGATTTCAATAATAAAAAATATGAATTATTATTTTTGTTATAACTAAAATACGAACAATATAGTTCACACAAGTATTATGTTAGGAATGCAATAAATAAAAACGAATATAAAATGACTTCAAAGTTATTGCAATGGGTGTCATTGGCCAATCTTAGGTAACCTTTATTATTAGGTTATCACTGCTTCCAATATTTGTACATAAAAATACATTCACCAACTGAATAAGCCTCCGTTATAAACTGCGATTAAAAATCATCACAAACAATAGATCATGGCAAGTGCAAGGTCAAATCATTAATTAACTAAAGGTAAAAAGCATCTCTATTCAATTACCGTGATTAAGTAATTACTATAATAAATCATTGTTAAAAGGATAATGTTAATAATGGCCATCGTGATATTATCCATCTACTTACCTCAGATTTATCATCGTGGCTTATATTCCTGCTTAACGCGCTCCATCCCTGAGGGTGTACCTATAACAACAACATATAATTGTTATATTTATTTAACAAATCGAAGAGAGCACCGATAGTTCAGTGGGGAGAGCAACAGACTGTCTCGGGTTCGAACCCACGTCGCGCACCTCTGACTTTCGGAAGTTATATGACTTTTCGATATGATGTGCGTATTGATTGACAATTATCGCCTGCTCCGTGCCTCGGAGAGCACGTTAAGCCGTCGGTCCCGGCTGCCATGAACATCTATGGCACTCGTTATTGGGGAAAGTCGACACAAAAGATCCCACTGGGTCGAAGTGTCGCCGGTCTGTACTGACTGGCCCCCACACAAGATAAGATAACAAATGGAAATACTCTCTAGAGCCTACCCTCCGAGAAATATGCTATAGTTTTAAGTGGGCGCCATGTCACTGCTATTACGCGAAGAGTTGTAGTTTCAGATACCAGACGAGACAGTGATTTCCAAATCTAGGTGTTCTTCATGTCGATATGAATCTTTGTAAAGTCTACAGGGATATTTACCAGTAATCGTTTTCGTAGATTACACTGATAGCAAGAGAATCCAAAAGTCAAAAATGGTTTATCCATTTAAATCACAAAGTAACACTTACATGACATATGAACGTCAAAGTTTATGAGTTAGTTTAGTGAAGTTACTTTATTTACATTAAGGTTAGTTTGGTAGATTCAGAAATAGGGTCCCATGTGAAGATACGTGCAAGAAACCTTTTTAAAGTCACCTCAAAAGACACACTAAGGGCTTCTTTAATAAAGACAAGATCAACATATTTTATCAGAGTCGACAACACGAGTGATATTTCACGGGTGTTTAGGGGGAGACGCTTGTTTGCCACATTAGGGGTTAAAAGAAGAAAAACATCCTACATTCACTACACCTACATGCGTGAGAAAAATTATTAAACCTGTATGGGACAGTCGGATACAACACCGAGGCGAAAATTCTCTAACAAGACCGGACATATTCTAGCGAAAGAACCAATTTCAGACTACTGTCAACCGACGAACATGCATCAAGACTCTATCAAGCAAAATATTTATTTTATTTATTTATGGCGGTCCAAAAGTTTATTCTAGTTAGACAATACATTTCAATAAGTATCAGATAGCCAATTACAGGTCTTCACGTTTAATATTAAATTAAACATTACACACAGTTTCTAAAAGAATAGCAATTATACGTATACAATAACAATACAACCAGAGTACAAAACAGCTCAGCTAGCAATATAGCAGTGTAAACAAAGAACTGTATACAGAGTGCCTTATCTTATCTTATATACGGGAGCCAGTCAGTGCAGACAGTTCGACCCAGTGATCTTTTATGTCGGCCCCAAGATCTATCCTTTAGCTATCTCCTTATGAATGTACTGCATCAGCCGCAGCGTACACTTCAGAGGGAGAAGCCTGAATTCTTCGGGGTTTGGATATGCCAATCCCATCTCAATCCAGCCAACGCGTCACATTCACACAGTAGGTGCGATATGGACTCGTCCTGTTCACCACAAGCTCTGCAGATCAAATTGTTTGCCGAACTTAATCTGCACAGGAAGTCGTCGATGCCAAAATGGCCAGTGAACGCTCCTGTGAGCAGGCGTATTTGGCCCTTGTTGTACCCACAGAGCTTCCAGGTGAAGCCCGTGGCTCTGTTTGTAATGAATTTCTTGGAGTGCTCCAGACCTCTGAGGGCCATCCACTCTAGCCTGTGTTTATCATTGCCATGTGCATTCAACGCTGTTTTAACGGTGCTCTCAGAGTCTTACGAATGGCTCACAAACAGTTGCTCCGAGTCCTTTCTGGCTAATTCATCAGCCTCCTCATATTGCCCTGCAACCCTGCATGCCCCGGAACCCACACTAGCCTGACTCTGTTCTTCCTGCCAAGTTTGTTAAGGGCCTTAACACGGTTTAGGACCAGTCCGGAGTCCACCCTACAGGAGTCCAAGGCTTTGAGAGCAGCTTTACTGTCGCTGAAAATATAACCAGTCCTGAGAGTCCTTCAGAATACCTAGTGCGAGTTTGTTTTATGTTAACGCGATCGACAAGTTCATGACGTTCGGCGCTCCGATTAGCCTGCTCCAAGCTCTTAACCAATCAGAGAGTCAAACGCGGTAAACGTTTCGATAGCGTTAGCGTAAAAACAATTCGCACTTGGCACTCTGTACTGTATGCCACAATCATGGCCAGTGGTCTCTTCCAACCCCTCCGGGGATCGCAAGTGACTATACATTACCTGTAATGCGCTGACAACTTCAGCGTCGTTGCCTTCAGGAAAGTCTGACACGAACTCGACGCGGTTCTCCTTACGCGACGCATCGAACAGGTGGTCATACATCGCCGCTATAGGAATCAGCTGCTGGCTCATTTGCATCAGACGGTACAGGTTAGGCTGGAATTCAAATATACCATATATTAGACACCTGCTATGACCCTGAAAGGTATAAATAGTTATAAACTGCACAAATGGCAGACTAGGCAAGGTCGCAATCTGACACGGGATAATTTTTTGTGTTAACCACAAATGAGTTTTTTTATAAACATTGCTCCCGCATTGATATAAATCCTACACCGCAGCTGTCTTAACAAGCATTCAGTCCACGAACACGAAGAACAGCCGGACTCAGAACTACCATAAATGGATCACACAAATCCATGTTCAGTGTGGCATTCGAACCCGCAACACTTACCGCAGAGGCAGTGGCGAGGCGACCACTTTCACCTCTAAGCCAGATGGCTACACTACTACACCGCATAGGTATGCGGTGTAGTATGGTGTACTTTAATATTCTACCACATACATACAACTCTATCTAGTCCAAACTAAGCAGAGCTTGTACTATGGGTACTAGACAATGGATAAACATACATATATACTTTTTTTTTGTAAATACTTACATAGTATACATAGAAACACCCAGACCAAGACAATCATCCATATTCATGCACACAAATGTTTGACTTGTGCGGAAATCGAACTTGCGACCTCAGGCGTGGCAGTCGGTTACACTAACCACTACGCCATCGAGGCCGACGACTGTATGTCAGTGAACTGTATGCTTTTAAAGTCCCTACTGAGGGAAGGCTTGATTCTTAATGCAAGTGATATTTCACAAAAAGAAACGAAATACCAGAAAGGCCCAGCGTACCTTACTAAAACTATGACTGAATGAAGGCGCAATGCTTTAATTTGCCGTCTCGCCATAATTCTGCGCCAAATATTGTGGTTACAAACCCCACACGAGACACATTTTTATGTGGCTATTGTTTCAATACCTACATAAAATGCCGCAATACAAGAATAATTTCTCACTCCAATATAGTCAATGTCAAAAAATAAATGGTTTGTATATTTATTATACGTTTAATTATTGATTTAGTGCAACCGTAAGCAGATTGTATTAATTACCTATAGCAAAAAAATCTGAAAGTATAGCTTTTAATTTAGATTCTTATGAATACCAAAAACGGAGTCAATAGATTTTCATAAATTTCACGAATACATAATACAACACACACAACAACAAAAACACGACACAACCTCGTTCCATAAGTGTAGACAGAGTATATTACAATTTACACCTATATTTTTGCTAACTATGATTTCAGGTCTCAAGTAATATGGGAGGCGGGCCTAAAAGCCGTCTACCAAACACAGTAGCAGACTGTGTTGTTACTAAAATTTCTTGACGGAAAACCCAAGAACTCTTTCTCTGATCCGGGCAATCCCGAAATAAACCCGAGACAAAAAGTAAAAACAGTTACATTCACCACCGCAATCAAAAATCTTATTAAATAGATAAATTAATACATGCATATGAAGCAAGGATTAGGGTATGACGTACAATACGGCCGCGTCATATAGTTTTCCGTATGCGCATAAAGTCCTTGGTAAGATGCAGCTGAGTCAAAAATAGCCAAGACATTTGCATTAAATTAAAAAAGAATTTTATATTTGTATTTAATTATTCCAAATTCCTTTGTAACTGTTACATATATGAATATTAAACTCTCAATCATTTTGATTAGATAGTTTATTATAGTATATATTATATAGTGGATCGATTGTTTAACATGAACAATGTAATAAAGCCTAGTGACCGTTGGAATGCCACTCACAGGTCTCGAGTTTCATCCCAAGACACGCACCTTTTATTTTCAAAGTTATATGTCTATTGAATGGTTCATTATCGCTCACTTTCACGGTGAAAGAAAACATAGCAGTGAAGCCTGCATATCTAAGAGTTCTCCATATTATTTACGGGGCTATGATATAGGAAGTCTGCCAATTCGCGATGGACCAGCGTCGTGGTCTATGGTCTTTTTGACAATTTTTTTTAATTACTTGTTTCTTTACATTGGTAACATATCTATTACAGTTTTATACTCGCCAAACGTAATTGTTTAACGGCGAGACGCGCTCTTAAATCTACATGGCTGATTAGAAGCTTCTGCTTAATAGTGGGGTCGTTTATACAGGTTGTCCGGTAATTAATGGATAACCTGGAAATGTCTTATAGTGGAACTGATGACCGTTCAGAAAAAAAAAAGAAAAAAAAATCTATCCTAACTACTACCTGAGATATGTGTTTTTTTTTTAATTACCATGTATAACTTTCTTGTATACTACGACCATAAATTAATGAAATCCATCGGTTTTTTGTTGTTTTAAATTATTATTAAACACTAATAATGCTAATAGATAGACAGTCAAAAGTATGCTATGCTAATATAGCTTGCACCTTTTAATATATAAATATATTATTTTTTTGTCTAAACGGCCTTCGGTTCTACTATAAGACATTTCAAGGTTATCCATTAATTACCGGACACCTTGTATATAGCTAATATTATAATTATTATGTAATCAGGAATTTGTTATATACGTATGTATATATAATAATATCAGTCCAGTATTAAACTGTCCCACTGCTGGGCACGGGCCTGTTTTCTTTGTGTTTTGTAACGAATATTTAAAATTCGCTAAATGACACTATAATTTAATATATTATAAATATAATTTATTACGGCGAAATACGTTCATTTTGCTTACCTTAAATCCATGTAAGTCTTGAGACAACGTAGACAGATTCAAATCGTGTATTATAACGATCAGTCCTCCTGTGGTACACATGACCATCTGTCTTGCGTCAGGGGACAGCCGGCATCGCATCAGACTTGAAGTATGAAACACTCTTTGGTATAGCAGGTTGCATTCTGTATAGGAATTGATGTCCCACGTATATATGCTGCCGTCTAGTCCCGATGTGACCAACAACTTGTCCTTAACTGAGAATTCTATGTTCTTCACCCACTTAGAATGGCCTAAAAGCAGTCGGATTTTCTTCTTGAGGTTTCGGACGTCCCATAAAGCGATGGTTGTGTCGTCTGAACACGTCGCGAACATACGCCCGTCTAGGAACCTGTAGAGAACATATTTGTTAGTATTGACAGTAGCGTTTACTTGGTTGTTCTTATGGTTTATGATTGCGTGCAGCGGTCACGTCTTAGGTCGGATATATTAGGTCTTTTGTTAGGAAATTCACTGTTACAGGTGTGACAATTCCTTAAAAAGCAACTCTCGCACTAGGAGTATTTCCTATGTTGCGGGAGACTTAACAAAAATAAAACAACGGACTCAAAAAACACTCAGTCCAACAATTTGTTGATCACACAAAATTTTGCCCCGTGTCGGGATCAAACCCGCAACACTCGGTGTGGCAGCAGTGGCGAGGCGACCACTTAAACCGCTACGCCAACGGTGCACTCATGTATGTGTGTATAATCTATTAAAAAAATCATTACATCTTTAAGGCCTGTCAGATTTTGTGCGGTTTCAGATTAACGTAAGTCTATGTATGTATGCAAGAGAGCAGCGATAGCTCAGTGGGGAGAGCAACAGACTGCAATGCAGAGGGTCTCAGGTTCGAACCCACGTCGCGCACCTCTGACTTTCGGAAGTTATATGACTTTTCGAAATTATGTGCGTATTGATTGACAATTATCGCCTGCTCCGTGCCTCGGAGAGCACGTTAAGCCGTCAATCCCGGCTTCCATCAACATCTATGGCATTCGTTATTGGGGAAGTCGACACAAAAGAACCCACTGGGTGTCGAAGTGCCGCCGGTCTGTACTGACTGGCCCCACACAAGATAAAATAAGATGTATGTATGCAAGAGTAGCACCAAGTTTATTGGGACCACGCATGTACCTGAAAACGTATTTCTGTAAACGCAACGCAAGTTGTTGACCATTAAGGATAGACAAATGTTGTAGCGCTAAAATTCTGTATTGATATTGATGTAGTCAGATACGCTGAAACCATGGATAAACTTAACTCGTGAGTTAGCCGGAAACCAGAATGTGAACAATGAAAAATTTATTAGATATGTCCCAGACATAAAAGTTTGTTTCAAGCGTTACCCAATAGATTAAATAGTTAAAGATTACAGTTCATTATAAATGTTATGAAACATTCGGATTGCGGCCTGCTTGCGCGATAGATAATTGACGACACGGCATATAGTTGTGGTCAGCTTGTAACTGCCCATTTACTTTTAAGAACATTTAAAATCTAGCCAAGAGCATGTCGGACTATGCATAAGGTAAACACTCATATTTTGTTTCACTACAGAATTCGTTTTGAATTAACTACGTATTAAGTTGGTCAGCTTTGTTCGTGACCCAGCTAATCTTAGATAGTAATGACACGAGTTTATTGTGTGCTAACACATTAAACGTTGTATAAGTATAGTCGTTTATTAATGTATGTTTTTAGATTATGATTTGCACGGTATAAAATACTGTTCATAATTCAGGCTTGTATATTTCTGGAACAAGCGAGGCGCTACTTGACCTAACTACGAATGTTGTAATGGTATTGAGCAGGGCGTGTTGATACAAAAGTAACACTCTGTGAGAAAATATATTTTTGTTTAGTAACATTGATTAAAATACTTGTTTGCTATCAAATTAAGCCTGCTAAACACAAATATATTAATTAACTTCATGTAACACGTACCATTTTTAAGTTATAATAAATGTAAGTTTCTTGAATGAATAAAGGCGTGTGTAAGTTTGAAATGAAATCTAAACATGTTTATTTACCAGTGTTTAAATTTTAATACATAAATAGTAATACTATATACTCTTACATATATTGTGAACAAAAATAGTGCAGGTATATACAAATTATTAAAAAAATGCCACATTTTGTGACAGAATATGATAAAAAATTAGCATTTTCTTTGTGAACTGTAGAAACCTCCTTAATGACCAACCAACAGTAATTCGCTGACATTTTGGCATTCTATCTTCCTTGGTAATGTTCTTGTAACCGTTTAATATCCTAATGAAATCATTCAACTTGTTCATCACTCATCATTCCTAGATTAGGAGGGCAAAATTCGAAACGACAAGGCAAGAAATGTACCTATTTAAAAAAAATGTGTTCCTATTGCTTCATATTGTTTGACAAGACGCACTCTGACTGACTAAAATGTCAGCATTCTCAACTGTAAGACTGCCTAAAAACTATCGTATTACCTCCTTCAGAGTCCACCAAGACGCAAGTTCTTGCTCGCTAAGATTTTCGTTGAATCTCACCACTGTGAGGAATTGGTTTAGATACTGAAGCTACATTTGGATACTCTATTTAACTCTTGATATTCCTCTGGTACAAGTCAAACTAAAATAGCATTTTACCGTGATGATTTACTATATTTAAGTCATAAAAACGGAGTTACCTTTAAACCAGTCATATAAAAACGACGTAGCACGAAATGCATAATAATTCAGGATCCATTTTTTTATTTGCACCATTAAATGACCAAAATAACACGAATACGCTTGCTTTAACTTGTCAGTTTGTACTCTTCCCTGAGATTTTATTTTACCCCAAACATAAAAAAACAACAGTTGAGTAGTTGATGCATTTATGATGCTCTTTTTCTCAACAATGTATAAAATCTTAGAAAAGTATATAATATTGTAACGCCACCAGTCTAAAAGTTAGGTACTTACATAAGAAACACTTTTAAGAATGCTTCTAATTATTTAAATAAATGTGAAGTCAATTTTGTTCGTACCGTGTTATTAACGACGTACGAAACGAACGAACGTAACGAATTTAATATAGATACTAATATAACTTTAAAACGTGACGTGTTAGACACCCATATCAGTCAGCAATTTTGATTCTGATGGAATAAGTCATTCAATACACGTTATATTATTTATGTTAGAAAAATTGTGTCGAACAGTGTTATGGATGGACAGAATCAGATTAGGCGTTACTTGACGAAAGTAAAATAATTGGGCAGAGAAGCACACACACACCCACGCACTCTCGGATTGCTCACCCTAACTATTGCAATAGAAAAAGATTGACGATACCGAACTCGTCTGATTAAAGACGTCTTAAGATCCAGGCGTAGTCCAACTCGCAGTACATAGATATGCATATTTTGAGTTGTGTTAAGAGTTTGGAGTAACCATGCCATAGTCTACTAACTAGAACCGTAAAGTAGCTTAGAAAGAGGTTACGAGCTTATTAAAATGATAACGCATGTAAAAAATATATACATTTGAAATGTAATGCTTTGACGTCATTTCCTTGTATTTAAATCGACTATTGATTTTATTGAATTGAAATTGACATTTATGAATTTACCTACGTCAACATTATTACAAATGCATAATGGTTTGTTTACAAACATTCTACTACGGGTTTGGCCGGAAAATAGGAAGAGTTTGAATAAATGCGTACCGGTCATGCATTTCACGTAATATATTTTAAGTACTTTTAGTTTTTGTGTGCCACAAGACAGTCGACGGGGATGGGGCTGACGTAAACCAAGATGGCGGGATAACTCTGACGTATTCGGAAGGCATTGGCAGGAGGTAATTAAGTACAAAGTAATTTGAAGAATTTTTGGAATAAGGCCAAAGGACATGCTTCTGCCCAGCGGTGAGACATAACAAAAGGCTAACGGCAAATCACTTATGCTGTTTGTTACACAATCAAGCGTAAGATGTAGAAATTATTTCCATGAATCTTGGCACACACGTAGATTTGGATCTTAACATCTCTCAGGACATGGTCTCTCTGTATACCAAGAATTATCCAATGATTTAACAAATTAGTACAATACATGTCCTGATTTGAGAGCCCGTGGACTTACACTGAATGTTAACCTGGCCTTTCACCAGACTGAAATCCATCTTGTTACTTCTATTTTTAATTTCACATTTAATAGGAGGTTTTGAAGTTTAAATTAACATTTAATCTTTTCGACGACATACATTCAGATAGATATTTTTAAAATCCATCTACTAGTTCTAGAGATCAGCACGTTCAAACAAAAAACAACCTTTTTAGCTTTATTATATTACTATAGATTCATGTTGGGATATATCAGTAGCAAAATTATTGTTGCACATGTAGGACAGCTTGTTAGAAGCTGTATTAGGAGACTAGCAGCTGACCTTGGCATACTTGCGATAGTCTCATAATATCCACGAGTTTACCTCGGCACCATGTTATGCGAGGTGAAATGTATTACTATTTTAAGTAATAGTATTAGCGTGGAATGTACACGTCTTACTGTTAGAGGCAGCGCCTATACAGGGTGTGGCGTAAATAATGGATAACCCTGAAACTGTCGACTGGCCAGATTATCATCTGTCATTTACCTCACTTATATATAAGCACCAATATGTACCATAGTATTACTGCATACATTTTGCAGAGAGCTTAATTTCGTAGCCTAAATTTTCTTTGGTTTCCTCACTAAGCAAGCCTGTATCGATGCAACCTTGCATTGCATGAGAATAATTTTATTATAGAACTTATTTAAAACAATGAAATAATATAAAACAAATAAGAGTAAAATATTGGTATATGTTGTTAGAATGTATTAATCTTTAACTTTAATTTCGTCCGAGGTCCGAGGCCCGTCCCGTAACTCGTAACGTGATGCTTTAACTACGTAAACTAATATTATAAAGCTGAAGAGTTTGTTTGTTTGGTTGAACGCGCTAATCTCAGGTACTACTGGACCGAATTGCAAAATTTTTTTGTGTTAGATAGCTCATTTATCGAGGAAGGCTATAGGCTATATAACATCACGCTACGATCCACTAGGACCGCGCAGTAACTATAAACGCGGGTGAAACCGCGGGCACAGCTAGTAGGCTATATAGCAGCGAGCTACGGGAGCAGAACAGTAATCATAACGTCGTAAACCGCGATGGACATAGTGCTATAATAAAACAGTAGTGGTCAACAGTTTTACTTCAACATCTAGAAAAAGTATGTTTGGCTGTCTGAATGTTTGAACTCTGAGAACTTGATAATGGCTGGACGAATTTTGATTAAACATATAACAGCTGCTTCTTTAAGTTAAAAACTGAGGCTTTTTATATCTTAATCAATTGAATACAGAGATCACGGATGGCGCAGTGAATTAAGTAGTCGCGTCGCCACCGCCACTGCGCCAAGTGTTGTGTGTTCGAATCCCACACGGGACAAAACTTTGTTTGATCAACAAATAGTTGTTCCGAGTCTGGGTGTTCTTTGTGTCCATTATTTAAATGTTTGTAAAGTCCCTCGCGACACATGATTTATTCCTAGAATGGGAGTTGTTAACACGCTTTTATTAGCTTGGTATAACTTGGTATAACAAATAGGTCAAGAAGCAGCAGATTCGTTCGCTAAATATTTTAGTTCAGTGTTCCATGATGCTTCGCCGTTGTTAGATGTGAGGGTAACTGAGGAAGAGGCTAACCGTTTAGGCTGCCTGCCTGTATCTACAGTGTCTATTGATCAAGTTACACTTACTGAGCTTAGGTATGCAGTAAGACGACTTAAAGCATCAACAGCTTGTGGTCCTGACAATATACCTGCCTTCTTAATAAAAGATTGCTTCTCAGCCTTAGAAGTGCCGCTACTACACGTCTATAATCTTTCACTAAGACAATGTTTATATCCTAGTAAGTGGAAAGTGTCCAGGATCACGCCAATACCTAAATGTGGGTCGTCCACAGACATAACAAACTATAGACCTATTGCTGTATTGTGGGTATTTAGAAAGATATTTGAATCAATTCTTAATTATACAATTCACAAAATCAAAGGACAATTAAGTGATTGCCAGCATGGATTTCGTCCTGGGCGCTCCACGTTGACCAATCATATAGAATTTGTTGATTATATTAGTACTAGGGTTAAGTCTGGCTGTCAAGTAGATGCCGCATACTTTGATTTTCAGAAGGCCTTCGATCTAGTAGACAATGATGTGCTATTAAACAAATTTTCGGTACTGGGATTCTCAACTTCACTCTTAAAATTTATGGCCCATTACCTAAAAGATCGAAAACAGTTCGTTAAGGCATAAGGATATAAGTCTAAAGAGTTTTATACCCGATCAGGGGTAAGTCAAGGTAGTACCCTAGGTCCTTTGCAATTCTTAATAATGATTAATGATTTACCTAATGTTATTTCTCAAGCAAAATGCCTTATGTTTGCAGATGATCTAAAACTGTACCTTTCTGTAAACGACGCCAATGACTGTGTAGTCTTACAACATGACATTGACGCTGTAATTGAGTGGAGTATTAGAAATAAGCTACCATTAAATAAATCTAAATGTAAAACAATCACCTTTTCTCGATCCCGTAATCCAATTATGAATATGTATAATCTTGATGACACACCTATGGAACGTATATGCTCAATTAAGGATTTGGGTGTTATAATGGACAGCAAATTAGATTTTCATGGCCACATAATCCAAACTTGCAAAGACGCTAATAAATGCCTTGGTTTCATTATTAGAATATCGTCACAATTTAAGAACTTTCAAGCTGTACAACAGTTATATAATGCATATGTCCGTAGTAAATTAGAATATAATGCAATACTTTGGAGCCCTAAAGAGTCATTGTATAATATTATGCTAGAAAAAATTCAACGTAAATTCTGTAGATATCTATATAAACGTCAATACGGTTACTACTCTTTTCTATATCCCTCCATGTTTGTGTCTGGAATGGTAGGTTATGATACACTTCAACTTAGGCGGAAATCCACACATATGCTGAATTATTGTCTGATATTAGCGGATAAAGTAGATAGCCCTGTTGTACGAGAATCGATACATTTCTACGTTCCCGACCAATATATGCGTGGTGTGGGAAGACGACAGCATAGACTCCTAAGCTATCCACCTATGTGGCGCTCTCCACAAGCTGAGAACAGCCCCACGGCTAGAGCAATTCGACTTATTAACGAGTTCCTTCAATATAGTCCAGATGCAGACATATTTTTTGACACCCGGAATGTAATATTAAAACATATTTATATTTACCTATGTAAAATGTAATATCATAGTTCCTACATAGAGGTTATTTTTGTTTTTATTTTTATCTTATTTCCTTTTTGTTAGTCTAAGATCCTGTTAACATTGTAGTACTATATAATTTATTTTAGTATAGTTAGCATAGATATAAGTGATTTGGTGTACCTATACTGTAAGGTTATATTTTTATGAATAAATGAATAATGAATAACGGAATCTTTGAACGTGATTTCACCCCTTTCACACCGATGCCGCGATGGATTGATTTGAAACTATGCACACTTATCGAGGAACGATGACAATACAATAATTTAGAAAAAAGATAATTAAATATGAATAAATAATAGTAGTAATCAGTGGGGAGACCTACAGACTGCAATGCAGAGGGTCTCGGGTTCGAACCCATGTCGCGCACCTCTGACTTTCGGCAGGTATATGACTTTTCGAAATTATGTGCGTATTGATTGACAATTATCGCCTGCTCCGTGCCTCGGAGAGCACGTTAGTTAAGCCGTCGGTCCCGGCTGCCATGAACATTTACGGCAGTCGTTATTGGGAAGTCAGAGCCCTCTAATATCCTGACACTGGTCTAGCCTTAGGATATCGTTAGCCTTCGGGTTGCGGAGGTCAGATGGCAGTCGTTTTAAAACTAGAAAATAATTCGATTATTTTATTATCAAAATATCTTAGAAAGCACCCTACGCGTTTTTACATTAAAATTATTAAATTAGTTTCTACTTTTTAAAGTGTGTTTTTTAGTATTTTAATTTAGAAAAGAAAATAATAGTGAGTGAAACGCAGCTTAACCTCTCTATTATACGTAGTTCCATACAAAGCAGAGGTCATGATCAATTGGTTAACTAACTTTGCAGTTATGTTAGCGTGCGATCAGGAGGTTCAGGGCTCGATTCTTGCGTTGGGCAGTGTTATTGGGTATTTAAATATGTTTTTTTTAAGTATCACGCAATATGACAAATACATAATATCATCCCCATGTCCCGAAAGTGAAGACAGGGGTGTATTGCAACAACATATCGCCAGCTGTTAGGAACCACGACATAGTTGTGCAACCTATTGCTGTTTCACAGATGACGTGCTGCTACTGAGACATACATACATAGATTCACACCTGTTTCCCAGAGGGGTAGGCAGAGACTACGGATTTCCATTTGTTACGATTCTGACGCACTTCTATGGTATGGTTGATTTTCTACTGAGACGTAATAGAAAAACCCAATATAACTTTCCAATACCAGGTAATCTGACCCGAGACCTCACGTACGACAGTCGCATTCATTAACTAACTAATGCGCCATCAAGGTAAAACTTAATAATAATCAAACATCTGCCGCATCATTATGGCAACGCTGGTCTCTGAATACACACGCTAACTAATATTATAAAAAGGAAATAATAGTATTTTGTATGTTTGTATTTTCATTTGTCTATACTAATATAATAAAGAGGATAGATTTGAATTTTTGTTTGTTCGTTTGTTAATACTGAAATTATATTTAATTGGCGATTTAAAAGAGTGGACGTGAGTTTCTTGCAGGTTTCTTCTCATAGGCTCAATCCTTTGCCTGAACCTAGCAACTAACTAAATGTAGCTTCAGTAACTTAGTAAACTCACTAACCTATATATTTTGACGTTCATAAGTGTTACTTTGTGACCTAAATGAATAAATGATTTTGACTTTGACTATGTGTCTGTCTATGAATACGTCGATGGGCTCGACTCCTAACACGTGGGATCAATCACGTCATATTTATCTACATACTAGCTATACCTCGGGAACAGTACTACTTTTCTCGATGAAAGGTACCCTATCTCTTCTTCTCTACCCTGACAACGTATAAATTCTTTCACCGTTAGATAGAGGTATATTATTACCGAGTAACAAAGGCATATTACATTTTAAAAATAACTGTTACTAATCTAACCTAGGTACTTTTAGGCGAGCGAAGCAGCGGGCAAAAGCTAGTAAGGAATAAACTCGAAGTCCACAAGACAGATTTAAAAATTCTTTTGCTATATAAATGGTACTTTATTCAGAAACAACAAAAACTATATTACATCACGGTACGAGCAACGGTAATAGAGTAGGCTATGTATATTATGTAGTTTCTTTGTTTTTTGTTTGTTGGGTTGATCGCAGGAACTACTGGTTCGAATTAAAGAAATATTTAAGTGTTGGATAGCCAATTTATTGAGAAGGCTACAGGCTATATAACATCACGCTAGGACCAATAGGAGCGGAGTATCGATACAGCGGAGTAGGGAAAATTCTGTTATGTGAAGCAAACGAAGTTGCACGGGTCAGTTAGTTACTAATAAGATGACAAGGCTAAAGATATTGTTTTTTGTTTGTAAACACCAATTTATGGAACTACCTTTTAACATTTGATAGACCAATCCGGAATTAGGTTCTATAACATCATGGTTTGAGCCACAGGAACAAAGCAATAATCATTAACGTGGGTGTAATCGCGTGAGACGGTTTGAATAAAACCAGCCAGTGATCTCTTTGTACGCAGAGCTGATGTTGTATGAGTAACCACACCTTTACGTCGGCCATTAGGTAACGGGTAACAGCCGAATAGTCAGACTAAGTGCGAAAATACATGTCCAACTAATTAACTAAATTACTAAAGTTGCAGACAGCATCCAGATTTACATTAATTCCTAAATCGACGTACGAAATCCGAAGTTTAGACACAATAATTTTGCCACAATTTCTAAATACAGTTATATTCACCCATTAATATGTGAACATAGTTCCGATACAAAAATAAATCAGTAGTCCAAATGTCCAAACATTTTAGCGCAATAACGAAAGCACGATTATGCGCCCACTTACGCAATACTCGATATATTCGTATGTCGACTAGAACAAACAACTTAACATACTTTCTCAAAGTAATGTGTTGAGGCAGGTTAAGGCTGTACGCATACATAAAACTATCGTCACAACTTATATAATTACGTATGTAAATATAGACGGCGAGTCCATACATAAGCGTTGCACGTGATTATGAGACTATCGCGCGAATGTGCGATGCGATAAATCCCACGGTGCACACATTTTTGTCTAATAATAATAATAATATTCTACTACATACACACAACACCATCTAGCCCAAACTAAGTAGAGCTTGTATTATGGGTACTAGACAATGGATAAACATACATATATACTTGTTTTTTTGTAAGTACATACATATTATACATAGAAACACCCAGACCAAGACAAACATCCATGTTCATGCACACAAATGTTTGACTTGTGCGGGAATTGAACCGAAAAAAATAGATGTATGTATGTCGAAATAAAGTGGTGAATGACTTTGAAAATTGGTTAATTCCCTATTTTTATTAGGCATTTCGGCTTGACTCAGCAATATTACGTTTTTCTGGATGAAAGGTACCATATTATGTCCTTTTCTCTACCCCTGAAAGCGTAACGAACAAACTAACAAATTCACGTTCGCTTTTATGTTAGTTAAGGATATATATTTTAGGTAAAAATATCTACTTCGTGAGATTTAGCCCCCAACATATTCATGCGATGTAAAAAGTTGGTTGTCCTAATAAGATGGTCACATCATATGATCTCGCGAGTCATTGAGTATGGTACGATGAGATATATCACGCGAACATTAGTTAGCGCAGCTGTGGTGAATGCTACTGATGCTTCGCATAAGAGGTCTCTGGTTCAATTCCAGGGTCGGGCCTACAAAACGTTATTAGGATTTTGTTTAAAGAAATTCTCAATGGCTACTTGGAGTTACAAAGTTGGCGGTGATGCACACCCTAATCAATGCCTCGTAAAGCACGTAATGCCGTTGATTTTGTGCCTGATCACTATCCGGTTGTGTCGGGTTGCCGTTCTATTGAACTGGGAGAATGCACGTGTGCACGCACTTGTGCATTACAATATCCTATGCGCTAATGGCTTGACCTTGAAGAGTAAATAGTATTTCATGATACGCGAGCAATGACATATCTAGGTTATTTCCTAACACCTAAATAGCGATGAACTACATATAATACCTAACATCCTGAGATGCGCACTTGACAATTCTGAAGTGGGCACAGCTTACCCAACTCTCACGTATATTATGTCATGGAGGCAAGTGAATTAGGGCACAGTTAAGACCTGTATGTTTCGCGCTAACGTGCGATGGTCATCTTATCGTTTTTTATTAGAGAAGCCAACGTCATGGTCACGTTCTACGTATTCTGCGGATATTACGCTATTTGAGAGTATGAATAAAATTTACTTATAGATTTTAAAAGCAATTTTGCACTAATATGTATATATCTTTTTTAATCAATTAATCATAAAAGGCCAAATAAAATGAATTTATTTTTAATTGGATCTACGTCATCGTAAACGTTTTTGATGATTAATTATTATTATACTAATTAACTTAATTTATAGTGACGTCACACGTTTGTAAACATTTTTCTCATAGCTTGCTCTCTAATGTTGATTTACAAACGCGTGACGTCACTCATCTATTCTACTCCATATTGCCGGAGCAAGCGTTTTGACAGTAAATAAACAGTGTAATAACATATTTTATGAAATATGTACTTAAAATTTCAAACCACGGATGCAGAGAAATTCCTGGCTCGGCACAATAATTGTTCCAAGCCAGGGTTTTCAGGCTGGGCTACACAATTATTTCGAAACGAGATCCTTGCTCGGCGCTATGGTAGTGGCGAGGCACCCACTTAAACCAGTTTCAGTATCTATCTATTAGTGCTATTGTGTAGTTTCACATGCACTAACGCACCGCATACACGACTATTAGTAATCTATACTCATATTATAAAGCTGAAGAGTTTGTTTGTTTGCTTGAACGCGCTAATCTCAGGAACTACTGGTTCGAATTGAATAATTCTTTTAGTGTTAGTTAGCCCATTTATCGAGGAAGGCTATAGGCTATATAACATTACGCTACGACCAATGAAAAATGAAAAATGTTGCAAAAACGGGAAAATTCTCTTATGTGAAGCAGACAAAGTTGCGCGAGTCAGCTAGTACGAGTCCACCACGCTGGCCCAGTGCGGGTTGGCAGACTTCACATATCTTCCAGAACATTTTCAATTGCAACTCTCAGATATGCAGGTTTCTTCATGATGTTTTCTTCACCGTTAAAGCGAGCGATAATTTACTATTTAATACGCATATAACTTCGAAAAGTCAGAGATGCGCGCATTGGGTTCGAACTCGAGACCTCTGCGTGGCAGTCCAACGGTTTCCCACTAAACTCGTAGTAGTATGAATTTCTATAAACCAAGCGATGATGCGTGTTCAAACCTGTATTTTATAAATCAGTATCATTCGCCGGTGATTTCGTCTGCGTGGATTATAGTTCGTCCGTGACGTTGTACGTACGTTGTTGTTGTTATATTTTAAACTCAAGCTATCATATTATCGAAACCGCATCAAATCTGTTAAATAGTTTTCGCGTAGCACCAAAACAAATAGACGAATAGAGAAAATCTACAAACCATTGTTTTTTATTTGTCGCATGCGCAGTCAACCCAAAGCAACTTCTCTACCATATTATATCCAATATACAGACAAAATCCCGTTATATATCAGAATAGTAACAATCGTTTTTCGACACGTACCATTGCGATCGCTCCGCGTTTGTGTTACCGTTGATTGTTTCAATGTTCATTATCTTAAGTTTACCCGCATTATTGTTATATCACATTATGCTCTGAATTTAAAAAGTTTTATTTTAGGTACTATGTCCAATATACCCTCAATACATATTAATATCAAAATTAAATAACGTCGCTCCGGTATTTGTCTGGCTGAAAACATTCCAATTAATTATGTTAATCTTGTGTTTGAATGTATATTCTTATGAGAAATAAATGTCTTGAACCTAAACCTAAAATATAATAGCGGTTTGGGTGTCGAATCCACATCGCTCCTCCGAAGTAAAATACTGATGAGAGCATAAAATAACTATCAATAAATTTTGAGTGTCGGATGGAAAAGCACCATAGCCATAACCTTATTTTATACTACTAAAATGCATAAAACCATACGAGTGCTTGATGGTAAACGGTCACCATAGTCTATGATCGATTGCGATATGCCATGAGCATCAGTCGCGTGTTGGCGATCATAGAAAAATTGTATTAAAGGCAGGATGAAAATAAATAAATAGGGCAGGCCATTATCTTATCCAAGGTTATTTTCCAGAGGGTTCGTCTTCTAAATAATGGTGCCCTATACCTACAAACCAAGACTCTTGAGTTGAACCTTATATCCTGGGATGAGCACCAGACGATTCGGTATCTGGTTCTGATTCTTGGTCCCCTTTTATACACCAATCCAATGAGGGATAGGCATGTAACTGTGCTTTGGCTTCGCTTCGGAGTTACCGACCGCAGGCGCTTCTCCAGATGCGCCCTAAATACCGCCTACGTCCCGTTTTCTCGCATAAAACAAAAATGCACTTACCCAAGTAAAAAATTTGAAAAAGATAAGTATTTAACCCTGCGGCATTCTTATTTGCCGGACGAAAAACAGTATTATTAGTCCTATGCAGGTGTTCTGTAAGAGGGTGTTTACCCAGGCAAAGCAGCTCCTTCGTACCGTTATTTAAATAATTAGCTTTATCACTTACTGCAAAGATGTAGGTATGTATGTTAATAACATTACATCACAGCAATTCTAGGTTTAGATGGCTTACGAATGTACCTACGCCGATAATTTGTGATATGTTCTTCATTATGCGGCAAAATTTCTGTATTGCTATTCTGCTGCGTTAATGATTGGGTAACAAATGAGTGAACGTGGTCTACCGGACACGCTGCTTGCTCCTATTTCTAAATAATTTATAAATTTTGTATGAAAACCTTAAGGCGAGGATTTCCCAAAATACAGTGTTATCTAGCGTACTTAAACGCGTTTTATTTGTAAATAACATATATTTAAATTCTGAAAAAAATATATGTTATTTTACAGCGTTAGATCTTTATTTGTCGGGCATTCGAAACACGATTACTGACATTATATAAGATCGAAAAAAATCGCGAAGATAGGTCTGATTTAAGAATTTTTCGTGTTTTATTTGAGTTATATTGGGATTTGAATTTTCAAAAATATACCAATAGAAAAGTCATGTAAAAACGGTTATTTGTCGGGCATCACAATATGAATTATAAAACATACAGAAATATAATACCGAAAATATGTGATTTCCTACTGCCTACGCGCTCTCTCCCGCATCGTTCACTGTTCAGTCCCGAGCGGGATGTTATGAAGACAGGACGTATCGCTAGTTTGCAGAGCGCACCGCAGAATTACGAATAATTTTATCGTCAGTTACGAATGTCATCACAAGTTATTGATAAATATATTGTTTAGTTTGTTAATAGGTATTGTACATTTTTAGTAATAAGAGTGTATATAATTAGCGTAGTTTTTAAAATATCGTTTTGATTATTGGACAAGATAAATGACTTGATAACAAGAGCATAGTTAGGTACCAGTGCTTTAGAACATTATTATTGATTTGTTGTGATTTGTGGATGACGAGTGTAGAAATGGGCAATAAAAATAAAAGAAAATCAAGGTTGTCATCTTTAGCCTTACGTAGGCTAAACAAATGTAAAAGGTAAGTTGCCTACCTATTATTTGAAAATAACTAAACACTATTTATCATATTTATATAGGACTTGAATCATTATTTTATAGCATTATTATTATATTAGGTAGGTATACGGGAATAAAAATGTGAGATGTGCCTAAAAGCAAATACGAGCAAATTTTATAGGTAAATAAAACTACCTATCTAAATAAATACAAATAATTTCCGCAGTTATACGTGCGTAGGGGTATTTATGGTTACTGCACCACCCTCGTGGGTCGTAGCGTGATGTTATTTGATATAACATTCCTAAACAAATAGGCTACAAAGGCAATAAAAATCTTAGAAATTGGCCTGCTTGTTCCTGAGACTAGTGCATTCAAAAAACACAAAATTTTCAGTTTTGGTATAGATAGGTATATGAATTTCCATATAAGTAATATTCAATAATCCTATTGACTATTACCACACTATTACTAAACACGGAATACGGTTTGATTGTTATATTTACGTAGTTTTCATGGACACCTAATAATATTATCGTATTGTCTATCACGCCTAGAAAGAATGCACTAGTGTCACAGTTTAGAAATGTTCGGTAAGTATATCAATTTGACTGACAAATAATAACGAAAACTAGAGTTTCTCATTGGTTGACGGAAAATAAGTGTTATGTTTTTAGATTTTATGTAGGTATTTATATTTTGTGCGTATGTATGTATGTATAATTTTGTTACCTTTTTCTCTATTACTTGCCGATGCCAGCGCCTAAATTCATTATTCGTTATTTGGATTACATATGCGTGCACGTGTGTCTGCATGAGTATATTGCTATAACTATTGCCCAGTAATATTAACTACGTTATTTTTTATTTTAGTGCAATGAGTTTGCAAGTACAAAAAGTTGATAGGAGTACACCTGCATTATTATTGGACGTCAAGTAAGTTTATATTCATAGATAATTTCTACTTCTTTGTTGTAATAGACTAAATTTAAAATGTATGTTGCAGTTTGATGGATAAGCCTGAGGAGGGTACTTTGAGCCTGTAAATTTGGATAACCCTATAAATGAGGAGTAAGTAACTGCCATAACATAGTATTAACAAACTAATTTTATACGGGATATTCGAATGCGTTTTTGCATGGAATCGAAGATGCATATCAGCAGCTGATATTTATTTTAATGTCGTACCGTCTACTCTCTCATCGCATTTCTAAAGTACGTCTTTTATTATTACAGTATAACTATGAACACTGTAACTGTACCAGGGTCTGCTTTATATGAAGGTGAACATAGAAATGTATCACATGAAAATACTTTTGAGTAAGTATAACTTTCGTGTTGCTTTTCTTCATTTGGGGAAGTCAAATTACAAAATAAAATAATATATTAATTTGTTTATAGAAATATGGAAGAAAATGAAAACTTTGCCATTGAGCATCAAAAGGAAGATTATCAACCTATCAGTGGAAGACGAATTGTGGATATAGCCTACATAATTTCGCAACTTCAAGAACGGACGCATCATATAGATTTATTTGATTGCAAAGTTGGATATTTTAAATTAATAGGTGAAAAAAGAATAGGGTTAATATCAAAATTCAAATTAGAGTGTTCTGTATGTCGTAATATAGTTTTAATTGACTCGGACAATAGCAGTTCAGAAAACCTAAACGTTAATGTTGCTGCAACCACTGGCATTGTGGCTGCTGGTGTGGGATATTCGCAATTCGAAGAGATGTTATCAGCTATAAATGTGCCTGTTTTTTCTCAAAAATATTTTAGTCACCTACAAAATAGTGTTTATGATACTTGGGAGAAAACAGCAGCAAACTGTATGGAAGACGCTGCAAACCGTGAAAAGGAGGCGGCTATTACTGAGGGTCGAGTAAAAAAAGGGTTGCCCATTATAGATGTACACGTTGATGGTGCTTGGGGATTGAGGTCATACGGTAATAATTATAGAGCAATGTCAGGAGTTGCAGCGATTATAGGTAGAAAATTCGGCGAGGTGTTATACATGGGGGTAAAAAACAAATACTGCATGATTTGTGCACGATCCCAAAAAAAAGGTGTTGATCCTAGGCAACACAAATGTTTTAAAAACTATACTGGACCTTCCAGTGCAATGGAAGGGGATATTATTGCTGAAGGATTTAAATCTTCCGTTGATATGTATGGTTTAATTTATGGGAGAATGATTGGAGATGGAGATTCCTCCACCTATAATAAAGTACTAGAAACAAAACCTTATGACCTATTTAATCATACTGTAGAAAAAATTGAGTGCAGGAACCATATTCTACGGAATTTTTGCAACAAAATGAGAGCCATTATTAAAGACACAAAGTATCCAATAAAACACCGAAAAACCCTTACAAACGAAAAAGTTATGAGCATGCGTAAATATATAGTAAAATCAATAAAATTTCATAATAATTCTAACAATGTTAAAAATGTTTCCATTAAGTTATTGCATAATGATATTACTAATTCAGTATCACATGCATATGGAGACCATAGGCTTTGTCACGATCACAATTGTTCTAAAAATAATTCTCCCAAAAATAATCAGCTAAAAGATATAAACACCTCAACTTTTCTATTCCGGGTCAATGCTATTATAGCTTCAGTAGCAGGTAAAGCTCGTAGTCTTATAGAAGATGTGGATACAAATATAGTTGAGCGTTTTAATAGTGTGATTGCTAAATTTATAGGCGGCAAGAGAATAAATTTTTCACTGAGACGAGGGTATCAAGGAAGATGTTCTGCGGCCGTAGTTTCATTTAACAGAGAAACTGCGATTTCTTCTGTTCAAAAAAATATCCTGGGGAGAAGTCCTCAGGGAAAAGTTAAAGAAATTGAGAAAAGAAGGATACTAAAACGAAAATACAATAGAGATCACCCTACAAAAAAAATTAGAAAATATGATTGCTCGGTGCATCAACATAACTACGGGCCTGCAAGTTCGGCTCCCGATATGAGTCCTGTAAAATTAAAAAGGGCAAAGGAAGACTTCTTTAACAATTTAAAAGTCCTGACAAATGATAAAGAGAGTATAGAAAGAAACACCATATTACAAAGGGATTGCAGTGATTGGATGGAATTAAGAAAAAAATTGATAACTGCTTCAAATTTTAGTAGTATTTGTAAAAGACGACGTTCGAATACTGCAACAATAGTTAAAAATATTCTTTACAAAAAAAATATAACCCATGTGTCATCAGTGGCTCATGGGATCGAAAACGAGAAGCAAGCAATTCAACAAATGGAGCGACAGGAAAAGATTATTATTGAACCCTGCGGGCTCTTCATTGACAAGAAATATCCCTTCATTGGTGCTACACCTGACGGTGTAGTCGGGGACGACATAATTGTTGAAGTAAAATGTCCAATTACGTCATTTAAAATAGGAATTGATGCAGCTATTAAAGCAAATAAAATTCAAATATTCAGATATGATAAAAAGAAACATACCAGGAGTATAAATAAAAACAGTAACTGGTATTACCAAATTCAACGTCAGTTGCATGTTACCCAAAGGAAGACCTGTATTTTTGGGATATGGTCTGGTGAAAATCACCCACTTTTAATTGTATATATTCATAGAGATGACGAATTTTGGTCAAAGCAAATGGAGACCAAAATAGTAAATTTTTACATGCAATGCCTTTTGCCAGAAATTGTCGACCCACGACAAAGTCGTGGTATGCCTTTAAGAGATATAATAATAAATTATGATAAAGAAAACCTATGTAATCATTATATCGGACAACCAGACCAGAGTACAGAATCGGAAACACATGTGCAGCCCGGTCCAAGTAAGCCAAGAACGTTAAATTTCAACCTAACCTAGTCTTCATTTGGACTAACAATGTGGTGGTGCGTTATTTTAATATGTATAACGCTTACATATAAGTAGATATTCCTATCTTACCGCCCTTCTAATAGAGGTTAACACTTGTATCCAGTTAAATTTTATCATTGACTGCGTTGTTAGATTGTAAGTGGTGTAAAATTTAAAGTACCTTAGAGATTTCATTGTTAAAATATAACAGTATTGAATAATTGTTGATTAAAAAGAGTGGCCATGAGTACCTTACCCGTTCTTATTATTGGTTCTGTACCGTTCTTTTGCTGAAAGTAGCAACGTAAATGTTAATTAATATTAATAATTGTAACTTAACACACAAGTGTTACTTTAATTTTGTAACCTAGTCGAATAATAAACCAAAATATACATCAATATCATGTTCCAGTTTTGTTTCTATTTATTTGAATAACTTGTTGTGCGTTGCTTTCACTCAGCCCCATTCTTTCCTTTTATCCTATCTTTAGTCCTTTTCCCTAAGGTTGACAACGAGCAAGCGATTCTCTCGTATTGCGAGCAATCATAGCTTACGCTAACCGCTCACCATCAGGCATGCTTGTTTACCACCTTGGTAGTATGGTACCTAGGTGGTCCAGCGGTAGTGTAAGCAACTGCGGATCATGAGGTCTTGGGTTCGATTCCCGGGTCGAGCAAAAAGTAATATTGGGTTTTTCTGTTAAGAATTATCCAATAGAAGCTCGGAGTCTGGATGTTGGCGGTGTTACACCCCCGTGCCTCAACAAGCACATTAAGCCGTTGGTGGTCCAGCGCCCAATCTCTCTCCGGTCGTGTCGGATATGCCGTCCCATCGGACTATAAGAGTGAGGGAATAGAGATTGCACTTGTGTCGGCACACACACTTGTGCACGATAGTAATGTCCTGCGCAGATAGCTAGTCTCCTTTGAAACTGGCTGTCGTGACCAAAATTCGGCTAAGTGGACATTATTTTTATTTTTTATTATTATTAGTGTTACAAAAATTATGCTGATAAGTTTAAAATAGTAATTATGCGAATACGTATCCTTCTTAACCGTCAAAATTAACAATAAAGATAATGTTCATAATATTACTGATTACATATTTTCTCTATAAACAACAGCGATTTTGGAAAACTACTTTCGAATTTCATAAAGATTTATTCAAAATAGAAACATTGCGAATTATTTATACTCGATAAGTAAGTTTATATTTCAATTGATAGACTGCTTGAATTTTCTATGCTATGGCGCGAAAATGTTATACCTACGTGCCGGCAGAGGCGTCGCGGTCGCGTGGTCACCGGCACTCGCGAGTAGTATAGCGCGCGACTCATCGTAATTATCGACGTTGGCGTACGCGCGAACTGGGGAAGCGGGAGGGCCTCAAAAGCTTTGAGCGCTCGGAAATCCTCGCCTTAAGCTATTTGGACTGCCGAAGTGAAACATACATTTAGTACTAAGTAATTTACTTTATATATCTAAGTAATTTAGTTGTGCTTGTATATATGTACATACTATCACCTCTGTCTTCGAAGGGGTAGGTAGACGACATAAAGGCATATTACGAATGCATTTCGCCAACTAAGTTTTATTATATGCTTTACCAGCGACCCGCCTCGGTTTCGTACGGGTAGTACAAAACCTTAACAAATTATACATTTAAATCTTCCTCATGAATCACTCTGTCTATTGGTGAAAACCGCATGAAAATCCGGTCAGTACTTTTTGAGTTTATCGCGAACAGACGCGGCGGGATCTTATCTTATCGATCTCGGGTTTTGTAATATGTACCTAGTAATAACGATTTTTGGAGCCCCTAACAGCGTGCATTTGTGGTTTAATTCTAAATACAAAAAGTATGAAATCTAAATACAAAAATATGAAGTATTCTTTTTTTCACTATCTAGGTGGATAACAAGCATTTGACCCGCAGAATGGTAAGCGGTATCGATAGTTGACGGTAACTTGCTTGTGCATCCTGCTATCCTTCAAAAAAGGAGTCTGTCTCAGTATGAGTAAAATCTCAAGAATTAGCTGATTATTCTACTCTCCCCATTTTGTATAATAATATCAGCCCTGTATTAAACTGCCCCAATGCTGGGCACGGGCCTCTTCTCATTGTAAGAAGGATTAGGCCACGGTGGCCTAGTGTGGGTTGGCAGACGTCACATAATATCTTCGAGAACATTATGGAGAATTCTCAGACATGCAGGTTTCCTCACGATATTTTCCTTCATGCCTAAAGCAAGCGATAATTAACTATTTAATACGCCAATAACTTAGAAAAGTCAGAGATGCGCGCCTTGGGATCAAACTCAAGACCTCTGCGTGGCAGTCCAACGTTTTCCCACTAGGCTAGCGCTGCTACTAACCTATTTTATAATGGTAACTTTATTTTACCAGATCCAAAAGCTCCAATCAAAACCATAAAATGTATATACACAATTATGAAGGATAAATTGCTTGGCTTTAAGGTTTGAATTGGAAATATATTGTATTTGTATTAATTCTAATACCCTACAGGAAATCCTCAAAATATTTTTTTACAATTCTATATTTAGTTTTAACATATAAATTTGATTCGATTTGATTGGTTTAAAAATATTTTAATTGGTTAGCATGTGATTTAATTGCTAATTAATGTATACAGGAAAAGCATATGTATTGTTAAAATTTTGCAGCTCTAATTTTAATAATTAGGTATGAAGACATTAGTATCATATTATAACAAAGAATATAAAAATTTTAACTATACTTTCTACTAAATTTGATTCAGTAAATAACTGCAGTAAAATATTTTTCTTTAGGTTAACTTATTTTAAGCATATATTTTTCCATTGAGAAATGTTTCCTTTAATATTTAATAGAGTGCAAGCATAACATTCTTTCATGTAAGTTCTACTTATAAGAATGAAGCCCTTTAATCTAATTTATTTATTTTCCATACACAACTATTACAGAATTTTTCCAATATGGTACTGTGGTCCTTATTATGTACTTTAATAATTTTATTTCTGGCATAACTCACTACAACATGGCTGCAGATTAAGCATATTATCTTATTGATAGTGTTACCATACCCCATGTACTATTAAAACACCCAAATATAATGTTTTAATGGTATACCATAGATTCAATACTATAGCACAAAATAACACTTGCCAATTCGGCAAAAAGGCATGAAATAATTTATTTGCCAATACGAAAAGCGACCATCCCACATAGAAAAATATATAAGATATGCCCTTTTAGAAATGGAAGATTGTTTTATAGAGGGAAGTTATGAGATATACTTACTTAACACAGTTGACACAGTCCGAATGTGCCCCGTTTACTGAGTGTATCTTCTCATGTGTAAGTGGATCAAATATCTGTATTGATTTCTTCTCACATGCGGCAACCAACAATGTCCTGAAAATAAAAAGAAGTTTTATTACTGTACACTATTAAAAAGGTGTTCTCATTTTAACCTCTCAACCAATCCAGTTACCAAAAATACAAAAAGGCTATCAAAAGAAGAATATCATAAAAAAATTATGTTTTAAATAGTCTGGTTAAGCTTAGAAGCCAGTGTCCTAGTGTTGGTCAAGTGGTTAAAACTGGGAGCAAAAGTGTAAGGTTCATTCCTATATTCAAGATACAAGTTGTTTTATCTATGGAGAGTTATTTTCTGACATATTTTTATGAAAAATATATAAAAATTTACCATAGTTAAAACAACTTGTTTTTTTACATAGAAACCAGATCTAAGTTATTCTTTAAGATAGAAGGGACAGAAGGATGTTCAGACAATAACATAGATTTGGAAGTTATATTGCATTTTCTAATTATGTCTAAAATAGCTTTTGCATGCGGCTTCACCAGCTTTGTACCTACTTTAATAAAACATATACTATGTCTTTCCCAAGGTTTAAACTATCTCTGTACAAAATGTTATTTAAATCAGTTGAGTGGTGTAGTCATGAAGAGGTAACAAATAAACAGACAGACAGAGTTAATATTATTATGGATTGGTTGATGTAAGAATTAAAAACACAAAAGATAACAGACATATATAAATTAAATTAAAGCTGTTTATCAGTTAGACACAAGTATATACATTGATATCATACAAGTATATAGGTATCAAATTAATCAAGCATTTATTTAAAATATTTAATACTGCTCATTACAACAATGCAATGCACAAATTGTAATATTATGATTAATATTACAATTTCAGAAAAAATATAATAGGGGCCTTTCCAAATTGAGTAGTGGAATGTGAAAAGCAGGTTCACATGACAGACGAAGGAACTGTTACTTTATTGAATTTAATATAAACCTGAAGGGTGAATAACTAGCCTTTTAACCTGTTAAGTCTTGGAAAGCTAGACATAGTTAAAAACCTACTGTGCCTGGCCGCCGGAGTGCCGTTAACCTATTGAGTTCCCTTCACATAATAAAAGTGTTATTTATATTTTTTTAGGGAATTCTTAATAGTTGTATGCAGTCCAGAACTGTTTCATAAAGGACAATGGGTTTATCGCCTGTTGTACAGGGCTTCAACAGCTCTAAAGAAATGTGAGTGAAAATGTAGTCACAAAAATTAATTACTGCACACAAATATTAATTTTTTAAACTTTTTACTATAGGCATTTTAATATTGCCTAATGTGTCTGACATTTTTATTTAAAGAGTAGTCTAGAATGGTATAATTTAGATATAATCTTTTTGTATGCTAATATTATGATGTAAATATGTATGCTTTCAACTTGTATTAATGTTTCATAGTAAATATCTCTGTAAGTTTATTGTTTATGAAAATGCATATTATTGTTCTGGGTTATTCGTTTATGATTGTTTTAATAGCAACAATATCATGTAGAAATGAACTACAATACCATTATCATTAATACATTGGACTTTAAAAGAAATCGTTACCCCTTTACTGAATTATATCATAAGAGCTAATGACGTCCAGAGCAGCATAACATGTTTGGCAGCATATTGACATAATTAGCAGTTATAATATCTCACCACATTAGCGACATAGAGCGCTATTGACGTAAAACCAAAGTCAAGGTTAACTTGGTCTTTGAATAACGCACACTTACCCTTCCGGAGAAAATTCAAGGTTGAAAACACCTCCAGTCGGAGGCGACTTATCTTTTTCAGAATCCCATGATGCGATAGGCTTCATGCCACAATACAAACTCTTCGCCATCGCATCACTGGCTCCGATAGGACTGTAGCAACCCATTTCTCTCTCACGTAGCCGATAAGGGTTAAATGCTGAGTATTTCGCCATGAAAAACGATCTGTCTTTGTTAATATTTCCCATCTTGGCATAAATTTGTGACACAACTGATATACACAATAAAGATAGCAGAGTTTTCGACACATCAATTTATTCATACGGTTCCTAATGAAACACTACATCGTTTTTCAAGAAAGTAATTGATTTTATGTGATGAAAACCTATCAAAAATTCTAACACACACCAACACACTTCAGAGTTCAGTATTTAATTTTGTTTTTGACACACTTGACAATTTTCGCGGATGTTGTAAGACTACATAAACAAAAGCGTCCTATAAAAATAAATAATAAGTTTAATACAGGTGACTTTAGACGATGCTGATTTAAAAAAATAACAAATACACAATTTTCAAAGATTCTCTAAATTATTATTACATATCTATTTGATTGATGATTTTATAAATTATAAGTAAGCAACTGTGATATAAAACTACTAGTAGAAAAACTTAATGCTTTGCTAAATCCATTTTATTTTGTACAATATAATGAAATCTTAGAACCTGCTCCAACAAAATTATTTATCTATCATAGAGTGCTTAGTAACTGATTATATGAATTTACTAGAAGAATATGTCTGAATTACTTACCCTTCCTTTGAAACGTGACTAGTAGTTACTAGGTTAGTCAAAAAACGAAATTAGTATAATTATATATTGTATGTTCGTATTTTTATACATATACTCATGTTTAACTTACGCAGCATTTTAATGAATTTGCACTACATGTCGCTCGGGTCTCTGTGACTTGGGCCATACTTTGATGCTAAATACAGAACGAATTTTCCCAATTATGGAATCGAAACTAGTTCCTAAGTCAATGGGTTCGAATCTCACACACTTCAGTTTTATTTATTATTTACATTAACAAAAGCAACAATCATAATTTACAACGTAGCTAATATTAACCTAACTAATATAAAAAGTAACGAAATATAGGGTTGTAAAATTGAATAAAAAGAAATAGCTGATTTAGGCAGCGCAGCGTCGTAAAATTCCTCAGTATCGCTTTTGACCGGGAAAGTGGCCAGAAGACTGTTATTTTAGAATGATATGTTATTTTCGATGTATGAAATGTAAATAGCATGCAATTTTTGATATTTTTAAGCCTTAGAGTAGGACAGTTATATACAATCTTTACTAGTTAAATAGAGATAAATATATCACTTCAAATCACTTGGTGAAAGTTGTTTCATCGTCACAAACACAATACTTGTTTCATTCATTCATTGAGCAATTAACAGCTGTCTTGACAATCATGTGACGTTTTTGACAAGTGCTCTCTCATATACAAAAGGATTTTGTTATCAAATTTTCTTGTGATTACATCAATAACATACGTGTACCATTGCTCGATCGTCATTGCGTCACAGTAATTATCATTCAGTTAAATAGTTACTAACTGTTCTGTGATACATAGAAAATGGCTGAAATTAGTGAAAAATATAATACAAAATGCCCTGGTGTGAAACGCCTTATGAGAGAGGCCATGGAATTAGCGGAGGCTACAGAGGAATATTGTGCAAGGCCGTTAGAAGACAATCTTTTCGAGTGGCACTTTACAGTTCAGGGCCCTAAAGGTACGGATTTCGAGGGTGGTATCTACCACGGTAGGATATTATTACCAAAAGAGTATCCTATGCACCCGCCTCACATAATACTGCTAACGCCAAATGGCAGGTTCGAAGTAAATAAAAAGATTTGTTTATCAATTTCTGGTCATCATCCCGAAACATGGCAGCCATCGTGGTCAATAAGAACTGCTCTATTGGCATTGATCGCATTTATGCCAACGCCAGCCGAAGGTACCATCGGCTCTCTGGACTATTCCCCGGCGGAGCGTAAAATTCTTGCAAAAAAGTCTGCAGGCTGGGTGTGCTCACAATGTGGAGAAATATCAGCACTGCTATCTTCAAAAGCTGCAAAACCAATCACTGAAGAGGAAAAATCAGTGCTAAATCAGATTGCTTTCAAAGCAGAGGAAGAGCAAACTGCAAAGCCCCCAGAAGAGCCTGTTACTGAAGTGGAGCCTCAGGTACTGGAATCATCTGAACCTACAAACAGTTTCTTAGACCAACTGACAGAGATCCTTGTAGCTCTGCTGGTGGGTGCAATAGGCATCTTCATATACAGGCGCTGGAATGCACATTACCACAGTTCGGAGACAGAGCTGTAATGTGTAACTGATCTTTGACACTAAGGCCTAAGAATAATTTTGGAGTATATTCAAGTTATGATAAATGATGCCATGCATCCTACTTTTTCTGAGAGATCATTTTCTAAACTGTGTTCACTCACTCGGGAGTGAGTAGTTCATGAAGATTATCCTGGTTATTGTTTATACTATCTTTTGTCCTTATCTTCAATTCTAATATGGTTTGAAAATCGTGCCTTAAGAATAAGGATATAATACTTATAAGGCGTCCAAATGCCTCTGAGAGGAAGCAATACCAACATCACTCACATTTCTTGTGATTGCTCATGAAGAACTTTCTAGTTTACTTTGCTTAAGTTATTTATTTTAAGAAACAAATCAGAAGACATGATATTGTGAAATTAATTATGTAATTTCGAAAGTTACATAGTAACTTTAAAATGAATTGTGGAGACCTTGAGTATTGGGTGCAGATGCGAAATGAGTTTGAAATAACAGAGATTTGTTAACACTTATCAATACTAGTTATTTCTTGCCAAAGAATGTAAAAATTTATCTATATGAGTTGTGATCTCTGTTAAAATAATTGGTTTATATTTCTGTTTTTGTTACTAATCATTGAAACCATTCTATCTGCTAGAGTAATAACATTTCATCTAACAATAATATAGAATAAGGGATATTTAGAATTTATTATTGCAACTTTTTTACTGATTCCCTTGCATTTTAAATGTTATTTTAATCACTTTTTACTAAATGTTAATAAGAAGTATGTTATTTAGATATTTGTCTTAATTACTATAAATTAATCAATGTTTCATTATTTATACTGCACCATATTGTGAATAGATATAATACAAGTAGTATTGTCTACAGATAACTGATCTGTGTTGGTAACATTCCGAGAGCTTAGCTGTTCTAATAACAATAACTTTTGGAACTAATATAAAACATTTTGTTAAATAAAATTAATGTAGTGATAAGATTTGTGTACATTATTATATTGTGTGTAAATTAGTTATAACTTTGCTTTCAGAATAATAAGTTGCATTGTTTGACTAAAATAAACTTTGTAAATTCACTACATAAATATTTATTAGGTTGTTTATTTACCAACCCCTATAAAGCAATTAATACACTGTTTAGGATGGCGATAGTAATGCACACAATAGTAGGTTCATAATTAGTTTGATATTGGCAACTTTTATTGAAATTAGAATTATTACTACAGTTCATGTACCAATATTACTAAGTTTAAATATTTATTATGTTGAGTGGACAAACAGGGACTGTATAAAAGCTGAGGATCTTTACTCTTAGTGTTACAAAAGTGTTACGAGGTGTGTGTGTATAAATTAAAAACGCGTAAATAACGATCTCGTTGTATAACGCGAGTGTAAGACATTGCATTGGAATTTTCAAATATAGGTACAAATCATAATTAGAAATATGTGTACCACAGTCGTTGGAATCCCAATGATTCCTAGGTCTTTCATTTAGACCTAGAATAAAGCAGGTGGTTGTTGATGTTCCTTGTGTCGCAATAATTCTGTCGTCAATAACCAGTTTCAGCTCAGTGCGTGTATCGATATACCTACTTGCAACATTCATTGGGTAATAGGCCTAGTTAATTTATCTATGCAATGAAAAATAACCAATTGCCTACTTGATTCTAATAAGATAGGGTATTTGTTTATCAAGAAAAACCATATATTAATCTTTACATTTTATTATTAAGATAATATACCGAAATACATATAGAATAGCTTACATATTAAGAAGGTTGGTGCTATTAATTCCATCCACCAAAGTGTGTCCCACCAGTGTATCACTGGGTAAGAAAGTTGACATAAATTATTCATGAAATTATATTAAATCCGCCACATTCATAGGCATCTCATCAATCTGGGTCGAGTAGTACTGTTCAATATCACGCAGAATCCTGATGTCATCGGACTTAACGAAGTTGATGGCAACACCCTTGCGACCGAAACGACCTGATCTGCCAATTCTGTGAATGTACAACTCACGGTTGTTAGGCAAATCATAGTTGATGACTAGGGAGACCTGCTGTACATCAATACCTCTCGCCCAAACGTCAGTTGTGATGAGGACACGGCTGAAATGAAAGGAAAAATGTTTTAGTATCATGTAAGCTGTGTGCTATTTGGCTTGGTGTGTGAACTGGAAAATACGTCAGATTGCTTTGATTGCCAAACCCTAAAGGCATTGAAGTTAGGGATGACAACAAATGCTTAGTAATGAGTGCCTGTTGTATTGACTATTAAACAATCTGTATGTATCTATAATAATATGTATGTATTATATATGCATTGAGTAGTTACTACTAAAGACACCAATAATCACAATAGCATTCACCTGTGCTATAGTTCTTTACATACATTGAGGAAACAGTTACAAAAACTGCCAGCCTTGGATCAACCTCATTGTTCTTGAGCTACATGTAAAGCCAGTTGTAGGGTTACTATATTGTTATGTTAAACATTGTCTTTTCAATATCAAGGTTTGACTTTGAGAGGTCAAGGGTTGACTATAAAGCATTGTGCCGGGTAATTGTTAAGAATCAAAGAATGAGTGCTCTACCTTTGGCCAGATCTGAACTCCTTCATTATGTTATCTCTTTCCTTCTGGGGCATGTCACCATGCATGGAGCTGACTGTGAAGTTGGCTTCTTGCATCTTCTGTGTAAGCCAGTCTACCTTTCTCTTTGTGTTACAGAAGATCACAGCCTGGGTAATAGTCAGAGTATCATAGAGATCGCACAGAGTGTCAAACTTCCACTCCTCACGTTCCACTGCTACGAAGAATTGCTTGATACCTTCTAGTGTCAACTCATCACTGTGGATTGAAAATTAGGCAGCTATCAACATATGCCTCCTTTGCACATAATTACTGAAAGTGACTTCTGTGCATAACATATTGCATTTGATACCTTTGGTCAGGTTGTGTTATAATAATAATAAATTAGATAAAAAATCAGTAGCATTATAAGACCAATTGAGCCTGGTAAACAGCTGTCCTTATAGTATGTTGGACTAGCAATGTCCAGCAAACTCGGGAATGTCACCTAGTTGTATAGCTATGGTTATAGGCATTATTATATTTTATGTATCAACATCATACATTATTTTTTGCAGTTAGTGTTTGCAGCAAAAGTTTGTATTAGAATAAGAATTAATTATTTCTCAATGAAACTCACACTAATAAAATAAAGTTACCTACCGTTTTACCAAAATCCTGATAGGATCAGTCATAAACTTGGAAGTCATCTCAAGAATCTCATGAGGCAGTGTGGCAGAGATGAGGACAACTTGAGTGGCTGGTGGTAGGTAGCGGTATACATCATAGATCTGTTCTTTGAATCCTTTGTTCAACATCTCATCAGCCTCGTCAAGTACTAGCATTTTGATCGATCTTGTTCTTAGCACACGCCTTCTGATCATGTCTGAAATTAATAAATTCAAGTACTTATAATAAGTCTTCTTTTGAAATAATGAGAATCCCAGTCATATGGAGCTTTCAAATCGTTTGAATGACGGCCAAAATAAACTCAGATATATTATTTTTTTTTTTTTAAATTTGCTCGTCAAAATGACCACACTCCGCCTGATGGTAAGCAGTCGTGTGGTCTAAGAGCAGTGGCCTCCACATCGTCCTCATAGCAGCCGAGGCGATGTTGAGGTCTCTACTTTGACGGCCTGAGAAGGTGCTTTTTCACGCCCCGTTTAAAGGACCCAGGATTGAAGGAAGAAGGAAACACGTGCCTTGGCAGAGAATTCCATGCCTTGATTGTTCGGCAGAGGTATGAGGACCCAAACTTGTTGGTACGCACTCTAGTCGACTCCACCGTGTAAGGATGGCATCTGAGCCCAGCACGCGTTGTTCTGGATAGGAAAGGGGAGGGCGGGATAAGGTGGAATAACTCTTCAGAGCACTCCCCGTGGTATATTCTGTAGAAACATGCCAATGAGGCAATATCCCTATGGAGTTGCAGAGGTTCCAGTGAACTCGTGACCTCTGGATCTCCGATGATACGGACAGCCCGCCGCTGTAACCTGTCAAGAGCGTCTAGCAAGTACTGCGCGGAGCCATCCCAAAGATGAGAACAGTACTCCACGCAAGGGCGCACTTGTGCTTTATACAATAGGCACAGCTGCCCAGGCGCGAAGAACCGCCTCACCCTATATATACATAATATATATTTTTTAATAATACTACACTGTTACTGTTCTATGTTTAACACCACAGGTGACTTTACATACATTAAACAATGGGTACACAAAAATATTGTTCCCTGTGGTAATCAAATACACAGCTCACAAGCAGTGGCAACCACTATAAACATGGTTTAGAATTACTGAAGCATGCAAATTTTTCTTAGTTCAAGATGTTTTTTACAACTTCATCATCCTAATACAATATACAATACAAACAGAATTAATAAGGACAACATTTCTTACCAAATACTCTGCCAGGTGTACCGGAAACAACATGCTGACCATAATCCAACTTTCTTATATCTTCGCCCAGGTTTGTACCACCAATACAAGCATGGCACTGGACATTCATGAAGTCACCCAAAGCAAGTATGACTTTCTGAATCTGTGTAGCTAACTCACGCGTTGGAGACAGTATAAGCACTTGAGTTTCACGTAATGTGGTATCCAAAGATTGCAGTATAGAAATCGAAAAAGTTGCTGTTTTACCAGTACCCGACTGAGCTTGAGCTATTACGTCTCTTCCTTTTACAATAGGCAATATACTTCTCTGTTGAATTGCAGACGGCTTCTCGAAACCTAAAAAAATGTGAAATGTGAAAGTCGGTGATGAATTGCGGTTGAACATAAAACAAATACAAACAATAATTAGTGTTCTAATCAAAACTTATTTGGTTCCAATGTACATACCGTATGTATATATTCCTCGTAATAACTCATCTCGTAGTCCCATAGAATCAAAAGTAGGAATAACTTCCACATCTTCGCTGGTATCGAATTCAACGTTCGATAAATCTTCCGATATTATTTTGCGATTATAAGAAACTTCCGACGCTGTCATCTTGCTTTATAGTTGATTTGCTTTTAGTATTGTTACAGGGTTATGATAAACAAATAGGAAAATACACAAACGAAAAGTAATCAGCGAAATATCCTCAGGAAATTAGCGAGGTTGGGACTCATCACGCAAGAAAACAAAATGTGTGTGTGGTCAATTTATCTTCTACCTTTGTCTAATGCTTGAAGATAAAAAGAGAGGTTAACACAAAATGAGAGCAAAATACGCGACCAATATGGCGGCCGATGCGTAATGTACACAGATACGATAGATGCCACAGATAAACTAATACGGGTCAGTTAGTTAGGCCAGCAGACCTATTGGCTATCATTGACATTTGCCAACCAAGTGCCCTTGTATGTACACCTAACTTTGATGAATTAAATAAAATGAAACATAATTATTTTAACTTTATTAAATTGGATCAGTAAAAGATAGATAAAATAACACATTATCCGTAACTTGATTCTATTCAAACACATGTTGTTCGTAGAATCAAGTATTCCCAAATTAGTAAATCATATTATAATTTTATTATATATTGTTCAAGTCCTACTTCATGACTGTGTAGCGCAAACCACTGCCAAAATATGCTGTATTGACTCGAACACCGACTTCATCGCTGTGTAAGCAATTCGACTTCCAACTTCACATATACTATATTTAAACTGTTCATCTTTTCTTTCGTGGTTCTCTTATAAAAAGTAGCATAGAAATCATTTATTAAAATAGTTTTTTATTAAAATATGATATTTATAATTATTTTTTAGCTGTAATACATAAAATTTTGTACACGTCCGCACAGTAAGGCGCGTAGCGTCAAATGACGTGAATTTTCGTGCCACTTGTTTATATATGAGCCGCGTACGCTGAATGTGCGCGCCCAAGCTCGTTAAGCCTGCAATAAACGTTCGCCAAGCGTAGGCCATTGCCGGCTAAAGGCATTGGTCTACGCTCGGCCAATAGCGTCCACATGTTCGTCCGGCTGCCATTTCGTGTTTCGTGTGTATTCTTCTCACCTCCCTGGTGTGGGGGGGTGGGGAGCCTCTTGGAATGGTTTCCTTGAGGCGGTCTTCGTCGCGGCCCATTGCTATGGGCCGGTCATTGGATTAATCCGCCCTCGAGGTTAGCTAGCCGGGTGAGTCTCCGTTGGGAGAGGCCCAGCTAGCCGCCTGCGAGAGGGCGGCGGTTCGCCTTCTGTGTGGGGTAGAGGTGACGACGCTCCGCTCGAGGTAGCTGGTATCAGCTCCCGAGCGGAGCGTTTCAGTCTCCTCTTTAACCACTTGGTGGTGTCCGGATGGGGGAGGGGAGCGATGTTGGTCAGGTGGGTGTGAGCTGAGCAGTCCGCTCGCTCGAACATCCCCCCGGCCAACCTGCTCACAAATCCCTCGATCGGTTCCCATTTGAGGTCCCGGTAGATGGTCGCGTTTCTGAGGTACCTGGGCGCGTCAACCGCCCAGCGAAGACAGGTGTTCTCCGTTGCTTGGAGGCGCTGCCGCGTCGACCTTGCTGTCAAGTTGTACCAGGCCGGCCCCGCGTATGTGAGGCGTGACCTGATATAGGTTTTGTATATTGCGAGTTTCGCTCGCAATGGCAGTCTCGAGGACAGCAAGGGACGCAGCTTGGCCCGCGCTGCTTGAGCCTTCGCGGCGGCCGTCTGCACATGTTGTGCCATTGACAGGGTTCTGTCAATGGTGACGCCCAGGTACTTGACCGTCGGCGACCAAGGGATTTCCTCTCCCATCAGCTGGAGGCATGGTGGTGGGTGTACCCGTCCAGTCACCATTGCTTGGGTCTTGGACACGTTGCACTTGAGCCTCCACTTTTTCAGCCACTCCGGGAGCGCTTCAAGTGTCTGGCTCATCTTTCGTGCAGCGTGTCTTGCATTCTTGGAGCTGGATAGGTACGCTGCGTCGTCGGCGTAGAGGGCCAGCTTTACAGTGCCCACCACCGGGATGTCGTCGGTGTAGTGGGCGTAAAGTGTGGGAGAGAGGCAGCTCCCTTGTGGGACCCCGGCCTGGATGGTCTTCTCCTCTGACGTGGCGTCCTCGACGGCCACGTGGAAAGTTCTTCCTTTAAGGAAGGAGGCGATGATCGCGATGAGTCGCCGTGGGAGCGTGGATGTTGACAGTTTGTGGATGAGACCGTCATGCCACACCCTGTCAAACGCCTTCTCCATGTCGAGCATCGCGGTCACCGTGTATCCGCCCTTGTTCATCCACGTGGCCATCTCGCCCAGTACACGAGTCAGCTGCAGTGTGGTGGAGTGTTGGGCCCTGAACCCAAATTGTTCGGGCCTCGGTGTTAGGTGGGGGTTCATCCTCACCAGCAGCAGCCGCTCGAAGACTTTGGACGTCGTCGAGAGGAGAGTTATCGGCCGGTAGCTCTCCGGCTTCCTGAGGTCCTTGCCGGGTTTCGGGAGTACAATAACCCGGCCCCGCTTCCAGGTGGTCGGGAAGTGGCCGGTCCTCAGGATGCCGTTGAACAACTGGGTCGTTGCCAGTAGTGCCTTCCGGGGAAGTCGTTGCAGCGCCGAGTTGGGAATACCGTCCTCACCTGGCGCTTTTCGGGGCTTTGTCTGTCGGATCACCGCGGCTACCTCTTTCGGGGTCACCAGCAGTTCATCCTCTGATGGGACGAGGGGCGACGAGAGGTAGGCCCGGACTGAGGCCTCTACCTCTCGTGTGTGTTCCTCGTCCTGGACCTCGTGTGGAGTGAACTGCTGTTCGAGACTGCACGCGATGATCTCTGCCCTGTCTGTGGCTTTGTAGCGCAGGAGGCCGTCCTGCCCAAACAGAGGGCGCGTGGGGTTGGGCTCTATTGACAGCTGCCTGCAAAGGCGTGTCAGTGAGGGTTGGTCATCCTCGATGCCAATCAAGTGGTTTTCCCACGCGTCTCCCCTGTGTTCCCACAGGGCGGCCTTGAGCTCGTTGGTGAGGCGGTTATATGTGGTCTTGTCCCGAGGGTGGCGGGTTCTCTTCCAGGTCTTCATGGCCTTCCGCTTCTCCTCAAGCAGTCTCCGGAGCGGTGCGGGTAGGGCTTCCCGTCGCTCGGAGTATGGTTTAGTGCTTGAGGAGGCTCGAAGTGCGGCCTGGATAGACCTGGAGAGTTCCTCGGCGGCTGCGTCGACCTCCTCTGGAGTGCGGATAATGGCTGGGCGATGGAATTGGGCCATCTCGGATACAAAGGTGTCCCAATTCCTTGTTGTTTTTCTTCTTGGTGGGTTTACCATCGCTGCGGGGTCCCTGAACACCAGTAGCACCGGTCGGTGATCTGATGGCAGGTCCAGCAGGACTTCTTGCGTGGGAGGGGCCTTTAGTCCCTTGTGGACGATGATGTCCAGCACGTTGTCAGCGTGGTGCCCCGTGGGGTCCAGTCTGGTCGGCTCACGGGGGCCGGCTACCTCGTAGTGGTACGTGCTGGCGTCTCGAAAGAGAAGCTCCCCCGCGCGGTCGCTGCTGGCGCAGTGCCATGCTGGGTGTTTGGCGTTCAGGTCTCCCGCGATGATGGTGGGTGTAGAGGGGAGAAGAAGCCCCCGAATCTCGTCTATCCGGAAATTCGTGGAAGCCCCGGTCCCTGGAGGGCGGTAGGCCGCGTAGAGGCGCATCTCCCGTCCGCCGACTTGGACGTCAACACCGAGGGCGTAGACGGTGTTGAGTCTTTTCGGCTCGACGAGTTGATGCACCATTGACCTCTTCACTAGGACAGCAAGTCCCCGGTAGGCTACGCCTGCCGGCGAGACCTCATCTTGCCGGTATACGAAGTACCCCGGGATCTTGAGGGGGGCGGATGACTTCAGATGGGTCTCGCTTATTAGCATGACGTCGACTTGCTGTTCCTTGACGAAGAGGCGTAGCAGGCCTATCTTCCCTTTCAGGGACTGGGCGTTCCAGTGGACCACCCTTAATGGTTTATCCATTGAGGGGGATGGACTGCAGCATTCCGGTGGTGTCTATTTCGCCTGCCCTGACTCGCTGTGCGAACAGCGAGAGTAGGGCGGCGAGCTGGTTCCTCTCCGCGTCATTGCTGACGGCGGAGGTGACGGCTGCAGTCTCCCCCGCTTTGGTCGCAGGAGGGGGGACCGTTCCGGGCTGCTTCTTCTTCCTTCTAGGTTTCTTTGGGCGTTTGATCGCGCCCTTGGCCGCCGGGCCGTTGGCTTCCGCCATTAGCGAGGCTGGGGCGGATTCGCTGATTGTGTTGGGGTGAGCGATTACTTGAGCTGGGCCGGATTTGGGTGTAGCGCCACCCATCCTACGGCTGCGCGCTTCCCGTTTGTAGACGGGACATGCAGGGTTGCTGGCCGTGTGCTGCCCCTTGCAGTTGACGCAGGACGGGGGTTGCTCCCTCGGCCTTGGGCATTCGTGGGCATGGTGTCCGTCACCGCACCGCACACAGGCCAATGGCCTGTGGCAGTTATGGGAGCTGTGGCGGAATCCCTGGCATCGATGGCATTGGGATGGGCCCTTCTTGCCTCTCCAAGCCTCAATTACCACACCGGGCATGAGGAGCACCTCATTTATCGCGTATGCGGCTTGTGCGGCGGCTGGCGATTTCTCTACTTCCGCGAAGAAGATACACCCCGGTCTGCCTGTTCGAGCCCGGATGTGTTTAGCGTACTTGACCGGCACTCCCTTGCCAGTCAAGTCCGTGGTGATCTCCTCCGCGGGGGTGTCGGCGGGGAGGCCGCGAATGGCGACCTTAAGTGGCCTTTGGTTGGCCGGCGCAATGGCGTAGTAAGGCGCCTTTTCTTGTCCGAGGTCATCTAAGTACGCCTGGATGACCCGAAACTCCTGGTCATCTTTGGGCGTAAAGCGGAAGCCCTTTCCGTAGGGTCGTCCGTTGGGAGCGTGGCCGAGTTTGTCAGCCAGCGCTTTGAAGTGGGCCGTCCAGTTCTCCAGACGGTCCACCACGAAGACTGGCTGCTTCTTGGCGGCGTTGGTTGTAGTTGCGGGTGTGATAGTCTGGGTCGGCTTCGGTCTCGGCGTCGGCGCTGCTGCCAGTATGGAGGCTGCCGTCCTTGGTTTTGGAGTAGGCTTAGGTGTTGTTGCTGGGGCGGGTTCGGCGGATGATGTTGCCTCTATCGCCTGCGCCGACACCGAGGTCGATGTCGTCGGTGCAGCGGGGGAGGGTGCGGCTGCACTTGCCTTGAGGGGGAGGGTTCCCCTTTGGGTGTCTTGTCCGGTAGTGGAGGGGAGGGACTCGCAGGAGGACGAGAGGTCCTCCTGAACGTCCATCTCTCCGCCTGGTGTTGCTGCCTGGCTGGTAGGGGGCTCCGGTGTCGAGCGGCCGCAGGGGGAGGAGTCCTCTTCCTCAGCGGACAAGGAGTCCTCAATGTCGGCTCGCTTGACAGGAGGGCTACCTCTGCCTTCCTCCTCGCGTGCCCTCTTTTTCGGTGCGACGCTCGTGGATGAGCCAGTGGTGTCGGTGCCAGTGAGCGGTGGCCGCTCCCCCGGGAAAACTCCCGAGAGGTGCAGTTCGGCCAGCCGCAACGCGGCCCTCTCCTCTGGGGTGGTCTCACTTGATTTTTTGCCACTGAGCTGGAGGTCCACAGTGGCGAAGTACAGCTCTAGCCAAGTCCGCAGTCCTCGCGAGACTCCCTTAGTGATAAGGGTGTCGCAAAGTCGGCGATCTTCGTCGACTTTGCGGCGCAGGGGCTGCAGATCTTCGGCCGAGGACTTCGCTTGTGCTTCCTCCATGCTGGTGGCTCTGGGTTGGTGTCGGTGTTTGAAGTCCGTGGGAGTGCCGTCGCGCGGCGCCTAGGCGTGGTGGTTGGCGTCAGCCACCGTGAAGTCAAGGTCGGGGCTTGGCGCTGGTGCCAGACCGACCTCTTCCACACGGCGAGGACACCACCACGCCGGCTCTCAAGTGGAGGCAATCCCCGCGCAGGACCACGGTCCTGGGCGCAATTCCTTAGCTTCTTATTTAATATTTAATATAAATATTAAATATTAAATTAAAGCGTTGAAACTGCTTGGTTGGTTCGGCGCCCGTGCGTACTGAGCGGAGCGTAGTCGGGACGTCCGCTCCGTGCGACGATCGCGGCCGTCTAGTGGTCCATTTCGTGTTTGGCGAACATCATCGTTATATATACAAAATGTATTATTTTTACAAGTCTACTACGGTATACACTAATATAATAATTATTTGCGCTCATTAATCGTGAAGTCGTTGGAGTGCCATAATTAAATAAATACTAGCAGCTGCAATAACTTTTACAACGACCATATTGTTTCAATGCTCAATAGAGACTGACAGCGCCCAACGTGTGGACAGCTCCACAAAGCTCGTCTACATTGGCCATTTGCATTGGTTTTCTTCAAACTTGCCGAACGTCTAGATGGTAGTACTTGCCTTGTATCAGTTTACCTTCACTCGCGTTGGCCTACGCTTGGCCAACGTGTATTGCAGGCTTTTGATTTGTGTAGAAAAACCGACACCACTCCGAAGTGAGACGAGTGGTCGCGAGCGATTGCGTGTTGTTACAAGCTACCTACGCAAATTAAGCTCTATACACGTTGGCGCTTACCTTCACTCCGCCAATTAGGCAAGTGATACCAAGCATTGGCAAGCTAAAGTAAACACACCGTCTATACGTTGATATTGGCTGTCAATCGGCAACGTTGGGCCATCATGTATTGCCGGCTTTATGTACTATACTGTGATTGGTCCATTGTAATTTATTAGCTCTTTTTGTATATAACTTCTTGTGTGACTAAATCTGTATATATAAATAGGTTAATTTTATTCTAAAATATTTTCGTACTTTACAACATATCGGCAGTTTTGCTCTGCATTACAAGACATCTAGCTACAGTAAACCCTGCCTGCCTTACAATTTATATACTTACCTTAGTAAGTAATTTTACAGCAACTATAGCTCTGTCAAATAAAATGTGAATTATGAGTTTATGAATTGTCAAACTTATGCACTTCAAAACTTCACATGATTACACTTACATGTGCATAGTTTTGAAGTGCTTTGACATTAGAATATTATTATCACTAAAATAGCGTTTCATTATTATTGGTAGATAGGATTTTACTTTAAAGCTTATCATTTGCTTTACTGTTACTCAGCACATTCATAAAGTCATACATTAACATTTCTTTAGGGTTTGACGGCGGGCGGTAAATTACCCGTACATATTGCTAACTATTAACAGGTTCTATATTATTAGGGGGACGAGCCTTTGCTGACTACCGGACATACTTCCAGATTACATTTTCAGAATTTCCTCATCCTGGCAATCCATTAACGATCATAAAAATCCGAGTATCAAACTTAGGCCCTCAAGATCGAACGTGAACATAAGCGCGAAATTATATACTACACGAACAATGAGGATATGAATTAGATGGTTTAGTTCTGTTTAAGGTGTTTGTTCGAATTGGTCTTTACCATTTTGGTGTACTTGCCTATTCCAGCATCAAGCCATATGATCCATATGACCCATAATATTTTTTTTTAAATAGGAAGTCGGTCGAGTTCATATTTTATTGCAAGCTTGTACCGCTGATTGTTAGAACTTTATTGAAAGAAACGTACTCACTGTCTGTACGAATAACTAAACGCGTTTAACAACGCATTCGGACCATTCGGATTTCAAGTTTATTTGTGGTCAAAAGAACGATCATATTTGATTTTGAACGAATCAAAATGGATGCTGGGTGTGAATGAACTATGTACTGAAAAACGAACAGCTTTTTATTGAGTTGTGTCGTGGGCCCGATTATAATCGGGAATCCGGCGTCGCGATTTTGTTTTGCAATTATTTAGGTAGTGACAAACGTATAGTGCAATCGAATCCAGGATCGGCCGTAATATCGTTCAATTCAGAAGTCACCGTGTCGGTAATGTGTTTATACGAAAGATTCGGTGGGGCTCCCAATCCGCAGGTGGCATTAGGATGAGGACTCTGACGGATATATCGTATGTTGATCTGAATTCGCGAGTGTTTGATGCGTTGCCGTTGCTCAGTCTCGGTACGATATGGCGAGACGATTCGGACTAAAGTGTCGCTCGTGTGATGTATGAGCGGTCAGAAATGAAATGCATATACAGGAAGGAACAAACACAACTCTGACAACATGTACCAAAATGACAGAGGAAGTAGACAGAAGACATGGCGTGAATGGTAACAGCAGTAGCAAGGGTGCAAATGAAGATGCTCCTGTGAATAGTTCTGCTCTCACTGCAACTGGTGGGAGACTCAAATTCTTCAAAGGTGGGTCTCCATTAAGATATGTTTGTTTGATTGTAGCAGTAATTGTAGTTGGCACCTCAATATTGTTGGCAGTTAAATGTTTTGTGGCACCCATTAGGCTGGTTAGTGTGTTAAGAAAAACGAGAAAGTCATTCATGCTCTGATAAACCTACATAAGCACATTTGACCGAGCCGTTGCCAATTGTCTGACTACAGCTTCTGTGCCATTGTTATGAGTTTCGTAAGGAGTTAGGAGCACCCTAGCGGAAACAAACAACTATTTTAATAATGTGTTGGTGAAATACATTTAATTTGAATTCTTGAGTGTGTAGTGTAGATGACTCTAATGTGATGTATAATGGAATATATTTACTGCTGTGTTATTCAAATTGAAAACAATGCCTGTTCATGGAATTAATATTGCATTTAAATGCCACTTTTAAATTCTTATTTGACAAGAATGTCAGGGCTAAATATGGGCTCCCAAGTAAATATGCATATAGATTTCAAAATCAAAGTTAAAATCATGTGAGTACCAGCTGTAAATGTTTTACAGACAGTATATCACTTGGTTACTTATTGTTGTTTTTGCTCATAAACAATTATGTAAGTCTGTACATTACTTTTCCTCATACATATTACAGCTGTTTCGGAAATGAACAACAAATGTACAGTTATATGTTATTATTCAGTTAATGACAATTGCACTGGAGTCTAGACTGTCAGGTGTAATTTATTGTGTGATTGTAATGTAAAGTAACAAGTGTAAGTTGTCTCTATCACTTTACAAATATTGGTACACTAATTTGTTTTGAATGTATTCGGTTATCAAATGAACATAACTAAATACTTTACTGATATTATTATTTATGTTTATGACATTTTGTTGATCAGTTTCTGTTATGTTTACTATTAGTCAATATTTTAAAAGTAACCATATTATGCATTCAGTATTCATCATACATAGTGTCTCAAATTGTGTAGAGATTATAAGCTTTAAATCAAAGACAGCTACTGTTTAGGATCCTTTTGAATTATAATTGCTATACTTTATTTGATAAAAGTATGAACAAATTGACAGCCAATACTAGGTTTTAAACGTTTGACATTCTATGGTTTATTTGTAACTGACAATATGTTAGTGGCTCTATGGGACTAGTAAAAACTATTTCAACATGATAAAGAGTAGTCTCTCTGTATAGTCATCTAACTAGGAATTTTTGACAGCAACACAACCAGGACCTAGGTTTATTGGTTCACCCTGGATAAGGGCTAATGATAGCTGATTATATTAATCACTTGGCCCTTGATGTTTATGTGCCATGCTGTTTTTACTGTGTCTTGATTCTGGCTATTAAAGGATTAGATGTTTAGAGAAATATATTTGCTATATTTACACTTTATGCTGGAAAGTAATTAATATCTTATCCTGGAAGACAGCTGTAGGTCTCAGCTACATAATTAGGTAATACCTTCAGTATCACCCAGTTATGTAGCCAAGAATATGTATATTGTTAACAATATGCTTCTGATATTTATTGCAGTCTTATCATTACCTTAATACATACAGTTATTTATGTAAATGTATCAGTTGGTCATTCAACAATTATTATTATCTTTTTATCAATGAACAAGTTACAGGGGATTAGTTAAACAATTGTTGTAACAAGCGATTTTCAAGTAAACTCTAAGCTACGGATATAAGTAGATATAGTTCATAAGTGATACCAAAATAGCATCATAATACTTATCATTTAATAACAAAGATTATGGGATTGTTTTAAAAGTGTGTGGGACATATTAGATCTTAATGTATTTAATTATACTGTATATTATTATTTATATTAATTTACAATATTTTCTTACTTCCTTGTTGCTTTATAGACCATAAAAATATGTTAATTGATAAAATATGTTAAAGGATAGAAACCAATACTAAGATGAGATAGGATTAGAGTTAACTAATCATCCTAGCTGTATGCATTGTCATGTGCATGCATGATGTTGAAGTTATTATAGATGATAATGGCAATGGGACTATTTTCGAAAATTACTTTATTACTTATAGACAGGTGTTATTGCCATCATGTTTGCATTTAGAGCTTTTAAGTATGTATATGTTGTTACATTTCCAGATGGAAAGTTTATCCTGGAGCTGGTGCGCGGGTGCGGCGGGAACGGCGAGCGCGCCGGCTGGGTGTCAGTGCAGCGCAAGACATTCTGGCCGCCCGCCGCCGCGCCGCCCACGCCGCCCGCCGCCGCGCACCCGCCCTCCGCCTCGCTGTCCGTCTCCGACGACAACAGCTCCGTGCAGTCCTCACCCTGGCAGCGCGACCACTGCTGGAAGCAGACTGCCCCGCGCAGAAATATTTCCAAAGAGTTAGCCATGTACTATTGCAGACCAAGCACGCTGCACACCGCCGCCATCGACGCGGCCAGCCGCCTCAAGCGGAGGAGGCCGTACGACACCAGCCACTTGGATGGCCTAGTTAACGGCAGCAGTTCCAGGAGAACTCTGACTAATGGAGTCTGCGACAAGAAGAACGGCGACGTCGGCTCGCCCGAGAACAGGAGCAGTCGGAGTGAGGACACTGTCGACGGCGCTGCGCCGAAAGCGAAGACGAACTCGGACGATGATCGATGGACAGAATACGATCGAGAGAAATACTATCATATGAAACTAAAGAAACCGTATCAGTATCGTAAATTAAGGGTGTACAAAAAGACGAGGTCGGCGATAAGGCGCAAGGAATTGAACAAAACTGTCAACAAGCTCCGCGAAAGAATCTCCTCGCTACCGGTGCCGGTAAACGCGAAATTGGCAAATTGTAGGCAGGAGCACATGATGGTCTCGCCGAGAAAGCGCATCCTCAGAGAACTGGAGCGAGTCAGCCTCGAGGACCAGGGGATGAAGAGGCGCGCCAAGACAGTGCCGGCGCTGAGCACCGCGTCGTACCCGCCGTCGCCCGGGCCCAGCCACACCGCGCACAAACCCGTCGTCGAAACGCCCGTGCGCTCGCACAACGGCACCGTGCCGCGCAAGGAGACGCCCGTCTCGAAGAACGTCAGCAGCTACAGCATCCACTCGCTGCTGAGCATGCCGGACGAGAGCCCGACCAGGCGGTCCCCCGAGGCGAAGCGGTCGCCGCACTCGCACCCGGCCTCGCTGAAGACGGAGTCGCCGTCGAGCGTGAACTCGCCGGACCTGAGCCCCAGCCCGGACAACTACCGCTACCGCTACTCGGCGCTGATGAGCTCGCCGGGGCAGGGCCCGCTGGCGCGCGACTCGCCCACGCCGCCGCTGGAGCTGGCGCGGTACCGCGCGCCCTACCCGCCGCCCACGTCGCCGTACGGCGTGCGCGCGTGGCCCGCGGGGCCGGGGCCGGGGCCGGGGCCGGGGCCGGGGCCGGGCCCGGCGGGCCAGTACCGCGGCTCGCCGGGCCGCGACGAGTGGGCGCGCGAGGTGCCCTACGTGTACCCGTACCCCTACATGGCGCCGCTGTACCGCGCGCCGCCGCCGCTGTGGATGCACTACCCGCTGGCGCCCGGCGTGCCCCCCGGGCCCTGGGCGCCCATCGCGATACCGCTCGCCAGCGACCACATACCCAAGGATGAACCCACTTCAGGTCCGTATAAACCGTCTCTATCACGTATATTTTTATACCATTTCTTACGAGTACTTTTACCGATGCTCGTTATATATTCAAGTGATACTCTTTCTATCCTGACGATAGTTATTTGAATTTTCAGATTTGCCGCTGAACTTGTCGAAGCACTGAGCGGGACGACGGCGCTGGCGCAAGTCTGACACGTGAGACTGAACACACAAACAAACATTGTTTAAATAAATTCGGTCAACTCGCTCCGTGGTGCGTGAGGCCCCGGCCACGTCGGCCGATGGTTGCTCCTCATAGCACACGTGCGCGCTATTATCTATTATACAAATTCGATCTAACATTGAATTCACAGTCGCTCTGATCATCAGCGCTGAAAAGTATCTGTTCGACGTCACTTTAATCTTGTGCTGAACGCGACATACATCAAAGATTAGTTTTACATTACAACAGTCGACAACGTTGTAGTGTGACATAGACTCCTCCGCCCGCATTGCGCAGCTACCAAGCCACTGTGAATTCAGCTTTAGACATATTGAATGTAGCATTTAAGTGAATCAGCAATATCCGTGGTATGTAACATGTACCTACAGTAAAGCTGCACGGAGTCAACAAGTTCGAACAGTAAACTTGTGGTGTCATGTCGTCAATAAATTTGTCCTAAGAACATTCCATTGTCACAGTAAATGATTGGCGCGTGTTAAATCCAAAAACAAGATCCCACCTAACCCAGCGTTCGTAATCGCGCTGCTGCGATTATTTTATATTGTAACTATAGCAAATATGTTTTGCAAACTCGCAAAAATATTTTTGTATAGATTGTGGTTTTCCTACTGATCGGTCCGATCGGGGATCTATTTACAAGCTATTGTATATTACACATTACATATGAAATATTATATTTTAGTATAGATGTATGTATGCAGAGTCATGTGTGTATTTTCATACGAAATATTTGTACTGCGAGTTAAATATTTTAATATTGGCTATTATTTAGGGTAAGATTCTAAGATGATCTAAATAAACAAAATACAGTTATCAATTGTTGAATTCAGTGCCTTGAAACAAATAAAGATATTATGATACGAACGAGAAGTAACTATAACGAGTCCAAATTGTACAACATTGCGTAACACATAGCTACTGCTATAAAGTTTTATACAATATAATATTTCTAAACGTTCATTCTGTTCCTTGTTCATTCATTTGCAAAATTCCATAATGTTTATGTTCGATCTCATTATTTAATTTAGAAAATAAAATGAGGTAAAGACTACAGTTTTGGGAACAAATTTGGATGTGTGTTTATGTAACATGTATAAAAATAAGAGACATTGTATATAATTTGTGAATGGTGTATTATTGATGGAAGCGAGGGGCGTAGAGTATATCAGAGCATTAATCGTTTACGACTTATCAGTAAGGAATTTATTACCTTCAAATAATTATTGTAATTGTACAGTATTTTTATAATGAGTATTTTATGATGTTTATGCTGATGACGGGAGTCTGTTTGTGGCGGGTGCATCGCGGAGGCGGGGCCGCCTCCCGCTGGCTTTGAGATTAAAACGTAGAGCTAGATTTACTGCAATTTTAGTTGAAGTATGGGGTTATGTATTATAAGAACAGTTAAATGACGGTAAGGGACTGACTTCTGATGTAATATTATCATTAATGGAACTGTATAAACTAGTTATATAATCGAAGGCCTACTGTTATGTTCGTGTTGTCCTCCAACTAAGTTGACTTAGTCTAAACGTAGCTATAATACATCCTGCTCAATTTAACTCTTGAGTAAATGAAGGGAGCACATTTATTTCAATGTTGTAGTCCACATGGGAGCTAAGCTGTATTTTTTATATTGAAATATTGTGTGTTGTTATTAAAAGGAATGTTGAGTATAAGCAATCCATTCGCAATATATTTTAAACATTTAGACATCTCTCGCCGTGGGTTGCTTATACTTGAAGAGATTTTGTGTTTTATTTTGTGGAACACGGTTATTTTGTCGCATATATGTATTTCTTTATTTCTGTTAACCTAATTGCTAAACCAACGGTTTAGTTGTTAGGTATAGACCCCGGACAACATATGTTTTGAACTTAGTGTCCTAAATAAAGTCTTATTAGATACGTTATATCCAACATTTATTAATTTAGAGATTATTTTGTTTATCCATAATTTGAAGACGATAATATATTTGCATACTGTATTGTTACTACTTTTAATGAAATGTGTTTCGAATACTAATGTAGGTGGTATCATGGCATCGATTGGTGTCCGCCGTTAGGTACTAAGAACGGAAGAACAATCAAGTACATTTGAGTGCCATTTGACAACGCGGCGACGCTATTGAGGACTTTCACTTTTTGTGGCGCAAGTGAAAACTGCTGCTGGATTTATTCAAACTATATTGACACGAGAATAACTTACAGCAAGCGTGTGTGAAACAAACCCCTCTGTGTAGTGGGCCTCCTCATTAGTGTTGCCGGTTATAAGCTTTTATTTAAGTATATTTTGAATATGAGTCGATAAAAAATATAGGCTTCTCCCAGCTACAACATTGCTTTACAGCTGTTTTAAAAATGCTAAACATATTTTTCTACGCGATGATATAAAACAAACTTGAAGTATGTGATAATGCTTTCAAAATAAGTGAGACACAAAACATGCAGGTGTCTTAAATCCCCCTAAAATCATATTTATCATACCGAGAAATAGTTATTATCCATTTATATTAAGATGTAGTTATTACTCGAATAAATATAACTTTTTAAAATTGATGTGTTTTCTTTGTTATCTTAAGACTAATAAGAATATCCTTCTATCCAACAATGAGTGATAATGTATGACACGGGAATAGGAATATCTTTGTTCATTAAGTCCGTTTTTTTTTTAATCATTCCCATACAATAATTGTGTGCAAAAGTGCCTTTTTTTCTGGGTTGGTCCTCGGTCTCTTCGGGTTTATGCAGAGGGCGTCCATCTCAAAGTACCTTTTCACTAAGTCCTTGTCATCTTCAGCTTATTCACGTGCGACATGAAGTCAATCTTCTGACCGAAGGATTTTGTTTGGCTTCCATGAAGAACCCACCCTAGCGGCGTGAGAGATGCCACCGGGTGGTTCTTGTCTCCCTCACTGGTCTATTCGGTGAGCAGAAGGCGCCAGTTGTCTTGACCGATGAGATTTTGCGGCTTTGCGTTGGAGTACGAGAGATGCGGGCACCCCTCTACTAGTTCTCGCGAAACCCGTTGAGACGAGACTTGTAAGTTCTTCACTGTTCTTGCTTGAATCTGCTCTTCTTTGTCGTTGATCCCATTTAGCCCGATGGTTACGCTTCTTGCTGCCGATTCCGCCGTCTTCAGCTCGTTGATGGTTTCTATTTTCAACGGATCTATAGGTCCTGTATGTTGTCGTCGACGAGCGTGACTGTTGACCCGTCATCCATCAATGCGAAGATGTTGACGGTTCCTTTTGGTCCCTTCACCTGGACCAGCAGGATCTTCAGATAGGATTGCTTTTTCACTGTCCATGTTGAGTTGATGACTTCTGTTGCCTCGTCGTTTTCTGGCTTCTCAGCCTTTTCGGTTTTTCTTCTTATAGTGAAGCATCTTGTGGTGCGTATATTTGCAGCTATTGACACCACACGGCTTCGTTCGGCAGTTGTGAGTCTTGCTCCTATATGGCAGGCATCTGAAGCAGAAGCGTTTGGACTTCGCAGCATCCCATCTGGAGTTAGCATCCTTTGCACACGAAGCACTTCGGTGTATTGGTCTTCTCAGTCACGTTGGTGATACGCTGCGTCTTCTTTTGAGGTGCGGTTGCAGATTGTGTGGCCACCTGTTCAGGCAGCGCGTAGAGTCCGCACAGCTCAGCTTCTCTCTTGAAGAATCTTTCCAATTTATGAGGCAGAGGTCTTCTCTCGGCTGAGAAGTCGTAGTAGTGGTACCGCGGTGTCCGCGTCAGCTTATCCACCAACGTCTTCGCCAGTTCCGGGTTGTACATATAATTGAAAAAACCCAATACCTTCAGAATTGCTACGACGTTGGAGACTTTCGTGTCGAATATGCAGATCTCTCTCGGCGACTCAGAGAGGCGCGGCAGGCCTTGAAGTGTTTCCATCTCTATCATGGCGATGGACTCTGGTCTTCTGGTCTTGGAGGCACTGTAGGCCGGTTGGTTTCGACGTACCGGCGTTCTTGACAACTCGCTTCACGGTTGAGGCATCTGTTTCTTGGCGAGCATCTCTGGAGGACGTGCCGGACAGCTTCCTGAGGTCAATTGAATTATAAGCTTAAGCGTCAGTCAACCGAGACTGACATGGCCCGAACTGATGCCATGTCTGTCAGGCACCGGTGCCTGACGTGGCAGTTAACAAGTTTAAAAAAATAAGTATTTAATAATTTCCGACATCTACAACGTCAAGATCGACACAGTCAGTCCACACGTAAGCATCCGCTCAGGAGTAGCCATCATCTTCTTCGACATATTAAAGGAAGGGGATGATCTGGTCTATCTACTACAAGCAAAGACGTTTTAGTGAGCATGACGATCCTTGGCTTGTAAGTGTAAATACCTAATATTCATACTTACCTACTAATTAGATTCATCTTCTTAGCTGTTGTATTTTTGCATCACAATATATCTAGGTAAATAAGATAAGTAATTATCTCTAGATTTTCTAAACCTAACCGTGGATGTATACCTACTTTCTAAATAAAAGATACTGTAGTGACCTACAAAAAACAGTGTTTGTCACACGTCCAGCCGCCGTCAGAGCGCGCCGCGCACTGAGGCATGCACATGGAGCCCGCAGTATTTATGGAGCGATCCTGCGCCTGCGCAGGCCGTATGTATCGAGGAGCGACAACATCCCTGCGTCGACTACTATTCGTCACTGACTGTTGATATCTGTGCCGTATTTATATTCCGCGAGTCTCCTACGCCATCCGGTGTACGAAATCGACTTGCGCCCTATGCAGTCCAAAACATATTGTTTGCTCTTTATTTACTATAGGTACTGCTTGTATGGTTTACTTTTGTGAAATAACTGTGATGTTTATGTTAATAAACCATTCTAATTGTTTCATATTCATATTCGACTTTCACTTACAAACAACCCCTAAATTGGTGATCCCGACGTGATCCGACGAAGACAAACATGGAGAACAAGAGTCAAGAGCCGCAAACCATGCTGTCTGAAGAAGATATTGAGATGATCTCCATCAAGTCTCAGATACCTCCATTCTGGCGAGACAAACCCCAATTATGGTTCGTACAATTCAAAACCATTGTGTCTAACCAAAAATTCACCGAAGAAGCGAATCAAATCAAACGTTTCAGCGACATATCGACAACGTTCTACGGGGACTTTCTGTTTTTACGTCGATGACATTTTAGTGGCTTCAGAAAGTAAAGAGCAGAACAGATGAGAGAAGTATTTAGAAGGCTTAACGACTATGGGTTACAACTAAATGTATCCAAGTGTACATTTGGACAACAATCACTCAACTTTTTGGGCTACACTATATCGGCCGAAGGAATTAAGCCAACTGACGAAAATCGAAGCCATAAAATCATACCCTCGCCCAGAGACAGCCTAACAATTACGTCGATTCCTGGGAATGATAAATATTTATCGTGAAAATATCCTACACGCCGCTGAATATCAATGAATATCATAGAGCTTAATGCTTACCTCGGAGATTCAAAGAATAAGGACAAGACAAAAATATTGTGGACCGAGGCAGCAATACAAGTGTTTGAAAAATGCAAAGATGACATTAGCAACACTCTGTATTGTTATCATATCCATCATCGGGACTAGCTTTCGTGCTTATGACCGACGCATCAGACATCTGTACGGGGGCGGTATTTTAAAAATGTATTCAAGGTCGGTGGAGACCGCTCGGAATTTTTCTCAAAGAAGTTCAACGAAGCCCAGAGGAAATACAGCACTTATGACAGGGAGCTTCTGTCTATATACATGACAGTACGTCACTTTCGCCGGATGATAGACGGCTGTGACGTCATCATATTGACGGACCACAAACCCCTCACCACTGCACTACGAGCAAACCACAAAGATGAAACTCCGACACGCACAAGATATTTAGAATATATCAGCCAGTTCGTCACCGATATTAAGCACGTATCGGGTAAAGATAACTGTGTCACCGACGCCATGTCTCGAGTGGACACGATCTCATGTCCAACGCCGATAAATTACGACGAGTTAGTAAAGTCTCAAAAACAAGACGAAGTACTCTAGCAACTCATGAAAAGCGACAGTTACATATTCAAGTGAATAGAACTGTCCCGTTCAGTCACTCCAGTCATATGCGAGATGTCAACTAAATATCCTCGCCCGTTCTTATCGCCACAATACAAGAAATAAGCATATCAAGCCTTTCACGACCTTAATCACCCCGGCGTAAGAGCGACGTCGGCGATGGTGCGGAGCGCGAGCGACTGCTGCGCACGCACCGGCGGCGGTTCGTATCAGACGTCAGCGCGAACCAGGGGCAGCGTAAGTGAGTCGGCTGTGGATGTACGCTTTATACACGCCGAGCTTTGCGCGGAGCGGCAGACGGGACGATAGCACGGGTCACAGGAGGGTGCGCGCGGTGCGCGTTTGGACGACTACGTTGTTGACATAGGACTTCATGGAGAGGGCGCGGTCGATGGTCACGCCGAGGTATTTCACCCTCGCGGACCACTCGATGTTCTCTCCCATGAGCTCCAACTGTAGGGCTATGCTGTCCAGAGATCGCCTGAGTCTTCACCGTTAGTCCCGTTAGTCTCTAGTCCTTCAGCCAGCTGGGAAGTGCGTCTAGGATGCGCTGCATCTTGGTCACCGCGTGGACACCGTTCATCGATGTCGAGATGTAGGCGGCGTCGTCGGCGTACAGCGTGAGCTTGACGCCGTCGGTGATCCCGTCATCCGTGTCGTCCGTGTACCAAGAGTAACACCCGGTAGAGGCGCAACTTCCCTGGGGCACACCGGCTCGGATGGGCCGCTCTGGAGACAGGGCGCTTTCATCCGCCACTTGGAAGCGTCTGTCTTGTAGGAAGGTGGCCACGATCCTAACTACTAGACGGGGAGTAGTGGATGTGGACAGCTTGCACAGAAAGCTTGTGAGCCATACGCGATCGAACACTTTCTCCATATCGAGGAATACTGCGACGGCACGCTCGTGTTTGTTGCGATCAACTGCGATGTCGTGCAGTACCCTTGCGAGCTGATGGGTATTGTGGAGTGTTCGGCGCGGAAGCCGAACTGTTCGTCGCGTGGCTAAAGGTGTGGCGTCATATGCAGCAGTAGCAGCTTCTCGAACAGCTTCGATGTCGTCGAGAGGAGCGTGATGGGTCGATAGCTTCCCGGCAGCAGGATGTTTTTCCCGGACTTTGGGAGCATGATGACTCTGCCTAATCGCCATGTGGAGGGAAAGTGTCCGGTACGGAGGATGTCTTTGAAGAGGCGCATCAGCGTCACGATTGCTCCCAGAGGTAGATGACGCAGAGATTTGTTGGCTACCCGATCAGGTCCGGGGGCTTTCCGGAAGGGCGTTCGGGGAATCAGCCGCTGGACTTGGCCTGGGGAGACGACGTGGGATCCTCTGTCGGGGCTATCGGCTGTTCGAAGTAAGACTTCAGCTTCCTCTCAACCTCTGCTACATGCTGCATGTTGAGAACAGGGTTGGGCTGGAACTGCGCTTCCAGGGAGTCGGCGAATATCTCAACTTGGTCCTCGGCACGGTAACGTGGAGTTCCGCAGTCCGGCCAGTACCCCTACTGGCCGGTGAGGGAACTCCTAATCGGAGATGACTTCCCGGAGAGTTAGCGGCACAGGCGGTGTATGCCCGATCAGTCTTCACTAGCTTCCTCGATCGTGCGTTGCCAGGATTCCGCCGCGTTTATTGCCAACGCAGCAGAGATCTTCGTAGCCAGAGTGTTCAGCTGGGACTTCACGATCGGACATCGGGAGCGCTGCCATTGCCGGCGCAGTTTCTTCTTCCTCTCGATCATCGCCAGGATGAGGGCAGGGAGCTGGAAAGGCCTCCTTGCGATCTTAGCGTGATCAAGGGGGTAATTGAGTTGACTGCGGGATGTCATCCAGAGTCAGACACACCGGCTGGTGATCTGAGATGAGGTGGTCGTCCAGGACGTCTAAATATACAGTCGCGTCGATGCCGCAGGTGACGGCTATATCTATGACGTCCGGTGTGTGGGCTGCACAGTACGGGTACTGCGTCGGGACCTCTGTTTCTAAAACCTCGTATCCGTGTCGGTCTGCATCATCCAGGAGGCGGCGGCCATCTGAGCAGATGGTATTGGAGTTTCACGAAGTCGCCGGCGACGATCGTGGGTAGTGGCGAGTCCAACAGGTATGACAATCAGCTACTACGAGTCGCTGTAGCAGCGGCTTATAGAACGCGTACACACGGGTGGGCTGGCATTCGATTCAAATCTCTACACCGAGGGCGCACGCGGACTGTAGAGCTGGTACTGGCAGCGTTTGGTGGACGACTCTCCTCTTAACCAGGACTGCTAGGCCTCTGTAAGTAGTCCCTGTCGGCAAGCGTTGGTCCTCCCGGTAGACATGGTATCCGCCCATCTTCTATTTGTCTACTGGTCTAAGGTGTGTCTCACTGAGCAGGGCTACATCCACCTGCCGCTGAGCTAGCAGCAATTTAAGTAGCCTGGTCTTCTCTGGTGACATCCCGTCGGCGTTCCAAAAGAGCACGCGCAGACTACGCAGATCCAGGACTAATTATAATAAACTAATTATAAATAATTCTGCCATGCATTTGTGGATCAGAGGGATGGCGTCCCTCTTCTCCTGTAGTGCCACCAGCACTTGCTGCAGAGTGACGATGACGCTGATGAGCCGTGGGTCCAGGTTGACCGCAGCCAGCCGAGCTGCCGGTGGCGGTGGGACCGACTGCTTCGCTTCCCGCGTCCCCTCGAGAGGGGCAGCGACCACAGTGGCCTTCCTGGACTTGTCCTTTTTATCAGCGGCGGTCTGCTCGGCCTGCTGCGTCTGGGGCTTCGCTTTACACTTTCTGATGCGTCGCCTTTTGTGTCGCGCATACTCCTGGGGTGCGTTGGCGGATGCCATAAGCAAGCCAGGGGCATTACCGTTCTCGACTGCGGTGGGCTTAGGACGTACTGCTGTGGTGGTTCTCGCGACTGTACCGGCCTTCCTGTTTCGGATCTCCCGCTTGAATACCGGGCAGGTGGCTTTGTTGGCGGTGTGCGCACTGCCACAGTTTGCGCATATGGGCGATTCTTTTAGGGGTCGTGGGCAGTCTTTCGCAGCGTGGGCTTCTCCGCATCGCACACAGGAGAGCGGCCTGTGGCAGTTGTGCGACGAATGCCGGAACTGCTGGCACCGATGACATTGTGCTATCTTGGTTATCTTAATACCGTATAGTTTGCTTTGCATACTTGGTATTTGATAATGGATAAGATTTCGGCTGCGCAGTTCTGGCGAGTGATCGCTGCGTGAGCGTCGAGAGGGGGAATGTAGGTCGCGAAAGTACCGCCCGTTATTACTTACGACATTCGTTATTGATATATATTTTATTTTTTTATTAGTAAAATTGCCTCGGGTGGTTAACATATGACTGACTGACCGGGCACGCCACAATCGTGGCGGTAAGTCCCGTGTTTCAGGAGTGGCTGGAGAGGCGGCATGGCGCCCTCACCTTCCGGCTGACACGGGTTCTGACTGGCCACGGTTCTTTTGGCCGGTTCCTGTGTCGTATACGCCGGCAAGAGACGCCCGGTTGTCACCACTGCGGTGACCGCCGTGACGTTGTTGAGGACACGGCGCTGCACACTTTGGCGGTTTGCCCCGCCTGGGCATCGCAGCGCCGTGAGTTAATCGTGGCAGTCGGATCGGTTGCCCTCTCGCTCCCGGCTGTAGTTCAGTCTATGGTCCGGAGTGAGAGGTCGTGGAACGCCGTCGCCTCCTTCTGCGAGGAAGTATAATTTCCATCAAGGAGGCGGCGGAGCGGGAGAGGGAACGTTTAAACCCTCACCCCAACCGCAGAGCAGGGCGCCGGAGGGCGCGCGATGACCTCCAGCCACCCTGAGGTTTGACCTGGGGGTGGCGGGCTTTGTGGGCCTGCCCACCATCCGTTCAGCACCAGGTCCGAGAGGCGGCGTGCGTGTTCCCACGCGCGCCTCTGTGTCGAGTCGGTCTCCCCTCTAGGGGGGAGACAGTAGGGAATTTTACGAGTGAGTCCTTTGGGTAGGTCTCTTGTGTAGTGGCCTGCCGTTTCACACGGCGGGCCGTAACCTCGGCGGTGTCGCGACCGCATGCGAAAGCGATTCGCGCGGCCCCGTCGATAGTGGTTTTGTCGAGGACCACCGTGGTAGGTTCGGTATTCCGGGAGGTACATTATCTTTTCAACATCTTTCTTTTACCCTGGCGAGTCCGACATAATCCCTCCGCCCGCCCCCGCGGAGGGATATGCGTCATGGCATTCCCCACGTAAAAAAAAAAAAAAACAAATGACTGACTGAAACTATTTCACGAAAAAAAACGTAACATTAATTTTTCCAAAAAATAATTTTAGGTCAGGTTATTCTACATCACCAGTAGAATGCGTGATTAAAAGGAATTACACGATATCAAAATCATCTGTATAGAAGCTCGGTCACTTCGTAGATGCCCGGTGTAAGATTGGCGGTGCGCGCTAACTGCGCGAAGTACAGGCAGCCGGGGCGACCTTGGCGAGCTAGGATGCTCTGTGAGCTCCTGCTCGATCTCCTTCGGCGACGTGTTGATAGGGACGCCACGGATGACCACCTTGAGACTACGTTCGGCGGGGAAGCAGTACGAGAACCAGAAGATCTTCTTCTTTGTCTCCAGGGAGTAGAGGTATCGCTGGATAGTGCGATACTCCTGGTTCGACTTTGGGATGAAGGGGACTCCTTTTTCAAACGGGCGGCCGTTCGACGCATGCCCGAGAGCATTTTTAAGATCCCGGACATACTTCGGCCAGTCCGGGAGTACTTCCACAACTAGGGGTGGGTAGCGGGGGTGGTCAGCGTCTTTCCAGAAACAGCATCGGTGTTAGTGGCAGCAGAAGTGGAGGCAGCGTTGGCGGCTACGGCGACAGTAGTGGCGGTTGCGGAATCAGGAGCGGTGACGGCATGGCCAACGGTAGTGGTAGCAGTGGTGGAAGTGCGCGTACCGACCGCGGCAGCATACGAGGGTCTCCCATCTCCATCAGGGACACACTCATAGCTGGCGGTAGACTAAACGGCGGCATCGTAAACAACGCACGTCGTTTTTTCTGTTGCGGCGGCGACGGGAACCGGTCCAGTGCAACCGTAGTCGGTGGGGCGGGGAAGCGCGGTGGGGGCGCCGACGTCTTGACCCTCTGTGGCAGCGGAAGTACTGCTCGGGTGGGCACAGCGGGGAGCGCCGCTTGTCGCGTGACAGGCACGGGAGCGACAGTTGGCCGTGTTGTCACGGGCCAGACAATGGTGGTGACGCCGGCCGCGAGAGCGAGGGGAGGCTGGAGAACTACTCTCCAGCTCCCAGTGCCGGCGTTGAGGCAACCGTTGGTGTTGGCTGTCTCGGCAGCGGCGGCTGCGGGAGGTTTCGGGTGCAGGCAGCTTGGTACGCGGCCACCACACGGGCTAGCGCGGATAGCGCGGCACAGCGGGAACGGACGAAAACCCGCTTAGCCACGCCGTTTAAGTCGGCGGCAGCGGGCGAGTAGCCCGGCGAGGGGTCGGGTGGTGAGGCTGGGTCGGACGCGGCATTATTAGTGAAGCATGCCCGCCAAAGTGTGTGGCATCTCGGCGTCTGGCGATGTCTGGTCACTAAACCAGCACACTCCGGCACAAAGCATCCACTAAACCGGTCCTCCGGGGTTTGCCAGACTGGTGGCAGACCGGGGGCCGAGTACAGCAGTGTACCCTGCGTTATCCGGAAAGACGGATTGGTGCGTGTTATTTAATTAATAAACTAATAAACAGCGTTGTTGGGCGCACGATGAGCCTATAACCGCTTGTGGAACTTTCCACAAAGCGATACACGTGCCGCCTCGCTCCGGTCAAGGACTTCCGGCGGTGCGCAGGGAATGCCCGGGACGCGTGGTGGTCGGCGCGGGGCGTGGGCCGTATGTATCGAGGAGCGACAACATCCCTGTGTCGATTACTATTCTTCTACTGACTGTTGAAATCTGTGTATTTATATTCCGCGAATCTCCTACGTCATCCGGTGTATGAAATCGACTTGCGCCCTATTGGTCCAAAACATATTGTGTGCTCTTTATTTACTATACTGCTTCTATGGTTTACTTTTGTGATATAACTGTGATGTTTATATTAGTAAACCATTCTACTTGTTTCGTATTCATATACGACTTTCACTTACAAACAACCCTTAAAATACCTACTAACAGGGTCAGAGACCAGATTCCACAGGAGTCTCCTTTGACCTGACCTTATGACATAGAAAGGCAGGATATTTATAGAGAACAGCTCTGTGGGTACAGCTATTCTGTGCCATGTATTTTACTGAACGACTGAATTGAATTAGAAGGAATATCATGGACGTCCGAACTACAGAATAAAGTAATTAGGTAAATTCAAAAAAGCCAGCTTAAAGGCCGTCACAGACATAGCTATAATATATATTAATATGAATCATAGCAAGGCATATTACGGCATATTTTCTATATAAATTTTCGAGTGACACACACGCAGCTATAATATATATTTCTATGACGTTTTAACGCGTTACCAGCCGGCGGGCAGAAGGCAGATCCGTAGCTGGTAACCGTTAGGGTTATATTGAAACACGCAGACTGATTCAACTGAGAATATATTTTCAATTTTTCACCTATCTTATATCCCATTTATTAGTCATGCAAGTAACGCTAACACTAATGTGTACAATAATCATTTACACCAATCAGTGACTAGTAAACAAAAATCTAACATTTACCTACGAATGATTTCTTGGAAATCTGTTCGCGAGTATAGAAATAGTGCCACGTATAAAAAGCAGAGGGAAGTTTCGCGCGTCACCAGTTCGAAAGTTGATATCGTCGCGGCTAGACGTATGATGCTCCGTTCGATCGCCTTCGCGCGTCGCTTGGTTTCGGCGCGGCTAGTTGTACGATGCTCTGTTCGATTCCAGGTTTCTCATAAAGTTATATGTTGCCTGTGCATATATACATACGCCACATCACTCCCGCCTAAGCGAAGCGTACGTTTTGTTTCACCGCGCGGCCGGATCTGGTGACGTACGAATTTCGCGGTGAAGGTGATGACTGTGATGAGGCTGTCCGCATTGGTGTGGGTGATGTGTCCGGGGCTGGTGTGTTTGTTAATGTTGTGTTTTCTGGCGAGTCTTCCTCGTTGAGTAGATGGGCTGGCTTCAATCTGTCGATTGAAATTGCTGCGGTGCGAAGCGGAAGTTGCACTGTGAAGTGCTTGCCGTTGGTACTGCGTTGAAGTACTTGATATGGTCCGTTGTATGGTAGTACGAGAGGTCTGCGCACGATGTCGTTGCGCACAAACACATGCGTACATGTCCCGAGGTCTTTGTGTATGAATGTGTTTGACGTTGACGCTTGCCTTGTTGATGTTGGTGACGACATTGTTTCAGTCAGCTAACGGACAAATACCGCATCTTCAATTTTCGGCTTGGTAGGCCCGAAGAAATCAAATGGGATGCGTAACGTAGATCCGTATGTCATCAGGGCCGGGCTGACGGTTGAGCCTTCACGTATGGCGGTGCGAAGTCCTAGTAATACTGTAGGTAATTAATTGATCCATATGTTATCGGTTGCTCTTGCCATCAGTGCCGCTTTAAGAGATCGATGCCATCGCTCGATTTTTCCATTAGCTTGCGGGTGAAATGCAGTAGTACGTATTCGAGTGATGCCTATTTTCTTCATTAAAGCTTGAAATAAAGACGATTCGAACTGTCTCCCTTGGTCTGTAGTAAGTCGTAGAGGACATCCGAACCGCGATATCCATCCCTCGTACACGGCCTTCGCGACCGTTTCGGCGGTAACGTCACGAGTAGGTATTACCTCTGGCCAGTTAGTGCAGCGGTCAATCATAGTAACTAAGTATCCATAGTGATCTGATGGTGGGAGTAGCCCAACTATGTCCACGTGCAGGTGTTCAAAACGAGATGATTGTTGAAACTCACCGAGCGGGCTAATGACGTGTCGATAAACTTTCGCTCGTTGACAGCTGATGCACGCCTTGGCCCATATATCTACGTCTTTGTTTATAGTTGGCCAGAAAAACTTTGTCGTAATTTTTTTCTTGTTGTACGAACGCCGGGGTGACTTAGTTCGTGTTGTGCTTTGAAGGCTGCGACACGATAAGGCAATGGTAGGTATGGTCGAATGTTCGCTGTCGATGTTTCGCACCAAATAGGCCGTTTGACTCCCGGTAGGTTTACGCGGGAAAACTTCAGTCTGGGGTTATTCATGCAAACACGTAGCTCGGCGTCCGTTTCTTGTCTTGAGATAACTTATCGTAGTCCATCGTTGCGCTTTGCTTTGCGCTTTCGCGCCAAAGTAAGTCTCAATCTTAGCGCAATAAGAACATAAACACAAGCATAAGTTTACACCATTAGTTTGTAACACAAACAATTTTTCCGGGATACCCGTGACAACAATGAAACAATGAAATACAACAGAATGCGACGTTGCGGTTTTGTTATGCAGGTGACCGCAGGTTAGTGTTAATGTTTAAAATAGTGTTTTCGTATTAAATTGATCTAATTTGTTTGAAAAAAGTGATTTCTATTTTTATCTTTATCGAGTTTTTAACTGTTTTGAATTAACACTGAGCCCATATGGAATACTCTGTCCATTTTTATGTCCATGGATTATAGCAACCTTGTATGTAAATACAACAGATGGATACAATATTTTGACATAGGTACCTACCTATTTGATTTAGACATTTTGGTAGAACTTGGTTCTGTATAAGTACTTCTTTTTAAGAGAGAATGCACCTACCTCCAAACCTTGTAGTGTTATAATGGGACTGACATAATATAATTACTTTTGTGGCGTATGTATATACGCACAGACAACATATAACTTTACGAGAAACCTGGAATCGAACGGAGCATCGTACAACTAGCCGCGCCGAAACCAAGCGACGCGCGAAGGCGATCGAACGGAGCATCATACGTCTAGCCGCGACGATATCAACTTTCGAACTGGTGACGCGCGAAACTTCCCTCTGCTTTTTATACGTGGCACTATTTCTATACTCGCGAACAGATTTCCAAGAAATCATTCGTAGGTAAATGTTAGATTTTTGTTTACTAGTCACTGATTGGTGTAAATGATTATTGTACACATTAGTGTTAGCGTTACTTGCATGACTAATAAATGGGATATAAGATAGGTGAAAAATTGTAAATATATTCTCAGTTGAATCAGTCTGCGTGTTTCAATATAACCTTAACAGTTACCAGCTACGGACCTGGCTTCTGCCCGCCGGCTGGTAACACGTTAAATTGATGACCCCTGACCTCTCATCGTTCTAGTGCTGTTGTAATATCGGTTCACTGAACCGACACCCAACATCTGTTGGTTTTCGGCCAAATCTAGACGTACGAACATGCTACCTTATCGTCATGGCACAAGAAAAAGCTGAAGAATTCACCGACAAGCAAGTAACGATCCCTCTCCACGGTGATGTCGCTACAATCTCACTGCCTGCACGTCTACCACCATTCTGGCGTCAAAACCCACGACTGTGGTTCGCACAGTTTGAAGCCGCCGTCGCCGCCAGCAAGATGGGAGAAGAACAGAAATTCAACCTCGTCGTCCCGTTGCTAGGCTGTAGCGACCTCGAACAAATCGGCGACATCATATTAAACCCGCCATCGACCAACAAGTACATTACGCTAAAGAACAGACTGATATCGACGTACCAAGAATCAGACCATCGTCAGCTACAGAAATTACTCAGCAGCCTAGAACTGGGCGACATGAAACCTAGCCAGTTATTACGTATTATTATTATTACGCGATTTGAGCGGTAAATTACTAACCGACGAAGCTTAAATTTATTAAATTAAATTATGTGGCTCAACCAATTACCCGCACAAGTCCGCGCCGTACTCTCCGTGAACATCGAATCGTCGCTAGAATGTTTAGCTGTGATGGCCGACAAAATGGTTGAACATTTCGAACCCGCAACAGTCGCCGCAGTCCACACTACAACCTCTACGCCGGCGCACACATCAAGCCCGTCGTGTTTACATTGCCCAACTAAAGAAAATCTACAGTTCAACCTATTATATAAACAAATAGAAAAACTATCGCTGGAGATCACCGAGATTCGAACCAATCAACAACATGCGTCGTATCGCTATGGCGCCACTCGTTCGCATAGCAACAACCAATAGCGATCGAACTCGAGATACCGTGCCCGCTCAAACCGCAAACCCGGCGATCCCGACTGGCTGTGTTATTACCACCTGTGCTATGGGGATGAAGCCCGTAGATGCGAATCACCCTGCGCAAAAAAGAAGCAGGAAAACTAGACAATACATCGACTACGGCGGGCGTCAATGTTAGCAAACCAAGCTAGCGCCTCTGCGTTATCGATCTAAACAACAGAGAGAAGTTTCTAGTCGACACGGGTGCCGACATATCCATATTAGCCGCAAGAAATAAGAAACACGTGAAGCCGATTGAAAGTACCTACAAACTGTTTGCTGCGAACGGTACAGAGATACGTACCTACGGTGAGCGCACACTCGAACTCGACCTAGGTCTACGCAGAAGCTTTAAATGGACATTTACCGTGGCCGACGTGAAAACATCAATACTAGGCGCAGATTTCTTAGCGAAGCACAAATTACTTGTCGATCTACATCAAAGAAAACTAATCGACTGCATTACCGACCTTAGCATTCACACCATCAAAATAAATAGCACCGAGGAAGCCGTATACGTTATCAGCCACCATCACCCCTATCACTACATCTTGAAAGAATATCCCGACGTACTGCGACCCATGTCACTCAAAACTCCGACTAAGCACAACGTGACTCATCGCATAGAAACAACAGGTCAACCAATCTATTCAAGGCCGCGCTCCCTGCCGCCCGATAAATACAAAGCTGCGAAGCTAGAATTTGAGAAGATGATGGAGATGGGTATCTGCAAACCGTCAAACAGTCCATGGGCCAGCCCACTTCACGTCGTTAAGAAAAAGGATGGTTCGCTACGCGTGTGTGGCGACTATAGAAGATTGAACGCCGTTACAGTACCCGATCGCTACCCTATACCGAGAATTCAAGATTTTACGTACCAGCTACATGGAAAAAAAATCTTTTCTAAGCTAGATCTCAAAATGGCGTACTTCTGGATACCTATTGAAAAAGAAGATGCTGCGAAGACTGCCATAATATCCCCCTTCGGCCTCTTTGAGTTCAACTGTATGACGTTCGGCTTACGCAACTCCGGCCAAACATTTCAACGTTTCATGCACGAAGTACTACGAGGGCTCGACGACAACGTATTCTGTTTCATCGATGATTTACTAGTGCACTTAGAAAACCCAGAGGATCACAAGCGTCACTTACAAAAAGTTCTCGAACGACTCGACAACTACGGCGTCACTCTAAACATCGATAAATGTGAGTTCGGCAAAGACAAGATACAATTCCTCGGTTATGAAGTTACACCGGACGGAATCAAACCCACAGAAGAACGCATTCAAGCCATACTTACGTTTCCCAAACCAACTACAGTGCAAGGGTTAAGAAGATTTTCAGGCATGATCAACTTCTACCGTAGCTGCCTACCCCATCAAGCCGAATACCAAAATTTACTAAACAAGTATCTACACAATAGCAAGAAAAACGGCAAAACACCTATACAATGGACACATGAAGCTGAAACAGCCTTCGAACAATGCCGACAAAGCATTCTCGAGGCTACTATATTATCGCACCCGATACCTAACGCTCCGTTATTCTTACTCACCGACGCGTCTGACACTAGCCTTGGCGCAGTCCTACAACAGAAAATAGACAACGTGTGGAAACCACTCGCCTTTTACTCAAAAACAATGAGCGAGACGCAGAAAGGATACAGTGTATACGATCGCGAACTTCTAGCAATGTATATAGCTGTTAAAAACCTACGCCGACTGATAGAGGGCAACGAATTCACTATATGTACGGATCACAAACTATTGACGTACGCTCTAACAAGAATGCCGAGTAGCAGTGACACACCGCGTCGAGAACGACAATTGCATTTCATAAGTCAATACTGCACTAACATCAAATACATTCACGGTGATAAGAACGAAGCCGCTGACGCGTTATCACGTATCGCGGAAATCGAATCGATGGACTACGATAAGTTATCTCAAGACAAGAAACGGACGCCGAGCTACGTGTTTGTATGAATAACCCCAGACTGAAGTTTTCCCGCGTAAACCTACCGGGAGTCAAACGGCCTATTTGGTGCGAAACATCGACAGCGAACATTCGACCATACCTACCATTGCCTTATCGTGTCGCAGCCTTCAAAGCACAACACGAACTAAGTCACCCCGGCGTTCGTACAACAAGAAAAAAATGACGACATAGTTTTTCCGGCCAACTATAAACAAAGACGTAGATATATGGGCCAAGGCGTGCATCATCGCCACGTCATTAGCCCGCTCGGTGAGTTTCAACAATCATCTCGTTTTGAACACCTGCACGTGGACATAGTTGGGCCACTCCCACCATCAGATCACTATAGATACTTAGTTACTATGATTGACCGCTGCACTAACTGGCCAGAGGTAATACCTACTCGTGACGTTACCCCCCGAAACGGTCACGAAGGCCATGTACGAGGGATGGATATCGCGGTTTGGATGTCCTCTACGACTTACTACAGACCAAGGGAGACAGTTCGAATCGTCTTTATTTTAAGCTTTAATGAAGAAAATAGGCTTCACTCGAATACGTACTACTGCATTTCACCCGCAAGCTAATGGAAAAATCGAACGATGGCATCGATCTCTGAAAGCGGCACTGATGGCAAGAGCAACCGATAACAGATGGATCAATTAATTACCTACAGTATTACTAGGACTTCGCACCGCCCTACGTGAAGGCTCAACCGTCAGCCCGGCCCTGATGACATACGGATCTACGTTACGCATCCCATTTGATTTCTTCGCGCCTACCAAGCCGAAAATTGAAGATGCGGAATTTGTCTGTTAGCTGACTGAAACAATGTCATCACCAACATCAACAAGGCAAGCGCCAACGTCAAATACATTCATACACAAAGACCTCGGGACATGTACGCATGTGTTTGTGCGCAACGACATCGTGCGCAGACCTCTCGTACTATCATACAACGGACCATATCAAGTACTTCAACGCAGTACCAACGGCAAGTACTTCACAGTGCAACTGCCGCTTCGCACCGCAGTAATTTCAATCGACAGATTGAAGCCAGCCCATCTACTCAACGAGGAAGAATCGCCAGAAAACACAACAATCGGACACATCACCCACACCAATGCGGACAGCCTCATCACAGTCACCACCTTCACCGCAAAATTCGTACGTCACCAGATCCGGCCGCGCGGTGAAACAAAACGTACGCTTCGCTTAGGCGGGAGTGATGTGGCGTATGTATATATGCACAGGCAACATATAACTTTATGAGAAACCTGGAATCGAACGGAGCATCGTACAACTAGCCGCGCCGAAACCAAGCGACGCGCGAAGGCGATCGAACAGACCATCATACGTCTAGCCGCGACGATATCAACTTTCGAACTGGTGACGCGCGAAACTTCCCTCTGCTTTTTATACGTGGAACAATTTTTATACTCGCGAACAGATTTCCAAGAAATCATTCGTAAATGTTAGATTTTTGTTTACTAGCCACTGATTGGTGTAAATGATTATTGTACACATTAGTGTTAGCGTTACTTGCATGACTAATAAATGGGATATAAGATAGGTGAAAAATTGTAAATATATTCTCAGTTGAATCAGTCTGCGTGTTTCAATATAACCCTAACGGTTACCAGCTACGGACCTGGCTTCTGCCCGCCGGCTGGTAACGCGTTAAACTTTATATAAGTCACCAAATAAATAAAGAAAAATCTACCTCCAGCCGTAATCAAAGAATTAATAAGTATTTTCGTACTCGCAACTCGCAAGTATACCTATTTTAATTGTATTTTTCATGTCAAATATAATTGACACGATAATTACAACACGAACTATTATTTATAAAGTGTAACTAATACCAAAAGCAAGTGCTAATCAAAAATAGAGCGCGGCTGATGATACCTAAATTTTTGCCGGAGGTAAATGTTCTAAGACAGGTGTTACACTACTGTGTAACACCGTAGGTAAATCTATTCTGTGGCTAAACTATTGCTCTTATTGAACTGAAACTTGGTGTAGAGCTTGTATGTGGTACATACTATATGAAGATATTGTAAGGCAGGGTTACTGTAGCTTGATGTCAAGAGATGCAGAGTAAAACTTCCGATATGTTGTAGAGTACGAATATATTTAACAATAAAATTTGCCTATTTATATACACAGATTCAGTCATACAAAAAGTTATATACAAAGGGAGCTAATACTTACAATCGACCAATCACAGTATTTTACAATATTATTATGATGACGTATCAGCTTGAATGCATTCAGCGAACGCGGCTCATATATAAACAAGTGGCACGGAAATTCGTGTCATTTGTCGCTCCGCGCAGCAGTGTGCGGACGTGTATAAAAATTCATGTATTGCAGCAACAATATAAACTTTAAACATCTACTTTTACAAAGCTTTGGAATAGTTTGTTCTGCCAGAATAGATGCATACAATATTTCGCACATTGGATGTAGATATTTCAATGGAACTTTTTTCGTAAACAGGGTGTAACAGAAAGGTGTGGTCATATTTAAGGGTCACAGAATATAGCCCATATACAATTGAAAACCGCGAGAATTAAATTGTATACGTTATTTTCACTTAGATATTGAATTTTCTTTTTATCGACTTATAAATATCAGCATATTCTAATCGTTACGTAAACAACACTACCAGCCATGCACGTGTATTGTTTCTAAGAATTACAAAAGACCCTAAACTCGACACGATTTTGGTTACTTTTGCGATTTTAACGGTCAATGGCTATTGACCATTAGCAATTATAATGGTCATGGCCCCAAATGTAGATACTGTTACCTATTCAAATTGTTTACAATACAGCTGGTCGTTCTAACATAGATCGGTGACCCTACGGATGTTGCGAAATCTTTATGGGGAGATGATGCAACGGACTCAACTATGCATTAATGAACAAGGTGGGATACTTGAAAACAGGCTGTTATAAATAATTTAATAAGAACATGTTTATAAAAATTAATAATCTTGAAATTTGTTGGCTAAAAACTGTGTGGTTAAGTGATATCAGTGTCGTATATCGTACCGGCTTATTCCCGTGCGCTCCAAATCACCAGACCATCTTCTGTTCTTATTTTAAAGAACATTACTTCGCTTCCGGCTAATTTCTAAATCGCGGGAACGATACAAGCAAAAAAAAAAGTTTGAGACATACAAAACGGTATTTCTTGTACCGCGCCTGCCGTGTTTTGTAAAATAATACGCTTGGTCACCCTTTCTTCGAGTATTTCAGATAGGCGTCCAAACCATAGCAGCTGCCTATCTCATGTCACATGAGATAGGCTTGAACTCCGCACACACCACTAAGATATCAACCATGGGTATAACTGCAAGGGAGTACAAGCCACGTTTCACTCTGTTGGCGGCACATCGCTTCCTTAAGAGACTTGAGCAACCAATCTTATCGAAAAGCAATATAGTTATCTTGCTGCGATTTTTGATGGAATAAAATAATAATCCATTCCATTAAAGTAGGTTTCTATCGAGCCTTATGTCATGTCAATTATCTTGGGAGATCTGAAAGTCTATGAAAAACTTCGGACTTCGGTTTACCGGAGCAAGGAAACCATATCTACGGACGTTAGTAATTTGGATTGATTGTGAGGTATTAGCCGATTAATGTTATAAGAAAAGTTGTTGTGTTTTAAATTTAATTGTGTGCTAGAATAAAACGTGCTTCTGTCGGTAATATGGTTTACATTCTTATCTCTCAAAACCAGCACGTAACAATAGTTTTATACCAATAACCCAAAGAGGTACCTACATTATGTCAATATCTTTTTAATACCGAAGTAATAAAATAAAAAAAAAACGATTAAAATCACGTTCCAATTGCCGTCTACCGATCACAGTTCTAGACTCTGTGTGCTACTGAGAATTAAGAACTGGACAGAAAAACCAAATAACACTTTATCCAAAGGCTAAAGCGGAGAGGTGTATTACACCCGTGCAAGGTAAAACTCTCTCTCTTGTCATCTACCAAGCACATTTCCAAACTCCGAACAGTTCTTTAGCTTCTTCTCAAATTTGCTCTCTAACATAAAAACGCTCATCGGTCTGAAAACCAAAATCGAAACTTTGTCATCAGCCACAAATATAAGAGCAAATTTGAGCCACTAAGGCCGAATTGCTATAAAGAATTGCCTACCAAATAAATTAACATCAGTTTGCCTGGCTTGGGAATCACCGCGACCACACGATTAGCCGCAAACTTATGCCTTAAAGACCAACGGTACATATTTACAAATAGAAATATATACCATTTATGCAATGTTAAGCTACTGTCGATAAATTCAGACATTAGAAAATAGCTTTTATTAATGACTTCTTTGCGTTTGCCCGCGACGTCATTCTTGTGAACTACAGACGGGCTGTATCTTCAGTTCTACTAAACATAATTATAAATTATAAGTAAAATGGTTCAGAAAATAAGTTGAGCCCAAACCTATCAAACTGTAAAAGCAGTATCGATATCCGTTCAGTGATGCCGAATCCAACAGACAGATAAAATTAGGTTCAATCCCGTCTAAATATTCGATCCTAATTCGCATTTCAATAAAATTTAGAGATACAGCCCTGTTACAGTATAGAAAATATAGAATGTAGATAATTAATAGTTATTAGCGGGAAACAACTAATAAGGAATAGTATATTTTTCCAGATAACCTTATATCCCAAAGGTATTAAAGTGAAACCATGTAAAATTATCACACACTGCCATGAATATATTTGAAATAGATCTTTATCCCCTAATAAGAGTAAAATTTATCAGGTCCTGTAACTGTAAATATCCCAATAGGTATAAATCTGTATCAATAATAATCGCAGCCATTTTAATTTGTTAGAATAGAATAAAATCTTTATTTGCTAGGAATGTAGGTATAACAATAAGGTGTTACAGTAATTATAGCAGATCCATGTACACTCTACCTGTAAGGCATGCAAATTATTTTATACATTACAAAAACTTACAACTAAAATTTATTTTATATTACTTTCATTTTTGATACTTTATAAATGTAATTTATTGCTCAATTTTTATTGGTTAGTAGTGCTAAGTATTTCACTGACATTACCTAGGTCGGTTGTGAGTAACCAACATTTTAAGTCGTAAATCACCTATTAAAATTAACGTCCTGACCGCATTAGACTATATTATAATTGGAAACCTCCAATAAAATAAGATCAAACCAGTTGTAGGTACCTAATAAATACGTGATGCTTTCAACGGCAACAATTTAGTCCTAAATATAAAGCAATGTGTACCTATCTCATAATAATCTCACGTCTCAGAATGTTATAATATATACCTTCCTCAAAATCATTCAAGAAGAGTATGACCTTCCTTACAAATAAAAGTACAACATCTGTTGTCACAATTCGCGTAGTCATTTGTCACTTGCTTAATAACTTACATTACACAACTTGGTAATGGGACTACTGATTGGGAAATGGGTCTTATAGGAGTATATGGAAGATATATTGCTATTTAATACTAAATAAGGTTTGAAGGTGTTGCTTACTCTAGATTTGTCTGGTGCCTCCCTAGGATCTGAGCTTTCAACTCAAAATGTTAGTTGTTTGTAGGCTATTGCTATTTGCTCTCCACCTCCCCTTGACAATAACGTTAAATACGTCAATGACAATTAATTATAATTCAAAATTTTGAAATACTGGTTATAAATACTTGTAATTTAGTTAAATCTTTAGCACAAAAACAGGTTTCTGGTACAATTAAAAAAAAAAGGAAAACATAAGTACCTATTCCATATTTAAATTACGCGCCCATATATTAGTAATTGCCCGCGCTTTATCAAAATGTATCCTGTGTCAGTAAGTTTGTTTTAGTGAAATTTTTTATTAATTATGTAATGGCAATACGTAAAATACGTTTTCGAGGCGATACAGCACATCACATAGTCTACATTGACGCGTTATCACAATAGCTTCGCACTAGGTAAGTAAATAATTACCTACTCTTTTTGTATACATTCGGCATCGTTACCAAACTGAATTCGAAAATAAATTAATAATATCGAAATAATATAATAAACACATTGTCAGTATAAAGCGACAAGGTTTAACGTTTATATATACATATACACCTTTTTCAATTATATGCTAATTTTGTCCACAATGGTTTTACGACGTTCCTTTTAGATCGAAAAGATAGCAGCGTTTGTATTCGCATGTAATAAATATGATACGATTAATTTGGCAAATTCTGTATGGGTACATCGAACCGAGCACTACAGAGAGTATACAAATCGTTTCCTTAGTGAGTACGTATGTTCACCTATATTCCAAACATCCTGTCAACATCGCTTCACCATATAAACACTCCAATTTCAACGATTTAGTAGTAATGCAGGTATATGAAGTACCTATGCTATTTCTCTCCGCAAGCATTACTACATGATACGTTTCTTTAGACTTCTAGTTACAATTTACATAAATAGTCACATCGCAGGATAAATTTTTCTGTTGTTTCAAAACATTGGCAAGTGAAGGGAAAATATTTCGTGAATATTCTAATTCTTATTTACAACCATGTTGCTCGCATAGCAATTTTTATTTTTGTTGATGTTTTTAAATGCGGTTTGTGTGCATGATGGCTTAGGTATCCCGGGTGAGGCAGCATTTTTAGGATTTTCAATACAGTGGAAATTGATTAGAAAGATCAATTTCCACATATAGCGTTGACTCCAAACCATGGTTAAGTCTATAAATATGTTAATATACCTACCTACTTTAACACAACCAGCACTTAAACAATATGAACATTTGAGTGAAGAATATGGATTGAAATACCTAATACTTTACGTGCCGGTCCCTTTTGGTCATTCAGAGTTCAGTAGGCAATTCTGGCTTATCTGAAATTCGATTGTCGCTTCGTCGGTAACCATAGCAACTAACCATTATTGCCATGGTTACCGTAGAAATATGGACAACGATGTGTTTGGTAGTGAGATTTAGAACATTTCTTGTTATTATACTTTTTGTAAAATGCTCTTTCAGGAATTGACAGTCTGATTTAAAGGGTCATTCCTGCCTTATGCTAATTCAGGTTCTTTATCATATTATATAGGTACTAGGAATTTGGGTTTGGGAAGGTAAAATAAATACATAGGATTTACTTTTTCTTAACTATAGGAGAGCCATGTGTCAGAACAATATGCGATTTAAAATATCTTGGTCCCTTTTGATTCTGATGATGCAAAGCTTATATATGCTGTTATACATTTAAAAGGCAAGCTTTATAATATGTTTAATATATATGATTAGTATAGGCGTGATGTTAATTCTTGTTAAAGGAATGGGCCGCTGGATGGATGCATCCCTTCTCAGATCATATCTGTATTTTTAATACAAACTACAATGGTTGATTGTTATATGCATTGAGTATACAATATGTTGAGTGAATACAGTCATAATGGAAGAAACTTCGTACTGGCTTGTGTCACAAACAAACTTAGTGATTCACAAACAAATATAAATAAAACGAAACCATATTTCAATTTGTGCTTTATTTATGAAAAAAATTGTAAATTATCCTACAATGAATCTCCGAATGAATTAGACTTACATATCGTTTTATGTATCAAATACATTATTTGCTCGACGCCAGATCAAACCACATAAGAACAATATAGTTTAAAATATTATCTACAGAATCCGTCCTCGGCGATTCGATTACCAAAAATACAATCTTCGTTCGGGGCCCCGACCGGGCGAGGCGGGGCGGGCGGGGGCGGCGGCGGGCGGCGCCATATGTACAGCGGAATATACAGCGGGCGCGCTCAGCCGAGCAGCGCCTCCATGGTGTAGGCCGGCGGGCGCGCCGCCTGCTGTCAGTCCAGGATCACGAGCTGCAGCGGCGGCGCGGCCGGCGCGGGCGCGGGCGCCTTGCCGCCGCCCGCGCCCGCGCCCGCCGCCGCCGCCGCCGCCGCCGCCGCCAGCGCGCCGCCGCGCATGGCGCGCCACGGCGCCCGCGCGCCGCGCCGCAGCTCGCCGCACGACAGGTTGCGCCGGGCCGCCCTGCAACACGCGCCACAACCCGACCTTACCAGCTGCGCGACTCTCTCTCCGAATATATCACGACGACGCTCATCGACGATATCGACATTTTTATTATATACTTCTAGCGACAGTTATAATTTGTATAAATAATATTTATAGTTTAATGAAGCTAAAATATTTAAAAATATATCTAGAAGCGCCATTATAATGATTGTCAACGTTGCGTAATGCTTATAAATAATATAACCCTTGACTGCACCAATAGATAAATTATATGAACTATGGGATAGTTCTTATAGTTTGTGAATAGTTTCCCATAGTTAATTGCGGGGCCGCCACTAGTGGTGACGTGTCACCCTGCCCAGACGATTTCTCCTCGCTCACCCCGGTCCCGACAACTCACTTGGCTGACTCGTTCGCTCGGAAGTACAGGTCGTCGGGGGCGTCCATCCAGGAGATGACGTGCCGGCGGCCGCCTCGCCCGCTAATGTTCGTCGGCTTGCCGTTCACCTGCACACGGTTAGCTCGTTACAATCGAGGTTCGCTGGGGACGGATAGGATGGTTGTTATGAGGTGTCAGAGGAACTGACGTGTGTGAAGACGTGCGCGGGGAGCGGCTGGCCGGTGGCCTGCGCGCGCGCGCACATGGCGGCGTACTGCTCGCGGGACGGCCGCTGCATGGGCGCCGGGTGCTTGTTGGGCCGCTTGGCCGGCGGCGGCGCCGACGCCGTGTCGCGGACTCCGCCGGCGGCTGCTGGGGAGAGGAACGGCGCGGTCACGACCGGGTACACAACGAACGTAACGACGTTTACTGAGTGCAACAATTACATATAAATAGATGATATATAATTGTGGAAGCGTACCTGAAGCTGTTACTGTATGAGAGCATGTAAAATATGAGAATTATTATTTAACGTTGATACAAATGATAAAACAACTTTAATATTATGAATATATTGTACATATTGTACACACGCTATTATAGTAAAGTTTATTATATGTATTTGTTTATACTGACTGTCGAGTCCGTTGAGGTCGTCGTAGGCGCGACGCTTGAGCGGCATGGCGGGCGCGGCCTCGGCGCGCCGCGCCTCCTGCTCGGCGCGGGACAGCACGCGCTCGTACATCAAACTGCCATCTGAGTAAGCAATACGATAATATTAGTAAGATATACAATTAGAACTAACTAAATTTTAGAACTATAATGGAAGACAAAGTTAGCACGTTTTCCACTCTTCGGAACACCACGCTGCCACTGCAGAATAATCTTAACATCTTAGGCATAGACATCCGCCACGACCTTAACTCTAGGGATTACATCGAGAGTGTAATAACCACAACTGCACGCAAACTCGGGATTCTAAACAAGGTGCGGCGTTTCTTTACTCCTGAACAGCGGTATTTGTTGTACAAAGCCCAAGTCCGTTCTGTTACTGTTCGCACGTTTGGAATGGTTCCACTAAGTACCTACTCGATGCCTTAGATAAACACAGCATCATACCGTACGTATAATCGACAGCCAGGAGGTTACGAAAGACATTGAATCGCTACAACTTCGTAGGAACATTGCGTCCCTTAACGTATTCTATCGCCTCTATCATGGCGAATGTTCCGAAGAGTTATTTGACCTCATCCCACCTTCCCCCTTCCTTTTGAGAACCACACGTGCCGGTATTCGTAACTACCGATGGACGGTTAGCACAATCCCGTCTCGCACCAAAAGGTTCAGCAATGCCTTTATATGCCGTACTATACAACTTTGGAACAGTCTTCCAGCTCATGTGTTCCCTCCCTTCTATAACATTGAGTTCTTCAAACGTAGTGTGAAGAAGCATCTGGTCAGACCAGCTTGACACTGACGACGGCTAGAAGACATCTATCTTCTCCTCGTCGTCACTGTCTCTGGACTGTAATTGGGCTCCGTTACAATCACTTTAAAGTGTAACGACAAAAACCAAAAAAATAAAATTTGAATTTGGGCCGTCGGAAGAGGATACTGGAATTGCCACACTATTAAATTCAAATAAAATTTTCCTCTAATAATGTAATTTCGCCATAGTTTTGTTTGGATATTTCATGTACATGTTTCACAGAAATGATGTGCACGCATTATGAAAAGACGATGATAAGGTAAGTTAGAGTCAGTATGAGGACGTCGTACCGGGCGCCTTGGGCGGCTTGGGGAAGGCGACGTGCGGCGGCGCGGGCATGCGGTCGCGCGGCGTGAGCTGCAGCCAGTCGTGCGCGCGCGCCGGCGCCACGGGCGAGCCGCGCGCCGCGGCCAGGCGCGCCGCCACGGCGCCCACGGGCCCGCGCGCGCGCGCCGCGCCCGGCGCCGGCGCGCGCAGCTCGGCGCCGCCCAGCGCCGCCATGGCCGCGCCGCACTCGTGCTTGACCTGCGCCAGGTTGATGGGCGAGAAGGGCGAGCGCGCGTAGTGCGTGGGGCGGCGCAGCGCGCGCGTGAGGCGGCGCGCCAGGCGCGTGAAGGGCGAGGCGCGCAGGTAGAAGGCGGCGCGCGTCTTCATCACGGGCCGCGCGCCCTCGCCCGACCCGTGCGCCGTCGCCACGTGCCGCGCCAGGTGCGCGCGCAACTTGAACTCCTGCGCACACACGCACACGCGCACACACACCGCGCTCATTATAAAGCCAACTAAAAGTAACCTCATTCAAATACACTGACGGGCTCATAAACTGCATCAAAGTTCAGGATTACTTTCGAATTAATATTTTTGATAAGTACCTATGCAAACTTTTTAGATTAAACTAAATGAAAATGTTGAGACTGGTCCATTAAGAAAAAAAAAAACAAAATTCAAAATAGAACTGCAGTAAAAGATAAATTAATAGCCAGGAAAATAAAATTTATGCATAATCTCAAATTCGTGTGTTATTACGTTACTAGAGTAAAGTTTGAAATTAATTATTCTTGTATTCTTTTTATGTGCGTTTAAATTATTGTTACCAATAAATAGTATTGAATATTAGTATTTTAAACTCATTAAAAGTTTCGTAACCATAAATATGGATAGATACTTGGTCCGAACAAGCCGCTCAAATTGTGGCTTTGGAACGGGAAGGTTTGGATCAACGAACGATTGCTAGAAATTTAAATTTAAACCAGTCTACGTTTTCTAGAGTATGCCGAAGGTTTGTGGAGACAGATTCTTATAAAAGGAGACCCGGTACCGGCAGAACTCAAGCAACTAACCGTCGGGACGACCGATTTTTATTTCAACTTCCCTACGAAATCGTTTCCTCACGTCAGTAAACATCAAAACAGAGCTGAATGAAATGCGTGGAGTAAACATGAGTGCACAAACAATAAGGAGGCTTAAGGAAGCGGCAATCTCTTTTAGACCAGCAAATGGTCCAAAGCTGTCTGCAGCTCACAGACAAGCTCAAGATTTGCGCGTGAACATCTTAATTGGACTGAAGAGCAATGGGCCTCGATATTGTTCACCGATGAGTGTAGGACATGTTTAAATGGTGCAGACGGTCGCAGAAAAGTCTATCGTCGACGTGGGGAGAGATATGCTCAAAGTTGCATTGAGGAGCGTGTTCCTTTTGGAGGCGGTTCGTGTATGGTGTGGGGTGGTATTTCGATGATCGGGCTAACGGAACTTGTGTTCATCGACATGGTTCGTCAAAACGGTAGAAGAGGTGGTTTGACGGCACAACGCTATATAACAGAGGTTTTAGAAGCACACGTGGTAACTTACATGGGATTAATAGGCGAAAATTTTACTCTAATGCAAAATAATGCCCGATCCCACGCCGCTGCACAAGTTCGACAATATTGAGAAGAGGTTGGGATACGTACCATGAATTGGTCAGCACGCAGCCCGGATCTTAATCCCATTGAGCACGTTTGGGACAATTTAAAAAAAGCTGTATATGCGAGAAATCCTGTGCCCACAACAGTGGCAGCACTAAGAACAGCGATTTCACTAGAATGGAACAATATTCCGCAAGTCCGTTTAATAACCCTAATCAGATCTATGCGGAACCGATTAGAATCTGTAATAAGGGCACGCGGAGGCAATATCCCTTATTAAAAGAAAAAAAAAAAACTGTTCTGCAACAAATTTTTTTATTGTAAAAACCAATTTTCTATAAACCAACCAAAACCAATATTTGTTACATTTATAGTTTTTGTTTGGAAAAAAAAAATTATAGTTATTTCCAGTATACAAACATACACTTAAGGATACGATACTACGCTGTTATAAAATTAACTAACCAAACTAAAAGCTTAAATTTAAATTTGTATAAAAGTTTTGAATACATGGTTAAAATGTTTATTTCAAAAGCGCCTTGAACATTGATGCAGTTTATGAGTCCATCAGTGTATTTTATACCGCTTAAACCCTCAAAAATCTCTAATTTTAGAAACAAAAGATATTTAGCAATCTCAATTTATTTTTAGCTTAACCGCTAATAAACATTAAATTCAGTCAAAATATAGTTCTATTACAAAGGTATAAATGCAGTTATGATAGAAAATATTTCTCCCCTCATAAGAATCACATTGATTCTAACTCATATGTGTTAATGTCGTGATATTGCCTGTGGTCATAGAAATAAAATTAGTCATATCTATACAAATAAATAAAATTGAAGTATCTGTATGTAATGTCAAAATAACAACTTTTTACTAAATGCTTATGACAGTATATAAGGTACTTAAATTAAAAAAATACAATTTTAAAATATTTCTCTGTCTGTCTGACTGTTTGTTCCGGCTAATCTCTGAACCGGCTGAACCGATTTTGACAAAACTTGCACTGGCACATAGCTAATGTTATAAAGAGTAACTAGGGCTATTTTTATTTTAGAATATTTTGTTAAATTCCACGCGACCAAAAACGCGGATAGCGGCTAGTCATATGATAAAGTTAGAGCAACAAACCTTGGCGCAGTTAAGAACAGTACAGCGATGCGGACGATGGGATACGGACAAGGCTGTGTCCTCCCCTTCGCCGCGAGGTCCTTTCGCAACCTCCACTTCGGTCTCACCGAACACTCCAGCGGTCTGTGACAAGTATAAATTATATCAATCATAGATAGTAACAAAAATTAACTATCTGTATAGAAGTTTCAAGTCAAGAACTACATTGATTTTACAAACAGGTATTCGATTGATTTACTTTTATAGGCGTCCTTTATTCAATGTCCGGTAAATTGTAAAGGAATGCAGTGTCGATATGTGTCGTGATGACAACACGGTCGGCTCCAACTACTTGGGCCTAAAACATATCCGCCGAAATGTGGGTGTAATACATTTGTTAAAATATAATATACAAGCGCGAAACTATGTATTACATAACTACTGTTACTGCTGGGTACAGATTCTTGCCACAGAATTATGAGGTACTTTTGGTCTCAGAAGCATGCTACGTAGAACCTTTAAAGTTTGGTGAGTTACTTGAGAATCGAACTCGAGACTAAGCTTGACAGTCGCGACCCTGTAACGGGCCTTGCGTATTTATCCTGAGGAATAGAAAGTGAAATTAATAAAAATGTTATAATTTTAAAAAGGGTTCCATTACATTTAAATGTACCTTAAGCCCGCCATACTTTTTCCAGTATTGCCAGCATGAGCCGCAAAGTCTGTATTGTAAATGCTGTGGGCCCCATGTGTACCACTGGTTTGAATTTGTCACTGAAATAAACAAAATTAATTAATTAAAAACATAACTGAGGGACGCAACAATTAATTGAGCACTAGTCATTTATTTGCATCTGGGCATAATAAGGACCTTTGAAAATATTACAATCTCCAAAGATGTCCAACAGATTAGTAGGAACAACCTAAATGGATTATTTATAAATATATTTTAGCAAGTATAGCATTCCTAGCTAAATTAAGTGAAATGGATCATGTTTATGTGTATTAACCGTTTAAAATGAAGCATTTCAACTTTGCAACCATTGTGAAAGGTAGTAACTTCTGTCTATACTAACGATGTTGCAGTTTGAAATATCAAATGTTAACTCTTGAATACGATGCAATTATGAACTAATTGCAGTTTACTAATTTTCTTTTGTTACCATCTCCAACTTAGCAAAGTGATAGAGAAATAATATGATGTTCATATTCTAATCTAATAAAAAATCATTTCATTAGATTCACAGTATGACAATAGCAGGGTCGATAGATTAAGTATTTTTTTATTGAAATACATGGTATGTGGTAATCACAATGTTTTTAACAGACTTCAAAAAAAGGAGGATGTTCTCAATTTGACTGTACTTTTTTTCTTTTTATATGTTCCTTAGAACTTTTTCTCAGTGAATTGATTTTGATAATTTCTACTCTAAGAATAACAATAATTATACATTCGTAGAAAAATAAGTTGATTGTAAGTTGTAGACACAAGAACATTATAAAAACGTAATTATGTTTCTACTTTTTAGTGCATTTTTTTGTTTTAGAATATTGTTTTTTTGAAGTCGGTTTTCTATTTTGTTCAAGTTTTTGTTTTTTTGTTTATACGAAAGCTGTTATTTATGTGTACGGATTATCGATGTTACCTTGGCAGGATGCGCAGAGTTGTCCGGCAGTGACGGTGGCGGTGCCATTGGTGCCACCGTTGAGCACAGCGGGCGTCTTACCGCCAGAACTGTTGCTCGTGATCAGAGCCGGGTTTGGCTTGTTGCTGCAATTGTGACAATGAGTTGATCATAACAATATATGTAAATTGATTTATTACTCTATAATCGAATAAGAAGCAGTTGTAAAAATAAATTTAATGAAGCGTTTTGTTGTAGTTCATTGTTTTAATACACATAGCAGTTAATTTGGCAAGTTAACATGTACTTGTATATAACATATTTAATTACTTTCATAATTAGTTTTCTCCTTCTTATAGAAAGAAGAAGGAAAACAGATTATGAAAGAAAGAGAACGCATTTAAAAAAAAATACATCTAATACTCTCATGCCTCTGCTAGTATATTACCCATACTAGCAGAATAGCTTGTGGAGGCTAGAACCTTTTTCCGCTACACACGAGCGTTGCGATTATTAATCAAGCAGTATGTATATGTACACTTTACGTTATTTCCTACAAAAATAACATGGCATAAATGACAAAAGCCCTAACAGCCCTAGCAGGGCCTAACTATATTTCTATGATGATGAATTCTATATTCTGGTGATGAATTTTTTTGTGCAGTTCCATCCAAACACCATCAAATAATTAATTTGTACATATGAAATGATGGGCATATTACTTATTTTGCCTATCATTTCATATGTACAAATTATTTATGTAGCTGCATAAAAGTTATTATATATCGCAGACATTTTTGTAGAGCCAATTATTAACATTTTTCTCAAACTATGATGTAACATATAACAAACGCTTCAGATTTATTATGTATTATGGCGCAGTGGTTAGTGTAACTGACTGCCACGCCTGAGGTCGCGGGTTCGATTCCCGCACAAGTCAAACATTTGTGTGCATGAACATAGATGTTTGTCTTGGTCTGGGTGTTTCTATGTATAATATGTATGTATATACAACAAAAAGTATATATGTGTATGTTTATCCATTGTCTAGTACCCATAGTACAAGCTTTGCTTAGTTTGGGCTAGATGTTGTGTGTATGTAATAGAATATATTATATACCTATATTTATCTACGTTTATCATAATAAATCGTTATTTATTTTTATCCTTGCGATACGGTCCTGATACTTATGCCTGTAAATCTCAAAGCCAAAACGTAAAAACTACTTATATCCATAATCAACATAGAACACCCAAAGCAACACAAAAGTATAACAAATATAAACATAAAATGCAAATGAACAATACATATAGATGTATTGAGTGTGTCGGTACAAACACTCACTAGTTGGGAATGTACACTTGTTTCAGCTTGGACTCTGCCTCCACGGCCTTGACGCGCTTCTGCTGCACGTAGCGGTCCGTCGTCTTCCACATGTAGTAGTACTCCACAAGGTTCTTTAGCGTCTTCCATGGCAACTGCACATTACAAAAATATCATTATAACATACACATATTACAGTTTGATTAGTACGCACTCGGTACAAGGCGACTAAAAGAGTTCATTGAATCTTCTATTTACCTTCTGTCTATAATTACCTAAAGCAAGTCTTGTCACTGTCACTATTATAGATCTCGGGTTTTAAACCCTTCACGTAACCTCATTAGTGCAGTAATTTGGTAGATTTACTTGGAAAGTTTCCCAAGAGTTTTGAAAATTGGTAATTTTGATGTGCTCTTCCGTATTTCCACTTTGCTACCTCGTACCTTTGCCGCTCGCGCCGCCATTTTGGAAAAATGGCTACTGATATCAGTTTTTTCACAATATCTCCTTTGCAACTCATTTTACGATAAAAAGATCTTCGAATTAAACTAGAGAAAAATTCCTACAATACATGTAACAACACTCTTTTTGTAAAATCTATACTTTTTGCGTACAAGCGCTGTAAACTTTTATTCATCTACACCAACTAGTGCTTTTCGTATATTTACATGAAATAACCATACTATGCCAAGTGCCGCCAGATTGTGAGTACAAATTTCTGATTTTGATATGCAACGGTAAGTGCATTTATGTAATAGCTGAAACTTCGAACAGCATTGCTTCGGTGCATTGACAGCAAAATCCGAAACATGATAATATATCTATTAATCGCCTAGATCCATACTTTTGAAACAAAATCACGGCTTCTTCGACCTGTAATGAAGATACGAAAGATTTCGGTCTTGCAGCGGCAATTATAGAATGTGCGAGCGACAATGCTTTTACTTCAATTTCTTAAGAGACGCACGCAGATTTGGATGACGGCGACCTCAGATATTATGGATTTTTTGTTTAATGAGCCCTGATATGGCTTACTAAACCGAACTTTCTCTTAAATGTGGGAAATGTATGTATGTATTTATAAGTGTAGGTGGGTTTACGTCTTTTCTTACGATTGGATAAATGCGTCTATTTTTGTTTTGCTAAAAACTCTGAACAACGCACAGAAAACAATGGTCTTTAAATGAGAATGTTGGGTGCCTGGATCGCAATTGTCGGCCTCGATAGTGTAATGATTAGTGTAACCGACTGCCACGCCTGAAGTCGCGGGTTCAATTCTCGCACAAGTCAAACATTCGTGTGCATGAACATGGATGTTTGTCTTGGTCTAGGTGTTTCTATGTATAATATGTACGTATTTACAAAAAAATAGTATATATATATATATGGTGGACATATAATTAGAAACACTTGCGAAGTATTTCACATTATACAAGCCACATTGCCGTAAAACTTTTGTTTTTGGAAATAAAAGAACAAAATGCATAGAATACGTTCAACAACTTATAATTCATTAAAAAACAAATAAATATTCAAGTTTACAACTACCATTTAAATATTTAGTTACGTACAAATAACTAAATGACATTTGCAGTACCATCCGTCATGGACAAGTAATTAGAGACAATAAAGAAATGAGGTAAAAATCAAAGCTATTAACGTGTTAACGTCATCAATTTCAAATTATTTAAGAAAATCGTTTGGTTTACTAAATTTCTTAAAAATTAATATTTAGTTGCATAGCCTTGCGTTGTTATTAATGATGGCTCGGCAACGACGTGGCATTGATTCAAGTAATTTCATACATTTATCGAGTGAGATCGAGTTCCATGCTTCAACAAAGGCTTCGTAAAGTTCATTTTGACTGGAATTACGTTTAACGAAGACTTTTTTTTTAACGACTCCACAAATTTTCTATAGTATTTAAATCGGGACTATTTGCAGGCCAGTCTAACATGGTAACACGTTGCTCACTAAGAAAGGATTTAACACTGCGAGCCGTGTGCTTTGGGTCGTAATCGTGCTGAAAGATCCAGGTCACTGGCAAATGGTCGTCGGTGTAGGGAATCATTGTCTCTTCTAAGATGTTTTTGTATTGAAATTGATCTATTATACCTTCAATCTTACGGACGGGTCCAACTCCGCAACCAGAAAAACATCTCCGTACTTTAATGTTGCCACCGCTGTGTTTGACTATGCTCCTCGTGTATTTATAATCAAAAGCATGGTTTATTGGACGTCTAACGTAGCGTTTGCCGTCTGAATTCACCATATTTATTTTTGTTTCATCTTTCTCGTACGTTAGTTAAGATATTTCTTTGCAAATAATAATCGCTTCTCTCGGTGTTGCTTGGTAAGAAGTGGTACCTTTCGAGAAACCCTTACGAACAATTTAGATTCCACCATACCAGTTTCGAGGAAATGTTCCTTGGGTCATATCAGGTGAAAAAACTTCATTTCTAATTTCGTTGGAGCCTTTAAACGGGTTTTGTTTAGCTACACGTATTATTTGCAAATCTTCCCGGGAGACGTTGTCCTTGGACGAGCCTTTCTAACAACACTTTTAATAGTTCCGTTTCTGTTATAATGAGCAATAGCGTTGAAAACTTTCTTCACAGAACATTCTAGATGATTAGCAATTCTTCTATAAGTCCACATTCGATCTGAATGTAATTTAACAATTAATTTTCTAGTTGGCTCGTCACAACTCTTATTTTGACCCATTTTTAATAAAATTTATTATTCACGTAATTCCAAATTGACGTTCAATTGCCACCGAAACTACAGAAAAAGCGAAGAACGAGGTTTATTTTTTAAATGTCAAAAATTGTACGAACCATGGATCCTTTTCCTAATTAGTTGTCCAAGCGGCCACTAATAAAATTCAACTATCTTTCATATTTAAACTCTTTTAATAATTAAAGATAGAACAGATTTCTATTTTTTTTTAAATATTTTGGCTATATTCTGGCTTAATTAATAGTGATTTAATTTATAATTTTTTTACTCATAACGATAGTTCATTCTGTGTTTACCTAAGATTTATGTACTGTTTCTAATTATATGTCCACCACTGTATGTACCCAATAGGTACACAGTCATTGCGGCCAGATCTAAAACAATAGATTTTACAAAAAAAAGTTGTTACCTAAATTGTAGAAATTTTTCTCTAGTTTAATTTTGTGTAACATGTTTTTATCGTAAAATGAATTGGAAAGGAGATATTGTCAAAAAAACTGCTATCAGGCGCCATTTTTCCAATATGGCGGTGCGAGCGGCAGAGGTACAAGGTGGCAAAGTGGAAATTCAGAAACAGCACATCAAACTCTATAATACCAATTTTCAAACTCCCGGAAATCTTTCCAGGACCTTACACCTTTATTTCGGATCCAATGACTGTACTATATGTTTATATTACTAATAAAGCTCTACTTCTCAAATACATCTTCGATTCGTTCAAAGAACGTTCGTCGAGTTTTTGCCATTTATTTAAATCTTCCCATGAGAACAAAGTGTTCTACTAACTTTAAAGATATTACAATTAATTGTTTTTTTTGGTTTATTAATACCAATTAATTTGTTGGTTGGATATTATAATTTATTTAGCCAATAGTTTGTTTGTTTAATGTGTATATATGTATAAACGAGCCATGTTTAATACATACATTCATAGACTCAATGCTCTTTCCAGGTGAAATACTTGGCATGTCAAACTAGCAATATATCTCTTGATATAGACTAATGTATTTAGATTGGACCAAGGAGAGAACGCTAGTTAATATACAACAGAGATATTGTCAAATACAAACTGCATTGCGTCCATATTATATGTTAGACAATTAACCTTTTGTATTTCATGTTGATCTGTATCAGACGTCCAATGGATGCATTGTCCGATTTGTTACTACAGTAATGAAACCTCTAATTTTAAATTGTAATAGCATTTGTGTAGACACGGTTTCAGTGACTTGATAATGAAAAAAATATAATGTTATAATACTGTGACAAAGTTTAGTACTTTATACATTATTTAAATTATTCGAAATGGCTATTTCCGCACTAGGTGTAATTTTGGTATCGCCGAGGTCTTTACAAACATCCAAAAAACGCACACACAAACAACCAGATTCGGATGTTTGCCACAAAAAAATTTGTCCCGTGTGGGGATCGAACCCTTGGCACAGTGGCGAATATATCACTTAAACAAATACGCCGAACTTGCAGATATTTTCACCTGAACCTTTCTCTCATAAATTGGTCTCTATTGGTGAAAATCACGTGAAAATCCGTTAAGACCACTCAGACTTGGAACAAACATTTGTGGATCACACAAATATTTGTCCCGTGTAGGGATTGACCCACAGCACTCGGTGCTGTGGCAGTGGTTTTTGAGTGTATCGCGAACAGTCGCGGCGGAAATCTTTGTTTTTATCATCAGACGGATCGCCTGATAGTAAGCGATTACCGCCGCCCATGGACGCCTGCAACACTAGAGGTGTCACAAGTGCGTTGCGTTCCGTTTAAATTTGCCCCCGCCAGAAGTGGGGGGAGGGGGGAGATGGATTAGGCCTCCGGTAGCCGCACTCACTCGACGAAACACAACGCAAACGCTTATTCACGCCGGTTTTTTGTGAGGCCGTGGTATCACTCCGGTCGAGCCGGCCCATTCGTGCCGAAGCGTGATTGTCTTATAATATGTAGTGAAGTTTGCAGTATTTCGCTAGGTTTGATACAGAACTGAATAAATGTGGGTATACTCACAAAGTCCTGCCGTATATCAGCGAAGTCCTTGCCGTACTTGTCGAGCGCCTCCTCGAAGAGGTTGGCCTCGGAGGCGGACCACTCCTCCATCTCGTCGCGACACAGCACGGGGCCGGACGCCGGCACGAGTGACGACAGCGCGGCTTCTATGCTGTAGCCCGATTTGTGCAGTGTGTCCATCGCGTGGAACTGTAACATAATCATAGTATTAATAATACATTTAAAAGTTAGTATATTTGCCAATTTTGGGTAGTTTGTTTACAAGTAAGTATTGGGTGTCAAGCGGTCGAATAGAGTTTAAAATTACATAAGAATGTTAGATAAATTCATTCGATTTGATAATGTTTCACCGCTGGCCATAATATTTTTTATGTCACAATACGGTCTTACGCCTTCTGCATTAAGATTCTCAATCACTTTATTAACCTCCGAGTCTTCTTCGAAGGGGTTAATTAAAACACTATGTGGGTCTGTCTGTTAGTGACAGGCATATCTCCGGAACCACTGGACCGATTGACTTGTAACTTGGTGTACAGACACATTAGGGTCATCTCTCGATCGAATTTGAATATAGGCTCTGTGGGTCAAAAGGCCCTCGAGATATAGGGGTCACAAGGTCAGGAGATATCCACCAACAGAGTGACTTGGAAGTCCAAGGGAGAGGCTTTCGCCCAGCAATGAGACATTACAAAAAGTCAATGGAAAAAAAGGTCTCATGAAAACGAAGAGGTTGAATCCTGAGTTTTTATACCCATCTCGTTAAGTTTCAAGGCGGGGGTGATGCACATTGCGTTCACCAATACGTGATAATAAATATATGTACTCGAATAATAATAGTAGCTTCAGTTTTGAAAAAGACAAATTCTGTACTAACTATGAATTCTATGTCACGGGTGATTTTACAAACATGCAAACAACGGACACAAAATACACCCACACTCGAAACAAATATTTTTGGATCACACACATGTTTTTCTGTGTGAGAATCGAACTTTTACGCTGCTTTAACACTCGTCTGATCATCATGAAATTTCGCATATACATTTTCAGGGGTATAGAAAAGGCATTACCTATCTTTTATCTAGAAAAAATGTAGGTACTGTTACTATTCTTTTTTTCGTGGAGCATTGACGCATACCTCACCACGGAAAGGGGACCGGAGAGGTTATGTCAGTCTCACCCGTGATAATATGATGGAATGTCCCGGGTACTACCGTCTACTGTTACTATCCTAACCACACCTACATTAATGCGGGCAAAATGTAGTATAATAATAAGTATGCTATGTGTACGTACGAGTGTGATGTCCCGGCTGGCGGCGGCGGCGGACATGTGCAGCGAGGGCTGCTTGACGCTGGACGAGCAGTCGAGCGCGCGCGCGAACGTGCCCACCGAGCGCGACACCACGAGGAACTGGTCGATCTGCCGGTCCGACAGCCCGTGCTCCGGCGTCCACACCAGCGTCTCCAGCTCCGACGGGTTGCGCGCCTCCTCCTCGCCTGCCGCAACACACACATCACACACTATACATGAAGTACCACACACACACACACACACACACATGTTCAACACTTCGACGTTCATTGAAATTACTACTTTACACAGATTTTTTCGCGTTGTTTATTTACACTTTATTACATAATTTTAAGACTTAATATTTTATATTTTTTATTTTTATATTTTAATATTTTTTAAGCTAATTATGTTATTAAAACTATAAACACACAAACAACAACGCGATAAAATCCGTATTAAGTAGTTTAATTGCAATTAATATCATTCGCGTAAACGTAAGAAAATATTATGTACTTCGACATTCAACCTAACACATAATAATAATGTCCTCTAGACCGAATTTCGGTTACGGCGGCCAAACTTAATGGAGACTGGACATCTACGCAAGAGATATTATGGTTCACAACGCAAATGCTCTGTTCCCTAACTCTCATGAGATATCTCTCTCTGCAATTAGACATGACAACTCGTTCTGAAGTGAAAGACTAGTACTAATAAATAGTAATATAAGTCCTGTTTATAGATTGTTGGAAATGGGCCTCTTGTCTGAGAAGAGAAGGGATCGACTACTACTGCATATTATATTAAAACCAAACCATAAATAAATATATGGCCCTCTCAAAGTAGTAGTTCAAGCTTTTAAAGAATATTTAGAACACGCAAAACTATTCTGATTTTATTACAAAATACAAATCAACCTTTCAAACTTTAGACGGTAGACGGTTCGAACTTAGTTTATAATTTATTTACTCTTGTAGATATCGGTACGTGTTTAAATACCCTCAAAAAGTTTGGACAGGGTAAATGAGAGCATATCATATATTAACGGACATCGGTCTTGAGCTCTCAGTGCCATCTCTGTGCAGTAAGTATTTCTAAGGACGGCAGCCAATTTCAATATATCAGTCGCACGCTATTCGTCGTGTTGTCAGCTGGTCGGTCGCCATTGAGGGCATCAATCGCTCAGAGACCAAGATCCGTGTCCAAAACTGGATATAAATAAAATTGTCATGCATAGTAATTATAGGTAATTGTATAAAAGCTGTCTATTTGAATGCGATGATGGAAGAAATGAAGGCAAACAGGTAGATGTAGTCATAAATATAAAATGAAATTCTGATTTTTACATCGATATCAAGTAATTTTTCCAAGCTGACTATTCGTAAGACGGACGTTAATATAATTTTAGCACACCTACCTCCCAAGATGTATATTTAGGATGTATGAGTAAGAGTGAATTCAAAAGCTATACAAAATAGCGACAATACAATTAAAGGAGTTTGAGCTGATTTTTATGATAATTCATAAAGTATTACTAGATTTAAAATTCATGTGTCTAACCAGAAAACGTACCCATTGATTTTGTTATTGCGCCATAGGATTTTGTAGCTAATAGGGCTCAAATTCTAAAAAGGAATGATCTACGACAAACTAAAGGAATTGGATTCAGCCATACACAATTACTTGGCATATTTAGCCTGTATAATATGAAAGATAGTTAACTTTTAGAACTATTTATTTTGCCTATAAAGTAAACTACAAATTCGGTTTCTCATATTACTTTGTATCATATAATGGATTTTCACACGATATCACACCATCTAAACCATATACTATATAGTTTAAATTTACTGATAATAAACTAGTCACTATAAATAATAGAGACATAATAAATTGCGTCGCAAGTTGTTTTGTATATCATCAAAACCATAACGAAGGTCATTACCATCACAAATATTAAAATACGTGCTTTGAAAATATTACAACATTAATTTTATGTTTCATCATCACTTGTATCATTTAAATTGCACACTGAAGAACTAACTACGCCTTCACAAGGAATTTTTTTTAATGTATAGGCAACTTTACAAACATTTTACAACGGGTATAAAAGAACCTCTATACTTAGGAAAACTATATAGCTATATATAGAACACATTTATCATGCTTCAAAAAAAGACTCGACGAATTCTTCTAAATCTAAATACACGCATCAGCTAACTAAGCTAGGCAGTATGTTTATCAATATAATGCACGTCATCTTGTGCCGTGTAAGGATCGGACCAGCAACAAACTGTGCATTGACAACGGTGAAGTGACAATTTAACCATTACACCATCCATTTAGGCTAAAGTCATTTCCAAATCATTTTCCCTTGTAGTTTAAAATATTAATGTCCTTTTTTAATTTGGCTGGGAGAAACATACTAAATAAGCTTTAGTGTGGACTACATTTTGTACTTTCAAAAGAAAACATACCACAATAAATAAGAAGACTAACATAGTTACATAGATATAATAAAGCATGAGAAATCAAAAATACGTACCTTCTTTTAATAAATTAGTTACTTCAGTCTGATATCTACTTCCAACTCTGATTTCTCCCTTATCTGCTAATAAAGTCTTTTGTGAAGGATCAAATACTAAACAATAAAAAAATGCGTCCTGAAACAAAAAGAGAAATAGTATCAGAATGTGTTACAATGTGAACAGAACCCTAACCATAACAATAAACCGATAACATCAGATACAGTCTTCGTCAATTTTCTCATGAATAGTGCCTCTGTGGTAAATAAGATTAATTATAATTATATAAACTCTTTAATTAGGCGAAATATATTACAAAATGTTTAGTCTATTAACATTCACTTCATTTGAATAAAATATTCAAATAATTGTTGGTTCAATGTTATAACTTATAAGTATTAAGTATTTAATTTATTTTAATTATGAGCGAACAGTTTTTTGTGGCCGGTAACCTATACTCCATTCGGTTAGGTACTTAACTAAAGGTAAGTAAACAATCTTGATGTGTCTTTTTACCTAAAACACAACTTAAAAATAAAATGCTGCTAAAGATCAATGTAAATACAACAATAATGATTACTAAATCAGTTTAACCGTTAGTTTAAGCAGTAGTTTATTTAATATGTTTGTGAAAAAGTCCATCAAGATTGTTTACCTTTACGTAAGTACCTAACCAAATGGAGTATAATAGTTAATTTTATTTTGAACTGGTATTTGTGGATATGCATATGTGTAATATTTCGTCGGAAATAGGAAGTGACGTCACGTTAGGGCGTGACATATCCTAATTGAGATTGTTAGCCGCTGTGTTGACTTAACCTTGGAATAATACGGGATGAGTGACCATTAGTCATGATAGCCATAATCCGTTACATCTACGTTGTGTTGCTCTTGAAATGCCTTATGGCAACATCAAAAGTAATAATTGATCACGTTTGTTACTGGGAATTGGCCTACAAATGTAAATTAACACTGAGAATTTGGCGCTAAATGATATGGTATCAAAGCAAATGTCAGGCAACTCATAGTGCGCCAATATGTGTTCGACACGACAAGAAACAACTGTACCAACCAAGCTCTGCTTAGTTTGAGCTAGATGGTGTTGTGTGTATGTGGTAGAATATTAATTATATTTATTTACCATCACCTCCTAAAATCAGATAAATATGGTTGACACTTTTATAGATTAGTAATGGTAACTTTAAAACTATTCGCTTGTGCAATATGCATGCACCACATATAAGAATTATCTAAGCCCGGAAACTAAAACGTACCTACATACATATTATACAATAACACACCAAACAGGAAAACATTTCAGGAATACATTAGTTACTGACGTACTTAGTAGATTAATCTAGTTTTTATAACTGTTCGGTAGTATATCCTGTATTAACACCTAGTAAAATATAATCCAGAGTTGACCCATGCCAATTTATAAGACAACTAGCTTTTGCCGTGGCTTCGCTCGCGTAGAATTAGGTTAGATTATGTTAATACCATAATTTAAAAAAATAAAATGTAGCATGATTATGTTACTCGGTGACAATATAGCTTTCTGAAGGCAAAAGAGTTTGTAAAATCGGTTGAGTAGTTTTGCAGTTTAATCCTTAGAAACAAACAGACGAAAAATCACATTTTTCTCTTTATTATATTAGTATAGAAGTATAGATTATCATATAGTAATATGCAAGATGACATACTAAGATAATGATTTGATAACCAACCGAGACAGTACCTCCCTTTGCCTTTGCCCTAGCCAAGAACATTGTGTTGTGTTCCTATGGTCACTATGGATTCTCGGCTCCTTGAGGAGACAGAGTGTTATTAGCTGGTGGGCCATTAGTGATATACGCCCCTGACGCTCGCAGCAAATCCTTTTACTAAAACTAAAGTACAGCTTTTAAAGGATTGCTACTTGTAGTGTTGCAAGCGCCATTAGGCTACGGAAATCTTTTACCATCAGGCATATAAAACAAGGTCACAAGAATATGAAGATAAAACGATTATATCAGCTGTTGCTATTCTCACGACAATTCTATAAAACCGGTCGACTACTTAGTTGAAATGACTAAATTAGGCCAATTATATAGGTTTTATTAGTTCCCCAGCGGCATAGCTCACGTTAAAACTTTATTTTTAAACACGCTGTGTCATCTAGCGTGGCGCCATTATTATTGTTTTTATATTTGCGTAGGTAAACATTAGACTTTTTGCATTTGGTAAGGTGTATTTGTATACATCCTTAGTTCCCAAATTGGTCCAGGTGGACCCTGAGGGTCCACGGGACACTCGACGGTGTCTACGTTGGCGTGACATAAAAATGGGGGCTGGTTCACAATTCGTTCCGGGTCTGGGTGTTCTTTGTGTCCGTTGTTTGAAGGTTTATAAAGCCTCCCGCGACACAGAAATTATTCCTACTGCGGGAATTGACTTCTTTTTAAATGAAAAATATAGTCTGTTGTTTTTATAGACGGCCTTATTGACTAATATATATAATAATATTAATAATAATATTGTTTATTTTTCTCTCAAAAAGATATATAGGTACATTGGTTTGTTACTATAATATACATTATATAATATACAGGTTGAGTTACACCTTAGTGAGAGCTGGAGTTTGTATATAGTAAAATGGCAATTGTAACTCGGTATTTCATGTTTAATTAGTATACTGCGATTAGGTATATCAATCAACAGACATGGCACAGACATATCTTGAAACATGGCAAGTCATCATAGTGGCGAGTCTACTACCCTAACAGTTACGGTAGCAACTATACTAAGTTCCGACTAATAAGTTCGTATTATTTCGGGAGACTTTAATGCTTAGAGAAGTCACAGTGGTATGAGTGTGGGTGGAATGTCCCATCGTACTGAAGTAGTAGGTACAGTATATGACCGCAGATTCACTCGTGTGGATAAAATCGAACGGCCGTAGTCTTTTAGTATGCACCGTAGCGGTTATTTATAACCTAATGAAGAATAAATAAACACATTTTAAACCCAACGGATATCTAAATTATTGACTAGAAATTGTATGTAATAAGAACTTCTATACAAACTTTTGTTTTCTTGATCCTTAATTTTATTAAATTTATATGTTATATTTATTAAATATTTTGATATATTATAGTATTTATTGGAATGGATACATTTTTGCTGTTATGTTTAATATTATTAGTCTATTGTGGACTAGTACTGAATATATATTTATACGCATACAAGCGCATTTTACATATGTACATGGCACACGTATATAATAACCACATTTCGCCAGCATTGATAAATCCCAAGTAATAGCACGCGAGTCGATCACCGTCTACTGGAAACAGTTGCAGTTTCCATTTTGTTACTGAGTATGTTGTAGCGACACTTCTGACGCTATAGTTTTATATAGTCAGGCGCAAGTATACAGTGGTGCCGTGCGGCATTCGTCTCCCCACAACTACACAGTTAGGACGTAATTCTATTATGTATTCGTTATACCTATACATATATACTAGTGAATATATATCCATATCTAGCAAGAATTATATCATTTGGATACGGTTCGAACCACGTCGCGCACCTCTGACTTTCGGAAGTTATATGACTGTTCGAAATGATGTGCGTATTGATTGGCAATTATCGCCTCCTTATCGTCGGTCCCGGCTGCCATGAACATCTATGGCAGTTGTTATTGGGAAGTCAGTGCCCTATAATATCCTGACACTGGTCTAGCCTTAGGATATCGTTAGCCTTCGGGTTGCGGAGGTTAGGTGGCAGCCGCTCCGTGTAAAAACTGATATCCAGTCAAATCCGGTTAGACCAGAAAAGCCGACCCAAAGTAACTTGGGGATAATAAAGGCTATGGAGAAGAAGGGTATCGAATCTTATGCAGAGCAGTCGCATTTAGCTTTTATAATGTTATTTTGCATGATTGATGTAATACGTAACACGAAAATTAAAGTAATCATGTTATTTATGTACCTTTTGTGGAGTGTAAGTATGTGAGGGTATATGGAAAAGCGAAATGTGAAGGTAGATTTCGAAACAAAAGAAAGCCATGCTTAGATCAAAGCGACCTGGCCGAACAGCGTTCCAAGAAGTTACGTAATTACCTAACATGATTGCCTTCATGTTGATAAGAAAGGTAATGACTTGTTTATGATAAATATATTTTTATTGTTAACTATTCGTTGTTGAATTATGGGAAACAGGCATAAATCCGTCAGAGGTTATTAAAATAATAAGATAGATGTTGTTGTATAATTCTTGCACTTTTGCCAACATGTGGACATCTCTATTTGTTGACAAGTGTGAACAGAGTACATAATACTAAATTCTTAACAACAAATAGCTTGTCCATACTAATATTATAAAGAGGATAGATCTGTTTGTTTGTACGGATATAACTCAAAAAGTAATCAACCTATTTAAAAAAATATTTTACTATTATATTATCTCCGGGTAACATAGGCCACATTTTATTTGAAATATAACTGTTACTAACAGACCTAAGCTACATTTACGCGAGCGAAGCCGCGAGCAAAAGTTAGTCATTCATAATTTAGTATTACATGAAAATATGCTTATGTTATATGTACGTAACGGGATTTCAATCTGATATGGTAGTTATTAACCACAGTCTTCTTCGAAAAGGTTAATGAAAACACTATATGGGTCTGTGTATCTGTCTGTTAGTGACAGGCATAGCTCCGGAACTACTGGACCGATTGACTTGTAACTTGGTGTGCAGACACCTTGGAGTCATACCTCGGCCGAGTTTGAATATGGATCCTGTGGGTCAAAAGACCCTCGAGATATAGGGGTCATTTCCTTTCATTACTTTTAGATTTAAGACGAAGAGATTGAATCCTAGGTTTTTACACCCATCTCGTTATTAACGTCGCTTTATAAAACATTTGACGTTCAGGCCAGGTTGAACATGTTGTTATCGTGAATTTCATAATAATAACATGTGAGTACAAAAATATGAAAAAAGATAATATGAATTTCAAGAACATGACTAAAATTTACATTTGTTTTTGCTCCCGGCTTTTCTCGCGTAAAAGTAGGTAAAGTTATGTTAGTAAGAAAACTAAAAAAATATATCTATATTATACTTTATTCGGTGATATTATAACTTTCTAATGACGATATAATTTTTAAAATCGGTTGGGTAGTTTTTGAGTTAAACCCTTACAAACAAACAAACAAAAAATCAAATCTTTCCTTTTATTTATAATATTAGTAATAGGTTAAAAACAACTCAAGTTTAAGGATTACTACTTCACTCTGTATCGCAGCGAGCTTTACAAACTACAGATATAAACAATAACTAAATTCAGCATAAATATCTGCGGATAGCCGATGGTATCTACACCCGCGTGGGTCGTGAGCAGTTGAGTGTTGAAACATTTGAATTAACGAGCGGGTTGATCATTTAACTACTGAACCATTCAGACATTTACTCGTTAGATAGTTGTAAAAGTACCTAGTTTAGTGCAAGTAGTATATAGGTACTCATTACTTTTGTAGCCTATAACAGTGAGGTCTCGGAATCCTATCTTGAACCGTGCGTTATAACAGTTTTAGCAGGACGGTTATAAGTACATGGCAAAAGGCCTGACTTCCTTATTACTTACTGACCATTTTCAAAAAAAAAAAAAAAATAATAGAAATAAAAACGCGCTTTATTAAAAAATACCAAGCTAAAAAGTAGAAAATAATTTAATAATTTTATTTTATTTTAATCTAAAAAAGCGTGGGGTTTATCAAAATATCTTTAAAAGTATAAATACAAAATACCTCATTTTTTTTTCAAAATTATTGTATTGTCATCGGTTCTCGATAAGTGTGCAAAGTTTCAAATCAATCAGTCGATTTGAATGGAGTGAAAATCACGTTCGAAGATTCCGTTAGATAGATTCATAGATACATGGACACGTAGATACATACATACCAAGCTAATAAAAGCGTGTTAATGACAACTCCCGCTATTGGAATAATTCCTGTGTCGCGAGGAACTTTACAAACATTCAAACAACGAACACAAAGAAAACCTAGATTCGAAACAACCATTTATAGATCACACAAATTTATGTCCCGTGTGGGATTCGAACCCACAACACTTGGCGCAGTGGCAGCAGCGAGGCGACCACTTAAACCACTACATCCGTGCAATAAACTTATCTTATAATTCACCTCTGCCTACCCCTTCGAAAATAACTAGACGTGACTCTATGTACATCTATATGTATCGAGTACAATAAATAAACGCTCAAGGTGGATTTAGTCTAACAAGTTTTCATATCTTTAGTTCATTTGCATATCAAATATAGCTGAAACATATTGCTAAACAGTCGTGTACCTACGTATATAATTATAAGCGTTGCTACGCGCTATCACCAACGTAACGTATTCAATGTTAAATAGCAGGATAATCATCTTAGAAACATAATATACGGTGCCATTGTGGGAGTTTTGTCACGAACGTATTAAAAATATATAATAATAATATGTGATGTGAAAAAGGCCATAGTAACTGAACATAGTAGTAAAGAAATTTGGAGTTAAGTGTCTGTTTTATCAAGGGTGCGACATGCACCAACTGTGTTATTATAGTTAAGCGTGCCTGGGGATTGAAAAAGTCTATAAGGCAAATGTGTATGGGAAAGTTAAGGTAGACTAGAGAGGCGAAGAGATCCTAGAAGCCCAGATTATGAATACCCTAAGCCTAAGTCAACAAGGATGTATAGAAAATAAACCCTTCTGTAAAGCAAGCGTAAGGTCATGTATGTACGTTAAAATAAAGACAAAATATATATTTGTTTTTAATATAATAAATAAATCGTACTTTTAGTTATTTGTCGTATTAGATAGAAGGATAGGTACGTTAAAGTATGGCTTCGGTCCCTAAACAGTACATTACTGCAATGAATCTACTTCAAACACGACTCCTGAAATTTGCATATATTCCTAGAATATCCACCAGCTATAAAATTATTTTAGATAAATATCTATGGGTAGTATTTAACTATTCCTCAATTCTTTTGCATTTGTTCCATCAAAAATACTAATTGCACAGCAAAATATTTTTAAAGAGATCAAACTAAGTCGACGGCGCCTCGCTTCGCGGGGCTTCTATTTTTGGGTGGGTTTAAGAAGAAACCTAACATAACCTAACCCTTCCGAGACGGAATGCAGTGATTTGAGGCGTATAGGCGCTCATTATGATATATTTTAGTAAGCATATTTTGCTATGTAATTAGTATTTTTGATGGTCATTATATTTAATCCCAATATCTATTAGATATTTATGTCTGTATTTAGATATTCTTAGAAGTGTACGGATTGAATAAAATTTAGCATTTGGACGAGCAATATTCAAATCATTATCCTCACAAAATATCGACGAGAGCAAACGCCACGGCAGATTTACATTAATGTTTATGTACGAATATAATCGCGCGTGGATAATAATATATATTTTTGACACACGTCGTTAATGTTATGGTGCACAGGACTTTTTTCAGTTCAGTCTTTTGGTTCCTGCCATTTGGAGTATAAACTTATAGTACTATACATATATTTTATATATAAAAGTAAGTATATAAAACAGTATAAATCAAATTTGATTTCAGATTAACCAACTAGTGTCGTACTGAACTGACATATTTAGTTAATTCAAGACATCCAGACGCTGTTTGCTACCTGACTCTTTCGCGCCGAAACTAGCTGGACTTATTCCGACAACATTTGGAGTCCACTCGTTTTATATATGTGTATTACGAGTATATCACAAAACTTTATACAATAACGTTATGAATATTTACAATCTTGTAGTTCAAGACTTACAAAATATGACGCTGATACGAGTACCTCACTTTTACCAACAACAATTCTTCTTGCTTCGCGTAGTATTCAATCAAGTATGACGTTGATATCTCACTTCTGGCAGGAACTTTAAGTCTAGAGTATGACAGCGTCGTATATTATTGTATATCGTTAACGACCTTGTATCTAGTGCTCACTGGTCGCAGGTCAGTGTGTGGTGGTGTGGTCGTGTGCGTGTGTTCCGCGTGCGGTACATACTCACATCCTTATTGAGATAGCTGAGCAGCGACTCGGTCTCGTTGAGTAACGTGACGGTGCACTTGCCGCGGATGTGCGTCGCCGGCAGCGTCTCCACGTGCCGCGACAGGAACAGCTCGCGGTGTTTCGCTTGGTGCCGCTGCTTGGGCGCCAGGCCGTCCGTGCCTGGCAACTCGCTAGATTCCTCCTCCATCGCCGCTGGAACATTACAATTTACTAGTTACTAACTATTGATGTAAACACGGGTTACTACATAAAATAATCGATATCACACAGAGGTCAAATTCATACATGTTTTTTTTATATGAGGAACAAAGCGGCGTCTTGCGAGTTAATGGTACCTTGCAATACCATGGGTATGATTCGCGTGTCGCGACATCAAGAAATACCTAACTCTTATTCCTTAGATTTAGGATGAAAGGGAAAGGAATTAGATTTGAGATGAAAAGAAAAGGAATTATGGTGAAACACAGTAATAGTCTTACTACTCTTACATCCTCTAAGAGGGTGCTACTTCCCCGCACAAGTCGACTCATTCATATCGCCTCCAAAAATTGTCAACGGCGCGTTTCTCCATTCAAAAATATGTTAAAAATAGTAGATGCATCAACTTTCACATGCCAATTCAACAGCAGATCATAAGAAAAACGAAACTAGTATTTATTATAGACATAAACTATACACACATTGCTAATAATTAACAAAATGTAAGCAAATATGTGACAAGAGCATTGAAGTGTTTAACACATGCAGTTGATCATGGTCTGTCAGCAAGTGACTCGTACTAAAACACAATGTAAGTACGCATAGTGCAGATGGAATCAACGTTATAGTTTCGCAAGACATCATCTCGTATATTTATTAACATCAACTTGTGTACACGGGGCATGAATCACTCGAGTCTCGCGACCCAAAGACTAGCGGCGAGAGCGGTCGAGCGGCGCGCTAGTGTGATTTGCGTAAGAGCGGAAACATGGTTGCCTTGCGCGGACCGCTGCACTTGGATCACCGAGTGAGGGGACCTTAATACAGACAATACTAATAATCGGTATAAAATAGGTGATTCTGTAATCATACAAACATAACGTTTTATCGTCATAGATATTATGAATGGTTTATAGGTCGTAAAGTTTATACGAGTGGTTCATTCATCTGTAATGGGTAGAAAGGGCTCGGAATTCGGCTCTCGTCGGGTTGGTGTTGGTCGCGGGTTGGTGCAGCAGCCGTCCGCCGCCGCGGGCAGGTGCGTTGCGAAACGTGCCCACGTCAACTTATGATTTTTATGCGCCGATGTACCGACCGCCATTACAACACACGACGTACGCGTATCACACACAACAAGTCGGCCATTCCGTTTTATTCATACTAAAAAAGTGTACAGCAAAACAAGCAACCTTTTTATTGTTATTCCTCGATAAATATCATCAGTTTGCCCATCTTTAAGACCTTAAACATCTGAAAGAATTTCTTTACACCTGTCTCTTGTATAGCGATAAAACCGCATTTTTATTTTCATTTGTAACTTAAGAAAGCTATCAACTGTTGAACTTAAATTACTGTTGACCTTTAAATATTCAAAACGATTCAGCGTATAAACGAGCGAGTAAACGGGTAGCCAAAACCTTGATCACGATATCAGAAGGATTAAAGTGTTCTAGACAATATATTTAACCTTTTTTTTATTGTGGCTACGATTTTTCAATTTGTAGTCAATCAAACAAAGAAATGCTAGTTACGTTGTAATTTTGTAAAATGTTCAACTGAATTGGGGCGTTGTCGAAAGGTAAACACAAGGGACAGCCGTCCCCGCGGGCAGACAAAAGCGCGACCCCTGCGGGCCAAAGTCACTCGGTTTGGCGTCGCGTCACGTGCTAAGATTTCAACAATACCAAACAAATACGATATCGTCATAGCTTAACAGACATACGTACTTACTGCTTAGAACATAACAAAAAGCCAAAAAATTAGGTCAATGTAAATATAGTTTTTATTGTTACCATCTAAGACCGGTGTATTGCGTCGCGTCTAATGTATTAGGGCGGGGTGATGTAGGGTGGGACTATATCAGCTACTTATTATTACCACGCAGACACCTCACTAATCACACACAAGTAATAATAAAAGCTGTGTTTGGTGAACTATTTTACAGCTAAATGGGGTGTTATTTTACTCGACAGATGTCAGTAGATTTGAGAGCACAAAAGATTAGTGCCAATGAGGGGCAAAGTTGAAATTATTACAGAAACAACGAATAAGGTACGTTTCCCAATTATTGCAATGCAAAGGAAACTCATTATGGGTAATAATAAAATACATTAAGAAAATAGCAAAAAGGGAGAGATAGCAAAACAAGCAGGCGAATTTGATTCTGTCGCCAATACGAGATTAGAGACAAAAAGTGGAAACGCGATTGTTTCGCTCTCCACGACCAAGAGCTATGCAACAGTGTGGGATTCAACGATCGTAAGGACATCGATAACCCTCGTTTTAATATGGGATTCCAAAATTATCATCGTTTTTCTTTATTTAATAACACAGGCAACATGAAAATCAAAATTAGTTTGTAAATAGATATACTTGCATTTCATCTTGCAGAGGTAGATATTGTTATAGAAACATATATGAATCGAACGATATTCATTTACGAAAATGACGTAAATCTCAATTGAAATTATATAGGCCCATTATGTCCATACACAAAAAAAGAATGATGAATCGAAGCTAATTCATCGATACAATACAGTGTTGCCGACATAGATAGGCATCACTAGCGCGTCGCGGCGGCGAGGGCCCGCCATTTACCGCGTCGCCCCGGCCCCGGGGCGGCCGCCGAATTGCGGGGGATTTACTTTATGATAATTATTTCGATTGCGATCGTGAGGAAAGGAGTCAGGGCGCACTCGAACCGATCTTGAGACGACCGATGCGAGAAGCCCGTAAAAATCACAGCTTAACACCGAACCACTTTTTACCGCCATCGAGCAATTTGCACCGTGATTGGTTGAGATTAGAAAGCAATCTAGAGATTCCAATTAAGAGGCTCTTAGAGGGATGTTTCGATTGAATATAAGCCTCCTTTATTATCCTAACTCTAAACGAACCATAGTGTTATAATGAAGCATGCTATACCAGAAAGGAATTGTAGATAACCGTTGGCTTGTAATTTATAAACTATCAAAATCGGTGTTGCGAATTTAAGACCAGCTAGTTCATGATCATGACTAATTTAAAATCAGGGCAATCGTATACTAAGTAATTATAGTGTAGCAAGTACATGAATGGCAATAAGTGATGTACTAGATAGTCGGTTATGCATTTTGTCATAATTTTCCTAGAACTAAATGGAATGCGGAATGACGACAGACAACATGCGAGTCGCATGAATACAAAACAGTTATGATAGTCATACTCATCAGAGTAACAGTAGTGGTTTTAGTCAATTTTAACATATCGTTTTTCTCTTGACAGATACAAGCTAGAATTTAAAAGATGTCTAGAAATATGTTATTGGTTAGTATAATAAAATCTCAAATTCTAGTGTAAAATATTAACGAAACGTAAAACACTAATTTAAAATCACTGATGGTGTTGAATATGTATTCCAGCGTGAATTAATTTCAACATCTCTAGATTTTATGATTAGATTTACTGCTCAGCCGACGAAACGAAAAGATCTTTGACAAAAGCTATTGATTAAAAATATTGTTGGTTCGGTGTCGACGATTGTCAACGGATGCTACTTGTAGTAAGGGTCGTGTCCTCGTGGATTTTAATTAAACGGTAGTACTATTACTTTCACTTCAACGGTTTAGTTTTCACTTAGGTCAAAATTCAGGTCACGTATCGTCTTTTTGCTCGAATCAAAGTGGATGTGCTCGTTATACCACACTAAAAATCTTTAATTTTTATTAATTAAATGCTTAAATTGCGTGCTGTAATCTGTATGTTGCCAAATTTTGAACGCTAGCTACAAATTTCTTGCCCGATTTATAATAGAAGGTCTTCTTGACGAAACTGGCAGTAACTTGGTTATAGAATCTTAACTACTTCGTTTGGGTATGGTAAGGTACAAATTGTTGATCATTGCATTTTTTATTATCTAAACAAGTCGGTGCATACTGTCTTAACTTAATTCTTTAGAGACGTGAATCGAACCTTAGTCATTGATCTTTCCTTTCCGTAATAGTTTTTGTTGCTGTTACAAAAAAAAAAGGTAAATTTGGTTTAATATTGTATTGTTGTAAATTTGTTTAATTTGTTTTCAGTACCATGAACTAATAATGATTTACTTGAATCTTATCTCTTATCTCTAAAAGTCAGTGTTTAAAGTAACGGACTACTTATTATAAGAATGCTCCCTTTTGATTGAATGTCTTATGAAGTAACTCATTTTAATTCAGAAAATTATTATTAACTGTTGACTTAATGTATTTAGTATGCGATCGATTAATACCCGAATAAAATTCTTCGCTTCATCATTGTTATAAATAACTCGACAATCTACCTACAATCCGAGATAGAGTTTCGATCGTACCGTACAAATAGTTACCTAAAATTCTGTATCAGCGTACAGGTATTGCTATTTCTAAGGTTGCTTTAGTCTTCTCGAAAGAATTATTTGATTTTCGTGTGAGTTCGACTTGGTACCCCAAGTTATAAGATATTGATACACGCTGCGTACGACAACACATTCATATTTTATGTAACGACGGTGAAAAACTATTTGTCGGTAAGTGACTCCCTCAGACACACTTTGACAAGTGCGGTCCCAAAATGTTCAGTTTTGGAATTCTCGTATATGAATATGCATACCTATGCCGAGTTCCGAGCTTGGGTATGCATACAAAGAATGAGCTGTGTTAAGTGTTGCTGGTTGTACATTGAGTAGCAAACTCTATGAATTATCTACGGCTTATCTAATCTTAGCTCAACGTATTTAAAATGAAGTACTGAACACTGAGGCATTGTTTAGTATGATATGTACAGCAACTTTAAAAAGTGTTAAGCAGAAAAGTAACTAAACTGTCCATAGTAAGAAAATTCTTGAAAGTACCCAGCGTAGGCAAAAATTTATAGCGCTGTTGTTTTTACGAGCTTTTTACCGTCGTTTATGATTTCAGTAGTTTATGCATACAGAATAATATTATACATTATGTAGTCAAATGCTGCAGCAGGCCGCTCTGTTTGATAGAGTGGACAGGAGCTGTTTGGCAATTTAATAACATGGGATTATGGATCTACACGCGTCACTACGCAACTAATTAAAGCGTAGGCAAAGAGAAAATGGCAATCTGTGGAGTCCTCCCTCCGCTAGTGGGGGGGGTGTCGGTTACGTGTGCCCCCTTGGGGTGGTCGGGTGTATGGTTTTTCTGCTCGGGCATCCTTTGCTTACTTATTGATCCAGTCAAATGTGTGGAGGTGGCGCGGTGGGTGGCGCGCCCGGCCCCGCGCCCCCCCGAAGGGGGTACGTCCAAATAAATCTGCCCGCCCGCGAAACACCGCAGTGACAACAGCGGCGGCCGGTAAGATGCGGTCGCACTGTCTCCATCCCGTACATGTCGAGGGATGCCTCCGAGCTCAGGCACCACAGTTAGCGCCGTCGTGAGGCGGATATAAAATACCGAATGCCATTCTATTAATTGAAATGATTTCCATCGGAAGGCGGCGGGCGCGACCTTAGAAACAGGCATGCGCGCGACTGCTGAACATACCTAGAAACCGCGACGCCTCTTCTCTCTTCATGAGGGTCAATGGCGTTTCGTTTCCAAACAACAGATATCACATACATCTAATTAGTATTCTTTCCTCTTGGTATTTTGTACGAGAAATCTCGATGCGCGATTCATATTCAATGACCGACGATTCATCGAAGTTGTTGGATAGATTCATCTTAACTATAAATTACGATCTTTTCTTAACGCAAATTAGTTCAAAAGTTTAGTATCTATAAAAATCATTGAAGATGTGGTGTTGGTGAAATACTTTTTTATTTTAATATATTCTAATGTAGTCTTCCATTAACAGTTACTTTCCTAATCCGTCACAAGGAATTGTAAAATAAATGGCTGACGGTATCAAATGCTGCCTATCATCGTGGCTTATGTTTGTCATGACATTTGCGAAACGGGTCGATCTAACTTGATGGTTTATTTCAAGCTTCTTGTGACGTCAACGCTGCACAATTTGCCATATACCTCACGTTTTTTCATCCAACGATATTTTTAAAATATCGTACCATATACTTTACTGTTTAATGAAGTTAATTTTGCCAATGATAACACGATTGAATAGACGTAATAATTTACTTGAAGCACATAACTGCGCGAAGAATCACTAATGAATAGATAACAGCCGATGATGTGACATTATCTTAGTGGGGCACAGGATGAGATTGTTGTGTCATACGTTAGGTATGAAGTTCATTCCATCAATGACCTATACTTTGACATATTAACAGTAGCATGATAAAGGCACAGACATGTAAAACCTAAACCAGTATATTGTACGTGTCTAATTAACTAATGTTTTAGATCACAAAGTAATTAATAAGAATATTAAATGATAGAAATACGAAGTATACGCCATGTTTGCAAGTCTGGCATGATTCTATTTAAGTAAAGACACATAGCTGGAAATGGTGGCAATGCCAAAATTATTCCAAAATAGTATTGTTTGAAACGACAAAATACTAGGCACTATTTAGGCCCATTATATCAATTTTAGTTTCAACAGTGGAGAATAGCTTAAGATTGACGTATATTTAAATAATCGATGCCAGATGTTTAAGCTCTCTGCGAAGGCAAGTTAGCAATATATTTTTTTTGGTAGCTGAAGTATTTTGAATTTTCTAGTGCTTTTATTTTGTTGTTTTTATTAATGTTATAAACTAGCTTATGCCCGCGGCTTCGCTAGGTCGGGATCAGTACCTTTTTTGTATCCCTGACAATGGGCGTGTTAAATGTCATAATAACTCGGTCGGGAACTTGAAAAACAAAATAGTATTCGATACTTGAAAGCGTAACGAACAAATACACCAAATTCGCATTTATAATATTAGTTAGGATGATTCCAAGTTTGTGAAGATGTTTCATACTCAACCACGCAAAAACAGTTAAACAGATTTGGATAAAACTTGGCACTCGGATAGGCCGATGCGTTCCTGTGGTATTAGTAATTAGTTCATTAATGTCATTTGGCGTAGGCGAAAGTGCGGGACACCGTTTAAAAATAATAATATCGACATTGGTTCGTCGAAAACAGCAGCAAGTTTAAATGTAATACTTAATTTTCATAATTAATTCAATAATCCAGTTTATTGTGAAGCTTGGGAGTGAGTTAATATCGGATGCCATTACATTCACACATACAGATAAGGTTAATAAAAGCAGGTTCATTATAAATTATTTCCGTGGTCCACCTCGTTGGTTAAGACTATGTTAGCGTACATCGCGTTTAAATAATACGATATCCAGTGAGAAATGTTATAGCTCCTTTAGTTTAGACTTAAACAGGCCCGCGGATTGTCTGACGAGTTCCTTAAACTTATGAATGTAAGCTCGACGATCAGCATATGTGACACAACGTTCACGGCATGACCACACATAAACGTGTTTAGTAATTAATTCACATAAATTACTACAAAAGACACGACTCTTGGAACTAACTCTGTTTGGCCATGCGAAAGTGTGCAAACTAGTTCGTCGACCCCATGTCCTGACAGGACAGTGAAAGGATCATAAAGTTATCATAAATTCGGGATAACAACGACGACTTGAAGAGGTCAGTAATTAGATGACAAGTCGTATTCTGCTTGACATGAGTGTTGTGTTTGGGAATAAACATAGTAGTTTGGCCGCCGACATAGACAAATAAGTCTAAAAAGGCTAAGCTACGTACGTATATGTGTTTCAAGTATCTAACTGTGATTGGTCACATGAAGTTTATGCGAGCGGGCGGCGGATTCTGATTGGTTAGTTTAAATGCATATCCTTCTCTCCCTTCGTCACATTTAGACTATTGGATTCTTATACAAAGCTGCGGTGGTATATTGTGGTCAGCAAATTTATGGATAATTTAAACCCAAGACTGGAAAACAAAGTTCCAAAGCCGCACATCATATCAGCATAATTTATATTTTCACGCAAGTGCAGACGGGAACAAAATTAAGTTTGTCGGCTTCTCTAAGACACGCGCAGCACAGCCAGTATTTATTACAATTGTGCATAAATAACGAGAGGTTTGCAAACTAGCCACAACTTACGAGCGCCTACAATAGCTAACTTCCCTATGAAGAGTTTGAAATCCTGTTCGGGATAATAAGCGGTACTAGTGATGTTTTTCTGTCACTGCCAAATCGGCGTAGTAATAGCGTGTATTACAACAGGCGCAAGGCGTTACCGGCGTGGCTATAAAACCAGTTTAACAAAGCAACGGCTAGTAATAACTACAAACGCGAGTGAGACGCTGTATTTGAATATGTTTCACAAGTTATAAATGAAGAATAGATAATAAGTACCGTTACATGGGACCGTCACCAGTTTCTGTGTAATGAGTGTATCGCTGAATTCTAAACGTAAAAACTTTGCGAGGCAAATAGTGTTCGTATCGTCGGAGCATTCTACATGTTGCCGCCAACGAATATTGCATAAAAATATCTGTTCCCCGTAACTGTTGAACATTTGTGTTCATACGAGACAATTGTGATTTATTTAAATTGACCACGACTTTACGTTTTACTAAATGTCATATGAGTATTTTTAGGGTACCTGGTAAAAGAAAAGTATATAAAGATATACACATTTTATCGGTTTTTCTAAAATGATGGTATGATTATTCGTACGTTATTGTTCGGCAAAATAAACTACATAGTTACATTCAAACTCTAGGAAAGAGACATAGGATCCAATGAAAGGTTTTAATTTTTAATTGAGGATTTTAATTCGTCAATCGGCGTACGGATTATATGTTCATGAGATGCTATATGAGCATTCAAATGTTCCATATTTTCAAATTCAATTTCACAAATAAGGCATAAGGCATTAAGGATTTCGATAAAGACACAATGCTTTTATAATATTGCCTTGATATGGTTAACATACTGCATGTTAACCATATCAAGGCATACCTATAACCTATAAGAGATTGTTACACTAGTCTAAGTACTTATAACGTTAAGTTTAAACAATTGTTGGTTGGCCAATAAAGATAAATAAATAAACCTGTAATAAGCCTGTTGGACACTTGGCAGAATCATCTTAGTATCAGAGTCGGCATCTTCTTGTAATCCCAAAAGCCTGGCTTACTTTACTAAAATGCTCGATCCTTTACTTCTGCGTACATTGGTGAGTTCATCCAAGACATACAAGTGGAATTGGGCGCAAAATGAATCTATGAACTAATTTTGAAATCCTGGCATACACTAATAATGTCCTCCTGACCGAATTTCGGTCACGGCGGCCAATCTTAACGGAGAATGGCTATCGCAAACCCAAGTGCACTCTCTGTTCTCTCATTCTCATGATCCGATGAAACGAATAATCTGACACGACTGGAGAGAGATAAGGCACAGGACCAACGGCTATACGTGCTTTCCGAGGCACGAGGTGTCTAACACCGCCAACTTTTTAACTCCGGGCTCGTATTGAGATTTATTAACAGGAAAACCCAATAACTTTTTGTTGGCCCGACCCGGGATTCGAACCCGAGACCTCATGCCTGCTGTGCATGAGGTCTGCGCACTACTCAGTACGTATATCATATAAAACTTTGACCTTAAATAACTCAGTTTTATATTTAGTAAATGCATACATTTTTAGTAGGTACTATGTACTATTTTTAGTAGAATGGCTTCTTAGCACAGATTTGCTTAGTGTAAAGCGGTGACTGTTTGTCTTGGTCTGGGTGTTTCTATGTATAATAAGTATGTATTTACAAAAAAAAAAGTATATATGTATGTTTATCCATTGTCTAGTACCCATAGTACAAGCTCTGCTTAGTTTGGGCTAGATGGTGTTGTGTGTATGTGATAGAATATTATTATTATTATTATTACTGGTAGTAGGAAGACAACACAAGGTTGTTTAGTTCCGATCTTTCTTGTGTGGTAGCTTTGGAGTTGTGCTGCTCCAGTTCAAACTGTACCTTACCTCTCTTTATAATTTGTTTATTTAATGACGAATTATCATAATAAAATACTCTAATCTAGTAAAATATTTTATATATTATTATGATCTTGTATTATTATTTTTTTAATTACGCTTTTAAATATATTTTTATCGAATGCATCTGTTTAGTCTGAGCATCGGCATCGCCTAATGTTAACTGGTAGAGAATGACGCTGGCATTTATTATGCTCAAGTATTTTTATTCTTGTAGAAATTGTATGTGCAGAAAGTTTTAAATAAATAAATATGTAAATATGGTCGCCGGCGTAATAAAACAGGAGTCGTTTTCATGTACATCCCAAACTTTGACGCAAAAAAACAAGCTGTGCTCAACGAAAACTTGTAAACGCAACTTTGGGCAATGGACATTGTAAATTATAGACAAGAAAGAGTGTGTAACACGTAGCTCTTTTTACCTGAACCGAAACCAAAATAAATAAAAAGTGCGTAAAGCAAGCTAAACGGCTGAACCGTTTTGAATAAATAGGGTCTCTAACTCGAACCCATTTATACGAAAAAAGGTTTCGGGAAGTACAAAGTTTGACGAAAACAAAAAGGTACATTACGGTTTCAGATATTATGTGTGTGAGAGAGAGAAAACATGTTAGCAGATAATCCTCTTGTGTTTGTTGTTTGACAGCAGATTAAAAATGGTGGGTAGGTAGTTTGCCTTCATGTGATAGGTTATCAATCTGTACGTATCATACCTATCATTATGAGTAATCAGTAACTTCGGAGCAGTTAATTCGTGCGTTACTAGCGTCGTAACTCATGCAGGTATCGAATTAAAATAGCTTGGCATCGATTAGTCGGTATAACAGAAATAACCCGAATTTTAAAGATACTTTGCATGCAAACCAGTTTCAAGTCAAACGTCAGCGCAAGTGGACTTAAATCTGAATTGCACAACAATGTAAGTACGTTGATCTGCGCGAGCGCTGCGTTGTTGCAACGTCATTCGCTCGTAGTAGGCTTCGTGGTATATGATGCGGTACAACCAACATCTATATTATTGCAATCTTACATACAGACGAACATTACTGTAATACAATTCGGTTCATTATTGTAATGCTCAACTGAAATAGTGACCAACATTCCTTTACCATTTTAATTCCATTACCAGTTTTATTCTAAAGGAGTACACATACCACGGGTACTTAATTAATGCAATGTATAAAAAATTTAAATACAAACATTAGTATTGTGGCATACATTTTATTATGTAAGGATAATGGTTGGGATCAGTGTTCGCGGCGATTGACAATGGTGGGTGACGCTTGTCGCGGTCGGCGGCGGCGGTGGTAATGTGGTAAGAGTGTAATGAGAGGGTCGGTCGGTCCTGTGTGGCGCCGCGCGATGTGGCGCGCGGCCGGCCGGTGCGGGGCGGGAGGGCGCGCGGAAGGAATGCGTCGTTTTCGCATCGGGAGAAACGAATGCGTTTAAGCGTCGCGGGTATACAATGGCGGCGTGACGAGATCCGGTTCGCGGGCCGCGCGGGGGCAGGGGACGGGGGCTCTAATCGATAGCCGGCGAGCGACGGCCGGGCGACTGCGGCGCATAGGTGACAGCTCGGGCCCAATCAAATTACCGGCCGTGGAGGAGAACTGCAGTGCCACGCACGCCGGAGAAACACGCCGCCGCCGCCACCGCCCGCGCCGACCCCGCGTGCCGCCGCCGAAACTGCACCGACGAGCTCCTATTGTCCGATACACCACCGCCTCACATACGTTCGTCTATGCAACACATTGACGGATAGTCGTCACTTAACAAGCCGCCCGATACGCGAGACCATCCCCCTTTAACCCCCCACTTCGTATGGTTGCAATTTGTACACTACCTAGGCAAAATACCTACGTGTGCGTTAATAGTAATACGTCCAATAGAAATGATAACGTTCCAAATCAGAAACTGCTCTTACTATAGATATACCTATATCTTGTTATAAATATAGATTCATACATATCTACACTTGATAGTATACATGCAATGAATGAAGCATAAAACTAGAATTGATTTTAAAAACGGTATCACAGCAGAGGTTATGTTACTAACTATAGTAACTATAATTTGCCAAAGTAGTAAGGAACTTGAGACACAGCACGTGGCTCCTCTTACGAAATAAACAGTTGATACAACAAGGAATAAAATTCCGTAAAACAGCAACAAAAAATATGTCGCTTTCTAGGTCGAGAGGTTCTGTCCGAACGCAAAAGAGGTCAAGTTCCTTAACAATGTCACATGACATATCTTAAGCAAGAAAAGTATAAATAAATAGTGAACAACAGAAAAATGAGTAAGTGTACGGCACAAACGTCTGATATTAACTAAGGTATGTGCCAATTCGCCAGAGTTCCTGCATCAAATACATCAGCGGATATAGCGTAAACGACACATCTACGAGTTCCACGGCTGAGGATTGGTGTACGCGCATCTAATTATAGGTTATTCCACCCGCGTACCACACAACGGATCCACGTTGTACCATTAACGACCTGTGCACGAATGTCTACCCTGTACCTACACATAAGCACGGCTTCATATACCACATACGCGCCGGTGTGTACAGAGAAATGTGATGTAACCCGTCACGCATACTGAACTCTGCTCGGTCGCGGTGGTCAACTACACTCCGAAGATATAAAAGAGCAGTAAAGGAAATAGTTAGCGGCGTCGCACCGTAAAAATGGAACTTGACATTGAAAAGGAAATTAAATCAAAAGGTTGCATAAAAAGGTAACGACGCCGTAAAGTTTCCACAAATCGATCGTCTCCGTGTTGGAGCCGCCGCAGCTTATTCCGATGAAGACTGAAATAAATGTCGCTTTTATAGGTAGGTAATGAAGTGGCCACCGCAATTAAATCGATGACATCATAGCCTCGATGCGTGGCGTGATGGGAAATAAAAGCACAATTCAATCAACGGGACGGCGACACGTCGCGTCGGTCCAATCTATGTATGGACGCGATGTACATCAACGACAACTTCATTATTTAGAGCACATAACTAATTACAATTTATATAATAGTGTTTTCGCGGCGCTTCAACAATAGCTGACGAGCGATGCCTCTAGAATATTATTTGACAAGATTGAAGATATGTTAAGTTTAATTTCTGTAATTCCACTCGAAACAAAATAACACATATGGTATTGAGCAGTACGCTGTCAGTAGTAAAAGATCGCTCTAACGTATTAAGAATTTAAAGTGACAAAAACCAAATACAACTTGCCGATCTAAAATTACCGGATTTGATACAGTATATAAAAATAATTTAAAGTGACAAAAACCGAGTACAACTTGCTGATCTAAAATTACAGGATTTGTATCCCATCCAGTATATAAAAAGAAATTTAAGTGACAAGAACCGAGTAAAGCTTGCCGATCTAAAATTACAGGATTTGTATCCAATCCAGTATATAAAAATAATTTAAAGTGACAAAAACCGGGTACAACTTGCCGATCTAAAATTACAGGATTTGTATCCCATATAGTACATAAAAAAATTTAAGGGATAAAAACCGAGTACTACTTGCCGATCTAAAATTACCGGATTTGTATCCCATCCAGTATATAAGTAAAATTTACAGTGACAAAAACCGAGTACAACTTGGCGATCTAAAATTACCGGATTCGTATCCCATCCCATACAGTATATAAGTAAAATTTAAAGTGACAAAAACCGAGTACAACTTGCCGATCTAAAATTACCGGATTCGTATCCCATCCCATCCAGTATATAAGTAAAATTTAAAGTGACAAATACCAAGTACAACTTGCCGATCTAAAATTACCGGATCTGTATTCCATCCAGTATATAATTAAAATAGGTTGGCACTCCCAGCATATAATCGAAGGTCTTAACAGAACAGTAGTAATGTGCAATCTATAATGCTAGCAATATTTAAATCTATACTTATATTATGAAGAGTTTGTTTGTTTGGTTGAACGCGCTAATCTCAGGAACCGCTGGTTCGAATTGAAAAATTCTTGTAGTATTGGATAGCTTATTTAACCAGGAAGCCTATAGGCTATATAACACCACGCTACGACCCAGGAGGGCGGCGCAGTAACCATAAACGCGAGTGAAAACGGGAGCACATTTAGTTCGAAATATAATTCCAGTCGCCCTGTATCATGGTTGTAAATGACTCTGTCAATGATTTATAAGGCGCTATCGTACTACAAAATGTAGGCGACAATACTAATAGTATATTTCGCCTTGACCTTGGCACCGGAGCCAGGTTGTCGTTTGAAACACAAGTTTTGACTCACCTAGCGCAGGGTCGAGGACTGCTTGTGCCGCTTGCTCCTCGCCAACCGGCGTCTTAAGGCATATTTTCTTGAGTTTCATTGCGACTGGTGAGTCTTCTGACTGGGCCACTGTAACACAAACACTTGGTAAACATTTTGCATAAATATAACGGATAGTTGTAGATACCATTTCCGTTAAAAGTACGCAAAAAGTTTTAATTGTTAATAAAATAATTACATATTGTGAATGCCGTGTTTATTGGTAACACATCGGATAAATTGTAAATATCTCATTCCACCGACTCTAGTCCACTTTTTATGCGGTTACTTTGGTTTAGCTTTCGCGACTTAGCGGCGTCTATTAACGAGCGCCTCTTTCTACTTTATTACAATCTCATTATTACCTATTATATTATCGTACCCTTACTGTAATCTACATCATTAATAGCCTGCTACTTAGTTAGAGACTGTACACGTTGGACTTTTAATACTAGAGTAATTAGTCAATAATTTACATTAGCTGTTTATGAACAATCGTTTTATTACTATTATTCTTTGCCATGATAAGAGGCAAATAATTAAATAGCGCATAATGCAATACACACCGAGATAACCTAGAGCAAACTACTTCATTGCGAGTTCGCTATACTTTATAAATCAATTTGACCGCATGTTGTGTTAAGAGCTAATAGAAGAATTACATATAAGCATCGGCCTAACCTTTTGACAACAGACACTCACTAGACTTTATTTGTCAAGTGATGGCGATCGGTTAGACACCTGTGAAATGGCGACTTTTGGAACAATTGAAAAGTTGTATTGGACTTATTCTCAAGTACAATTCGATGCCGATATTCCATACAGTAATCGTATTAGTGACGAACAGTAAAGACATAAGTCCTTACTCTTTCTATATAACTGCAATGAATGGAACACACTAATAAATGAATTTGCCTTCTAAATACAAAGTAACTTTACTAACTGCTTACAATCTGACGATATCATTTTCATAAAATGCTTACTTGACATTATTAGTAACTCTTTATTGGCAACGTTACGATGACTTACTTCTTTAATGGAAATTATGTGCTTGTCTTTAACGTCCTAATCTGCAGCGACTCGCTGGAGGCCAGACAATTTCAATTATGTCTAGCATGCCAGCAATAGACAGATTAGCCAAGTTACAACGATCTTTTTAAATAATATATTAATCTAAAACAATAACTTCATAACTATAATATCATCGGTTTGCATCGAAAATAAAAGGGAAAGCTTCTCCAATCGTAGCAAGAAGCATCAGGTCTATTGAATAATGTAGTTACCCGCCGAATTATTTTTGGCATCTCTTGCCAAGACATGAGAGATGGCATGCTAAAGGGGCCAAATTGTAAAATGTTCACTTTTATCTTGTAGTTATAACTTCAGTCAAGCGCTGTGATTATAGCAATGGGGCAAGTAATCGTTAGCTTTAACGGTCTATAGGGAAAACCTTATGGAGCGGTGAACATAACGTATAATATGATGAGAACTATGATCATTACCATGTTGGTTTTGCGGGTTGATATCAATTCATGAAATAACTAAATAGCCATAAAGTTAGATGTCAATTAACAAACCATTTGCCAGAAATAGTGGAATTTTGTTTTTTTTTTAGTTGTACTCGAATCGTTGGCCATCCCTATTGTAATGTTTGGTAGGTTCTATTTGGATATGTGGGAAGCAACAGGCTTGGTTTTCACGAATAACCCAGTGGGCCGTTCCCCTCGGTTGACACACAACCTGTGGGTATGACGAGCAGCTGATGCATTCTGTGTTTATATTTCACTGGTGACCCCCCGCGGTTTTGAGCCGTGCGATGTTTCACCTACATTCTGAGTAGGGTTGTGTTTTCAATAAATATATTGTATTTTTTATATTATACAGGTTTAACGTAAGTATGTGATCTGACACATATAAAAACTATCGAATCAGGCGCATCTGATTGTCATTCTGGATTCCCGATTTATTTCTAGATAACTTACGTTTGCAAAAGTTGCATACAAAACGTAGATGCAAGTTAAAAACAGACAAGTCGTAAGATATTGGTAGCTACCATACTTCTGATAAGCTTTAAAGATATTTCAGGTATACGACAACGTATAAAAATCATAATGTGTTACTATATCGCCTTGACTTCGTTCGCAAAAAATCAAAGGTAACTTTAATCAGTTTAAAATTTTCTTTGACAACGTGGTTTTTAATTTCTAACGATACACGTTGCGTTAGATTGTGCCGTGTTATACGTGATACTTCATTATATTTTCGTATAAACAAACCAATTTTTTTAATAATACTTTGTCTCGTCTGCTTGTACAACTGTCTATAAGATGAGCGTAGATATTAAAGTTGACAGAAATTAATTTTGGTAGTTATAAATGATTTGTTCAAAGCCCTGATATATAACTTTAATGTATAATGAGAGAAAAAGGTCTGCGTACACTTAAAGGTCAATTAAACGTGTGTATGGTTGGAATGTGCCAGTGTGCCAGGAGTCGTCTGCGACCTTGACGGGCTGAGCGTCGGCCACCGGAGACCGGGACGACGCGGTCGTCGGGGGCGCGACTCGAGATCCCGGGTAAAGGTACGCGTACACCGACTACTAAGTTTACTTTGCCGCGACCTACACCAACCTCCTACGTAATATTTATGACGTAGATAGTGATGCAAGTTCACGTTTAGTTAATTTCCGTTTCTTTGGTATGCAGTTTAGAGTGACAGTATATATTTTATTGGCAATAAAATATATTAATAGCTGCATATTGCCATATAACGTACATTTTACTAGTCGCATCAGAATTAAGTACATAGTTCTAACAAATAAGGATAAAACGTGGATCAGATTCATACCACGTTATCCTTTCAATTTGAGAATGAGGCCAACGATCTGAGCGTTTTCAATCCGTCTCGTTATATCTAAAACGGCGCGTTGTACATTTGTTATTCAACATACCAGTTTTTAACAGTTGTTCCGATTGACAAGATACCGCGGGAAAAAAGGTTAGTCTCGTGTCACGTGGTGGTTGGTAGTTGGCGGTGGGCAGTGTACGCGTCACACACGTCGCGGCGTCGTGCGGTGCGATGTCGCTAGTGTGTCGCGGTGGTTACGGCACGGGCAGGTGCAAGCGAGGCTGCACGCTGCGCCGCGCGGAGGCTGCGGCCACCCTCGCCACCCCGCGTCACCCTCGGGCCCCCCGTAACCCTCCCGCGCACGCCATCTTAACAAATCGATAGGATATGACTGTTCTCCACTTCGCGGGTGCGACTTTTGGGCGCGGACTGAATGACCCCTCTTGATTGCGTAACGCAAAGCGCGTGAACAATAGAACCGAGCGAGATTTTGCTACTGAAATGTTGCGACGCGACGGATAAAAGTAACACGGCGAGGCAGTAAAATCCAAAGTAGGTATCATAATCGTACAAACAAACCGGAGGGCTTTTCACCCGAACAAACGTTTGTTTAGCACCTTCCCAACAAGATTTCTTATAAATAAACGCGATGATATAGCCACTTAAGCATTATTATTTTATACTCAATAAGTTCCAAGGTGGTTACCGACACACCGTATATGGCGAAACGTGTAAATCCGACTAGAGTTGACTGACGAGTAAACGTTAATAATTATCCATTAAGAGCTAGCAATTAACAAAGAGAATTACTACGAGAACCCGAGATAGGGCCGCTATTACTTTAATTTTACTCACCTATAATAACTTTAAATATAAAATAATAGTGCGATTATTCACATTCGGTTTCGATTAAAATCTGTGTACACTGCAATATAAAGTTCATAAAGTTTTATGAATGTCTGTTATCCCGATCTGGAAACGGGACGGCGTTAAAAGTATTTTTCGTCGCTTGGCAAGTATGTTAGCCGGCAGGCGCGGGTGTCGTGCAAACATCTATTACATTTCCTGAGAGCAGTCAGGAGGTCGAACAATCCTGACAAGTGTCGGACAACTTTAGGCTACCGCAACTAGAAGTTGGACTGCGGGGTCAGACAGCCCGCCACACAAAGGATAGCGAGCTCAACGTATCCGAGCGAAGGATGATAGATGACGAGAAAACGATTTGAAGAAATGTGTACTTAAACTTTGTTCGATTCGCTGCTCTGGTGAAAGCTAATAACAAATAGGATTTGCAGAACCGAGTACTCAATTTGTACAATTTTATTAGATACAGTTAAAGTAAAATTAAGAAATCGCCGTAAATATTCGTCCAGTGCCGTACGCTTGCGATTCCTCCATTCCACTAAAATGGAAATTGGTGGCGCCTTTTTCATCAGCAAACAGAATTAATTCAATGAGAAGGTAATCCCAACCGTCCTATAACCCAAGCGGGAATGGGAGTAAACCGCGGGCCGCTCCCGCCATCTCTACTTAAATATTCACGCCCTCTAATGACACGATGTCGGCTCACTTTAACAAGGTTCTAGGTGGCCAACTTGACGCGCACTCTTGGAACCCTACCAAGCTAAGCAACAGAACAAAGAAGTTAAGATAATCATCTGCCAAAAGCGATCCAGTTTCAAATGAAACAAGAATTTCGCTTCTGTGAACGGATGGAGATTGGATAAAAGTGGATAAGTTACTGGCATTCAATTCATAAGATTTTAATGGGTATTTTGTTAAAAGAGCATTGAGAAAATACGATGCGCTTTAGTAATATATACTCGATTCGCATATAATATCACATACAGAGAGAAGTTCTAGGCGATATTATATTATTGTGGCGCTTGAAGTGCATTCGCTCAAATGGCTATAGCTCAAGTTCAAAGACTGTTTATGGCATGCTATTCGGATTTACAGTCAATAACAGAGTTGTATTAAGTTATGAATGAACAGCTACAAAAATACACACGTAAATTTTAAGAAAATATTATCACTTCTGATGAATTACTTAGTCGCTTTGATTTAAAAGACAAAGAACGGAGTTAAAAGGGCAACGAAATATAGGAATATATGTATAGGTACATGTAAAATAATCAATTACTCAGGAAATAAAAGGGATTACACGAAATCTACAAATTAAGCAGTTTCGCGTCGCATAGCAGGGTCACAAAAAAGTTAAATGATTTCCAAAGCTGCATGACACTCAATCTGAGCTCAGGCTATCGTCGTCTTGCAGGATAAAGTCGGGATTACTCAGCGGAATAATACGGATACAGTTATGACATAAAAGTATGCGAACGAACCAAGTAAATTGTTCTAATGATAATACATATTCATTGGTGCGTCGACTTCTCAGAGTTAACGGTTTCCGTCTCGGTGACCTACGAGTGTCAAGCGTTAAATACAATTATTAAAAGTACACAAGAGTGACACCACTAAGTGAACCATGTGACCCTAATATTTATACCTAGTTAAGAGTGACGCTGTGATTGTTGTATATGTTTTAAAACAAACGGTGAAATGCCCCTATCGCTGACCTGACCAACAATTGCTATTTGATAAGCAATTATTTGCTTAAATAATCTCACTGCGTACTCTTATCATATAACTATGACATATAAGATAACGCGTTGATATTCTTTCAGGAAGGATGTTATTACAAAGATGTTTAAACGATTTTTTATGTTCCATTATTTGTGCTACGATGTCGTAGTCAAGAGAGCAGATGTTTTAAACATGTTATATGTTAGGGACGAACAATATAACATAGGATGAAAAGAACATAGGTACACGCAGTATATACCTACAAGCCACGTGCGGATTGTGAAACTGCGCACAAATTTGAGAACATCGTGGTGAATCTGGCGTAGTCTGCATCTTCGGCTGTAGCTTTTTCACCGTACCTTTACTGAACTTGAAAACGAGTAATATCTATTACACACATTATTGTTATAAGTCCGAAGCGAGATATCGCTCTTGAGACCTCTTACTAGACTGGGTAGTCGGTCTTCTACTAGTTGCCGTACACACAGAAATATGGCGAATGAATCTTTACTTTTTCATTGATGCTACTATACATATCATAATACTGCGTTGCTGTTTATGTAATAAATCATAACTATAAATATTTCAATAATCGTCGTTTAACATTCGCAAAAAAGCTTTAACAAGCACAATTTCATTTACTGCTCATGAGACCTTCAGGAGCTGGGGAACGCTATTCAAATAGCGTACAGCAATTATAACAGCAACCTTATAAAAATAACTTTCTCTAATGACTCGAGTATACCTCCGCGTTGCATATTGTGCTCGCTTATGTATACTTGTATAGCTGCTTGACTCCAAGGTGACATCTTTTTGTGTATCACAACAGCTACTATATAAAGTCGGCCAATAATTTCGTTAGTATAATGGCTCCGTTTCAATCGCACGACCCTAATAAGACGTTAAGTAAAAACGTATTCAATACAACTTATATAAGAGGGCAACGTTTCTGAGATATTAAATGTTTTGCGGCATTTGAAGACCACCATGATCCTTTTTAATGGTAAGTTGTGAAGTCAAAATAGGACGCTTGTTAGGGACTCTGATATAAGTCTTACTTATCTTTGTTAGCATGCCCTATAAGGCGTAGAGATAGGTTCTACAAGAGCTAAGTTTGAATCACAGCAATAAACAATGAGTCAACGAGACAACAGTCACGATCGACATACGAGCCTTACGTAAAATCACAAAGTAAATCTGTGTATGAATCGATTTTGACATCCACTCGATATATGGAGCGGTTAACGGCTGGCACCTGCAGAGCCTCAACTGCATGACCTTGGCGTTAATACGCAATACCTACTTGAACGGTCACCGTTCGTTATAATAATACTTATGTGGAATAATTAAAAAGAAGATATGATAAATGACAAAAAATATTGTATACGGATGATTTGGCCGAGCGATACGTTTTGAACAAAGTGTTGGCACATGATAAACGGCCGTAAGTTTGTCGTATTATGTTAAGTAATATCAGTGTAAGTATGTGTGCAGCGATTACATCAACGCTGTTATCAGTTAATAAAGAAATCTTCGTGAGCCTGACGCGGGGCGCGTAGAGTGAAATGTACGAGGCGATGGGTAAGGTACGAGGCCGAGTCGTTCTGTATCAGCATAAATTGTTGAACGATACGTGTATTCGCCATTAGGCAGTAACGATGTCACCGCACTACGTGTGCTCGCAGTCAGCCAGCAGAGCGACGGAGCGGATACTCGCTTCACCTGCTCGCTTCCGCCCGATAATTACAAGAAACGCACAACTAACTAAATATTATAATACGTTATTGTTTTTTCCATACAAATCGATATGATTGGCGTCGACGTGTCACGTTTCAATACGTCAGAGTTACGTCGATGACGACTATTAGGTGTAATGTAGGACGCAGCGCTGTACTCTACGTGCTAAGTTAACAACACAATGTCAAGTTGTTTGCCCAAATATGGCTGCCTACTGTCTCAAATATTATGAGTCCGGTTTCAATGAGTGAGACGCTAGAGTGTAAGGCTACGGGATGTTGAAACAATGCGACGGTCTTGTACAAGTGCGGATCGGTCGGATGCGCGGGGTTCGTCGACCCTGTGGCTGCCCCTTCCCGCGCGCCCCTCCCCGCGGTCTCACTTTCGATGCGCCCGAGGCCTCCACGAGTCCACGTGCCCGTGCGCAGCCACCGACGCCGTCGCTGGTGACGTCACCGACTCCAGGACCACGCGCAACGGTGCGATTCACCAGAGCGTGAAGCCGTTTGTGCTTTTCATTAGAACACCCATGGGAACCATGCTAACGACGGACCCGCGGTCCTTTCCCTTACTGACATAGTTTAAATTGTAAACCATTTTATTTCAAACACATTACATTCCATGCTAGCAAACTGGTTGGCAGTAGCTACCGCGTTTAACACGACTGTGTTTAAACTAGTGAAATAACTACTTTACCTAAGCATAAGTAAAATAAAGATGTTTGCATTGTTAAATTACTGTAATACGATATAAAACATGTCATTTGTTTGTTAAAAGTAATATGGGCAATATAACGCCTAGAACTCCTATGGTTCGAAGAAAGTGCGAAATATCACGCGTTGGTGCAAATATGAAGGCAAACGAACCTGCAAACTTAGTTATAGAATGGTATTGGACTATATATCTAACTGTAATATTGCTCCATAGAGAACGAGACAGTGAATCCGTGAATGTGGATTTTACTTTCGTCTTCTGATTATACATATGTTTATTAAACATACGACGCTTTATTGGTGCAGACCTATGATTGTGAATATAATAACGGGCCAACAGCCCAAGGCAAGAGCCGAATATCCAGCATATTCATCTCTCTCGCAAGCAAAGCTGGCAATTAGTATGGTTTAGACCAAAGCTATGATTGGTATAATTATTATGGATTCAATTTATTTCGTAACTTATCTGCTATCTCTATCTTATGATAGACTTGTGGTTATTATACTTATGAGAAAAGGTAACTGATACTTTATACATCAATCTAAAATTCGCGTGGTCGGATGAATTTTGACATGCAGCCAATCTTTTGGTATTGCTTTCGGTCGGATGGAAGCCCGGTAGCGTTGCAACTAACGGAAGCTTAGATCCATCCATTTTTCGTTCATGTTTATAGATGTTTGACTCCACAAGATCAACGTCTTTCGTTGTGGCAATTTACTTGTCTTGTCTATGATGTAATGACACACTAGTCTGCTAAGATCTCGTCTCGATAAATGCATTAACTTTCATTGATGCCGCAATGCATCCTCGCTTCGTTTTTATACGATGACACCAAGTATGTAGCAGACGACACTGAATGCTTAAGGGACACAGAGACATTTGACATTTTCAATTATTTTCAGGTAAACGGAGACCTTTAATCTGCAATAGGAAAGGAACAAAAGAAAGACGAATAAAAGGTCAATAATGACCGCGGGTCCATTTCAGATAGAACCTGATGTTGTTTGTAATTACATAAATATTGTTGATGTTGTATTACAAAACATTATACTGTTGTTTTGACCTCTGCAACTCTATTGATGTAACGTTTTATAGCCAGTCTTGGGACAAATAATAAGTGTACATAGTACATTCAGCAGACGGATTGTCACCTCTGTATTGTGACGGGTTGAAAGAAAAGGTAAAAGTTAAGTCGTATCAAGAAGTCAAAGCGCTGGCTGAAGATAGGACATTATGGAAGAGACTCCACCGACAAGAGTTTGGCTCTTAAATTGAATATTCGCGTAAACAGAAGACAATAATTTGGGCTGAATCCTTCTTTTGTTTTTAGGGTACCTTTTGTCTTTCATCTGACTTTTATGACCGGTATTACTTTAATAATAACTAAAAAGTCGTTTTTATATTAATTTGAGTTACATAATCAGGGCAACTAGTCACCATACTTATGCCCTAGAAAGCATCTTCATGTTTCCTGGTTAACTAATATGTATATTTATGTAATTAGAAGTCAAGATATTTGTAAAATTTATCGCAACATCAACGCACCCATTTTGCTATAGGAACGAAAGACCGGCTATTCATTAAAGAGCAGGCCACATTACGAGAAGTAGCGTTAAGCGTAGCGGCTATATAATGTGTAAATATGCATGTTAACTTATCACACAAATTAGTTCGGTATTGATCAGATTTTAGATAAACCGGTTTACCAAAAGGCTTAATTAGTTAGCCATCTGTGTTTATAGTCTGGACAGAAATAATAAGATATATAAATAAAATTATTCATGCTTATATTATACATGCGAAAATTGTTGGTATGTTTTTACGACTCATTTATTTCATGTAAATTCGTTTCGAAGGCAGCTTAAAACTAGAGAAGGATATAGGTTAATCTTCTTCTTCTCGAGTCGATGGTACAACTATTTTTAATATATCCTGCCCAATGTGTAGCCACGACAATCCCTTCAGCAGTTGCGTTCATCAAGTCCTCCGTGGTGCATATACAGGGATAATTTGGGCATTTTAACAGATGTGACATGGTTTGATTGATCATCACACTGTGCTTTATGAGGCTCTCTGATTCCCCATTTTAGCAGGTTGCAACCACAGCGCCCGGTTAATCTTTAAGTAACGCGAAGAAAGTAGGATAGCTAGTAGTTAGTCCATACGTATTTTAACTGCACAATAACAAAGGCCTCCATTCGCAATCACGGGATTTAAAAGTGTTAATAGTGTAATGTTTTCTTGTGTGTTATTTGTCCGCGGTCACTTATTGCTAAGTCAAGAGTTGAGCGAGTAGTCTTAACAATGTTGCAGTAATCGACTCAACTCGTGTAAGCAACCGTTACACAATCGATTGCGTAATAGAAAGTTGTGATTCGTTATCAACCAGATGGTTTAAAACATTCTTCTACACGCGTCAGCCGACCAAATATTTGTGGTACTTCATAACCATTAATTCCACCGTGCCTCGGATTTATCTACGGAATCTAACATTATATTTAAATAAATAAAAGAAGCGCTATGTGGATCATAATAAAGTTTTTAAAAGAGTGCACGTTTTGTATAGTATAAAACATTATAATTCAATGTTGTAAATACAACAACTGAATTTATCAACTGATAGTCATACAGCCATTAATTAGTCGGTTACGTATGTAAAGCGGGACATATATATACATATAATTCGGGATGTATACATTATATAAAGCACATTTGAATAAGTTGTGAGTAGACATGGCAGTGAGCAGGCCGCGTAACGGTTCTAGCATCGAAGTTGTCGGTTGTTGGCAAGGGTCATCGGCGCGTGGCGACAATTAAAACCGGGATAAGTGTTGCGTGTACCTGCGAGATGAGGGCGCCACGGTCGATACGAGGGGGACCGCCCGCGGGGAGGGGCCAGCCATTCGGTTAAGGAGTTTAGAATACAAGTCACGGAGTATTGATGCCTCCCGTGTTATTTTTATTGCATAAAAAGAGAATTATGAGATGTCCCTGTCTCCCCTTAACGATGTATTGTATATCTTCAGGTAGCCTTTGTCTAGTTGGGGGTCATGAATCAAGCATTCTTTTGTTCAGCCTATAACAAGGACTTTCACCAAATGAAAATGAAATAAAATGCTAAATAAGGATTTCTATAAATGCGTTTAAGGATTAATGGATTTTTATTACGATGTGTAGAAAAATAATATCTTTTCAGCAATTTTAACATCTGCGTCACAAGACGTGTGGGCGTTGAGGCGGCAGACGGAGTGCGCGGGTGTGGGACGGGGTGCGGGTGAGCCAACTCTTCATTCCCATTTAGCTACTGAATTGTACAGCGGGAGGAGGCCATGATTATGTTTACTAACCCCGGCCGCCCGCGCCCCCTGGTCTACGCGGTCCGAATTAACACACGATCTTTGTCCCGAAACTCGGTCTTTACATAGCTACCCTGACGATCGGTGTTGCTATGTACCAAATTGCGAACGACGAATATGTAAGTAATGTTTACCCGTCGATTGTTCGAGAACCAAATACAGTACAAACGCATAAAATTTGTATATGATTCAGATAATAATTAAAACGGCATTATATATTTATACGTAACACATGTATAATCTAGTCTGAGGTAGATTGAGTAAGTAACAAAATATTTTTGTTGTATTGATATAATTTATACACAAGTATCAATACGGGAAGTACAACCGTCTCATGTTTTTAAAACCAAAAATAAGTATAAACAGTAAATAAAAGGCGCGTGCCCACCGCTCAGCCAGACGGCAACCACAACGTAATCAAGTGTTGCGAGTGGCAACATCGGCAACAAAAAATGTGTGTTGGCTTTATAGCACCGTTTATTATATGAACTCTGTTCACCAACAAACGTTTTAATTATTGGTATTACGAACATTAAGCAGGTTAATTAATGTGTGTGCGATATGGGCATTAATATAGTAAAATGATCAGAAGTTCTTTGCAAATGTAACTTTACAAAGTTAGTACAAGATCGCAAAGCCGCCAGACCCACGTTATTTTAGCAACCTTAGATTTATATAGTAAATGTAGAGATATGCAGGTAAATAACGTATGCAGACTCGCTGGGTTGAAAGCTGACTTGACTTATTTTTGTCTCGCGGATGATCCTTTGGGTCAGTCTGGGCGATTATATATGGAAAATCTAGAAGTATATTTATTATATTTTTTTTTAGTCGTTATTTAAAATTTGTGATCTGTTACTACTTTCTCATAGACTAAAATTAAACATAGATAAAGCCAATCCGTAGAGTCTGCAAGCGAATGCACTGAAAGAATCGTGTGGGGCTTTGTGAGACAAGACGAGCTAGAAAAGAACTGGCCTGAGCCCATATTAACATCAATATATTCACATCTAGCCCATATTCACATCCTACGCCACAAAGATTCTTTTAAAGCAGGTTGCTAGTAATTTAGGTTATAAATTATTAGGTAGAATTGTTTGTTAATCCCTCCAGTTAAACCAATATGCAATTGTTAGGACGTGGTTCGCGTATTGCTAAAGTTGTTTCAGGTCTAGCATTCCACCCACTATACAAGGCAGCGAGTTTTCACATCGTGGTTGGTTTAATCGGTAGGACCACCACCCGGGTGAGCCGGACATACCCTCACCGCTTCCCTTTTTCCGCGGAGGTGATGCGTGGCATTCTACCACGTAAAGAAAAATCAGATTCACGTCGGTAATGGGGTTGAATACGGACTCATGATCTCTCGATCGCAACTACGATGCCTTATCCATTAGGATTCCAGATTGTATGAATTACCATTATTCTGTGTACCTTCGTACAATCTCTTAGTAAAGGTAATTAAGGTAATTAAATCATTAGCACAATAAAATTAACATTACTTTCTATAAAGGTAACGCAAGCTTGAGCTTATTCCTTGAAAGGATTGACAGTAAAAAACTAATTTGAAGTCACTGATTTAGACTGCGTTTCTATGCCATTGGTAATGTTAATTTTTTGCCTACAGTAGCTGTCATTCTTACAAAATTGCAACTACATTGGAGATCTTTTTGAAAGACTTATTGGTATAAGGAAGAGATGAGCGGCATAGTGGTAGGCCGAGGCGATAATGGCGGGATGAACTAGACAGCTATAGGAGAGAAGCTTAAATCAGCGCTTAACAGGGATTTTAAGAAATGAAAGACTGTTGCTCTGCAGAAGGATAATAACGGTCGTAAAAAAATTTGCCTTGGTGGAGCAGCGGTAGTGAATGCAACTTGCTCATAAAATCCCGGGTTCGAACCCCGGATTGAGAGTATTTTTGGATTTATGTGACACGAAACACCAGTATTTTGGTATACTGTACCCAGTAAACGCCAATAAGCTCGTCTACTATTACGTGTGACCTAAAGCCAACCAAGGCGATACGTGGGCATTATACACCTATGCCTACCCACAATGCTTCCTTATAATTTTTATAAGTTTTTTTTTTCCTTGGCAACTGATTTTTAAGCGGCTGTTTCAATTCGGTAGCTTGTAATTCAAAATTTTCTAAGCCATGTTGTATCTAATTTCGGGCAATAGAACCGGCCATAAATTGCAAAGTACAATCCATTTAAATAATGTCGCAGGCGATGTCGCGGACAAAACTAGCTGTAACTATATTTCGACATAATTATATTTTCTAACAAAGTTAGGTACATTTACGCATAACCTCACCTTTAGCCATAACGTCAATTTGACAAATCATGCTGTGGTAGGCTGGCAATACCACTTGTCATAGATACGGAAAGACCTTTAAACATGACCACACCGTTGGGTTACACACCTCAAACGTCAAACACACATGTAATAAATATTGTATGTATGATAATAAATTGCCTATACTAGCTGTGCCTATGGCTATGTCCTAGTATCTAAAATACAAAAACAATATTAATGATAGATTCAAGTCTTCGAAAAAGTTAAAACCTAATTCGTCCAAAAGTATGTAGGCTAAATCTAAATCTAGACCGACAGACAGGCGTAATTAATGTTAAATTCGCGATAAAACATAAAGCTATTGAAAGCCGAAATGTGGACGACAAAAAGACAGACGGTACAATTTTATTTATATATATTTTATTAGCTGCCGCCTGTGGCTTCGCTCGTGTGGTTGGTATGTCTTTAAAACAGAGGCTGTTACTTAAAGAGAGTCGTACTTTCTTTAGCGAAAGATTTTTAAGAATGGATGCAGTCATTTTTGAGATTACCTCGTACATATAAACAAACAAATTTCACCTGATAACATTTGTACTGATAAATGCATCATTTATTTCTACTGTTAATGTCCGTGTAGAGTGCATTCGCGTGTAGTAAAACACGACCGAGCATTATAATTTGTAAATAAAGACCTTTACTTATATTCATATATCACAGATTCATACATGTTTTAAACGTTGTACAGTTAGCAACATAAGTAGCTAACTATGAAAAATTGGAAAAAAAAAAACAAAAAAAAACTGAACAATGTAATATGTTATTTAAGGATTGCATATTTCTTTTCTTCTTCATAAAAACCGCACCTAAGAGACTTAGAGAAAACTTAATGGGAAACTAATTTGAAGGACCACCGATGCTGAATTTAAAAAAGAGCCACGTCTATTTTTCCTTTAACGTTTATGTGGTGATTGAAAATCGACTATTATCGTCGACTTAGACCGGCTTTCTAGCCAGATAGATATAGCCGCAAAATTAGTTTTGCTATCCCAATATAAAAAATTATGGATCTATATTTTTTATTGTTATAGAATTGAGAATTATCTATGTGCAACCTCTCAACAGGACAAGCATAGCTTAGTGTGCGGAGCTTGGCTAACGATTGTACAATGAATACTTGACTCTAAACAATATAAAATATATGTATACGATTACTTTAAATACTTATATTAGCATAATTTTGTTTGATAGAATAATTGTTGCAAATATTTATTAACATATAACATAATGATGTAGCTGACTCTACAAACATAATAGTCATGTTATCAACTTACGACTATAGTCCGTTTCAAATACGACGTCCCATTTGACAGATGATCGTTGAACAGCAATAGTGAAGAGACCGTTTCAATCGACACATCACGAAATCGATTACCGATTAACTTTCCAAACAAACTGTAATCGTGAGCTTAGAATCGAAACAGAAATGATAAAAACAAGAAAGGAGTCCATCCAAGTGTCATATCGAAAGAATAGTAATATAATATAATATATTCTACCACATACACACAACACCATCTAGCCCAAACTAAGCAGAGCTTGTAGTATGGGTACTAGACAATGGATAAACATACATATACACCTTTTTCTTTTGTAAATACATACATATTATACATAGAAACACCCAGTCCAAGACAAACATTCTCTTTAGAACCTATGGAGTATTTATTTATTTATTTTAGACACGCCAACATTATATATACAACATTACACACAATACAGTACCCTTAAAACTAGTTTTTATACATACACTGATATAGGCATGTAAATTATGCACCAAGGTGTGGACTAAACGTTTATGTCAGAAGCTAAAATCTTATACACTAAACAAAACGAAATTAAAATATAAAGAAAAATGAAAAAAGTAACAGAAGACGATATTAAGAAACAAATAAAAATATTAATAATATTTAAGTGTTATTAGTTATTATTTATGCAAAGGATATCAGTATTTTTCTTGAAATTTAAAAGGGAATTGTGATAAATATCTAATATTAAAACATAGGTCCAATATAGCAACTTGAAATCCATTTTTTGATAAAAAATAAATATTAAGAGCTTGCAGAATGGGATTTAAGAGGCGTTGCAACGTAATAATAATTAATACCAAATATAAATTTACAAAAGTATTTCTCGGGCAATTGATTTTACCTCGAATTACTTCGATTTTATCCGCTTTATATTGTCGCGTCACTATGACTGAAAGTAAAAAAAATACCCTAGTGCGTAACCAATGGTATTTTAGTAAAATTTTATTTTATTTTCATGTTTAAATTATTAAACACAAATATCAATAGAAATTATTAGTTGATTATGTTTGTGAAACAATAATTATAATAATATTATGTTTTGTACAGATTCTAGTTATTTTTAAACAGTCTTTATTACTATAAGAAATCTTTGTTTATTTAAGCACTTTATATGAAACTAGCTGTCGCGAAAGACGTTGTCCTAAACAAAAGAAAAAAAAACAAATCTAATCTATTCTCGAATCCTGTTGAACACACACAAAAAAATTCATCAAAATCGGTTGAGCCGTTTAGGAGGAGTTTAATTACAAACATACGCACAGAAGATTTATATATATAAAGATATGCAGAGTTACGTGCGATGAAGTGTCAAAAGGGACTATTTGAAATATATGTGCTATTTATTCTACATTCATATACATTTTCTACTACACTAGGGTGCATAATTCCATCTAGTAGTGAAACATAAACGTAAAATGATCCTGTGGAGCACAACGCGTTGACCCACTGATCCTCTTTACGCTGGCGCGGCGTTGGTAATCGTCTAAAAACTCGACCGCGTCGCAACCAGCCCCTGACCACTGACCGCGCTCACGTATGTAACTGACAAACATCACTCCTTTTTTCATTCAACGAAAATAATGAATGAAAAACGTATAAAATATAATATTTGTGATAAAATTTGAACAGGAAGTCTGAAAGTGATATTTAAAAAGCATTGACCTTGTTCGATGTTATTTTTGAAACGGGAATTTGAAATTATGGCTGTTTAGCAACAAATTATTAGGAATAAATTAAGTCATATCCCGCTATATATAATATAGAAGTTATTTTTTAAAGTAGTGTTATGGCGCGAGAGTGTAGCGTCGGCTCGCCGGCATCGGCAGTTACGTACCAGAGCTCAGCCAGGGTCATTACCACGCGGCTGGGGGCGCGTTCCTACTAGTGCCAAGCGCTCCCAACAACGTTTACGTAACACTGTCTTTATGACACCTCTGATTAATTTCATGGGCCGCCCTTGAGTCTACATCCTCACTCGAGTAGCTAGAATAGCGTCTTAAATAGTTTGGGACACCGAAAAGTTTAATCCCTTTTACAAGTTTTGGTATTTTTACAACCTTTATACTTAATTAGTTTTTAAATAGTATTAACTAGCCTTTGTAGATTACAGTTTGTAAACGACCTTATAACATTGTGCATAATATGTCCGGAATTTAGTGCACGGAATTAGTTGCAACATGGCATAGATTTCAAGTTGAACTCCGAGCTACCAAATTGAGTACAACTTCAGTATTTACGTGACGCCGGTTCAGATAAACAGTAAAAAATTCAACGTTTTCGGTCTTAATAGTAGACCCAATTCGATTTTCGGAGATATAGGTTAGCTGTACAGAATATATTGATAATCAATCTGTTACATATCGATGTACTATGATTGGTAAAAAGTACGCTTACGGCTATCCGTACGCTAACGATCTAAGGTCGTAACCCGAGACTACTGGAAGCCTAAGGCCTCCCGTTCAATCATCAAAATAACATAAAATAAGACCAAAGTTCAAAGACATGTTCGTGACAGCTGTTATTGATGACTTGCTATAGGTCTCCAGAGGATAGATTATACGATATTACCTATAATACGGGCTATCATATGTTGATTTAAATATACAGCTCACTCTGCTTGACGAATCCATCTTTTTCTAATACTTGCCTAATCCTTAAAAAAATTAGACATTCGATAATAGATTGCATTTTCCAGTTAATTGTTTGCTTCGATCAGGAGAAGGATACTGACAGCCAAAACGGGAGTCCAACCAACGTTTTTAGTAAACTGGTTAATTCGTCCGTAGTAACAGCATTCTGTCTACGAATAATTCAGAATTTTCTAAGACCACGCGAGAGACGACCACGAGAAATATTTATTATTTTCGTTCCGATTAGTAAAGAACAATGTCGTTTCTATTAAAAAATTACCTTTAAAGCAAATTACCTATAGATTCTAACAGATGGGTTGGTTATCAATAACCATCAATATTTTATTTTTATGTAAATTATATGTTTTAACAACACTAACAGATACGCGTGTATCTGCGTATGTGCCCTCATTTTAATTCTAAATAATATGTAGTTAGACATACTATATCGCCAGTGTTTTAGCGATTTGGCTATAAAAACGCAACAAACAAACAGTTCCGCAACCATTTACAATATTTGTATGGATTAATTACTGTGCATATTTTATTGGTACCGTTTACAAATAAGCCTATACATTTTCGGCATAGTGCGGTTAAATGTTTATTGTGAATGGGCCAAAGAGACGAACTAGCATATAATAGCGACGCTGTAGTTTAAACATACATGACTCACTACAAGATCGAAATACCTAATTAAGCAAACAGCTATTGTCTACAGTATTGAACTGAAAAAAACCGCACTCGACACAATATTAAAATTAGTTTTCAACAAGTGACGTCAACGCATAAAAATCGTACATAATATTATACATATAGTGGAGATGTGACCAAACGAATACAAAAGTTGTTAGGAGCGCACATCGTAATCACATAGAGTGGTTGGTCTGCGAAGTTGCAGGCACGGCGCTATTCAGGTAGAGGGACGCCTAATGAAAGTCGATGAGATGAATGTTTCGGTTTTAATTAGAATTGATTAAAGTCGCCAGATCGGTGCGCGTTAGGAAACGTACGGGGAAATGCTAGTTTCAAAATGGTTGCTTTCGAGTGGATAATGATAAGCTTTATTCCTTCCTATGTTTGTTAATTGCCAGCAGAATTGTTTAGAATTGTAATTATATGTTTTATTTTACTTGCCTTGTTAACTGATAAGAGTTAAACAGTGTGCTGTATTTAAAATGATAAAAATACACGATTAATGGAGTTCAATACAGCAGTCCTTGGTAAATAATGTCTCTAATCGCGCGATTTTGGGAGTTACGTAATTATTGGATTTTTTTTGGAAGATGTTTGAGTTATTTTACCTAGATTAACGAAATGTAGGGGACTAACGGGATGCCAATAGTGCAGTAAGACAATCTTTACTAATACTGTGTTGATGTGGTTTGGTTACTCGTTTTTATAAAGTTGTTTTTTTTTATAGTCCGTTAAAGTTTAGACAGGTAGAAAGCCTTTTCAGTCCAAGATTTAAAGTTCTTTTATCGAAATGGGCATAAATAATAATAACCTATTCGAAAGTCGCGGCATAGTAACTAGTAATTATTTCATGTCCTCCAGCTATAATTTGTTAAGCATTTAGGCACCATAACAGCCCATAAGATAGAGATTGTGACGTAGTGTAATGCTGGGTACAAACCAAGCTAAGAAACCTACTCAAAGACTACACACGCATGCGATGCTCATCATAGGCCACTACTTCGACTCCATTTCAGTAGTATGGTTTATACCATCAAATAAGATATCAAACTAGAATGTCTCCACACGACGAAAAGAGTTGGTCTTACTTAGGTATATCGCGTGTTATCTTTTATTTCTTTACTAAAGAGTAACAAATTACGTATTATAATATGATGTGGACACAGTTTATCTAATAATCAGCGTTATCTGATATCTTAATCAAAATTTGGAATCACGAAGAACAACATTTTTTTCTCGGGATACTATATCTTGTGACGTACTGATGCATTGCCGCTTACTCTTTTATTCCACGGCGTTGTTCAAGCAATAGAAGGGTACAGATATATTTCGCTACTGATGTTTAACAGTAAGTTTTTTTCGTGACCCTTATATAACACAGTCAACCATCCTTATCTTATTATTATTAAACACTACTCCCGCGGTGGCAATAATTCCCGTATCGCAGAGGACTTAATAAAAATAGAACCACAAAGAACACCCAAACTCAGAACTATTTGCGGAATACACAATTTTTGTCCCGTGAGGGGATCGAACCCACAAAACTTGGCAAACTGGCCGTGGTGAGGCGAGAACTAAAACCACTGCGCTCTCCATGCAGTGGAGCTATATGTTTATCATGTCGCCGGTATTTGTTTGACTTGGATGTTTGATGAACTGCTGGTTAGTATAGGTAGTTGGTAATATGAATGATGTTGTCCAAGGACTTAGAACGAGTTAGCGCGCGTATCGAGGCAACCACACGATCGCGTGAGCCCTTACTGTTAAACGTTATTGGTATGGAAAGACGGCAGATCGATTCCCAAGTGAGTTTACGAGCCTGATCATTATCTCTATCCACATTTCGGTAACGGCATCAGACTGTTAAACTGTAGACAGGTTTTAACTAAAACTCGACGCGACTGATAGTTTGACTTTTTTTAGACCGCTTTTGTGATAGAATAATTTAATCACAGCTCCTTTATTTGAGTCAAATTGATTTCTAGATTCGGTTTTGTTATAAAGGGGTCACTGACGCGTGCTGTGTCTTTAAACTTTACTATGAGAACAATGCGAATTAAAACATCTTTTACTATGAGTTAGACGTAACCTGTAATATAGAGGCGGCAGGTGCATTCCAACGTTTTATTAGAAAGCAATAAAACTAAAACAAGATGTTTCAACGTGTAAAACCATTATAAAAAAATGTTGTAGATTACTAGAATTATGTTACAAGCGGTTTTACATAAAATGTCGATATACAATTAATTTTTTTGCAATTCGCTAATCGTCCGTGTGTGTTAGACACGGCTACACGCAGTGGGAGCGGGACCGGTAACACTCGGGCTCCAGCAAAGACACCCGCTGAGCAATCCTTATAAAAAGATTCGATATAGGATACTTGATAGATCTATAAATAGAAAAGAATCAAACACGCGTTAATCCGCATGGGTCCACGTGACGCGGGCGCCATTGCAGAATATTATTAACGTACAAGTAGCACAAGTACCTAGTACCTAATATCGCTGTCTTCCTCAGTCGATGTGCGTGACCGGTCTGTTTCGAAAATCAATAGCAAAACAATGTCTTATTATAAAGTTGGACTTCAAGGATACGATATTACTGTTATACCTACCATAAGTAAGTAGCCTTGAGAGGTACGTTCATATAAATACGTTGAATTGGGTTAATCGATAAACGTTTTTGTGCCGATTGCTAATACAACGATCTATAAACAGACACATGTACTGGTTGTCTGAAGAGCTCAGACGAGAGGTAGACTAAAATATGGAAGTCTATCTAGCGATATAAACAAAAGATGTGGAGTGGCACAAAACAGCAGACGTGTTACTGTATCGTTTTATTTGCTACACGCGAATTCAGTGCCGCACAAGATTCGTGTTGTTTTATTTATCATCTAGCGCGAGTCTCGAGACGAGACGACAACGCCAGCGGAATCTATGATAATGAGGAGTTGGTAGGAGATACTTACTTTGATGCTTATCAGCTAACTGTATAAGAGGATTGGGAAGGTCCCGCCGCCTATAGAAGCACATGACTTTTGCCTCCACGTTGCCAGAGGGCGTCTTGTTCAGCTCCTCTATCCGTCGGATCTGGTACGGAGACGTCGACGACGTCTCGAAATAGACGCAGTCTGCAGACAAACACAATGGACATTGGTTAGATTCGATATAACCTGATACCTGGTGTAATAATCACTGAAAGCATGATAGTTACGAATGTGGACACAATTTATTTACAATCTCAGCAGCTGGATCAATACCTATGGATTAATCTTGTGCTTAGGATTTTATAAATAACAGTTTTGCACAACATATTAATTTCAAAGAAAGAGAACGACGACGAAAAGATACCATCTTACGTAAAAATCTAATAAATAAAGTTCCTAACTAAGTATGTTAATAACTAAATACAAAATCTGTTGTACAGCTTATTCTTGTAAATGTTATGTTAGCAGTTAGTTGATATTGCAGCAATGCGCCTACTGTATCATTATAGTAAAATAATATGTATCGCGTGAAATCATCCAATACTTAAAGTCATGGTCGCTCATCGGAACTTGATATAGTGCATTAGTGTTATCTCGAAATACCTAGTTCAACGTTTTTAGTCAGGCTGCAAGTACCAAACGTAGGTGCAGTAGGTGGTGCGGAACGGTCGGTTGCTGTTTATCCGATACTTATGTTGGTGTTGGTTGTTGTGCCACATGGACAACTAATGTAAATGGCGCCTTTTTACCGTTACACTGTACAACACAACTAAATAACACGCGCGCATAATGACACGCTTCAAACCTTTCATTCCGAACCGTAGGAGCGTTAGTTTTGGACGATTAACTTTCTGACTATACTTGCTATTGCTGTATTTAAGAAAGAGTACAATACCTAATGACGAGTTTGACATTATGCTGAATTTGATCATGTTCATCGAGACCAACTCTATTTTTTTTATTTTGTGCCAATTACTGCCACTTGTAATTTGTCTGTTCTTGTCTGTGGGTCAGGTTGGATGGAAGACAGACGCTTAATATTAGTATGAGAAAAGAAGATGTAATTGTAGCAATATGTTCATGATTTCAGTTTCACAAGCTCGCTCCACTAAGTCGGAAGTAATACGAAAACTCGTGCCGCTTCATAATCACCACAAAATAGAATTCTAGTAGTTCTCATATTTCGTATGAAACTTTCCATTCTGGTGCGATCGCGAGGTGAACTAAAATTAACTTACGATGAGACGTGAATTCACGTGTAATAGATACGAAAGAGCGCTTTATTTTTTCATGTTTAACTATCATCGTTCTGATGTGATACTTCCTGCTCGGGCATTGTGACACTTAGATGTATTTATAGTACTACAACAATATAGTCTCGTTAAGGTTACGCTGGTCCAGCCGAGAGGAACACAAGCCGACGAATAGTGAGATTAACTCTCACCATTACGATTGTAGAGTAAATGCGATCTAAAGGAATCTAATATTTCCAATAAGCAGTAAAAGGGTATATGAAATAGATTCGTGTAAATCGATGAGTCGTCGTAAAACGCACGAATGCCGACGCGCGGCGACCTGGCGTTTTACAAGAAACAACACTAGTACTTATATCAATAGGTATGCAGTATGTGTACGTACTGGTCCATTTGTATAGATATATGGCTAACCGATACATGTGTTGCGGATAATACGCGTATTATAGGTAGCGCATATACATGTACATATGTGTGTAAGTTGGGGCATTATGCGGCTGATAGCGATGTTAACGCCCGTTCAGTTTTGCCAAGAAGTGTATTTTTGGAACGTGTCAATAAGTAAGTGTATAGTAAATTTAGCCAGGACACGTCATCACGAGAGGGCAGAGAATGATTGAATTCTCTCTGTGAGATTTCGTATCGCGTGGCGGCGATTTACTTGTGTGTTTCTTTTGTTGTTAATTACCATAACTGGCCTCAGGGTCACCTGTTACGAGCGACACGTAGACAATTCTCGAGATATTTTATAAAAATAATAGATGTAGTCAGCTTCGAGTAGGCTCTTCACGTCCACGCACTGGTTTCATGATGACCGTAGACCTACCTGATAAAGGTGTCAACCACATGTTGTTTTAAATACGTTTTTACAATCATGTGCCTTTATTTTGTTTTAGGCAGAGAGGTTTAACAGACACATGTCACACGGCTTGTATTATATATTCTACCACTTGGTTTAGTCAAAATACTTTATTTGATTTGTTCCGCATTTGCCCCTACATTACGTCCCAAATTCCAAAATGTTCCTTATTCGCCCCTCTTTTTAAATTATTCCTTCTTCGCCCTACATTTTTGTACATATGGTTAACAATACAAAATATGAATTAAAATTATTTTAAATCTTTTGTTGTCAGGTTCGTGATGTCATGGAATCATAAGCCCAAAGTTTTACTGAGATCAACGAGGTATTTTAAAATATTTTTTGGCAGACGGTACAACAGAAATTCCATACAAAAAAGAGGGCCAACAAGGAACATAATCTGGAAAGAGGAAACGAAAGAGGAATTACATTATGAAATTAATATTTATTCAAATTTAGGGGCATTTATGGAACATTTTTTGGGACGAATGCGTATTTCTATGCTTGGGACGAAACATCAGGGACGAATGTGGAACAAACCCTTTATTTATTGTTATCTATTTCTGCTCACCGATTTTTTGCGCAATTCTTCTTTGGGGTCGTTTTAATCATAACTTATTTTCACGTAAACACTGCTTTTTAATTAATAGTGGATCTTTTCTTTCTTTTTTATCGGGTACGTTATTCAACTCAGCTCGTTTGACCACTCGCGTTCGGCTTTTTGTTTTATTTCTATTGGCCGTTGCGTTTGTTAGAATTCAGCCGCTTACACAAATATTTAGTAAAATGTGAGTATATTCGACCTAATTGCAGACCTAGCAAGATATTGCATGTACACAATCTAGAATATGAATTAGTTCACTAATCATATTCCAGATTTTGTAACATTTAGTTGTTAGGCTTCGACAGCTTACATTTTACTTGCATAGTCGAGGCGGTCAAGATACCATACGAATAGTAACAACAGTGGTTTGATAAACAGTTAAAGAAACAAACATTATTAGATATACATATATTATGGAGCAATCTTCTAGTTAATAAAAACCGAGTTCCCACTATTCTAAACTCGTTTTAAGAATAACATATAGTGGAGAGCTATTTTGATTTGGTATAAAATTGTCTAGCGATTATATTAATAAAAATACTTTCTAATAAAAAATGGTAACGCAACAAAATTCTAGAAGCTATTCTAAAATACTTTATGTACTAAATACCAATAACTATGCGTGTGGTAGAGAATTGAGAACACTGCGACTACCCAGTCGCAGTGTCGCAATAATTCAATGGTTATGAGAATGGGAACGAGGAAGACATTTAAGTATAAAATTTCGTGCACTTTTGGTGCAGTGTACAATACATCTCCAACTAATAGATATCTATCGATTGAATGCCCGCATATGGCGGTGTCGATCAATGTAGCAAGTCAAAAATTTGTATAATTGGTATTCATAAAATATTTCGTCAGGAAATAACTACATTTTGTTGTCAATGTTTTCTTCGAAATACTAATCTAATAAAGTGATCAATGTCACATTTTATGGCTCTAGTTAACTATAACTACTATTAATACTAATACTATGACCACTAGGTCAATCTTATATTAGGAGGTTTCGTATTGGTCAATGAGTTATTCTATAAGTTTTGTATATATAACTACTTAAAATATGATCATTATTATATATTGACCTTTCAAGCATATATATATATATATATCGAACATTCAACTTTAAACAGGTGATCTGGTAAAATCGATGAAAATCACAGCCGCTTAAAAGTTCTGAGAATTTTAGTAGATTTTCGTTAGAAAATTCCTATAATAATATAATCGAAATATGTTGTGAATAAACGATTTTCTTTTTAAATACTAATGGTATTGCCTGCTATAGTGATGTAAAAAGACTTGCATACTACTTGTATAAATAAATGAGATGGTCAATCCTACGCCTATAACATCCACGGCTGAGTAGGCAATAGCTTACACCGAATTATTTCCATCATCCCAAAAGGCATACGACGGATACCGCACCTAAATATGTGTGGATACACAAACTAATCCACTAATATGCATGATCAGTGAATATCAATCAAAGCCGGAAGAAACACTGACCACAGATTATTATACAGAGCTAGTATTGACGTTCCTCATGCATGAGTAAAATTTACAATATCGTACAAATGTGTTTGTAATAATTATTAGCGAAGAATCTATTAGAATTTTAGGCTTCGGCACGAAGACTATCTGTTTATCTATTTGGGATCTGCAACCTTACACGCAAACAGGTAAAGTTTCCCAACAAGAAACACTCATATTTGTCCATTGCGTTTTAAATCAAACAGGCAACACACCGTGCTAGATAACAGATACAAAAAGCTTCTTCTATGAAAGAAGTAAACGAACCCTCGTTAAAATTACTAGTGATAGCAATGGATATTTAATATTCGTTGCGTTGAGAGCATGCAACTATGAGACGCAACGCTGTCTGGCAACAGACTGCGTAATGTTGCCCTGCCAGTCATTTTGTGGTAATTTGTATATATGTATATATACGGTTGAACGTACACTGTGGGGTTACTCGCTAGTGTTAATTAGAGATAATGGCCAACGCTGATGGATGGCCAAAATATGGCGTTGTTTATGTTAAGTTCACTAGCAGAGTTAAGGGTTCAGGTATAAGATTCATAACATTTACAGTCATACAGCGAACTGGATTAAACAAATTATGTAAATTACAGTGCACTTATACCTATTGATATTTTGATGCGCTTTTCACATGTTAGAAAAGCCTGTAGAGACTGGCCTCGATCGGCAGGATATATTACAGATTGCCTTTATGCGGAAAAATGGGAAAGCAGGTGGAGTGTGTTTAAATAAATAACAATATTAGTACGTGGTTATTTAAAAATAACACTTAACTAAAGCGATTGTAACGTTTCCTATGATTGTAATCCACATAGAGTATTTACCAAGTGCTGTCTCATCAAAAAATAAATAATTTCCTCTCTGCTTTTCGATATGAAGTAATAAAGCATATTTTAAATAATTAAAAAGAAAACTTCGTGTAAACTATTATAGGTACATGTCGTAAGAGCCCGTGCAAAATTCACTGTTGGGACGGTTGATTCTAGAACCCATAATAATATATCATATAGAACAAGGGGATAACACTGACGTATTTTTATATGCTATAATATTCTGTGCAAAGCATCCTTAGCTTAGAGCAGTTTGGCAATGTAGGCTAACCTTAAGTTCATTCGTTGTTAACCTTTTTGTTTTCTGAGGTGGGTCATCCGACGATGCGTGGTAAGTTCCTCTCAACACAATTATTTCATTACAATGATGCTCGTCAAGTAGATATCGCGTAATTCGCTTCCATATTTAAATTATAAGTAATTTTAACTCCTAACGTGAAACATTAAACAACGCAATCACATAAAACTCTCGGTTCACTTGCAAATCATAGCGTAAGTTATACCTACGTTTATGCAATAAGCTGTAGTATTTTGTGACATAACACACAACATCTCGTCATATTTACTTACTATATCGTTGACCGTGTGTATCCGAGTCATTGTAAAACCACAAGCCTAAGTAATTTTACTGTTTTCATTTATAACCGACGTACATCCGTCGTAGTTTATGGGTTTATACACACTAGTTTTAGTGTCTTAAACAAACAATAGGGGTAAAAATTGGTTAAGTGCGTCCACGAGAGCGTTAACCGCGAGTTCCACTGCTTGTATATAAACGTGAGTTTTATGACGGTTACAAAGTTATTCATTCGGTCATCTTTTATATAAACAACTGTGGGATAACAGTGTTAAATGTTAAGCTTATGTAGTGCTATATTTAAGTGATATTATGGTTATGGAAATAGCAATTCATTTAGAATTATGCTATTTTGTCGATGTCTGCTAATTTTTCTACTTCCATACAAGTGAACGAGGTCGCCTATGTAACCGTTTCCCGAAAACCCCAGGCTGATTAAAATTTTACATTTGCCTATAACTGGGATTTTTACTAATGATCAGCCCTCCCCCAGATATGTCTACGTGTAACGTGGGGAGCTCTGGTAAGACTGGTGTAGACATCGTAATGAACAATTTACATTTATCATATTAAAAACTAAAATAACACAGAATAAACTGAAGGCCATATTTGAATATTTTTGTATTTTGTACTGAGGCTTACTAAAGATAAAATAAAACAACAATGGCGTAAAGAATAGAGTGGCATGAACAAACTTTCGGTGTATGTATGAGGTCTATTTATTTCTACTAAGCTCAATAATAAATCAGTGGTGTCCGAACTTTATATTAATTCTTATAATGCAGAACCCTAAAACAGAAAACAAAAGGGAGAGGGAGAGATTCTTATTCAAGATAAACTTTTTAAAAGGACAACTGCCGTACTATCTATCATTCTTGCTTCGCATGAGACTCCTGAAAAATTCGAACAGCAGCCATAAAGAACAGCCAGTCTTGGAACATCTATTTGTGGCTCTCACAAAAATCTGTCCCGTGTGGGGTCAAAATCAAAATCAAAATAAATTTATTCAAATTAGGTTACAAGGTAACACTTATGAATGTCAAAGTTACACGTAATTTTTTTTCTGTGAATTTACATTTACTGCCACGTTCAGCAAAGCAAGGGTGTGTAGGGCTCATGTGAAGAACGGGCAAGAAACTCATAGCCACTCTTTTTAATCGCCAAGTGTACAATAATATTTCGTTTACAAATCATAACTGTAAGGTGCTGCAACCATTTCTCCATGAACTACTACTCGACATACTCAAGCATTTGATAAAAATTTATGGTAGCCTCTAAATCAGCAGTATGGTAAATAGGAGCATCCACTTACATGTACATAAACAATCAAGACAAGACGTGATTGTAGTCCGTAGTTTAATCTAATTGTTTAAATAAAATGTAGTAAGTAAATTATCGAATTCCACTAAACCAGAATTCAGAATAAGACTCAAAAGAAAGCTTAACGGAACTGTCCATAATCACGAGTTGTCTTCATTGCAGATTCTTCTTGATTAAAATACGACTGAATGTAACAACAATGCAAATTCCAGCTTAAACAAGGTGTAATATTACAAAAAAAATATATACATATATTTAAAAAAACATAAGTGTTAGTAAGTATCGTAAAGGTCGAACTCACAACACTCGGCCTAGGGGTAGTGGCGAGGCGACTACTTAAACTATTATGCCATCCATGCAATCAATAGATTTCAGCGATTTATACTATAGCTGTTTGAGATTTGTATAAAGAAGTATACACAAATATTATACGTTAGTAACAACATATAAAAGCGTCGATAGAAAAGGTTCTGCCAATGGATTTGCTACTGAGAGGCCGTGAGTTTGACCCACAATACCCAAAAGCATTTCCCTTAGCAATAAGAACACCAGTAATTTGTAATCCAAATAGCTGATAGTATATAAAAATACTTCGACTCGCCCACCGAGGGTACCATACAAATTTATAGAAAATCTGTTTAAGCTTGTGCTAATGAGGCCCTTTCATATGATACCCAACATGACACGGTTAACTCAATTCAAAATTTGAACCGCCGTTCCTTGAATAAAGACCCTTTTATTTTATTACAAATGTATAATTTTCAGATTTTCCTATACTTGTAGTATAAGACGGTATTACTTGCAAAAATTTCATAGTTATACGTCAACGGAAAATTGAGTGTGTCGAAATATACGTTTTTTGCGGCATAAACGGCCGTATCTTGTTTTTACGTTAACTTAGAAGTTTGATTCTTTTCACAGTTTCGAGAGACTGTAGACCTGAGTATATCGTTTTAATTTCAACTCGATACTTTCACGCATTCACGAGATAAAAGGTCTTGACAGACAGACAGACAGACGGACGGACGGACAACAAAATAATCCTATAAGGGTTCCGTTTTTTCCTTTTGAGGTACGGAAACCTAAAAAAGTAATTTTGATACAATAGAAACGTTAAAGAAGTCTAGGTCAGCAGCGGGTTTTCAGTTTACTGATATGCCTTATGGTCGCCAGCATCGCCATACTTAGTCTGATAGATATGCAGTTACGCTAATCATAATCATCATTTATGTGGTCGCCTCTCCATTACCACTGCGTCGAGTGTTGTGGGTTCGATTCCCGCACGGGACAAACATTTTTGAGATATACCACAAATAAGTGTGACTTTTAATGTTTATAAGGATTTTCGCGACACAGAATTTATTCGTCGTGCGAGCGTGGTCATTTTCTCTCTTCAGTAACAATATAACTCCAAGCTTATTAGAACCGTTTCAGAGTTTAAACAGGTAGTTCTGAATATCAGTTTTGGAGGACCATTTGACCTTTGGTATTCTAAAATGAGACTACCAATTGTATATTAAAAGATGTATGACTACGATAGTCTGAGACAGATCCCGGAACACGCTGGCTTCCTACTAAACACGCTCTGCTTGTCATATCCTATATAATCTAAGCGTGTCAGTGACAACTACATTAGTACACAGGGAGGTATAGTCACCCTGAAAAATGTATACGAATCAAAGTACCATTCAAAATATGTTGGCCAAATATTGTATACATGTATTATATTTATTTCGTTACTAAACAATAGTTGTATATAACGTTCTGGATTATTAGAAAAATACAATTAATTTGAAATATGAAACATGCACATCAGTAAAGTTTTGTTACAGATACTTGACTTAGCTTCAGTAAATATCATGTTTTGCCACACTAGATGTATAAAATATCGAGAGGTAGCGGGTTCTAATCCCACCCATTGCACTATTGACGTGAACCCACTCCTAACACAAGCTTTCTAGCTTAGCTGGAGAGGTTAACAAGAATACTAGTAAGTTGAAACCCAAATTGCTAGCTGTCTTTAAATATTTTTTTGCATATGTATTTGTAGGTATTTTAATGATACTATGTTCCATATACATCTTGTTAAGGGTGACTGTGTATGGGGTACTAATATGACACATATTTTCGAACTAACGACTGCGCTTGGCGCCGTCCGTTCGTCTATCAGGCCAAAGATTATTATTATATCCATCTCTAGCAGAAGTTCTGTAGAGAGTACTCATAGAAGTATCACCTAAGCTGTCAAATTGTTGAGCAAGACTCTCCTACGTTTCTCCAACAGATCCTATTTAGAGCTTCGATCTGCCAGTCGGTCAAAATGTGTCAACATCGCGCCAGCGTTTCCTTGTTTCATAAGTCTCCATAAAAGATTGCATACAAATTCTTACCAGATAACTTATACAACGATCTTATACATCTAAAAATAAGATGGACGAATTTTTAATAACATGTTTTGGTCGCCATAGGTAAGGTTTATAAACTTTTTTTAGCCTTGGTAAGAACATGACCACCTCGATAGCGTAGTGGCAATGCATGAGATCTCGCGATCGATACATGAGTCGATAAAAGGGTTATTGAGTGTTTTATCTACAAATTTACGGTAATTGCACGTAGTCTGGAACTGTGCCCGGTAAACGAAAATAGGCTCGACACCTTCCCTGACTTCAACATTCAATAACATGCGAGCTTCGATAGAAAGCACGCATGTATATTGAAGTCTTTTAATCACATACAGCGCAACGTAGCCTAACCTAGTGTTTTACTTGACTCCACGGTACGAGTCATGGACATTTCAGAGGATAAAATCCGGGATCTCATGGTCACACGCAATTTTATGCCACAGGACTAATGATTCAGTAGGTAGCACAGTTGAAATATTTTTAGAAAAGAATTTCAAGAATTCAATAGTCGATATCAAAATTTTCTTAATATTTTATCGAAAATAGCGGCTTGCGGTAGAGGAAATAATTTGCCAATAATATGTCATGCCTGTTACAAATAATCTACGAAATTCCTCTAAACTAATATGCATGAGAAGTATGTGGTCCCTATGAAACATAATAGTTCATTGAATTGAACTAGAGAACTTAAAGTAGGGAGTTGACATGGTAACTTCCGAGCTATTGTTGCTTCATAGATGTTACGAGGGACGATGAGTTGCAGCATTTCTTTATAAACTTATAGCCCATTTTTTTGTGTCTTATTTAGTTACTAGAGACAATAGAGACTCACTTCTATGTAATATTACATTAAGTTTACGCGAATGTTATACATTGAAATTAAACTATGTTATACGGGTTTCTGCCACGGTTTTAATAATTTGAATAGCTTTATAATTTTAAAATATTTATGTACTTGTGTTTTCCAAATAAACCGCGAAAAATATACGTATAAAATAGTTTAATTTCACATCTTTGTATTATCCTACGTTTTTATTATCTCTATTTATTAGAGAATAAATAGTCTGAAAGCGATAACTGAATGAATTTATAATGGTTTGTTTGTTTACCCAACAAGACAAGTAATAAAAATTGACTATACGTACAATATTTTTGATAAATTGGCACCTGATCATTGCTCTGGTAATTCTGTATCTTGTATCAAAGCTATGGTTGTATTGACGTCATCCCTACAGCTTTTCAAGACGCTTCAAAGCGTAATGTTATAAAACACAAACTATTTGATTATAAAAATCTTAGAATACCAGACATAATTGAAAATCTATTGTCTTTGGCCACCGGTGTGCGCTGCGACACTATATTTAAATAAAAGGGTAACGCAAGCAATTTCGGAAACGAAGATGACGGTAGAAGTGATACTATCTCGGAAAGATTAATCTCGACAAGCATTAAACATGCCTTGCTTATAAAAATAACATTAACTCATACTTAGCTTACTCTTAACTCAATAGCTCTCAAGTATCAATTACTAATCTTTGATCAACGGGCCGCCGCTGTTACTTAATTGTTATTCAACTAACACTCAACGTTGTGTTATATTTATAGATGATATTTTTTTAAAAGCTAGTTAAATATTTAAGATGTATTTATAAGGCTGTAAATGGAAGGTAGACGCAGAAGCTACTTGGTACTCGGTATAAGCTGCTAGTCGGTATTATTTAGGTACCTATATTGAAATTAATTAATACTAATAATAATATCCTACCACATACACACAACACCATCTAGCTCAAACCCAAACTAAGCAGAGCTTGTAATGTGGGTACTAGACAATGGATAAACATACATACCTATAGTAGGTATATATATATACATTTTTTTGTAAATACATACATATTATACATAAAAACACGCAGACCAAGACAAACTTCGGCGGGAATCGAATCCGCCACCCCAGGCGTTGCAGTCGGTTACACTGACCGCTACGCCATCGAGGCCGACTACAATTTAACAAAGAATTGCAGACTCTGCATATGTATACGTCAATTTTAAGATGCGGTTTCATTCGAAAGCGCATCTTTCGTCATTCGAATACTATTTGATTTGGAAGGATTGTTTCTTTTACATTTTTGAGAAGATTTCTATAATCGTTTGTATTTTCGGTAGCGATTTAAGTTAAATGATAATAAATGTGAGTTAAATACCTTATACGCGTTAACTACTCTGAATAGTCGAGGACGGATAATGGTGGCGTTAAGAACACTAGGTTCGTCAACACATTCGAATACAATATACATCTGTCGATCACTCAACTTTTAGTGTCGTGTATCAAACCACGTGTGGCAGCGAGGTAGCGAGTCAACCACTTACGCCACTAAGCCATCAGTGCACACAATATGTAATAAGGGTTAATGCGTAATTTTCCACGAGTTGCATCGCGATCAATTACCTATGCAATCATTATGTAGTATTAAACGTACTGCACGTATACCATCAGTATGTATGGTACTGCTAATTTCGAGAAACGCTTGAACGATTTTGATGTGGTTCCCACAAAGTTAATAATAAAACTTCGTACTGTTTATTTAGATAACGGAATAATGCGATAAGGTAGAGGCAATTTTAAAATGACAGTTATGGCGCTATATAATATATTATATACTTGTTTCTATGCGAACCTGTAAGGGCGTTAGGGTTGCCAAATCAGTTAACCGTAATATATTGACAAATTTACAAAATTTTGGCCCTATAGGGTTGTTGTCTGAAGAAATAAATATATTAAAATTATTGTTTTCAATTGCCTTGGTAACTAAATATTTATCGTGTAATAATTCAAATTTAATTTTTACATTGCCTCATGTATTTGCCATTGACTTTTACTGAGTGAATCAATTTGGAAACTTTACGAACATTAAGACAAGCTTTGAAATTTAAGCGTACCTACTCGGTACATTATAAGAAAAGTCGAAAAAATCATGACTAGTCCCGACCAACCTTCGTGGACAGTTGTCTATAGTTAGTTAAGTTGATAAGACCTGTATTTTATTTAGTTTTTTCTGTGTCTCACAGTCTGTAGCAATAAACGTTTCTTTCTGTAGGTGTCTAGAGAAACGACGTGCATACTTGTATTCGAATATATTAACAACACTACATAGGAGCAAGAGCTGTGTTCTCGACCTAGTAGTAAGTACTGTTACGTAATTTATTCGAATATCATTCGAGCGCAATTGTGCAGATCACTAACTTAGATAGATCTAAATTGTTACTATCTTGATAGCTTCCAGCCACAATGACAATAAACTTAGCATCGTAGGCAGATAACAAATGGACGATAAAATTAAACATTATGGCGTCTATAATGGTGTACCTGATTTATCATAGGAAAAGTGCTTATCCTTTACACTAAGTACTGAAGACCGAGGATCCTAAGAGTCCTATTGTTTTCCATAGAACATTCATTGAAAATTCTACAGCCTTATAACCTGAAGAAATGATTCGATATTGTTGCTGTACGTATAGCTTGTCTGATGTAAAGTTAAATAAAGTTACTTTGTCAAGATGGAAATCATAATAATATGTTAACGACATTAAACATTGATCTATTTTTGGTACAGCACGTTTACCGCACTATGTATAGCCCTGTATAGCCAGAAACATTATAAACATTGAAACAACAGTTACAAATAACTGTCAGACCCGGAACAAACTTGGTGGCGATTACACAGATTTTTGTCACTTCTGGGAATGAATCTCAACACTCGGCGCGCTGCCGGTGGCAAAGTGATCGCTTAAACCACTGCGCTATTCGTGCAATCAGTCTGGACACCAGAAAACGCGCGCTTGATTAACGATAAGAACTACGGCGGTAATGCCTTCACGAGAAACAAGGGTGTCAGAACAATTATCCTCATACAAATATTTAAGCCGCGTGGTAATCGAACTGACTGCACGCGGTACATTCGCACCGGCGAGGTGACTTCACGAACATTACGCCATTCGTGTAGTCAATTAGAACAATAATTATATCTATGAACACGTTTATATAAATATGTTAGCATTGCAGTTTTTAATTACAACCATTACAGAGGAATTCGGCTTAATCATCTTTTTCTAAATACCTGCCACAGTTTTATAGCACGTATCAATTATTTTAGAATCAAATATAAATGTGGGTACAACAAATGTCAAAGCACGCCATTATCCTTGACGTAGGTTCGAAGTTGGCACCTATCGCATTTTTATAATAGGCAAAGGCTAATGCACATAGTACATATGGTCTGCGTAGTGATAAATGTTATCCTATGGAATAGATGCAGGAAATTAGTGGCTGCGCCTTTAGCACAAGGGCCAAAAATTACTGATATCCCTGACCTAGATCAGTCACGTCAATTTCAAGTAAATATTAAGAAGCTTCCTACTTACTTTTTTTCAGTGAGTAATTTTTACTATACAATTACAGAACGCGATAGGTACTAAGTTTATTTTTTACATAAAATACCGGTAGACCGACCTTGGATTTGACGCCCGAATCGAGCACGGACTTAGTCTTATGTAGCATATTTTCTCAGTAGCAATATGGACTCTACAGAAATGCCCGAGCCCAGTAGACAGCAGGACGCTTACAGTCAACAAAATACGTGTCGAAAACATAGCTAGCGAAACGCGAGTAACACACCTTTGCCAACTCTTATAGCGTCATGTGATGCATGTATTAAGCTGTGCTTTTTACGCAAGAATTAGATCAGCATAATATCTTATATTATATATACGTTTAATACATCTCAACCTAACACCATTACCGGCGTAATGTTATGTTTGTTACTACGCGCGTTACATTGCGGTTTTCAATTTGCCGCCAATTTCGTGTCTATTTTTAAACCAAGTTGTTAGGGGAAAAACAACCAAAGAAATTAATCTAAATAAGTATCAGTATTCTATTGGCAAATTATTTTAAATACAATTCTATTTTGAAAAGTAAATTACGTAAGTCACTATAGAAATGTTATGATTGTATTTGTTTTAGGATGACTAAGCATTTTGTATACGGTTGCTAAACACACATCTTTTTTTTAAATATATCTTCAATTAGATTGCAATGGCTGTCGCGGTGAATTACATAAACATTAAATATATGAACCTAAAGCAGATCGAGACTCGGCATAACAGTTTGTTAATTACACAAAATATATAATTAGTGCTAAATGACTCCACGATACTCGACACATCGGTGGCGGCAATGTGCTTCATCCACTGTGCCGCGAACGCTTTGTTATAATACCGTCTACGTATCGGGCGGCAAAATGTAAACTAAACAGTGTTACAACGTAAAAAAGGTTAAATCGGAATTTAAAGGTTATTTTACTTCGGATATGATTAATTTTGTAATGATGTGTGTTTGAGCTGAATTATGTCGCGGGATATAGGTCCAATATTATTGTTAATGTGATATTAGGAGGAAAATGGTAACAAGAATTATAAGTTACTGGCTGTACCATCGGTTACATGTTAAAAGCAAGGCTACTTACGCGTTTAATTAAATTTTATAAACAGATTTACGAAGTGTGTGGTTTAACTTTGCATTTAGACTTATTGCCAGTTTTGAGGATCCAAGTTCGATTTCCGAAAAATCTATTTTAAGAATTGCTTTAGTAACAGTACGAGATGTATAAATCAACCTGATAAATGTCAATGAGCTTACATCTTATAGCACTTACTTCAACTTATGTGGTCAATACATCTCTGCCTATCCCTCTAAGCATAAACAGAAACAATATTATGTTACCAACAGCTCTAAATATACATAAAAACTCAGACACAGTTGTTGGGTACAAGCCTAAGCTTAAGTAATAGGTCATTGAACTCATACTTTCACATGACTGAAGGTTATTATTATTAACAAAATGAGGAGTTTTATTAAATATAACACAATAAAAATATAAGGTTTTTACAATCTATAAGAGAGTTGATCTATAAATTTTAAGTGACATTGTGTGTACTCATTTGTTCCATAATATTTTGGATGGTTTTATTTGATGAAATTTAATTGCTTTTAAAGATATTTTATTGTTGTTTGATGGTGAAGTTACTTTTTGAGGTTGGACATTATAGCTATCCCATTGTTGGACAAATGTCTCTTTAACTCTTTGTCATGACTTGATGATATTAACATAAAAAAGTAACACAAAAATAAGTGATACAAATGTTTCTGAGATAAAATATTTTAAATATTTACCTAGTGTTTATACACAATATTACTAGAATCCTAAACTATATATCTAAACCTTGAAATATAATGTCCTTATTGTATTAGCCACATCAATTTAATATTAAATAAAATCATCATGCCACAACTATTCTATTTATTTTTTTATAAAGTTCTGTTTACTAGGACAACATTTCTATTTAAAGGTGCATCATAAACATTTTAATAGACACGATGAAGATGACAAAATAGAAATCAGTTTATTATATAGAGATATTATAAATTACCTGTGCTTTGAAAACTGAGTAAACTTTTTGCCAAATTATTTGTTTATTGTACTGTGGTCGGAAAAACCTGGTAGGCTCTTTATTAATTAAAAATTATTAAAATACAACCTTTTTTAAAGTTTCTTAGTGGTGATTACATTGGAAAATTTTGAATATCAACTGTCATCTTTTGTTTACCTATTACATTGACCATCAAGTAAGAGATTAATTTGCAACTAAAATAGATTGCATTCAATAACCTTGATAATATAAAAGAGAATTGCCACTTATTTTTATTGTTCAGGTTGATAGTTAAATAATTAAATTAATTAAGAACAATAGTGCTTCGATAACTTTTTTTATGATGCTGCAAGGACTTTTCGCTCTGTTAGGGTATAGGTTATTGATATTATGAACTGCAAAAGAAAATTCAAGGCAGTGAATGTAGGTCAAGTCATTCTTTGTCAGATACAAGCATGTATTATGTATGCAGGCATTCTGAGGTCAAGATAAAAATTATAAATCTAGATATACGAGAAGTGTTATGATAGCATTATTTTGATGTTGATAGATAGAGTAATGATTTTAGATACATGTACCTAAATAAAGAAGTATTTATATTTTTAAGAAATTAGTTTAAAATACATACTTAGTAGATATCATCTCATATGATAGAAGACAAATATTTCATATTTAAAAAATATTTCATTCATAGCCTTCTGTGGTATCAAATAATATAATAGGAAGTTAATATAAAAGGAAGAGCTAATTAATATTCAACGCGACGAGCGCGGCGCGCAGCACGAGGCGCCCGCGCCCGAGTCCCCCGCGACAGCACCGCCGACACCGAAGCGCCGGCACAAACTGACCAATTAAGTCTAAATGCACGCCAATAACTCGACATACTGCTACAATCTAATTTCCGGTGTTACAGAAGCCCTCAAGCCGTAAGCGACCCTCGTACACACCGAAGACTACCACCAAAATGTTTTGACAACATCGAATATAACCTAAAATCTCGTGTCGAAACCAACAAAACTTCGTCAAACAATTCCGAAAAACCATATAATACCGCTAATAATTACAGGCGCTTCGTGTCTAACCACCCGCACGCAGATACGCAAGCCGATACAATGATACCTAGATGCAAATGCTAATGTCCTATTTGACGAAATTTGGTAAAATAAATATAACTTTGCCGCAAACAAGGCTTTGCCGCGATATTTCATACACAAACTCTTTACTTCAGTTCGAAAACAGTCAAAATAGAGAATAGTATTACAACAGAACTGAACTAATTAATGTGAGCAATTAATGAAGGTACGACAATCAAAGCAAAGCACCGCTAGTCGGCTGGCGGTGAACCGGCGAAGCTACAACAAAAATAACCAATTATTGCTACTTACCGCCGACTCTGTACATATTCGCAGCCATTTTTATACACAATCACTATTCATTAACACTTAATTAATCTACATCTGACACAATTAATAACTATAACACTATGTAATTGAGCTTTTAACAATGTTTTTCATCACGTTAACTCCGGACGCCTTTCGCTGATCGCCATTTTCTTTCACACTACTAATTTGGCCAGTGCGCAGTCGCACTTTTTGGCGTAAACTTCCTGCTCTTGAAACAAAGCAATGACATGTCATTAATTTTGTATCCACAAATTATAATAAAATGTTTGTTCTTTTACCAATAAATACGAATTATTTTACAAATAATGTCCATAATTGAAATATAATTTACTATGTCCTAAAAATAAAAAAATATTTCATTCAAGAACGTTTCATTACTACATAGACTGTCCTCAACTGAACCGAATGTTTCACAGACACAGTTCATGTTTAATAAAAGCACTTCACAATTTATGAATTTTATGATGGTTTTTCACTGTTGATACGGTATTATCACTCAAATAACGAATATTTTTAAGTTTTATTATGTATTTATCTCTTTTGCGGCGGTTTTTTTATTTCCCTATGTGTGTAATGGAACGCGTCACTATGCTCCATAGACAAAGACGCTGGGTTTATCTATGAAAGCTTCTATTGTCTATGGCCAAACTATAGAGAAAACCATAAACTAGTTACTAGTCTATAAGTAGTACGAAAATTTAAAATATATTTAAATTATTAGGTCAATATTATCGTCGTGCTAAGATATTTATAATTGTTAAATTATAAAATCAAAGTCGAGGTAAAAATATGTTGCGTCTTCCAATATGACGTGGCCATTATGACAGCTGATTTGTCTATGACTTTGACAATTGCCAAATCAGCCAGCCCTTCCCGTCTGTTGAAAATTATTGTAAAATCTGAATAAATGATCACTTTCTGAATGAATAGTTAGTTACACCCCAATATTTTGCATATGTGGCTAGGCTTAAGTCGCCGCATGCACAATTGGTACGTAAAATACATAAATAATTGGTGTTTCAGTGAGTGTAATCAAGTGTTTATTATATACGTGTGTTTCTACTATATTTTGTTTTTAGAATAGCGATATGGCCACGTATGAAGAGTTCATACAGCAGAATGAAGACAGGGATGGTATACGGTTCACTTGGAACGTGTGGCCTTCGAGTAGGATCGAGTCTACACGTCTGGTGGTGCCGCTTGCCTGTTTGTACCAGCCACTGAAGGAAAGGCCCGACTTGCCGCCGATACAATACGAGCCTGTGCTATGTACACGCAATACATGCAGGGCTATACTGAATCCTATGTGCCAGGTCGACTATAGATCTAAGTTATGGGTGTGCAACTTCTGCTTCCAAAGAAATCCTGTAAGTATAGGTTACTATATATATATATATATATATATATTAGTTATATATACTATTTACATCCATCTGTTTCAGCAAATATTTTGATTTTATTATAATGAAACATCTGTAAATAAAATTCTTATTAAGTGAATCATAAGCTTCAGACAATTTTTATAGGCATAATATTTAGCATATATAAATAGTAATAAAAGCAATTCTCAGAACAAACAATTGTAATCAATCTAACTGGCCATGTATTAAAGTATCCATTAATAAAATTAGCTAATATAATCAGTTTATGTTATCAAATGGTTTTAACTTAGTAGATTATTGTAATGTTTTTATTATATATATCACTGAACAGTTTTTATATCGATATGATAAGTATTTAAAAAGCAAGCACTTTTAAGATGATGCACTGTTACTGTTGTGTGGTGGATTTATTTTACAAGTCAAGTCAAAGAGTTTCTTGCAGGTGTCTTTTCATAGGCTTTCCCGTTACCTGAATCTAGCAACTAACCTAAATGTAGCATAAGTAACTTAGTAAACTTACCAACTTATTTTGATCTTAATAAGTGGTGTTTGTGACCAAAATAAATAAATAATTTTTGACTTGACTAGAGGTGGGTTGATTTATTTTCTTGATGTCTTCCTCTATTCAACTATTAATATGAATCACTGGTGGTTCTTAATAAACAAATAAACTATTGGCTTAGAATGGATTTGCACCACATAACTGTTTATCAAGTGGTCTCTGTCTCAACAATAGTTTTATTTATTTTTCTATTTATTTATTTATTTTAGGTACACAAAACAGAACAATTTAGGGGTGTGCAAAGGCATTAAAATATATTTAAATACAATTTCACCTTTTTTCATTTCATTCAGTGCTATGCGATATACTCTTTATGTTTGTCAAGCACTCAGCGTATGCATCAATATAATGTATTATTTAATTAAGTCACTCAAATGCAATTGTATGTATCTTTAGTCAAAATACTGAGTTGCAGTGTTTTTCATTTTGCCTAGCATTCTAACATTTGACAGTTTAAATTAGGTTGCAAACAAAGCATAAGTAGTAATTTTCTTTATCTCCATTACAGCTGATAATATAAGAAAGTTTAAGGAGGCAATGGAGAGTTTGTCCTGGCATGATATTTATAATGAAAAGGACACAAATAGAGCCTATTAACATTTTCATGAAATACTTACTTTATTTCATGGTCTATGTTTTCCATAGGTAAAGGTAAAAATTAATGTGAATAGAGCTGCACCTAAATGGGTAACTAGAGGCATTAAGATTTGCTGTAAATATAAAAGGACACTCAAAGAATTATGTTATCAGGGTAAAGATGAGGACACCAAGATAAAATATATAAAATACAAGTTACTTAGAAAATGCATTAATACATCAAAGCAACTAACAAATCAAATATACATACAAAAATCTAAAAGTAAAAGTAAAGCTACATGGAATGTTATTAAAAATAAAGCAGATACAAGCAAAAACCATAGCGTGATAGACTCACTTATATCAGGAAATGAGGTCATAACAGATCTAGTAAACATTGCAAATGCGTTTAATGATTTCTTCATCTGAGTATCAGTTACAGTGAAAACACCTATTATGCACCATTTACAACTTAGTAGAAACATTCACAGCATTATTCTATGACCTTGCACAACAAATGAAGTTTTGAAAATAATAAATTCATTAAACAACACAAAATCCGTGGGTATGATGAAATCATCCACCCTTATAATAAAATCTAGTACAACGTCAATACCATCTGTTTTAGGCCACTTGGTAAAGTTGTCTTTAGCCAATAGAATATACCCTGACAAGTTAAAAATCTCAATAGTAAAACTTCTGCATAAAAAAGATAGCACATTACAAATTAATAACTATAGACCATATCATACCAAACGGTCGAAAATTTTTGAAATGGCTACGCACCTTAGTATATTAGTATTCTTAGATAAATATAACATCATAAAAGAAGAGCAAAATGGTTTCGGGAAGGGCAAATCAACTACATTAACAGCTTTCTCATTAAGCAAATCCATTACCGAGCATATAGATAAAAAGCATTTAGTTACGGTGCTTTTCCTTGATATGGGTAAAGCATTTGATCTAGTAAATTTTTCAAAGCTGCTTGACAAATGCGAGCGTTATGGTATAAGAGGTACAGCATTGGAATGGTTGCGCAGTTATCTTCATGGTCGATCCCAATGTGTAGAAGTGACTCGAATGGACGACAAATTATCCTAAAGTTCGTGTAGATCTGAATTTCAATACAATAAGGTAGGAGTACCACAAGGTAGCATTCTAGGTCCACTCCTGTTCTTAATATACAGGGTGTCCGGTAATTAATGGATAACCTGGAAATGGTCTTATAGTGGCACTAATGGCCGTTCAGAAAAAAATATTAAAAAAAACCTATCCTTACTACCACCTGAGATGTGTTTTTTTTTAATTACCATGTGTAACTTTCTTGTATACTACGAACATAAATTAATGAAATCCATCGGTTTTTTGTTTTATTATAAACACTAATTATGCTAATATATAGACAGTCATAAGTATGCTATGCTAATATAGCTTGCACTTTTTAATATATACAGGGTTACAGGAAAAGTCGTGCTAAATCCGTTAAGGGCGTGGAGTACCCATCATTTCTGACTTATTTCACTATGAAACACCCTACCCTAAACTTAACCCTTTTCGAGATATTCGACTTTTAATTTTTTTATCGAAAATTGCCGATTTGTAGGCTACTAAATAAAATTTTGTTGATTTTGTGTGTCTTATTATTATTATTATTGCATTTTTAAATGTGTAATAAGATGTTTTAGGACGACAATCATTAAAATAGTGCATAAGTCAATTGAATAGGCCGTAGTAGACAAGTGAAAGTTAAGAAATTAAAAAAAATATTAGAAAGTTTATTTTTCTCTAAGGGATATCTAAAAAAAATATTATGGCAGTTGTTCGGCAGATGTGTTTTAAAATATCTATTACACACCAACATTAAGTTTCTAGGACTTATATTAGATGAAAACTGTAATTGGAAATTGCACATTGACTTATTATGTAAAAAGCTAAACAGGTTTGTCTATGCTCTTAGCGGCAACGGCAACGTTAAGAAACGGCACTTACAGCTTATTATGGTCACGTAGGATCCATTTTAAATTATGGTATACTGTTTGTGGGGAAATTCAATGCGCATTTCAAACGCATTTATAGTTAAAAAAAAATGTATCCATAATGTATGTGTAAGACATGGCCTTTAAAATCGTGTCGGCCACTTTTCAGGAAGAAACTTTTACTAGAAATTGGCATGTTTGTTAAGAAGCAGCATAAATTATTTGCCAAAGTCAGTGACAATTATAAATATAGTACAAGGGATCCTATAAAACTACAGATGGAGTTTTGTATAAGCACTTTTCATTATAGAAATTGCCAAATTATGTCTATTAAGGTACATATACAACATATTCCTCGATCTTTCAGGGAGTTGCCAATTTACCAATTTAAATCCAAATTAAGACAATGGCTGATCGAAATGTGTTTTTATACGATTAGGGAATTTTTCGACTAAACACAAGTCAAATTATTATTAACAATTTTAGTGACATTTTATATTAATTGTATACCTATTATTATCTTTTGCTGCTCTATTTTATTGTTTTGCTTTAATTTAGTATTACTATTATTTTAACATTGTTTGACATTAATTATTTCCCTTATAACTACTAATGGCATTGCCTTTATATAAATTTATGATATTCGTATTATAATCAAAATAATTGTATAATCTAAGTAATTTCTCTAAAATGTATTTAAATTAGTTGTGATACTTATTATGTAAATTTTCGTATGCCTGATAAGTGCGAGATGTGCAAAAAGCCTTAATATTATTATTTACCACCTAATTAATGTAAACTATATCTCTTGTGAAATAAATTTTCATTTTAATTTTCCAGTTCCCATCTCAATATTCAGCAATATCGGAGCAGCATCAGCCTGCAGAGCTTATCCCAAACTTCTCCACCATAGAGTACACTATCACCAGGGCTCAGACCATGCCACCAATCTATTTGCTGGTGGTAGATACATGTTTGGATGAAGAGGAACTCGGAGCACTGAAGGATTCCCTCCAGACTTCTCTCAGTTTGATGCCTCAGAATGCTCTTATTGGTTTAATTACATATGGCCGCATGGTACAGATTCATGAGCTAGGTGAGTGAGAACACATATTTATTAAATTATTCTACTAATGTCATAAACATAAAAGTCTTTGGTGGCAATCTTTGGAAGTTTGGATGTTTATTACTCAATTATGCATTAACTGTTGTACTGATTTAGATGAAACTTACCTTAAGGGTTGACCATGTTGTGTCATTTCATAAAGTACATTCTATGTGACATGAAAATTGCTGAATTACACAAGGTCCCAAAAAATAAAAATAATAAAACTTGGTGATAATATTAACTTTAGGTCCTGATCAAAGACAGTGACATAGAAATTTTTACAGCATATTTGTGGGTATAATTAGAATTAGTAGTAGTAGAAAAAAAGAAAACACATACCTTCTTTATGGTGATATAATACCTATTAGCCAGTATGGAGAGCGACCAGATCGGATAATTAGAATATATCATACAAACATCTGTTTGTATACCATTTAGTAGTCTATTTATTTATTTATTGTGATCAGAAGGGTGGTCTTTTCTTGGCTCAAAGAATCAGCATTGCCATTCAACGTGGCAATGCTGCCAGTCTTCTGGGCATGTTACCAGTTGACAGCAATGCTGAAGAATTCTACAATGCCTAAACCATTTCTGTAAATATTTAGTATTATAATTATTTGTGTTTTTGTAATTATGTTATCTTTTTTAATATGTTTGTTAATATAAATATTTGTATATATGTTGTAACAAATAAAATTATGTATCATGGTAGGTATCTACTAAAGACATTTAGTAGGCCAGTTGGTCTGTGTAAATATTGTAATCAAATAATACATCACAATACACTTATATTAGTGTGAATAATGACGGGCTTGTAAGTAAAAAGTGGTCAAGGTAATCTTCATTGCCATTGTTTAATAAGTTGCATGTAAATTGATAATTTTGTTACAGCTAAAGAAATGTTTTATCAATTTACTACATAACAGATACATGGGTATCTATTGTTGGGACTGTTTGTTATAATAGTTAAGTGTAACTGACTGCATCTTTTAAAATATTTATTGCATAGAGTTTGGCTCTGCTTCCAACTTGAACATCACTAGAGAGAAATGAAATACTTTTACTTTATCCTTTGAGGATTAGTATGATATATAAGACATACATACAAAGCCTCACACCTATACACAAAAGGTGAAAAGAAGATGTATTACACCCACATATTGAATATATAATTCCACATGCACTACTTCCGGCAGACTAAGCTGCCACAAAAAATTTCTGAACATATAATACCATAACCACTTTGTCTAACTCAAAATCAATTGTATTCTAATAAAAAATTTATTGGTAAATTAATCAGGCGTCTGGTGTGACTTGACCTTTCGTAGTATCTGCTTACCCTTATGATGGTTTCATCATTATTTATGTTGAAATTTGTTGATTGTTTTTTCTTTTCTCTTTTTTTCTTCTGTACAGGACAACGTCTGTCGGAACAGCTAGTAGAAGTATAATTGTTCGAAAGAATTGTGTGTTCCCTGTCATTTATCAAACAAGTTCTATAAAATATTTTTTTTATTTCGTTTTAACAATAAATATCCTTAAGTTAGTTTGTGGAGTCCCCTTTTAAGCATTTTTTGTTGGGGTGTTACTTAAAAAATTAAGATAGTAAATTAAAAATAAAAAGCTCAGCGTGGCAGGCATTTATGGTTAATGCTGAATAAGTGTGTCTTGCTAATTGTAGAACATAGAAAAGTACCTTGTAATCGCAAAAGACTGGTCATGGTTTATCACATTAGATAATTATGTACCTTGTAATCGCAAAAGACTGGTCATGGTTTATCACATTAGATAATTATTAACTGAATTATCTAGGTATTATTACCGATAGACAGCTCAATATTGCTAGCATATAGGCATTACACACCTGGGATCTAAGACCGAGGCCAACAGTGACATGGTACAAAAACATATAGTCACCTAATCTATGTTTATATGAGTTTGTTTACACATAGACACCGAAGCATTGCCTTACTTGTAAGGGCTCAGCATGATGATTCGTAAAAACGATAAACTCATGTCCAAATATACAACAAGTCTATTATGACACCAATTTCATAAGACACTGCTAAACTAAGTTTATTTCTTTCTCCAGGTACTGAAGGCATATCAAAATGCTACGTCTTCAAAGGCACCAAGGACTTGACAGCAAAACAGATTCAAGAACAATTAGCTATTGGTCGCGTGAATGCTCCAAACCCTCAGCAAAGACCCGGCGCTCCAGCACCACAGTCGCCTGCACACCGCTTCTTGCAGCCTGTGAAAACATGCGACATGGCATTGACTGATCTGCTTGGAGAACTTGGCCGAGATCCTTGGCCATTAGGTGTTGGCAAGAGACCTTTAAGAAGCAGTGGAGTTGCTCTATCCTTAGCTGTTGGTCTTCTTGAAGTGACTTATCCCAACACTGGCGGTAGAATCATGCTGTTCCTCGGCGGACCGTGCTCTCAGGGCCCAGGTCAGGTGGTAAATGATGAGCTAAAGCAGCCCATCCGTTCTCACCACGACATTCAGAAGGACAATGCTAAGTATATGAAAAAGGCGATCAAGCATTACGAGGCACTGTCATTGAGGGCGGCGACTAATGGTCATTCTATCGACATATACTCGTGTGCGCTTGACCAGACAGGACTTATGGAGATGAAGCAATGCTGTAATTCCACTGGGTATGTAGAAATTACGTAGTTATACTTTAAGATAAACATGACATAGCATTCATCACCACACAATACAGCGCTAATCACCAAATATTCCAGTTGTAAATTGAGCTGATTACGATTTTGACTCGCCATAATATATAAGAATACGATATTAGTTTTAAAAACATTAATAGAGTAATTTCTGACTATGAAATTCTTGGTGATATTCATCTCGTACAGTACTTCTGAGAGTTCTCGTTTACTAGATTTTTGTATAAATAAACTGATTAACCTGTCAGTTGTTGGATTGCCGTACTTACTACATAATATTACATAATTGAAATTTACCACATTATAGAAAACCTATTGTGTCTGGCCGCCGGTGTACCACTGCCACTCAATAGGTTAATAGTCTTAATGCTACTAATACAAATATCCACATTCGTTCTGTTAGTACTATAAGCTAGCACAAGTCGATTTTCATTAGAAGTAAATATTTTGAATCAGTGTCTAGCAATATTAGTAACAGCTGACTTGATGTATTAAAATGTTTATTTCAGTGGGCACATGGTGATGGGAGACTCTTTCAACTCCTCGCTGTTCAAACAGACATTCCAGAGAGTCTTCGCGAAGGATCAGACAGGCAACTACAAGATGGCATTTAATGGAACATTAGAGGTGAAATGCAGTCGAGAACTCAAAAGTAAGACCGTATATAGTAGTTTAATTTCAATGTTATTTATTACCCGACAATTTTTTTATTTCAGCATGTATTTTATTGCTACTTTAATACTTTTTGAACGATAACTTTGCTATAAACGCTTTTAAAGTATAAGCTTTCATAGTAGCTTAGTAATATTTAAATCTGATTATGTTATATATGCTATCGAAAGAAAAGACGCCTACATCGAGGATAGGAAGATGAAATTGACCCCGGCTCACAATTATTAATAATATTTTTAATTTTGAAATTCCATAATTTTGGCAGCTGACCCATTTTAAGTTATACTCGAGAGATCCAGACAGCCGCTACTGAGAATGTCTTGACAGAAAAAGCCAATATAACATCATTCCAAACCACCATCGCCAATTGACCTATTCTGAATCGAGCCTAGAAACTTATGATTATAGATCAACGAGGCAGTCTTGCCTTCCATTTATATTACATATTTTTACTGCATGTTGTGATATAACACTGATATACAAATGTTGTTTGTGTCTAGTATCGGGTGCGATCGGTTCGTGCGTGTCCTTAAACGTGAAGGGATCTTCGGTGTCGGACCAAGAGGTGGGCATGGGCAACACGTGCCAGTGGAAGATGTGCACCTTTACGCCGAGCACTACTATGGCTATATTCTTTGAGGTGAGCTGTTCTTTATGATTAGATACACTCTGTGCACCTAATTTTATTGTGTTTCTCATATCAGAGATATCTGGCCCTTTGGGAGGTTCCCACGGAACTTTTATAAATACTTGAATGTCATTTTTTGGGAAAAGTCAATTAATATTATTGTAATTAAAAATACTAGCGGCCACATTTTGTTTGAAACCTTGGCAAAAATATATTCCCCATTTACAATTATACATAAAAATTAGATTTTTATTATATACTCGATTCATGTAGCAATCTTGCAGCCGGATCTCGTACTAAGAGGTCTTTCGAAAGTTTTATTCTTAAGTGGGATGAGTCACCTCTGGTGGCATTAGCCAGGACTATTGCTACATATGTACTCTAATAAGCCTGAGCTATGGGGATGGGTGTATTTATTATTACTAAATTTAATCTTTAAAAAAAAAAACCACCGGTGTCACTAAACCAGTATTTTCTTTTTTTTAAAGGCTGTTCCCGCACTAGCTATAATTCCTTTATCGCAAGGGATTTTATAAACATAACAATCTCCAAAATCAAATCAAAATCAAAAATAAATTTATTCAAGTTAGGTTACAAGGTAACACTTATGAATGTCAAAGTTACGCAAATTTTTTTCTGTATATTTATATTTATTGCCACATTCAGCAAAGCAAGGGTGTAGGGCTCATGAGAAGAACGGGCAAGAAACTCATGGCCACTCTTTTTAATCACCAAGTGTACAATAATCTTTCGTTTACAAATTATAATTTATAACTGTAAGGTGCTGCAACCATTAATCTATAAACTACTACTGAACATACTCAAGCATGTAATAAAATTTGATGGTAGCCTCTAAAGTATGGTAAATAGGAGCATCCGCTTACATGTACATAAATAATCAAGACAAGGCATGCTTGTAGTCTGTAGTTTAATCTAACTGTTTAAATAAAAATGTAGTAAGTAAATTATCGAATTCCACGAAACCAAGGTCGACCAGTCACCACAAGTCCACAAGGGACACAATAAAATATGGTATATAAAAAGAAATGCGATGCAAAAATATTATTTCGAATTTGGCTATTCTTTGTGTCCTTTATTTGAATGTTTGTGAAGTCCTCCGCGACACAGGATTTTATGCATAATGCGGGAAACAGGCTTAATTAAAAAATATGTTGGTATGTTCCATCCCTGTTTATACCTTCGGGATATAGACGTGTGATGTGTGTATGCTATGTTGTGTGTCGCGGCAGGTGGTGAACCAGCACGCGGCGGTGCCGCAGGGCGGGCGCGGCTGCGTGCAGTTCATCACGCAGTACCAGCACTCCAGCGGCCAGCGGCGCGTGCGCGTCACCACCGTCGCGCGCAAGTCAGTACTACCACATTTATTTGTATATCATTTATGTTTGTGTGAGTGTTTGTAATGTATGTGTTAGTATATAATATTGGCACTCGTTATTGGGGAAGTCGACACAAAAGATTCCACTGGGTCGATAGAAGTCGATAGAAGATAGTATATAATATAAGTGTGTCGTTTAATTTCAAACAAACGTAGGTATATCCGATACAGTGGATTTACGATTTATTTGAAATTAAACGACACTAGTATTCTCCTAAATATTTTTTTTTGTATTGCCTGCCTAAGTGCCTAGATATTTTTATTTTGCTCGTCTACTGACCACACTCCACCTGATGGTAAGCAGTCGTGTGGTCTAAGAGCAGTAGCCTCCACATTGTCCTCATAGCAGCCGATGTTGAGGTCTCTACTTTGACTGCCTGAGAAGGTGCTTTATCACGTCCCGCTTAAAGGACCCAGGATTGAAGGAAGAAGGTAACACGTGCCTTGGCAGAGAATTCCATGCCTTGATCGTTCGGCAGAGGTATGAGAACCCAAACTTGTTGGTACGCACTCTAGTCGACTCCACCGTGTAAGGATGGCATCTGAGCCCAGCACGCATTGTTCTGATTAGGAAAGGGGAGGGCGGGATAAGGTGGCATAACTCTTTAGAGCACTTCCCGTGGATATTCTGTAGAAACATGCCAATGAGGCAATGTCCCTACGGAGTTGCAGAGGTCCCAGTGACCTCTGCATCTCCGATGATACGGACAGCCCGCCGCTGTAACCTGTCAAAAGCGTCTAGCAAGTACTGCGCGGAGCCATCCCAAAGATGAGAACAGTATTCCACGCAAGGGCACACTTGTGCCTTATACAATAGGCACAACTTCCCAGGCGCGAAGAACCGCTTCACCCTGTTCAGAACGCCGAGTATTCGTGAAGCTTGTTTAATGACGCTCTCGATGTAGGTTTCGCGATTAAGGAAGCGGCAAAGATCCATACCTAAGATGGACAGGCTGTCACGTATCTCCAGAGGAGTGTTTAGAGAAGGGAGGGGGAAGGAACGGATACTTTTTTTGTTGAGAACGTGCATGCCTGAGTCTTCTTGGCGTTGAACTGGACCAAGTTCTTGGCACCCTATTCAGAGATGCGGTCCAAGGTCTGGTCAAATTTAACGACAAGATCCTGCCTTTTCCCCTCAACCTCAGCCTGTTTGGCCCCAGGACGTCCGAGATATTGCCCATGCACGGTACTGTCGTCCGCATAACAATTTATGTTGCCGAGATTCAACATATCATTGATATGCAGAAGAAAGAGCGTAGGGGATAAGACGGACCTCTGAGGCACTCCTGCATTGACCTGCATAAATTTGGAAGCGCGACCGTCGCAAAGTACCTGAATACGACGCTTCTGCAGGAAACTTGCAATCCAGGTGCACAGTTGAGGGGGCAAGCCATAGGCCGGAAGCTTGGAAAGAAGAGACCAGTGCCAGACTCTATCGAAAGCTTTGGCTATATCTAGGCTGACAGCCAAAGACTCGCCGTGCTTGTCCATAACCTCACCCCAGAGGTGCGTGACGAACGCTAGAAGGTCACCCGTTGATCGTTTAGCCCGAAAGCCGTATTGGCGATCATTGATTAACGAGTGATCCTCCAGGTAGCGGACAATTTGGGTGTTTATAATCCGCTCGAACACCTTGGAGAGCACCGAGGTGATCGCTATGGGTCGATAGTTGCCTGGCTCGGAACGGTCCCCCTTTTTGGGAATCGGTTGAACGTTCGCCTCCTTCCAAGCCTCAGGCACAGTGCCTGCGGCGTAAGAAGTCCGGTATAGGCGCGAAGTGTGGGAGACAACTCCGCTGCACATTTTTTGAGGACCACAGCTGGGATACCGTCAGGTCCACTGGCTTTCCGAACATCGAGAGACTGCAGTATCGCACGAACGTCATGTTGCCTGATATGTATTTCAAGTATGGTGTAGCCGCAGTTGGCAATGTTAGGCGGCTGCGGACCGCTGTCATCGATTCGGATATCTCAGAGGGGGCAGCGAGGTCTGGCAGAAGTTGGACCCTGCTCGTAGGATGCGCCATGAGTTCCTAGCCAAACAGTGCGACGTGCTGGGCATCCGCTCTTAAGTATGCCCGCTCTTGCAGACCTTTGTGGCTTGGTTGCACCCTGCCTTCAGGTGATCCACGTTAGAGTCGTGGAGGGCGCGAGCCCTGGTCCAAGCGCGGTACGCTGTCTGTTTGCGGTCAACAGCATCAGCGCATTCACGACCGAAACAGGGCCTTTTCCTGCCGCCGCTTGTGACATCACTGTATGGAATATAATTTTCTATGCCCAGGATGATTTCACCAGCGACAGCAGTAGCGCTCTCTGATGGATCCCTGTTCTCAAAGCAGCGTTGAGCCCAAGGGATGGATGCGAAGTATGCCCAGTCTGCTGACGAGTAGTGCCATAGTCGTCTTCTTGCCTCCTCGGGTCGTGGGGGTGTAACAACAACTGAGGTCTGAGGTGCCCAGAGGAGCACGAATCGAATGTTTTTAATTTATGTTTTCTCTTGGCCGATGTTGGATTTTGGCTTCGATGCTGGACTCAGGTTTGCCTGTAAGAAATAACAGTAGCATGGAGTCTGCAAATGTGTCCGCTGTATGGCAGTAATCTCATTTTCCAAAATGTGAGACTTAAAACGTAAAGCTGGCGAATGTGACTATAATCACGTCAGCTACTCTGCTTACCGTTTCAAGGATATATAGATATAAATAGTGTATGTATTACTGTGTGGTAAAGTGCTTGTTGTTATATCCAGTTGGGGTGACGCAGCGGTGAGCCTGCACCACATCGCGGCGGGCTTCGACCAGGAGGCGGCGGCCGTGGTCATGGCGCGCCTCGTCGCCTACCGCGCCGAGCTCGAAGACGGGCCTGACGTGCTGCGCTGGCTCGACAGGATGCTCATCCGACTGGTGGGTTGCTATTTACAATACTTCGACCAGGAGGCGGCGGCCGTGGTCATGGCGCGAGCTCAAGGGCGGCCCGACGTGCTGCGCTGGCTCGACAGGATGCTCATCCGACTGGTGGGTGGCTATTTACAATACTTCGACCAGGAGGCGGCGGCCGTGGTCATGGCGCGAGCTCGAGGCCGGCCCGACTTGCTGCGCTGGCTCGACAGGATGCTCATCCGACTGGTGGGTGGCTATTTACAATTCTTCGACCAGGAGGCGGCGGCCGTGGTCATGGCGCGAGCTCGAGGCCGGCCTGACTTGCTGCGCTGGCTCGACAGGATGCTCATCCGACTGGTGGGTGGCTATTTACAATACTTCGACCAGGAGGCGGCGGCCGTGGTCATGGCGCGAGCTCGAGGCCGGCCCGACTTGCTGCGCTGGCTCGACAGGATGCTCATCCGACTGGTGGGTGGCTATTTACAATACTTCGACCAGGAGGCGGCGGCCGTGGTCATGGCGCGAGCTCGAGGCCGGCCCGACTTGCTGCGCTGGCTCGACAGGATGCTCATCCGACTGGTGGGTGGCTATTTACAATACTTCGACCAGGAGGCGGCGGCCGTGGTCATGGCGCGAGCTCGAGGCCGGCCCGACTTGCTGCGCTGGCTCGACAGGATGCTCATCCGACTGGTGGGTGGCTATTTACAATACTTCGACCAGGAGGCGGCGGCCGTGGTCATGGCGCGAGCTCGAGGCCGGCCCGACTTGCTGCGCTGGCTCGACAGGATGCTCATCCGACTGGTGGGTGGCTATTTACAATACTTCGACCAGGAGGCGGCGGCCGTGGTCATGGCGCGAGCTCGAGGCCGGCCCGACTTGCTGCGCTGGCTCGACAGGATGCTCATCCGACTGGTGGGTGGCTATTTACAATACTTCGACCAGGAGGCGGCGGCCGTGGTCATGGCGCGAGCTCGAGGCCGGCCCGACTTGCTGCGCTGGCTCGACAGGATGCTCATCCGACTGGTGGGTGGCTATTTACAATACTTCGACCAGGAGGCGGCGGCCGTGGTCATGGCGCGAGCTCGAGGACGGGCCCGACGTGCTGCGCTGGCTTGACAGAATGCTCATCCGACTGGTGGGGGGCTATTTACAATACTTCGACCAGCAGGCGGTGGACGCGTCTAGAGATCAGTGGCAACACTTTGAGTTCAAGAGTGCTCTCATGAAAAGTACGGCATAACATAATTATGATGTGTACTGGCTTTAATTATTTCAAAATCATAATATTTCTGTTTTGTTCCAACAGTGTCAGAAGTTCGGCGAGTACGGCAAGGACGATCCGAACAGCTTCCGTCTGTCGGAAAACTTCAGTCTGTACCCGCAGTTCATGTACCACCTGCGGCGCTCGCAGTTCCTGCAGGTGTTCAACAACTCGCCCGACGAGACCACCTTCTACAGGTAACATTGTTATAAAGTCCTTAAAAAGGTCTTATGTGATTGTTTGGCCGTTATCACCTCTAGAATATGTAGCGATGTATGTTGTTTTTGACTTAACAGTAACTAACCTAATCTACATTCACGCAAGCGAAGAGCATTATCCAGTAAATTAAAAAAATGGTAAATTCGTAATATATCTATAATTTACATAATCGGTACATACATTTATCTTTAAATTGTTATAAATTGTGTCTTCTAATTAAAATTGATTAACCTGGTAAAACCTCCATTTGCGGCTTACACATAATGTTCTTCCAATTTTTTTCATATCGAGTAAAATACCCTATTTTACTCGATATGAAAAAAATTTAAAAATATAATATTGAAATAGCTTAGGCAAAATGCAGTCGCAAAAAATTAGTTTTAGTTCATAAAAGAGCAAAATAAAAATATAAAAATTCAATTCAAAGGTTTCAGCTTTTTAATCTGTTTCATAACACCATTAAATAGTAGTCGCCATGTTATTACGTCATACGGTTGTTTCAACTAAGAAGTGTCAACTGTCTACGCGTACCTTTAATCTCTATTAGGCTTTTTATTATTTTCATTTTTGCGTTCAGGAACAGTACACCAACGATAAGTAGAATAATAACTCATTTTTAAAATATAACCAATTAACATAACATACAAAATATCACTGCATTTGTTTACACAGCTAACTGACGTCATGACTACAGAGCAATAAGCCGTCCACTGCGTCCAGCGTTTTCGTCAAATTACGCGCAACATTTGAAAATGCAAAATTTAAATGCAATTTTATGGCATTTATCGATTGCATAAAAATTTTGTGAATTTTAGTGCTTCATTAGCACTATAGAATCTAATTGAAAACACTTTTCAAAAATGGGTGTAATACCCTATTATATCTTTAATTGTATATAATTAAAATAAAAACTAGTTACAATATTTTAATAATAAATAATCTGCCACTACGACAAGAAATGGTGTGTTCCACAAATCGTTGTTCCAAGTCTGGGTGGTGATCTTTGTGTAATGGACACAAAGATCACCCAGACTCGGATGAACGTTTGAAAGTTTGTAAAGTCCCTCGCGACACTATAATTATATCTTAAGATTAAGCAGTCTTTAAAAAATAGATAACCTAATATTTCAACTATGTATTTTGTTGTCTAGACACATGCTGATGCGCGAAGATCTGACCCAGTCCCTCATCATGATCCAGCCGATCCTGTACTCATACAGCTTCGGTGGGCCGCCTGAACCAGTGCTGTTAGACACATCTTCCATACAGCCCGACCGTATACTGCTGATGGACACTTTCTTCCAAATACTTATATACCATGGAGAGGTGAGTCGTACATTCAATTAATTTTGATTACCGTAAAATGAGGTTACTTTGAATCGCGGGGTGAGTTTGATACAAATTTGGCTTTGTTTTAAACTTAAATTGTGCGAATTCTCAACGCATCCTTTCAGTCTTTCCTATACGGATGGCTGCATTGTATATCATTGACTTTGTGTGTTCAAACGTTGTGGATAGATCCGTGACGATTTGCGAAAATTACATAAAATATGTAAGTACTAGTTTTGTGTAATTTTTGTTCCGGTTTGGGAATATTTTCGATCGCCGTAATAAAAAAGTGGGTATCAAAGACCATAGTTTAAAGTTGATCACTGACACTTAATTATTTTCTCGAAAAAAAAAAAAAAAAATTCAACAGTACATACTAAACCGATATTTACATATTTTTGTATATATTTTCGCTCGCATATTTTAAGAAAAATATAGTTTTAATCCCAATTCTACCTTTTGATTATCAAAGTCCCCATTCTACTGTACTTGGATGGCGAACTGGCTTGTGGTTGTCTCGCTACAGCCGCCATGCCGGGTCATATTGTGTAACACCTTTATATAACATATGGAGTGCAATATTCAGTATTGAGTGTTGAGGGTTCGATCGCCACGGGGCAAAAAAAATTGTGATCCACAAAAGGTTGTGCCCAGTCTGGGTGCCCTTTGTTCAAATGTTTGTTAAGTTGCCGGTGACATAAGAATTATTTCTATTGCGGGAGTTATCTTCAACAAATAAAAATAATTTAAAAAGCTGCCTGAGATATAGAATATGTCTGCTAGACAGACTAGGACGTATAGAGCTCGAGACTCATGTCTGACGAAGTAATTAGGTTATTCTGTCAAGAAGTTCTCAACAGCGCCACGGTGTCTGGAATTGTGTGTTTGGTAGACAGCAATATAGCTAGGAAATAGCAGCAAGCTGAAAACCAGCGCTGGTCTTTGACGCCTAGCACATGCTGAGCTGGTAACCTGTTCAGCAATGCAGTCCATGTTACCTTGTAATGCTTACTTGGGTTGGGATTCGAAAACTTGCCTGAAATTTACCCCAAGCTATTACTTACATCACTTCATCTATATTTGTAGTTAAGTGTGCATAATTATGCTGAATAAATGATTTTTCTTCCTTCTTTCGTTTTTTTCAATAGGCTAAATTTACCGGTTAAATCGGACCTAAAGATATAGTTGCGAAATGTGGGTGCGGAGGTGTATTAATACCTCAGTCTACCCCTTTGGAAATGTTAAACAATATACAATTTATTTAGAGCGCAGTTAAGAAAAATGTGCTATTTATTTTTTGTTCAGATTGTCCTTTATCTGCGAATCTACTTGGCAATTGAAGTATCAAAACGGTTTAGCGCGAACCAGCATTAAGAGGCGAATCCAAATTAATACAAGATAACGTTAACTATTGTATAATAATGAAAAATGTATGTTTGTACAGACAATAGCGCAATGGCGTGCTCTGCGCTACCAGGACATGGCGGAGTACGAGAGCTTCGCGCAACTGTTGCGAGCGCCCGTCGATGACGCACAGGAGATACTGCAGAGTCGCTTCCCCGTGCCGCGGTACATCGACACCGAACATGGTGGCTCACAGGTAATATACATATCTTAATATATTATATCAGCCTTCTATATCAACTGGCCCACCGCTGGGAAGATTTTTAGGGAGACAAGAACGCACCCGGAAAAGAGTCCTCGCCAGTTCAGTCATAAGTCGATAAACATTTCGCACTCTTAATAAAACAGCGACTTAACTCCAAGTTTGGCAGTTAGGCAATTTGAACTCTAATTGTGTGACTATACATTCTAATATTATATTAGTGTTAAGTAATTGTAAGGGAGTTTAATTAATTTTAATCCAAAATAGAGAAATTTGTGTTTTATTAAGAGTGCGATTTCTGAGATTGTGAATTGTTCCATCTTACGTCATAATGGTAATTCCTCATAGTTTGATCATATATAACAAATACAAAGTTGAATGTTCAGCTACTTATATCGCTAACTGTCTGTCAGTGCGTTTGCAAGATTCGGTCGCCCGATACTCGTTCCGCATGCCAAAAGATGAAGGATCGTGTAAGATGGTGATGTGATTATCCCACTCTGGCTAAGGGCCTTAGCCTGGCCTAGTGTGAGTAAGTAGACTTCATATATCTTTGAGAACATGGAGAACTTTCAGACATGCAGGTTTCCTCACAATGTATTCCTTCACCGTTAAAGCGAGCGATAACTTTGTAGTTAATTTGCACATAACTTCAAAAAGCCAGAGAGTGAGATAGAGAGTTAGTTCACTAGGCTTATTTAAAATATTCTATTTAAGTACACTCGTAGGTCCAGTAAACCATTTAGAACATGTTCTAATTATTAAAATACTCTCGCACTGTGTCTAATGGACTAGCCCGTATAATCTTAATACAATGCCATCGATGATGTACTTTATCGTTATTTCTCTGTCTAAGCTGTGTTTGTAGTTCGTTTTATTAGAGTAAAACTTTTCAAGGCCATCTAATCTTATTCAATTAATAAAAAAGCTAACAATGTCTATGTACATGTAATAGCACTATGAGTATATGTATCGAATTTCCGTAAGTACTAAATATAAATAATGGAAAACTTAACCATAGAAAAGTTACTCTGTCAAATGTTTCTTGTTCATTTTGGAATAGGTAGAAAATATCAAAGCAATTTCAGTTTCCAATATTATTTATTTACTTAATAACTTAATTTGCCCACATTCAAATAATACACTTATTTAATAAAACTAAATTGCACTACACAAACTTATTTTATGGTATTTCGACTGTCTGTGGGTCGTCCTGTTTTGTTTTAGAAGCTAATATTCTCTCTAGCATATCTGTCACTTTTTGTTGAGACTTCAGAAAGTTTCTGAAGTGCGTGTCATCAAATCTTCCACGTTGCTTGATCTTAGCCATAGGCATCTGTTGTCTGGCGGCCACGGCGTCACAGCAGTTCGGTCGCATCTTGTTATTACTATAGTCATTTCGTGGTAAAGTCTCTATCCGTTCAAGTTCTTCATGAAATCTTGTTCCTTTATACCGAGGATGAGTACGCTCGTGTTCGATTCTCTCGTATGCATCCGAATGGTGACTCCTACTTTGCTGATTTAAATCTACTGGTATATTGATCACATCGTGAGGACTTGGCTCCACCAAACGGCTTATAACATCGTGGTGATTTGAGCCCACTAGTCGGCTTAAAACTTCACGGGTGATAATGTCACGCTGATTCAGCTCCTCTGGCCTGTTAATGGTTACATATTGGTTCACGGGCCGATTCACTGATTCATGATGGCTAGATTCAATTGGTCTATTAAAACTCTCATGGTGATTTGATTCCAATGGTCGACTTAACGCCTCGTGAAAAGTTGGATCCATAGGGCGATTTAAATTTTCGTGAACATCTGAAGTAAGAGGTCTACTAACAGTCTCGTGGTGCTTTACATCCATTGGAAGATTTAAACTCTCATGAAGATTTGGCTCCAAAGGTCGATCAAAAGTATCGCGGTGATTGGAATCTAGCAGTCGATTAAAAACATCGTGATGCTTAATTGGCTGGTTCAATGGCTCGTGGTGATTTGAACCAACATTTGAGGTCAATCCACCTTGGTAACTTGTTTCCACTAGACGGCTGGCGCCGAGATGATGATCTGAACTCATCGCGTGACTTAATTCGCGAGCTTTTGCCCTATTATGTTCGTGAGCATATTTAATCCTTTCTTTAAGCTTTTGAATTCTATCCTTATAAGTATCTCTGAACTCATCTTTAATATTCTCAGCTATATGCACTTTTTTAGCTAGGTCGGCATAAGTTGGATTTTCTATACGATGAATTCTTTCATCGCCCACACCTAATACTTCTCTATATTTGTTGTTCATCTTTTGTATGCTCTCTTGCTGTAGATGTTCCACTTTGTGTCTCTCGAATGGATTTGGAGAAGTCACTATTATGTGTTGATTTATAAGTGGTATTGGCTTCGATAATGGTATGGCTAGTGGTGGCACTTCGACAGAATTGGTTTGAATTGTGAGTGGTGGCATTCGGTATTCGATTTTCTGGTATATTTTTGTCTGGCGATTGTATGGTATTGCCTGTAATGCTCTATCGGCCGGGCCCAAAGGTATCTGCACCAGACTTTGCTTATATGGATTAAGTCTCATATCTTTCATGTTTGGTACTTGAGGTTTAATTTCATAAGGATTCGCTCCGGCCATGATTGGAGGTAACATGTGGTCTAAAGTCGGATTACGAAAATTACCTGTATTAGATTTAAATGTAATTTTGACTGGTGCTTTCGTTGTTTCTTTTACTGGTTTGTATTCTTTAAATAGTTGCAAAAGAGTTTGTATCATCTGGTTGCCGTTCTTGGTATCTTTTAAATATAGGGCTGGTACTTCTGGAACATAATAAAAAGCAAGTCCAATGTTAATTGTAATTGTAATCAATTTTGGATCCTATCCAAGCAGGGTGTAGAAAAGTTCTGATTTTAAGTTAAGTTATTTCTAATGGCTGAAAATTACATTCAAATTAGAGTATTAACCTCGTACTGCATGAGGCTTCAACATTGTAAGCATGGGCACGGAGTATACCCAGATTCGCTTGAATGTCTATGGATAAATATTACAGATTACAGGTGACATTAAGATTATAGTGCCCTAAACCTGCAGTTAAAATAACGTTAGCTTAACAATTCATAATTACTACAAATAAAACTTTACCTTTTTTACTTGTAGCGATAGTTGAAGAAGTTGTTGTTGGAGTAATCGTGTTCACTGTGGCTGTAGCTTCTGTTGCGCTCATTCTTATATCTTTCAGCACTATCTCTTTCACCTTCTCAGCTATTTTTTGGATGACGTCAGCAGGCACGGAGACTTGATCGCTCGCTACTCCATTACTTTGAGCCTGATTTATATCTTTTTTAGTATCGTTCACATCTGCATCGTTATATCGAACATCTGTATACGATTTCATGCTCGATTCTAGCTCTCCAATATTGATAATTGGTTCCGGTGTTGTTTTTTCGGAAGTAGAATGAGGTTCAGTGCTTATTTTAGTTTCTTTATTTAAGCGTAGAATAGCGTCCAGGTACTTCAGTGCTTCCATTTTTGGAACAATATTTTTGACTACTGTTCTAGGACTAACATTATCTATAGGATCATTTGGCATACTTTCTAGTCTTCTCGGTGGTTCATTATTGTCATAATTAATATCTGCGGATGTCATGCGCAACGCTTTCCTAGTAGCACCGCTGTCTTTATTATTTATTCTTATTGGTCCACTGAATTCGGTTAAATCACTTAGTGTTCTCAAACCCAAGGCTTCGCCCATATTTTTTAAAGCAGCGATAGGATCAATTTCGTCATCTTTAGCCCTTTTAGCTAATAGTTCCTTAAATTTTCTTGAGATAACGTCTATGTTCTTCTTTTTTCTCTTGATAACTTGAGTCGTGGTTGGTACTGTTTGACTCGCAAGGTATTCTGCTATCATTCTATTTATATACTCCATTTCTCTTGAGTGTACATAACCCGTATTGTCAGAACTGACTGTACTTCGAGTACTTTCTTCCATGTGCGCTGTGGTGATTTTAATTATATCTTCAGCGTTATTATTTTGTGTAAATTTAGACCAAAATTGCATTAGAGTGTCTAGGGATGGTTGTGATTGACTATATTCTATCCGTGGCTCTTTATTTCCATTGACTACTGTTACGTTTATTTCGTCTTGCGCAATTTCCATTGCATTGCTTGGTTTTGCGTTATTGTTACGATTCTGTTCTCTTTTTATCATATCTTTTACTTTTATATCGTCGATTAAACTTCGTAAATTTGTTTTATCTACAAAATAGTTTTCAGCTGCAGTTATTTCTGACTTTTGTGTTTCTGCATTTAATACCTCGCGCTGAACTGGAAATTATGTGTATTAGTATAATTATGTTTATTACTACAGTATACTGGTTTATTATTAATATTATCATATTTTATATAACTATAACTCACTTTGTTTATTTATAGGTATTGTCAGTGTATCATTTTTGTCTTCATTTATTTCAAGGTCTGCATTCTCCTTGCCGGTGTCTAAAGATTTTAATAAACATTCTTGGCGAAGACTTCTAAAGAATAAAATGTATAAAGTGCATATTATAAGGACACAAGCTAAGCAACTTACTTTTATAATTTTTCACTATATTTATCTATTTTTTACTGGCAAAATATATCTTTATATAGAAAATATTTGAAGTCTATGATTTCTGAGCTAGGTCTTAACTACCGGTGTTACTGAAGTCAGTGAAACTAATAGATATAGATCCATGATTGAATTTTATATTTATGGCCAAAAATTACATTATCGTTATGAACAATAAAAGCCCCAAAACAATTTTTATAATTAGACATTATTTGTATGGCATGAGACTAGTCTCTTGATGGAAGGGTTTACAAAATTAATCACCAGCGTACTGTATACACACATTTTACATATAGAAACTGTATTGATTGATTTAACTTTTATTTTGTCTTTTAGTTCATAACAGAAACAATTTTGGTGTACAATTATTAAAGGTTATCTAGATTTATATTAGACAACAAATAGAGAATTCAGCTTCAACTTTATTTTTTATTCTTTGTTAAGATTTTTGAACTATATGTACTAAGTCTTTATATATTTGGCGATAATCTAACACTAGCAGTTGATCAGCTGCGGCGGCGTAACAGCGCACATGTGTATGTGTCGGTCTGATAAAGCAACAATAACTCACTCATTGTTCATATCATAGATGTTTACATTGTGCCGCCGTAGTTTCTCCATAGTGTTCGCATCCAACTCTTCTTTTTGCAATCCACTCAACAACAACACACATATTACATCTGAAAACTATCACAATTTAATGGCTGACGTTCACGCAACTGAAAGTTATATAGATAATTAACGTTCAGGGGGTTTTTATTGAGAAGATGTTTTATTGGAACCTTTTATCTGGACTATACGCTGTGAGCCCTGACCGTTGGCGTGTACGGGGATTTCACGTGAGAACGTACATGATATCGCTATTGCAGTGAGTATAGCTCGGCACAACATTCTGTTATCGTTGTGAGTCGCCGGACCTTTTCATTGTTTTGCTGAACGCGCGGCACTCGGACGAAATGAATCGGCGACTGGTACGTACCGACTGCCGAATTCCGGCTATGTACTTCGTTTTGTGGGGGGCGACACTTGCAACATTTTTAATTCACAGTGTTGTTAATGAAATTTTTGCGCTTGTTTTTCGGTTTGTGTACGTACGGTGTATGTTTAGGTTGAGATACTAAAGAAATTGTAATGTGTAGTGACTTATATATTTTGGTACTTTTAAACGCTTTGAACTTGTTGTGAGTTACGTGTGTTGTTTCTATTTGACAAATTGTGTATATCGATGTATACAAATATAATAGCAGAACATAATTACTAAGACTGTAGGCTAGTGATATTGTGAAGATGGAGTTTGGGTGTATTTTGTAATATACTGTGGGGCCGAGGCTCAATTAAGTAACGCCGGGAGTTCATTTCATACTTATAATAGGCGTCTTAAGGTCATCGAAGTCGAAATCTGCTGCGGAACTGTAGAAGTACAAAAATAAAATTGAATTATTAGATTAATTGTGCTGTCAATGCAATTCGATTGAAAAGTTAGGCAACCAATGAAGAAGAAATATTTACCAAGTATGCAAATTTAAATAAGTATTTATTTGTTTCAGGCCCGATTCCTTCTATCTAAAGTGAACCCGTCGCAAACGCATAATAACATGTATGCCTATGGAGGGGTGAGTAAAAATTACCAAAAAATAAAAGTACACCTATTCATATTAATAGATATAATTTCAGTATGTAATTTCATTAGACAATTACTAAAATTTATTAATGTTGTCTATGCATGGCGTTGAGCCTTGTTTTTCATTTATGTTGTTGTTTTATTTTTATAAATCAAAATTTGCATGGTGACAAGCCATCGAAGCATGGTGTGAATTTGATTTGTATTTTTTTTTGTTCCATCATTGTTATGGCGAGCAGGCGATGCCGATTCCATCTGCGGTAGTGAATTTTATCTTTTTTTAATTTGGTGTTGGGTTATTAACGCTGCCATTTGAATTTAACATCTGCATTTTGCGCGTACGCATTTGATCTGATTGTGAATGTACTGCAAATATTTTAAAACAGATTTATCATTTATCTCTAAAATGGTGTTGTATTCTCGTATAGTACTTGTTTCTGCGATTTTATGAAGTACTGTATATTATAATATAATATTATTCTTACCCAACCACAGCCCCACATTCTGAATATAAGTTTGCTTGCGCTGTGATGTTTTAAAATATTTGTAGTGGCAATTACCAAAGCCGGTTGTTTGACAATACTTTGCATTTTCACTTTCTATTTAAAATAAATAAATTCCACTATGATCACACGACATTTTGATTTAAAATTTTTTTTGAAATAATATTTATAGCAATAGAAAGTGACTGCAATAAATTCGAGCGATAACAATAAAATCGCCTCGTGGTCCACAATTGATTTAGGCAATATTTGTGCAACAATTTTGTTTATACTTCTTGGATTTAATGTAATTTTCTCTCGTTCCTAACTGTGGAAAATATCATTTGTGGATCAAGGGATGTGCTTTGGATAGTCTCTTTTATTTCAGATTCTTGGACGATGCTGTTTAACCTTGTTAATTGCTTTAAGCTGTTAAAATAATCGCTTATAAACGCTTAAATGAAGAATAATGATAAACTCTACTAACTTTGGATTAGTTTAAGACTCTGATTAAAGGTTTTTATACTTTCACGATTCGTACACATACTTAATATAATATTCGAGAACGGGTGTTTATCGCGTCGGTTAAAGGTAAATATGGTTGTCTATTGTGTTCCCTAAATTTTTATCCATAATCTAAAGTGCCATATTTTTTTTTGTCGTAATCTTCATTTGTCCGAATGATAACTTGCCCGAACTTCATGTCACATAATATCACCTGCCATAAAATTGAAATCCCTAAATACAATATGCCCTAAAATTTTTTGTCATAAATATTGCAATCAATAATATACAAAAGACTAAAAACCGTTTTCAATAAAAGTTATAAGGCCTAAATTCAAATTATTTAATGTTTATTTATCCTAATAATAATTTTAAAACAAATTTTGAATAAATTTGGATTTTGTCACGGCTCTGGCGCTGCGGGTCTCCGGCGGTCCCACGCGTCCTAATCGTCGCAGTCGGCTTTCGCTCACCACCGCTTCGGCTCGCTCACAGCCTCCTGCTTCTCAGCCGGCGGGCAGCCTCGCCCTGCGCGCCTACGCGATTTTAAATTACACTCTAGGGGTAGGGCAGATAAGACTGCGAGGAATCGGATTTACAGCGATTCGTTTCTGTCACTAAAACCTAAATAATTTAGCAAATGTTTTACGACTAACAATTTTATTATATATACGGAATAATACGCATTATATAATACAATACTTAGGACTGACTTTATTTCATGCAAAATTAGGAGATTCAATTATTATAGTACTCGATATTATGACAGAATAGTTTTAGAAGTGAAGATAATTATGTGAAACAAAATTTTGAATTTTTGAATATTATGGTTACTGAAGTTTATGGCAAACGTGTTATGGATAATGATTTTCGGACAAACAAGTTTAGGATAAGAGAGGGACTACCGGTAAATGTAAACATATTTATCGATCGATGCAAGTCGGTTGAAACGTCGGGTAATTAATAATATATTATATTAAGATATGAGTATAATTCGTTGAATGTTCTATGTATATTTTTTGACATATCCATTGAAGGAAATTTTTATAAATTTAAGGAGATGAAAATATGGTGGTGGTATTCCAAATATACTAAAGTGCAATTATAAGAAGAGCGCTAATTGCTGCTCCCGTTTTTATATCATTGGGATTATCCTTATTAATATTATAAAATGTTTGTCGGTTGATCCTCCGTCTACGTAAGAACGGAGCAGCAGAATGGGATATTTTTTGGATAGTGATAGTTATGTATATCAATCAATCATCAATAATAAGGTGGTAGGTGATTTTTGGAAAATAATAGAGCTATTTCGAAGTTTTTTGCGCGTTCTGGGTTGTACGAACTAGCGAATGGAGAGGAATCAGCGCATTTCTTTTATGTATACCATGTGTAAGGAATGTGGTTATATTTTAGTGTAAAGATATATCCAATTATGTGCTGAACAGCCCGAATATCCATTGAAGGTGGATTTCGTTTTGAAATCACGATGATATTTTTGATAACAATTTGTGACCAGTAATAACAGCTATGCTAATTCAAATTTTGGACGTAATCTGTTTTGAATCAGAGTTGTCTTATGTAAAAGGACATTAACTTTGTGTTATATGCCTAATATGTGAATATCTTATTGTACTTACTGAAATTTTGTCAGCATAATAAAATAATGAAACACTTCACAAAAACGGAAAATGAAATATAAATGAAAATATATTTGAATTGGCCTTGTTCATTGTTGGTACCAATTAGCCTCCTGTTCACACAAAACTTATCAAGGAGGTTTTTTTACTATTCCGGATACTTAAAACTATTCTGAATTTATTATTTTTAATTTACACGTGTTTTTACTAAAACAATTGTATGAATATCTATTATTTTTGAAAAGCATTGTAATTAAAGTAAAAATTAAATTAAATTTTTAAATATTTAACAACCGGTTACAGAAAGGCAGATCAACTTAAAATATAATTAACAGACGGTCAAATACATGTAAACTGCTGTGATTGGCTGACTGAATAAGCCAACCAAATCATTAGAAATAAGTTTTATTTAGACATGTCTTTGCCTTTCAAAAAACAGGTGTTAAACAATTGATTTTGATTCTTCAAGAGGCTTATTCATAATATGCGTTGTTCGATCTTATAATATCATCACATCTTCTTTTCAAGTTGCTTTATATTGTAATATTTAGTCCTAATTCTATGTTTATGTCTGTAGGACGGTGGGGCTCCCGTGCTGACTGACGACGTGTCGTTACAAGTGTTCATGGAACATCTCAAGAAGTTGGCCGTGTCTTCAACGGCTTAAGGGAAACGAAATGGAACTGTACATTCATTTCAGAACTGATGTCTGTTGGCCACAGATTCTTATGTGGAATGGCAAAGCTGTAAAAAAGCTAAGCGGCAGATAACGCCACAGTAGCACATTCCATCTAATCTATTATATAGAAGTGCAATAATGTGTTATCTGTAAAAGAAAATTAAATATATATAATTACAACCTGTGTTTCTTATGCTTAGAATATTTTATTATTATTATTATTGTTGAGCGCTCACTGACATATTTATTATTTTGGTCGCAGGATGTCCATACCAGCCATAGACTACAAATTTTTAAATTACAACTCATGTTTAGGCGCGAATTGTCATTGGATTTTTGTCTACAAGTAGGTTTAGTTGCGCAGTATTAAATAAATATTGACGTATTTATTATATTTCAACATTACGCTGGTTATTGGTAATTTTCAAAGTTAATACACTCTAAATTCCTTTAAAATAAGCTTCAAGGTGTCACTGATACTGAAACTGAAGGATTTGAATATAAGGTTGACGTGCCGGGGTACTTTTCCTAAAGTCTAGGGGATATAATTTAGACATAAATAGTATGTATATTTATCTCAAAATCTTATGACAGTATGTAGATGTTGCCAGAGTATCAGTTCTGAAAGTTATATATTTCGTATGGTTTCGTTAGTTTTGCAATTTAAGTTATAATTTTCTACAACACATTGTAAATTATATGAAATTAAAATGTTTATGAAATATAACTATGTTTATTTAATGAAAATATATTATTTGTCATTTCCTAATTTGATATTCTATTATTTTTTAACATCTCATGTAGGTGCTGAATGGGTTTACTTAGAGCCTTACCACAGAGGTTAAAGCTATAATATTATAATTACCTATATATAGATAGTATCACGACTATATCTCTGAATGGGTAGGCAGACCTGTAGGTATTTCATTCACATTTCGCCGGCTATAGTCCAACGAAATAGAGGACGACCTTTTACAGTTACATATGAGTCTAAATCTTATGTATATCTAAGTTTTCTTAAACAAAGAGCTTCTTGAAAAAGATAATTAATTAATTTATTGTTAATTGTTGTTATTAATTTATTTATTTAATATATATTTATTTATTATTTAATTTATTTCTATAATTTAGTATTATTATTTTAATTAATTTATGTATTTAATATTATAAATGCGGGCGTGAGTTTGTTTGTTTGTTACCCTCTCACGCCTTAACTACTACACTGATCATCATGGAAGTTTTGGTTTCGGTCTCGTGTCTCCCCTGACGATCCCCCTCGGAGAGATTCTTGTATACACTTTGTCAGGTTCCCTGTACCGAAGGATATAAATTTATTGACAAAGCCGCGGGGAAAATCTAGTATTTTATAAAATTTGATAGGTAGAGATATCATGCAGTAAAAATAAAACAATGGTTATGTACAAAAAATATTTATTCCTAATTCCTAGACACCAAGTCCAACATTAAATAACGAGTCTAATATTATACTAAATTATAACTTACATTAGTGAAATAAATACATATCCCATTTATACATACAATTTCATAAATAATTTTGTACCCTAAACAGTTACAAGTGCATAGTTTACAAACGGTTTCTTTTTTCAAATCTAAGATATAAATTAACATGCAAAGATTTAAATGACAGATGCGCCCTAATACGTTAAATTTATGATCAGTTTTCTTGACCGTTATGTTGTGCTAGTACACAATGGAACATGACATATGAATTATAAATATTGTATTATCACGCTCACTCATATTGAACATTATAGCTCTCTTAAAAGGGCATATCAATGATTTAAATCTTTGTTGAAGTTTATAACCGATGCCTATTATACCAGCTTGTCTCTCTATGTAAGAAGTATACTTTCTATACAGCTTGATACATAAGATTTTTTAATGTAGTGCTTACTAAGTTTTCAGCCATGCTCTGTGCAGAATTTCAATAGCTCTTAACAGCTATAAGAAATATCAACAGCTACAATCGTATAATTTAGTAACTTAATTAAACTGTTATTTTTTACATGGACATAAATCTAAAAAAAATATCTATTTTAGATATAAATCTAAGATATTTTATTATATCATTTGTTCACCAGCATTAAATCAACAAAATTGGCTATAACAAGATTGGCTAAACATATCTTTTAACAATGCTCTATTATTTTTGTCGGCCTCTATATATTTTTGTCGGCCTCTCTATATTTTTGTCGGCCTTGATCGCGTAGTAGTTAGTATAACCGACTGCCACGCCTGAAGTCGCGGGTTCGATGCCCGCACAAGTCAAACATTTGTGTGCATGAACATGAATTTTTGTCTTGGTCTGGGTGTTTCTATGTATAATATGTATGAATTAACATAAAAAAGTATATATGTATGTTTATCCATTGTCTAGTACCTCCAGTACAAGCTCTGCTTAGTTTGGACTAGATGGTGTTGTGTGTATTTTATAGTATATATTATATTAGATGATCTATATTTTAACTGAAGCCAATGTCGAATATTTTGTTAAGAAACAAGTAGATAGACACAAAATCTAAAATAATTAATAATTACCACGATGTTCCAAAATAATACGTAAAGGACCTTTACGTGCATTATGATTGTGGCGTAATATGTTACGCATAAATAAATTTACAATTATATATACAGGGTGATTTTGAAATCGTGTAATTCCTTTTAACCACGCATTCTACTGGTGATATATATTTCATGAAAAAAATCTGTACTATAATTTTGCCGCAAATAAAAATATGGTCAGGGTTATTCTATATCACCAGTAGAATGCGTGGTTAAAAGGAATTACACGATTTCAAAATCACCCTGTATACAGTTTATATACATTTTTGTCTGCAAAGGTGAAAAGGTACGTTAAAAAAAATATTAAGTACCAACTCAAGAGCTGTTTGTTCACAAAGACTAATAATATCTGGAATTGGCATAAATATAGTAATATGTTAGCTATTTGTTAAATGACAAACCTATCAACATTTTTATATAGGTATGCCAATTCTTAAGTGACTGTAATAATATAAATATTTATATATTATTGCACAGATAAACATGACTAACCTTCCCATTCTACAACAGAAACTTTTCTATAAAAATATAAACATTAGTGGCTGTTTTGAGTACAAAAATTAAATGCATACAATTTGTTGTTTTAACTAATGCACAATATACAATTTTAAATGCAAGAAGCTACAATTGTCCTATTAAATTTAATAACTAAACATTTATAGCTATAAATGACCTGCAAACGATTGTGATTAATATAAAAACACCAACTATAATTAACAGCGAAATAACGCCAATAAATTAGATAGCCAGCAATGATATTATATACCATATATACGTTACGTCTATTAGATAACAAATGGCGCGAAAAATTCAGTCTCGCTGCATTATAACCTATAAAGTTTTCTGTTTCCATGTTTAATTATGCGTGCCTATGTCGTACGGAAGAAGATACAAACAACCATCACGGGGTAAAAGAGAGCCATCAAGAAGCCTAAACCCTCGTTATTGGCGTCCTATTTTAGGAGAACTGATTAAAAGTTGCCACGATGGGTAAGTTTGAATGCTTACTTATGACGCGCGTGTAACATATTTTCTTTTATTCGATGTATAATATAATTGATAGCCACATATATAATTATATGAAATAGCAGCAAAATAAGTACACTTTCTAATATGGTATACAGAGGATCTACGATAAGTTCTCATAATTTTAATAGCATGTTTATCTATTTTAGGCGATAGCCTAAGATATTGGACTTGTGACCAAAAATTTGTGAGTTCAAGCCTCACTCATCCCAATAGCTCAAAAGCTCAATGCTTTTAGAAAATAGATAAATATTTATATGTTGGATGGGCAATGAAAACTCAGGATAGACCCTCAGGTTAAACTTATACCAAGTTGAAGCAGCTGTCCTAAAAATAAGCACAACACGTTACTAAAACCATATAGGTACCACAATGTTTGCATACTTGGCATTTTCTAGAAGTAAATGGTATGCTATTGGCCGGCAATTTGCTTTTGGCGTACACAGCGAAACCCAACTCCTTACACAATTTTAAGTCTGTTGTATAAATAAATAATGAACTTATAACGTATTTTCCTTTACAATAAAGAATTTATCTCAGTCATAAAACAGCCAATGTTGTTATCAGAAACCAAAAGGTAATCAAGAAAATTAAATCTCTGATATAGCAAATTCGTAAAAAGCAATTGTTATGTATTTCATATTAATTTTTCACAGTTAGTCTACACTTAGATTAGTCGCATTTATTTTAAAGGACAGCACAGTCTTCTAATACACTTCAACAATATCTACATATTATATTATATGTAATCCATTTTACTTACTTTATTTATTTAATGAACTTATAAAAAACTAGCTTTTACGCGCGTCACCGCCCGGGTGGTCCTACATCAATAAAAAGTAGACTATGTCCTTCCCCAGGTTTTAAACTAAATCTGTACCAAATTCTAAATCGTTGGAGTGGTTTAGCCGTGAATAGGTAACAGACAGACAGAGTTACTTCCAAATTTATAATATTAGTAATGATAATGTACGTTCTCTAATTAATAAATATGATGTTTTAAATAATATTTCCTGTGTCGTGGAGGACTTTACAATCATTCAAATTACTGTCACAAAGGACATCGACTTAGTATCAGCTTCGAACTCAGTGACGAGGCGAACACTTAAACCAACCAAAGACAATACATAGAGGTGAGTCTCTAGACATTGCCTCTGGCAACCACTACGTCAAATTTATTTACTAAATAAGACCAGTAAGAAAATGAACTATACCTATATAATATCATTCCCTGTTACAATACAAATCCCTAATAGATATCGCAAATACACTATGATTACATTGCAGTAACAAGCTACGACCCAAGTGCAAATTCTATACCTATCTTTATTATTTATTTTATATACTTTTTGTAGATATATCCCCAAGTATTTAGAGGTGTATTGCACCTATAGTAGATAGCTTATGTAAGACGTTTATGCCCGGTATTGATAGGAATTCTATAAGTTTGCCCAAAGTTCGTTTACTGCATAACTTTATGATTATTATATATTAAGTATATGATCTTTCTGTACGTGTTTGTCATTGAATTCTTCCTAAACGGCTGGACCGATCTTGATTAAATTTTTTAAGTGGATTCATAGGTTGATTAGATTCATAATTCGGTCCGGTAGGTGGCGCTACGGTCAGGTTCATAGAATTATTTTATTCATGGCGTCTGTCGTGGCTTGTAGTATCTATATTTATATATCGTTATATTATATAAAAGTATATACAGTAAACTAACGGGGCAGTATTAAGTAATTAACATTTACTTGGTTTTGAATATAAAAACTGAATATACTATGGAATTTATGCATGAGTGTAAGCAGTATAGCTATGTCATGTTATAGAATTAAAGGTAAAAGTTTTAACAATAATCCCAGAAGAAAATAAAATGGTTTCTCTCTATCTATGTCCTCGAACAACTACAAAAACATATCGATATAAGAAAGGAATATCGCCGTTTAAAAGTCAAGGTTTACAAAACGAGAAACGCCTATAACCTGTAGGGGGTAACATAGATTTATTACACGCACTTTTGGCCAGCCAAGTCTTTAGGTACCATGTAATAGAGAGGGTTAGCCTATTGCCTACCGGAGACTGGTCCAGATTCCATGCCGTTGCCGAGGACTTCGTAACAGAAAATCCAATAATCGTTTAGACACTCTTTACATTGATTGTTCTTATAGTTTCTTATCTCATTAATTGGCCGGGACAGAAATAAATGAAAAGCATTGCGTCTGGGCTCCAGGGTACGAGCAATGACTAAGACATTAAACACGCTTGCAATTGTGAAATAGTGGAAGTTAGTTGCAGATTTGTAAACCATGCTTTTGAACCAATTTTGGCGGTATTCTCGCAGCTGTGGACCAGGTGAAAGAATAGTTGCTGTTTTATTCTGCTTTATATTCGGCGACACTCATTTTATATATCGATAGTACACCTAAAGCTACAAACCAAAAGACAGCTACATGAAAACATTATAAAAACACTTAATATCACTGAGAGCAGTTCGTAGCATCATTTTTTATTAAGGAGTCCATAGACGAGCAGGGCTAGTACAAGCGTCAGAATATATTTGATGTATACGGTTCAAGAGTGCGGCCGTCAGTTGAGGAACCGGATGGACATCTTCTGCTCCACGTCTGTTCTCTCCAGCGCGTGGCAAAACTCCTCGAAGCAGATCATCTGGTCATTGTTCGTGTCCGCTTCGAGGATCGTACGTTCAGCGATGCTGGTGAGCTGTTCCTCACTGGAAATGAAAGTCATGAAGTGTTCTTTAAAGATAGGATAAAGTAATAAGCACTGGGAATGGTTGGCTAACATGATTTGGATATCTGAAAAGAATGGGCGATAAATTTAGTAAAATTTACATGGAGTAAATGTGAATGGAATTATCGTAAAGCAACAACCTAGGCGAAGGTCCTTCTACCTGATCGCACCAGAGTATCTCCGGAGAAAAGCCAGGTGGAATATTACCGACGAACGTGCAAGAAGAAGTGATGAGAACCATACCTTAGTTGCTTGATTCCCTCTGCGAGTTAAAATCCTTAGTCTTTGATTTTCCCTAATTACACATATTACATAAATCCATATTTGAATGTAGCCAGAAACATACATATATACTTCTCTTCTTAACCAGCTTATAGCATTAAACCTTTTTGCCCGGTAGGCAAGCATGTATGTTTCTGGCTATATTCAAATATGGTTTTAGCCAGACATAATAAAATATAATATAATATGTTAATTATTGGTTCATGCTGAAAGCAAGGAGGAACTGGATCCAGTAAACATAGGCATATTTGGAAAACATGGATGTAAAACTGCTCTTTCTGTGTACTATCGACTTGAGCGACGGTTGACCACTCCTAAGGTTAAAATCGCATAGCAGACCAACACTTGGTAGGCCAACCGTGACACGCCCCTTTGTTTTGATTGCGTTTTTTACACTATGAAGTGAAAAAAAAAAGACAGAGTCATAAAACCATACGGTTAGTACACTTTTTTGTTCGAAGATTCCTTTTTGATTGGTTAACAAAATTAAGGGCGGAGTCACTTAAAGTCAACAAATTGCGTAAGCGAATTTTTTTCTGAAATGGTGAGCCGTCGCTCAAGTTGATAGTACATATGCACGAAACAAAAGACACAAAGAACACCCAATTTTAATGCTCTTATGCATAAGTTGACTACAAAATAAAAATAACAATCTCTATTTATTACAATAACATTTCTTATGTGAAACAGTTATCAGTCGATAAATATTTCACACTCCGATTGCATTCCTAGCGTTGATCCATGCATCACATCGTATCGTGTCACGCGATTTATTATATAGCACTCCGTAGCTTTGACCTTAAGAGCACATATCGCGATGTCACGTTTCAATAACACATGTATCATATTTACTTATACGCCAATAAGTACATTCACACATTCAAATGTGAAAAAACAACACACTTGTCTCTCGAGAAGCATTCGGCAAAGATGACTTTATTAAGAGTTTCAAATAGACATTTCGTTATATTTGATGAGGTAGCACGGGCTATTTTTATCTGGCGATAATGCGTGACTTCATGTTGCTATTGAGAGTTTTCTGACAAAAAACTCACATTATAAATATAAAAATGCTTGTTAAAATTGTTCTAGGCTAGGCTAGGATATTGTCTAGTGATCTAGGCTACTTCGGCAAAATCATGTTGCCGGCGGGATAGAAACAAGAGATTTAGCCCCGGATAAAAACTAATTACAAATAAAGCTAATTAATATCTATTTTTATGTTTAAACACAAGTCTCCATTTTCTCAAAGATTTGAGAAAATGTGAGGTCCGGGACCGCTACCTTCGGCGCAGGGACAGTAGTGGGGCGAACAATTAAAACAATGTTGTTAGATAGACTATTCATTGAGAAAGGCTCTGTTATCAAAATTAAAATATGAGTTTTATTAAAACATATTAACATACCTGATATTAGCTCCAACCATCATGTGTAAGATAGCCAACAGCTCATCCCTGGAGATCTTCCCATCGTTGTCCAGGTCATACATTGAGAAGGCGACTGTAAATAAGTACAATAAAATTAACATCCCTGAAATACAATTATTTGTCTGTGTGGGTATCGAACCCATCGCATTCGGCACAGCAGCGACTAGACGACCGCTTGCTTGCTACGCCATACGTGCACATATTGTTATGTTAAGATAGCACATAAAAGGTCATCAATTTATTTGTGTCAAGCTACTGGTTGCAGAACGAACAGCAGAATGTTGGCTAACTACAGTGCAAACATTCTGCATTCTGCTGACACAGACAATTTTCTTATCGAAAATCGCAATAACACTTTTGTTCGACATAAGAATCGCACCAGAGATTTTCTTGCTTTTGTGTCAAAGGTACATTTGCTATAGTATTTGGGCTCAGTAGGTGGCTACGTAAACCGAAGCTACGGTGGCGTGACCTGACGGTCGTGAAGATTGCAGGCGTATGGACACTCCAGTAGATGCATAGCATAGTCTGGTCCGAAATTTAGCACTCACACTCACAGATGGATTTTAAACCTACATAATATGTTGATTGTGTGCCTTCCATATAGGCACCTGCAGTTCATGGCCTGGTGTCAGATGACTAGTGACCTGACGATCGTCAGTTTGTGCAAGCGTTTATGCCATTGACTGACTGATTATTCTCACGTATAATATAACAATGGAATTTAAAGTGTGCAATTGTAAACAATGACTTAACAAGGATCATCTTTGTTTCTTTTTGAGTAAATTTTCCAATATCTTTATTAAAATCATACAAAAGGCTTATTGAAATGTCGTATATCTGGCATGAGATCCAGAGGTTATGGGCTTTATCAATACTTAGCAAATATGTTTATAACTAAAGACTACTATTAAGAATTTAATGACAGAAAATTCCTATAACTTTTATTTTGGATAGACCCTGCAATCGTACTTGGAAGCTCGTACACTGATATACACTGGTAGGAATAAACTGGCGTGAAAGACCAGGTGCTGTGCTCGAAAATTAAATAGGCCTATGTTTAGCAATGGTCTCAGAAAATCTTATATTTTATTATACTAGTAATTTAGGGTTACAATAGGTACAAATTACAAATTATTAGTATTCTTGTTAACCCTTCAGCCAATCTAGGATGTTAGTCTTAGGAGTGGGTTCACAACCATTTTGCAATGGGTGAGATTTTAACCAACAATCTCTTGTTTGTAAGCATCTGGCTTAATCTATTGAACTACCAACGCTTACTACACTATGTACTACACTATGATACTTACATCTCAATTTTTCTTCCCTACTGTTCAATTTATTCTCCCTGGTCTTCCTGATAGGCCTGAAGTGTGCCAGCACTCTCATGAACTGCAGGAAGTTGACTCTGTCATCATGGCTTTCAGCAAAGAAGGAGTGGACAATCCTCTCACTCAGGGGATTGATTGCCAATTCTGGGATCCTCAAGAAATCCTCCCGTGAAAGAGTACCGCAGTCATTCTTGTCTAAAGATGTGAACCGAGAGTACAGTCTCTCTATTTGGTTTGGTGTGACTGAAATGAGTAAAAGTTTATTAGTAGATGATTATTACACTGTATTTAGTCTGATTGTGTGTGTTTGTGGCTGATCATGAGGTTTTATGTATGTTAATTGTTATTATTATTATTATTAATTATAATATAATACAATTATATGAGATTCCCCACAGGTTAGTTAACATTAACTTCATAGTGAATAGATATCACAAAGAGAGCTAACAGAATCATCTATACTAATCTAAAACTAAATTAATGGTCAAGATTTTTTATTTGAATTTAAATTTACAGTTTACCTGATCTTTAGGTTGCTGAAAACCAACTGAAAGGTGCAGCCATGTTCACTGGGAGATTGTGCACCTAGCAAGTCTCTTTGCTCATACCCTTTTTATGGCTAATTAATTGAACCTATTTAATTTAATTGTGATTATGATAATGAACAACCTATTATTTAGTACTAATACTACTTCTCATATTCATCCAAAGGAATAAGAGATTGCTTTTATTGATAAGGCTGCACTTGGTTCATTATAGGATGCTGTACTTTTGATGTACAATAAAATTACAAATAAAACATTTTATGTATACCTATATTATATCAGAGAGAATTATGCCAAATGTAAGTTAATGTAAGTAGTAATTATGTTACATGAGAGTGTAAATATTTATAATCTATATATACTTAATATAATATTCATTCCAGTTGTTTTATAAACCTTATCCATAAAACAGTATTATAAAATTTATGAAGAGTATATCTGCCGAATCATATCAGCTGATTTCTGTTTACATAAAAAAATGCAGCTTTTTATAGATATTTAATGTAAGAATACATTAAAATGAACAGCTTAATGAAGATTAATGATATACGTAATGGATAATTGCAAATTGATAATTTAGATATCAGACTTACATCCTGTTTCTTCTTGGATTTGTGCAATTTCTTCCTCACGTAACAATAGTGATGATTTGTTGCCCATTTTAGACGCACTTCTTCACTAAGTTTAACAAGCAAGACCTATTTACCACGTAACTAGTAATATCATCAGAAATTCAGGAATATTTCTATAATATACTACTCTAATGTTCACAAAACATTCGATACTTTATTTTAGGTTATCTCACGGTATTTGAAACACAAAGAGCAAGGTACAAAGTACACTTAAACATACACAAATGCACAGAAATAGTTCACCAATAAATTTTACATATGAGTAACGTTTATCGCAGTAACCTTCGCCGCCCGTACAAAGTGAGATTTTCTCGACTTTGACTTTTGTCGTCAATATTTATCCGTAATAAAATAACTATTCTCATTCAAGGTTTGATTTTGAAGTATTTGAACAACGTCAGGATTGGTGGAAATTTCAATATTATATTTTGTCTTTGTTTAAATATAGTGATGCGAGAGAGACAGAACGCAAATCAATTTTTATGGTGACGTTGACACTAATGACAGCTGAAGACATCTTGTAGTTTGAGTTCGGAAACATCAGGATTGGTCTTGAAGGCACGAATTTAATAAATAAAACTATGAGTACAATGTAATAGAGATAGATTATTGTATATTTAAATACACACAGTAAATGTTAACATGTGTAAAATACTGTCATAGAAATATAAATAGTAGAAGCATACCTACTTCTCTTATAATATGTCTGTGAATATTATCAACTTCTTAACTCTGGGCTGGTATTCAGAATTTCTAAACGGAAAAACCCTTCATTTTTTATTTGTAACTCAATAACTGAGACATCGTACATAGCAATAGGTTTTGTCTTAAGCCTGTAATACATGTTGGCCAAGCGTAGGCCAACGCGAGCAAAGGCAAACTGATACAAGGCAAGTACTACCGTCTAGAACCTTAGTTCCCAAAGTGATCCAGGTGGACCCCCAGGGGTCCACGGGAGACACAACGGGGGTCTACGTTGGCATGACAAAAAAATGGGGGTTCACGGGGATTCACGAAAATTTATTTGCTTTCGATAGTGAAGAACTAAAATGTTGGCTTGACTTCACCTATGAATGTAGGCAAATAATATTTTAAGAAGCTCAGCGACTGTTACATTTTTTAACGTCGGTCGACGGATATTTTGAGGAATACCTAATTTTATGGTCCGTATATACCGATTTTACTCTAGTTGCAGGGGGTCCACTGAAACCAGCTAAATTTTAAAAGTGGTCTATGAATAAAGGTCTGATTGCCTCTGGTTTGTCAAGTTTGAAGAAAACCAATGCAAAAGGCCAATGTAGACGAGCTTTGTGGAGCTGTCCACACGTTGGGCGCTGTCAGTCTTAATTGAGCAGTGAAACAATATGGACGTCGTAAAAGTTATTGCAGCTGCTGGTATTTATTTAATTATGGCACTCCAACGATTAGTAGTGGCTGCTGATTTTACGAATGTATATACAAGGCGCGCTATTGTGTGTGCGCAGCGCACCATTGACACCAGTCGTCTCCCCACACACGCTCAGCTAGGTCGCGTAATTATGTAGTTTATTTTTGTATATCTATTATTATTTTCTGGTACCAGTAAAGAAAGTAAATATCAATGTGACCATCATTTCTTCCACCTCACATCATTATATTGCCCCTACAGACTTATTCACGATTAATGAGCGCAAACAATTATTATATCAGTGTATACCGTAGTAGACTTGTAAAAAAAATACATTTTGTACGTTTAACGGCGATGTTCGCCAAGCACGAACTAGCAGACGGTCCAACCCGTCCAACATGTGAACGCTATTGGCCGAGCTCAGACCAACACCTTTGATTTGTTCAGAAAAACCGACACCGCTCCGAAGTGAGACGAGTGGTCGCGAGCGACTGCGAGTTGTTACAAGCTACGCCAATTAAGCTCTATACACGTTGGTGCTTGCCTTCACTCGGCCAGCTAGGCGAGTGATACCAAGCATAGGGAAGCTAAAGCAAATACACCGTCTATACGTTGGTATTGGCTGTCACTCGGCAACGTTGGGCCAACATGTATTGCCGGCTTTAGTCATTCTACGACAAGCTACTTCCAAAATTGTCATACTTACAGCGAGCGAATTGTTCCATGTATAGCTAGCCTAATTAGAATTAAATTTCCATGAAAGCTAGACATGATTGTAGTACGCAAGTCCAATTATTTCGGTTGCATGGAAACTGAATCCTGAAAACTGCTGTCAAAATTGTTATTGCAAACAGACTTTATCGTAGTGATTTTTATTTATTTTGTACAGAATATTTTGTATATGGGTTCATTTTGTATCTTGAGTTAACGGTTATATCAAGCTGTAAATATGAGCATTACCAAACCTGTTGTGGACTCGCAATCCACCGACAAAATTGAACGGAAGTCCGATTCAGCAGACAAAACATTGGATACAGTTGTGGAAGTGAATGAAACTGCATCTAGCTTAATTTTTGATCGACCGCAAGAGGAAGGTGATTTTGAAGAAATACCGCCTAAAATTTTTGGTTTGAGAGAAATTTCGGAGCCTCTAACTATACCATCACTCGACAATGCGATCTATGAACTAGGAGTTGTTAATTTGTGCTGGCCGGAGATCAGTGAGCCAGTATTCGAAACGAGGACATGTTTTCCAAAGAGTTACTACAAGAATAGTACTAAAGAACGATTGCTTCTTGCATATGCCGAGAACTTCAGACGACAATTTTATTTTCATTATAAAATGCGTAAACCTTTGTTATTCCAAGTGCCCAATGAATGTGGTTTGCAGGTATTTTTAAATTGTAGTTCTTTATTGTGAGCCTAGATGGCGTTAGTAGTCTTAATATCGTGTAGTATGTTAATATACCATGTATAAATATTTATTTTAAAACAAATATATTGTGACTTTTAGAAGATGGTATGTACTTCTATAAGGCCTACGAAGCTTTGCTTCGCTGATACGAACACTTGGCAAGGAGTAGCAAATTTGGTAGCTGATTATTTCGACTACGAACCGCTGTCGAAACCAATGCTGCACGTAAGTACATAATATACATCTATTCGTAGTGTTTTTGTTTTATAAAGAATTTATCTAATTATCAAATAATTTGTACGTATTACTAACAGAAAATTATCTAATATTATAAGGTTTTGAAGTGAATGTGCGGGGTTCGAACCAATAGATGGCGTGACTATGTATGTTCGACAAACGGCGTTAAAATATGTAATTTAAAGTACCTTATAAATTAAACACTTAATGGCTTCAAAGGATATATTGCCTTCAAATGGTTTTTATGCACTCACTTTTACTGACTGTGTTTATAAAGTTAAGTTTAAACTATTTACATTCACCCAATTAATGGCCCTCGTGTCTTTTTAACTATGCGAACAGCTGATTACAAGGACGTTATATTTTTAAAACTGAGGGCTAAGTTGTCATTGTTATAGTGATGTGGAATACTAAGTAATGATCAGAAAGCACTTGGCCTTTTGTTGTAGAGTAAAGAAGTATCGCCTGGTTATATAACTAGAGTCTTATAATCATGTAATAAGAAAAGATATATTCGTCTAGAATACTTTTAGGTCTATAATAGCTGACGGTGACTTTGACCTGCTCACCGTATCTCGTATTTATCAACCTATTATGTGCAGCAATCAACATTGGAATTAAAAGGAATTGTTATTTCGATTTTTCAATTAAGTGTTCAATGTACTTTCAATTAAGTTTTTTAGGGACCTGCGCCTTCTGTCACCACATCAATCAATACTGTTTAACAATCTTCTAAGTTGAACAGCCAAATCTTTTAAAATTTTGATACGTATTTCAGGTACGTCTCTGTCAAACTGTTTACAACTTCTTTGTGATGTAATGAAGTAATTAGTAATTAAAGTTTGATTAATTCAGTATGAGATTACCGACTTGCTTCAAGAAAGCATGTCAATCATGGTCGCCAGATATCGTTAAGATAGTTTTGCAGGTAAATAAAACACAATTAACATTTAAGGTTCAATCAAGTTTAATCATTCAACATTTTCGAGATCACAAGTCGTGATAAGAGAATTTATAATCCAATTTTTTAATTTTGTACAAAATATCAATCTCTCGAATAATTTTCCAGTGGGCTAATATTAACGTGAAATGCAAATCAACAATTCTATCTTCTGTGGGAAGGAGATACAATTTTTGAAGTGTTTGCTATCAGAAGGGTTCCGCCGAGACGCGCACACTTACACCATTGGACAATCTCTTATAACATTAAGATAATACACTCTATTAATTAGGAATGTACTTACAATAATAATAATCTCTCAATAATTTATAATTTTGATCACAGTGTCCTTAACTGTTAACTTTAACGTATAATACAATTCCGAGTCGACGAGGCGACGATGTCTACCATATACATATATAAAATACTGAGCAATAGAAAACAATTACACAACGAGTGCCTATCTAACGCAATAGAGTCATCTATATCTTAACAATATTACCTTGTTCTTAAGATTGGCACAACAATACATTCGCATCCTTTCAATATTTGGTATCGGCCGGAGCGCGCGTGGCGCCACGCCGCCGCAGCCACACACACACACACACACACGCGCGCACACGCGCACACACACACATACACACACACGCTACTACTCAGTGAACGGTTGAAAGGACGCTGTGCGTGACTTAGTATTAGGTTTGACTTGAGGTAGAACATAGGGATCCGACTATAAACTATAGTAAGGGTATAACTAGGAATGTAATCGTCGAATGGCAACATACAGCGGTACTATCTAGACTATTCACTTAACAGTTTTGTGTGCATCGGTAAGTGAGAACGCAGATATATAACATTTAATTTACAACAGGTATCAATAACTACCTATTAGGTTTCACATAGACTCGGAAACAGATCGCGCGAACGCCCGGTGCGCCGGCGACCGCGCGGACCACGCCGTCGCCGACCCGCCGGGGTCGGCCAGACTTACTAACTAAAGAATGATGCATAGCTTTTCTTTTAGAACAAAGAAATTACGCAAATTTGGCTACACATATCACAAGTGAACGCTTACTGGCGACGACGTAACTATGTACATAATTGAATAATTCCCTGTAGCGAGCGGCGAGCGGAGCGGCACGCCTACTTGCGGCGCGTGGCGTGCTCGACGGGCTCCAGCGGCGCGGCGGGCACGCGGCGCGCGCGCAGGTTGTGCAGCAGCGCGCGCAGCTGGTGCACGTGCATGCGCGTCACGCTGGGGTCGCCGCTGGCCTCCAGCCACGCCAGGAACTTGTCGCCGTGCTCCAGCGCGTCCGCCGCGCTCGCCTCCCACTCGCCGTTCGCCGGCGACGCCGAGCGCACCTCCGCGCCGACCGATTGGTTGCTGTTGTTGAACAGCAGGTTGTCTAGGACGGTGCGGGCCTTGGTCTGGCTCCTACTCGACTCGTGGCTCCTGTCGGGAAGCGGCTCCTTGTTCTCGGTGCCGATCTCAGGGCTGGCGGCTGGCTCGGCGACTCGCGGCTCCGCGCTGGGCGTGCGGCGCGGTTCAGGCTCGGTCTGCGCGAGTGTTTGTATTGGGCTGGTCGTCGCACCTCGCTCCTCTTCCATCTTGCCCTTAGTCAGTTGCGAGTAGAGGATGTTCTCGGCAGATTTTTCCTTTGGCACCTGAGAGGCCGACTTGTGTTTGTCCTCGGGCAGAGGCATCGCTCCACCAAACTGTTTGTAGTATTGCCAGAGCCAGGAATTTCTGTTGTAGTCAAGATGGGAGTTGATGGGTGCGGCGGCGGCCACCGGTTTCGGTGGTAGGGTGGGGTCGGCTGTCTTGCCGAGCTGAAGCGGGTGTGTCGGGGTAGACTGCGCGGTCAGATCCAGCATCGCTTGTTGTGTCTTCAGCCAGTACCATAAAGTGTCGTCCACCGGCTGGCTGGCGGCCGACGAGTGTGTTGTGCTATGGTGACTAGACTTGGACAGGCGGTACGGATCTGAGTGATGGGTCTTGCTGCGTTGGTGATGCTTGCCATCGTTTAAGTTGAGCACACCGTTATGAGCGGGTTTCGGTGAACGCACCGAGCGCAGAGCGCGGCTAGCGGGTTGAGCCGATAATGCTGACAGTCCAGGATTAAGTTGAGCCAGCAGAGTCAGGTTGGTGGCGATCTCATTGAAGCTGAGCCCGAGATGCGAGTGGGTGAGGCCAGGCAAGTGTGCGAGGCCAGATAGTGGGCTAATGGCGCTCATGGAGACGCTGGCACCAGGGTCTGGTCGGCGCTCTCGAGGGACGTGAGATGTTGGCGAAGGTACAGTGCGCTTGGTGGTCAGTTCGACGGGTGTGTCGACTGGCGGCGGCGGCTGCGTGACGAGGGGGGTGCTGACGGGCGAGGAGAGGTCGAGGCCCGTGGCGACGGGCGAGGGCGGCGCGGCGGGGGATTCGGTGCGCGCGCGCTTGTCTGGCGGCTCGCCGTCGTTGCTCTTGTCAGTGTCAGGCGAAGACAAGCGCGACGTCATGTAGCGCAGCTTGTCCTCGTTCTTGCACCAGCCGCGCAGCGTGGACTCGGGCACGCCGATGTCCCTCGCCACGGACGCCTTGGACTCGCCGTCGTTGACGCGCTGAATAGCTTCGATCTTGTCGCTGGGCGTCAAAGCGCGCATCGGACGCTTGCCCTTCGTCGCCATTCTGGCGTTCCACCTGCTGCAACAAGACAAACAATAGGTTACTTACGGTTCCTCTTACTCCTACTTCTATATTGTCTAGTAATATCACTAAGTAAACGCGATAATTGTAAATTTAAACTAATTATCGTTTATCATTAATAAATGTTTTCAATTTTCCTTATAACATATTGTATATAAGTATATAAGTATACTGTAATGTTTAATTGTAGGAATAGGTGATAATCTGATATTGTTATTGCAGTGTTATGTTATGAGTTTGTTCACTTTTTATATTTAAGAAATCTTTTATACGTGAGGACTTGTAATTGGCTTACTGATTGCCTTACTACTCTTTTTGTTTTGATTGTTTAGCTGTAAGTCTTCCATGTTATTTAAATAAATAAATAAAATAAATAATTAACGCCGACCGATCAAATATAAATTATCTCCGCAAAGTTACGTACCTACATTGTTATTATTTTTATAGTATTTTGTCATTTGATAATGAAGACAATATTGAATACAAATTAAACTTCATTGACATATCAGATTTATGTAAAACAAAAACAGACATGAGGGTACATAATGACAAAATATATTACATACATATCCAAAGTTCTTGTAAATATTGTACAAATACGTACGAATTATCAGGATAACTCCAAGTAAAATCTCACATAATGACTAGAATGTGAATCACAGAACGTCACTCTTTTATATGTAAATAACATCATAATGTACACAAAACAAGCGCGCTTGAACCCACCGGCCACTGATACATTGCACAACAATCAATGTTACCCATTTAATGTCATATATATAAAATTACAAAAATTGTTCCAACTGTCTGCAAAACGTTTACAACTGATGGCATAAACAAAAACGTTTACGCGGGAAGCTATAAAGTTACGAAAAGATAAACAAAAAGAAGACATAAAATTATGACCTACGACAACAGTAGGCGGCAAAAGTTCTCGGGTCGTTGACACGGTGACCTTGCGAGTGGTTAGCGCACGTTCCATCCACAGCTAATAGATGGCGTTGCGCGACCGTCCGCTTAGACTGTACTGTTTATTTTCGTATTGAAATGGCAAAAGTTTTGGTCATTTTATTACAGCGACACAAAAAGGAACATTAGTTCAATTTTTAAAAACAATCACTAGTTTTTACGGGGTATTCAAAATATAAGTTTTATTTGACATTATAAATATTTTATTAAGGTGTACATATTTCAATTTATATAAATTTTTGTTTTAATTTTGCAGCAGTTTGTTTTCGTGGCAACGTAGTGCGAGTTGTGGTGCGAGAATTAAATATGTAGATGTTTTTATTATATATATGACAACAAATATCTGCGATATATGTATATTTTCGGCGTAACTCTTGTTTTGTTTCGATTATTGTGGAATTCACTGGTTTCATGCATGTTATTACAATTAGCTACACAAACCGCAGTTTCTGCAGATTTTATGTTACAAAAATATTTCTTTACGAATAAGTGAAAATATTTGATTCAAAGTTGTGATAGTTTAAAACTGTGGCAGCATTGATTTTTAGTAGACAAAGTTGTTTAAAACTAATTGAAAAATGTGTTGTGCAAATATTAATATTTTGTGTTTTATTTAAGATTTTGTAATTTTACGAGACTGATATAAATTATTATTAAAAACTGTTAACGCTACGAATCGCAAGTCGATGGAGATAAGAATACACTGCAATTTTACCATTTAAAGTACAAAACAGATATTTTCAAACACAGTTATATTTTGCGAAATAAGTATAAATATTGTATTTTCACTTCATCTGCATTTTTCAATTTTATAACAAGTGCGGCTAGGTATTCTCCCTGTGAGGTGTCCGTATCAAGTTATTCGATGACAAGACAACACGTATTTGTAACAAAGAGAACGAAGTGCCTAGTGGACAGAATTCGACACTGAGTGTTGTGCGACGTAGCGACAGAGAGCTAGTGCAAAATGAGAAGTTTGAAACTTACTTGCGAGCCGGCGGCGGCACGTGTGCTGTGTTTACAATTTTTGACAGACCAGCCGTTATTGCGATATAATAAATGTTCCGTGAATGGAGCACTCCGAGCAATAATAATAGTATGTGGTGCGCAGTGCGCGGCACGTGTTCACACTAGTTCCAGTTTCACAGATGGGCACGGGGCACGGAGCACAAGTCAGCGAAAGGTCCGCGGCGAGCGAGGCGGACGTGCGGCGGCGCGCGCGCGGAGCGACTGTGTGCCGCCGGTGATAAGGCAGCGCCCGGCGCCCGGCGCGCCGGCCCGCGGCCCGCGTCCGCGGCCGGCCGCTCCTCTCCTTTGTGTCCGTCCGTCACCCCCCGGCGCGCCGCCCCGCCCCGCCTAGTCCTCCGACATTCGAGCCTCGAGCCGCGCTCCGGCCCACCTATCTCCCGCAATATATTAACTCGATTAATTATTAATTTTAACGCATCAACTTTCCACCGAGCGAGCGTAAAAAAAATCACCGCTTCAAATTGGAAGTTTTTGCGGACTGCGGGGTCCCACGAAAGTTGTTACGAGCGGCGTGGTGTTCCGCAACTTTTCTAAGTGGCGAACTTAGTCTCGTAATAACGTCTCGCGCCCGTCTACCGAGTAATAGTTGCCAACTAATTACTCTAGTTGTCGTGAGTCGCCTCGCTGTCGATGTTACTGTTGGCCGAGTCAACACGAGAAACAAAAACAATGTAGTAAAAATGAGAGATACGGCTCGGGTGGCTCATTGATATGCTACGAGGGCTCGTAGCGCGGCTACGATTGATATTATTATGATTATGTTATGCGTAGCAGTTAATATTTACATCTTCCTTTTGGTTGTTTCCGTAGCTTGTAGCTCTTGTAAGTGTTCGTTGATTTATTGAATGTTTAGTAGGGCGCTTATCGGTTAAAGGATTTATAACATTCTTTACAAATGTAATTGATGGTAATAAACTTAAAAGGCTTTTACGGTGAGTAGAATGTATAATCGGTCGCTTAATATTGTTCATGTATGTAGTACATAAAGTATAGCAAGGTTGGTAGTAGAATTCTCTAAGTGAAAGTGTTGATATATTCAGATGCAAAATAATTAAGTGGACAATATACGGGGTAGAAGTCTTTATAAACTGCACATGTTGCATATTTGTCTGTTCATTATCGAGAGCGTGGTGTTTAATCACAGTTGATCTGATGTTATCTTAATAACTTTTTTAATGAGTGGATTAGTTAAAGCGTTTATATGTTGCTGTTATGATAGGTCCGTGTTTTCTGGTGTTAGACTTATAACTTCTTAAATATTAGTTTTGTAATTGTTGTTCTTTTTATTAATAGAAGCTTCTAGAAGTGAATTCGTAAGTCGTTAATTAAGCTATTGGTTATTATTACATTGGATTTCAACATTATTGCAAACATTCCTCGTAAGAAAACTACGTTTATTTAAAATTAAGTATTTTAATAGCCCCCTAATAAAACGAAAAACTAAAAGTCGGCAAAATGAATGTACCAGTACTAGACGGTAGAAATTGTGATAGATATGTTTCTACGCGTATTACAAACATTAGAAGACGGATAATCTTTATGGACAATACAACTGCACTAGGCATAAATACTGTATTGTATTTTATAAACATTCAAATAAAGAACACATAGAATTCATAGACTCAGTGTGGAGTTTTGAATCACTGATTTTTTTGTCTTGTTTGGAAATTGAACCCTCGGCACTCATTAACCTGGTAATAGCAAGGCGACTACTAAGATCACTACGCTCTCCGTAGCCAAACACTCCTGCAGTAAAAGACGTAATTATAATTAACTGAGGCATGCGTAAATTATTGTCCCGCTAATTATTATATTATAATGATTTGACAACACTTAATAATGACACACTTATCACGGCTTATTTTCATGACCTTACTTTTTTAACCGGGATTCAAATCTTCACCGTCAGCGTAAACAAAAACTTAGAGCTCACAAAGCACAGTCGCATCTGCAACACAGTTCACAAACTACTGTAACTGTTAACGTACACAAAATTTTGTAAACTTGTTTTTGTAATATCATGTTACGTTTACGTGAATGTTAATGAAAGTATGTTCAGTAGTAGTTCATGGAGAAATGGTTGCAGCACCTTACAGTTATGATTTGTAAACGAAATATTATTGTACACTTGGCGATTAAAAAGAGTGGCTATGAGTTTCTTGCCCGTTCTTCTCATGAGCCCTACACCCTTGCTTTGCTGAACGTGGCAGTAAATGTAATATCACAGAAAAAAATTATGTGTAACTTTGTCATTCATAAGTGTTACCTTGTAACCTAACTTGAATAAATTTATTTTGATTTGATTTGAGGTATTTATTAAAATTAAAGTACTTTATACTGATTTAATCGCATTGTCTATTTAAAAAACACTATAAATACATATCTAGAACTTGTCAGCGGATTCGCCGTAAAATTTAGGTTATGTTAGTAACAGTGCTTCTTTTTGGATAAAAGATACCTTATGTCCTTTTCTGTTTCTCTTACAACGTGTATGCAAAATTTCAAGATAATTGGTCTTGTATTTAAGGTGTGAAAGAGTAACAAACAAACACTCACATTCGCATTTATAATATTATAGTTAGGATTTTTAAAACTATCATTATTTTTGTTTATTTATTTATTTATTTATTTATTTATTTATTTATTTATTTATTCATAAGGCACTTCAACGACTTATTCACTACATACATTCAATACTCGTTTCAATAGATGCGAATATGATTATTGTTTATCTATTTGGTACGGTATTATGGGAGCTCAAACTTAAACGAATGCTGTCAGCTGAAGACAAGAAAAACTGTTCAGACTTCAGTACTATGTGTACTGAAGTAGAGGGTATGTTGGTTGCCGTGGCTGCAGGCAGTGAAACAGTTCCAAGCTTCTATTAGATGTTACACCGCAATACTTCTATAGTTCTCTCGCTAACTGTTTTTAGCCTGTCAGGCGTCGCGTGCGTTCGACAGTTAGGACTGTTGCATGGTCACGATTTGTGTTAAGTCATTTTCTGCCTCGTTAATGGTATATACATAGTCTGCCTGTATTCGAAGGGGAAGGTATAAGTGTATTATACTGACAATTCGTCAGCTAGTTGTGGTTTTTATTACTTAATAGGCTTGTGCTCAATGGGGAGACCAACAGACTGCAATGCAGAGGGTCTCAGGTTCGAATCCACGTCGCACACCTCCGACTTTCGGAAGTTATATGACTTTTCGAAGTTATGTGCGTATTGATTGACAATTATCGCCTGTTCCGTGCCTCGGAGAGCACGTTAAGCCGTCGGTCCTGGCTGCCATGAACATCTATGGCAGTCGTTATTGGGCAGTCAGTGTCCTATAATATCCTGACACTGGTCTAGCCTTAGCAGCCGCTTCGTATAAAAACTGATATCCAGTCAAATCAGGTTAGACTAGAAAAGCCGACCCGAAGTGACTTGGGAATAATAAAGGCTAGGGAGAAGAAGAAGAAGGCTTGCGTTTGACCGCGATCTTACCTGTAGCAAAGTGACGATGAAGTCGACGAAGGAGCACGCCTGCCTAGAAGATACCTATTCATTACCAGTCTCCTTGCTGATTTTGATGGAATTGATGAGTCAGTGACGACCCCGTGCTTAATGATTTTAATGAGTTTGTCAATGAGGGCGCCCCGTTTTAAATACGTTTATTGATAACTAGCTTTTGCTCGCGGCTTCGCTCACGTAGAAGTAGGTTAGGTTATGTTAGTTATAGTGATTTCGCACAAAAAAAAAATTGCGATTAAAAATAATTGCGATTGCGATGATAATATACCTTTGAAAGATGAAAGAATTTTAAAATCGGTTGAATCGCTTTTGAGTTAAGTAAGTCGTTACGAACAAACAAACAAACAAAAATCAAATCTTTACTCTCTGTAATATTAGTATAGAAGTATAAAAGAGAGCCAGGCACCTGGGGGATACGGAAATGAATCAGAATTAGCTCTACTTAGAATGTACCTTAGGAAATAAGTAAATAACCCATTGAAAATAGCGTCTAAATAAATAAAATTAGGAGTCTAAGGTATTTTAAGCTTCATTGACCAGGTTTCAAGTGATTTTGTTTCCTCAAGGTCGGCGTTCCCCGTCGGCTTACTGATCCCTCTTTGGTAGATTTTATGCAACGCATGTGTGACGAGCGATTTTGTAGTCAGCTGGGATAGGGAGCCGTGATCAATTCGGGTTATGCAATATAAGTTTATAATAATAATAATATTCTACCACATACACAACACCATCTAGCCGAAACTAAGCAGAGCTTGTACTATGGGTATTAGATAATGGATAAACATACATATATACTTTTTTTTGTAAATACGTACATATTATACATAGAAACACCCAGACCAAGATGAACATCCATGTTCATGCACACAAATGTCTGAATTGTGATGCATGGCAGTCGGTTACACTAACCACTACGCCACCGAGGCCGCCAATATGTTTATGTTTATATTATATAACTTACAAGCCGTTGAATTGTTCTTTTTTTTAAGTTTTCATAAAGTACTTGTATTTTAACCACTCCAGATAAGCTAAAAATGATAAGACCGGTTAAAATTTCACCTATGCACTACCGTCGTAAATACTCCTTACACAAGCATTCTCGTTTAGTTGGAGGGTCAATGATAATAATATTAATTTGTAACCAGTGCTATAACTATTTAAAAAAGTTTGGCTAGAATTACCACCTGTATCATTAATGGCGCTAATAATAAACGAGTAATATTTTTAATTACTTCGATGTGTAGCTGCAACGTTTTTAACTGTAGCCCGGCCAGCTCAGAAGCAGCTCGAAAGCAAGAAACCAGTTTGTTACGCATTCACGCGTTAATTACTCGACCGATTATCATGAAATTTCGCGTACACGTTGTCAGGGGCACAGCAAACGACATAGGGTACCTTTCATCCAGAAAAAAGTACCATTACCAATCTAACCGAACCTACATTTAGGCGAGCGAAGCCGTTGGCAAAATGTAATGTGCAATATTCCTGAGCGGCTCGCGTGTAGGTACGTTTTTGTCGCGCAGTGCCGAGGCCACACAAAGACTTCGAGAGCGTCGATAATTTCACAGACATGAAACAGTTACGCCTCTGTGTCCTCGAAAAGGGTAGGCAGAGATCTATAGACTAACATTTTGTAATATTCTATGTTTTCGATAAAAAATCAACGCTCTTACTGCTATTTGTTGCAACCGAAAACGCGATAAAATATTTATTAATATTATAAACGCAAAAGTTTGTATGAATGTATGAATGTTTGTTACTCTTTCACGCAAAAACTACTGAACCGATTGCGATGAAACTTGGTATGTAGATATCTGGAGACCTGGATTTACAGATAGGCTACTTTTTATCCCGATATTTCCACGGGAACGAGACTTACGCGGGTGAAACCGCGAGAAAAAACTAGTATATAATATTGTCTTATATTTACGCGAATGTTATTTATTGAAATTAAACTACTTTATACAGACTTTATCGCGTCGTTTATTTTGTACGTTTATTTTATAATTTGAAATTGATAGAATACTTATATTAAGTTTACTACTTTTTAAGCTATAAAATGTTTAAAACTATGTATTTATTATATTGCAGTTTACGCTTTCCCCGATCCCTTTTCAGCTGTCATGTTCTCGGGGAGAAGTCTCGTCCTCTCGTTCCCCACTGAAGCCGTGGGCAACAGTTAGTATAGATATACATATATAACAGTAAAACACCTTCATGCTCTAGAAATACTCATTTACTCAAACAGTGCCCGACCTTGGAACTGCACCCGTGACCTCATGTACAGCAGTCGTTTTCCATACTGCTGTCTCCGAGGCAATCGCATAAATTATTTGAAGTAAAAGACACCCTCGTGTCTTTAAATTACTTAGTTATGGCCATCGAAATCTATACTATATACAGGGTAATTAATGGATAATCTGGAAATGTCTTATAGTAGAACTGATGGCCGTTCTGAAAAAAATATGACAAGAAATCTATCTTAACCTACTACCTGAGATATGTGTTTTTTTTTACTTGACCATAAATGAATGAAATCCATCGGTTTTTGTTGTTTTATTATTAAACACTAATTATGCTAATAGATAGACTGTCAAAAGTATGCTATGCTAATATAGCTTGCACTTTATAATATATATTTTTTTAATTTTTTGATTATAATTTTTTCATTTTTTCTGAACGGCATTCAGTTCTACTATAAGACATTTCAAGGTTATCCATTAATTACCGGACATCCTGTATATTATAATAATATAAAGCTGAAAAATTTGGTTGAACGCGCTAATCTCAGGAACTACTGGTCCGAATCGAAAAATTATTTTAGTGTTGGATAACTTATTTATCGAGGAAGGCTATATGCTATATAACATCACGCTACGACCAATAGGAGCGGACCGTCAATGGAAAATGTTGCAAATACTGGGAAAATTCTCTTATGTGACGCAGACGAAGTTGCGCGAGTTAGCTAGTTTATTCAAATTCAGCATGAACACAAGTACCTACAGGCAAACTCACTTTCGCATTTGTAATATTGCTTACTATCTATAGATAATATTTGTTTGTTTGACTTGTCGTTGACATTGCTAGACCCTTTAGCATAGCGGTAGTGGGTACGTCTACTGAGCATTAGGTATACAGTTCAATTCCTGGCTTGGACAGCGCCATCAAGACTTTCTCTTGAGAATTTTTCAGTACCAATACGTGGTCGAAAATTACGCGATATGTGGCAAAAGGATCCCTTTACTAACTTAAAGGTAGTAGTATCTAGCGAGATGTTATATCATTCTGCCTGACCTATTAAAGATGTAGGCGTGAGGCTGTGTATGTATAGTTTGCCTAACTTCATGTGTTCTAGCACTGAGGTCTTTTCAGTTAGATAAAGTGTGAGGTCCAAACATAAAAAAATAAAAATATGTTTGTGTCCGCGAAACTCGAAAAGTAGTAGTTAGATCGATTTGAGGTTTTTAAACAACCTTACTATTTAAATGTTGTTATGCTGAAATTATATACGTCCGCTGTGTACGCGGTTTCACCCGCTTTTATGATTACTGCGCTGGTCCTGTGATGTTATATAGCCTATATATATATATATATATATATATATATATATATATATATATATATATATATATATGTATGTAGATAAATAGGCTATCAAATACTAAAATAATTTTTCAATTCGTACCAATAGTTCCTGAGATTAGCGCGTTCAACCAAACAAACAAACAAACTTTTCAGCTTTATAATATTAGTATAGAGATTTTCAGAAATACTTTTGTTCTCTTAACATAAGATTTACGCGAGCGCAGCCGCGGGCAACATCTAGTAGTCTATATTATAGTAAGTTTGTTCGTTAATACAGTTAAGTGTCGTGGTTGGTATGTTTTTAATCTCATAAAAACTTGCAAACAAACATTGCGAATGTGAGTTTGATTGTTACATTTTCACACCTAACTACTCGACCGATCATCGTGAAATTTCGCATACACGTTGTCAGGGGTACAGAAAACGACATAGTGTACCTTTTATTCAGAAAAGTTCTGTTTTCGAGGGATTAAAAACTGAGATTACTTTTTCTTAAGCCGAACGAATTCGCAGGCAACATCTAGTCGTCTTAATATCTCATAAAAAATTGCATACAATCATGCGATTGTGAGTTTCTTTCTTATGCTCACGACTTAACCTTAACATAACATTTACGCGAGCGACGTCGTGGGCAGTATCTAGTAGTCTATATGGTAGTAAGTTTGTTCGTTAATACAGCTAAGCGGCGGCTGTAATGTCGTGGCTGGTAGGTATGTTTTTGCCGCGGCGGCGCGCGGCGGTGGCGAGGCCACACAAAGGCTCTCGCCGAGCCGCGCCGCGATTTACGACGCGTCGTCCGCACTGTATTTCGGGCATTGGCGATGTTCGCGATGTTCGTGATGGTAGATATGGTATTTTAATTCGTTTTGTTATTATATGTGAACCTAAAGAACGAAAGCATAATATTGTCTTCTGTTTACGCGTTGTTTATTTAACACTCTATTACATAATTTAGAAACTGTTTACTTTGTTTTAATAGTTTAATAATTTAATTAGCTTAAAATTAGTAAAGTTTAATAGTAGTATAGTAGTGTAAACAGTTTATAATATTAGTATACTTAGAACTAAGTTGTTTGTATGACGATCAACGTATTGAGTCGCAGCGGCACATTGGCGGTTAGACACGATACGTTTTCAATTATGACTGACATTCTTACAATTGACAGGTTATAACTAGTAAGGATGAATAGAAGTTTATTTTATTGCCCCAAACAAATCTACAAACAAAGGTACTTATTAAAATAATAAATAAAAAGTTCTATACAGTTTGAGTTGGGAAAATTGAACGCTGATTCAGTTGCTACCTGATCACTAAATACGTTTTAAATGTGAAATTTTGTTTACCTGACTCTTTGTTTAGCTTGTAAGCAGGAATCGGATCGTGTACGTTGGTTGAAACGTCAAGTTGTCAAATAATATTTAATTGCCTCGTAATATGCCTGTGTGATCACTTCGCTGATCAGTGTCGTTAATAAAATGAGTAGCATGATAATTAATAAAGATATCTCGTTTTTCATTGAATACTCATAGAACTGCAAACATAAAGTTCATTATAATTATGTTCTCAAAGTGTCACTTAAAATCATGAAATTGTGCTATGTTGATTGGAGGTTTAAAGTACACTGCTATTTTTTTTAACCAAATCTAAACAAACATTTTGTCTTCCTAACTAATGAAAATAAAATTGCCACATCCACCGGCACTGGCATCCTGTAGCCACGTTCTCTAGTGATTTTGTTATCGGCGCGGCACCCCCGGCGACATCCGACGCCGCGCGCCATTACCGCGACCTCGTCCGCCCCCCGCGCTGCGCGCACTGCGCTTCACCTCCCCGCACGCCTTCACACGCCCGCACGCCCGAAGCCGCTTGCCAACTAAACGCGCGATAATTGATGTTAAGTTTCGAACGTTGTTTTCTATATGTCGTGCGATGACGTCATAGTCCACGTTGTCATATGACAGATAAAGTTTCGTTCGTAATCTATTTTTTTTTCGTGTCTTTTGTTTGACTGGTTCTAAAATAAAAAAATATGTTTATTATTAGTGATGTTAACACATTTGCAGATATAATTTTCAAATATTTGTAATAAGTGCATAGTGACTGTTCATATATGTGTTCATGTCTGAAATAAAGATATTTTTTTATTCAATTATAGGACAATGGTGAACGTTTATAAAATCGACATATATATATACACACAACCTAATCCAAAATATGTAGACTCAAAAATAATCCTAACGAGTAACTTTAATCTTAAATCCAAAGATTTTGAATTAAATTGATTATTCATTTCGACATTAATCAATTGTACATCTTTGGCCATTGGCTTTGGCACGCTTGCCATTTTTTACTTGTATGTTGACTAAATAGGATTAATGCGAAAGTATAACAGCCAAATGAGGTTGAACAATCGTTAGTACGCGCGGTCATAATACGAAGAGATCTTCTTAAATGGACTTCTAATATTAAAAATATGTAAGTGTATAAAAATCTCGTGTCACAGTGTTTGTAGTCGCACTCCTCCAAAACGGCTCGATCGATTTTTATGAAATTTTTTATGTGTATTTGGTGAGAATAGGTATAGGTATAGGTAGGTATTTATGAGAATAGGTCGTAAAATATATTTCATACCGGTGATTAGGATGTCAACCTAACCTACATTTACACAAGCGAACCCGCAGGTAAAATATAGTAATACATAAATATCATTTACATAAAGAAAGCAATATCCTTAGATAATGTTGTGGGTTTGACTAAGAAGCTAAGAGAAGAACTGCTATTGTAATTAAGTTAAAACGTCAAACTGTAACATAAAACCTCTTTCGTGTATAACTTCACAGAACGCGGGTATTGTTATTGGTGCGGTTGGTACCCCTGCTTTACTCATTAGTCGATGGAGCGGGTGCACACACCGAAGCTAGAATTTTTACAGCCTATTTATGTGAATGCGCACTTACAACTGTATACTAAGTATATATTACGGGGTGAGATTGGCCTTTGTTGTGTTTCAGTGTATATACAGCGTGTAACAGAAACGCGTGGTCATATTTAAGCGTCACATAATATAGCCTATGAAGTGAAAACTGCGAATTAAGATATGATGTCGGCCTCGATGGCGTAGTGGTTAGTGTAATCGACTGCCACGCCTGAGGTCGCGGGTTCGATTTCCGTACAAGTTAAACATTTGTATGCATGAATATGGATGTTTGTCTTGGTCTGGGTGTTTCTATGTATAATATGTATGTATTTACAAAAAAAAAGTATATATGTATGTTTATCCATTGTCTAGTACCCATAGTACAAGCTCTGCTTAGTTTGGGCTAGATGGTGTTGTGTGTATGTGAAAGAATATTATTATATTATTATTATATGGCATTTTTTATCGACTTATTGATTTTAGCACGTTCTAGTCGATACTTAAACAACACTTATAGCTGATTCAGTGAACCCGAAATTACCAGGCACAATTTTAATAGCCTTCGTTTTGTTGTTTAAATAATAAATTCATAATATTGGCGTTTGTATATCTGTGCTACTGTCCAGGTAAAAACTATGACATTAATAAATGTCATTAGGTTTAATTATCAATCTTTTAATGGCATTTAGTCTGACAATCGGTTGTTGTCTGTACCGGCTAATTGAACCGCCAGTCGGGATATATCTTGCCGGGTTATGTTGCGGGTTTCATTGATCGTGTAAGCTGACTGTTTAAATATACTTAAGTTAGACTGTCATTGGATACAAACAAACTCACTTTCGCATTTATAATATTAGTAAAGATAGAATTTTGTGGCCTAACCCACATTTACGCGATCGAAGTTGCGGGCAAAATCTAGTCTAGAAATAAAAAAGATGTGTGTAAAAACCGAGGTTTCAACCTCTTCGTTTTCATGGGACGTTTTTCTATTTTTTTGTCAGCTTTTTGTAATGTCCCACTGCTCGGCAAAAGCCTCTCCCTTGGACTTCCAAATCACTCTGTTGGTGAATATCTTCTGACCTTATGACCTTGTGACCGCTATATCTGGGGGATCTTCTGATATTTCCATATTCTAACTCGACCGAGGGATGACCCCAAGGTGTCTGCACACCAAGTTACAAGTCAATCGGTCCAGTGGTTCCGGTCACTAACAAATTGTCACTAACAGACAGACACACAGACCTACATAGTATTTTCATAAACCTCTTCGAAGAAGACTTAGAGGTTAATAAACTTACTACATTTAGGTATCTGTTTATATAAAATATATTGAGAAAGGCCCGAGTCATAGTCAACCAAATCTTTGTAGACAGGACCATAGACAAATCAATTGTTTGTCTGGTCCGTGAGTCATAATACGCGTGCAGCATAACAATTAGATACATTTAAACGAATTTAGTTTTGGCGAGATTGTAAATTTTATATCAATATGGACGACACGCATTTTCAAAATGGTGAGGAGACACCTTATCTCATATTAATACGAGTATATATATAATTGAGCCATGTATATAAGCGGTCCCATTGCTGGGCACAGGGCTTTTATTACTGTGAGTAGGATTAGGTCATAGTCCACCACGTTTTGGCCAGTAAGGGTTGGCAAACTTTACATATCACTAAGAACATTACGAAGATCTGTTAGATATACAGATTTGCTCACTATCTTTTCCTTCACTGTTGAAGGGATTTTAGAAATCACTTCAACAGTGAAGGAAAATCACCCTCTTTCCCCCTTCCCTCTCATTCTCCTTCCCACTTCCTTTTTTCATTTTCATAAAGGATCGGCAACGCGCAAGTAATGCCTCTGGTGTTGCAGGCGTCCATAGGCTACGGTGACCACTTACCATCAGGTATAATGCTTATTTGACAACTTGGTTGTATATAAAAAAAAACTATTTAATACGCAGTTAGCTTCGAAAAGTCAAAGATGGGTCTAGGGCTCGAACTCGAGATTTCTGCGTGGCTCTCCAACGGTTGCCCACAAGGGTATCGCTGCTTCACCTCATCCAGCTTTTGCCTGCAGCTTTATATGCTTCTGAAGCATGTACTTAGCTATATTTTAATTCCTTGCATGTAAGAAGATGCTGATTTGATCTATTCACATAATACTCGATTTCTAGATGGCATATCAAAATGATATATGCACCAGTTTTAAGTTAGATTGTCACTGTTGTATTACTAGAGGAGTAAAACAACTGTGGAAACCGCATTCAAATTCGTGCAGTAGTTCTAACATAGAGACAGACAAACAAAAATAAATAATTGTTTTGTCTTCTATAGATCTTATGATCACAATATCTATTTAAGTATATCAAAATCTCGTGTCTCGGTGTTTGTGGTCGCACACCTCCGAAACGAATCGACCGACTGTTGTGAAATTTTTTATGTATATTTGGTACGTATGAGATTAGGTCGTGAAGTATATTTCATACCGTTAGGGTCAGCTAGTTTTCTATAATATCCCCAAAGTACATCCATCGACTAGTTATAATTTGTCGTTGATTAGATCAATGTTTTGTTAACATAATCACCACTATTTTGGCTTGCAAGTTACTTCATCTCATTAATCTCAGGTAGGTAAACTAAATGCTTGTGCAATAGTTTCTCGTGCCCTGGGTGGAGATTGAACCTACGACCTTTCGATACTGCCGCTTGAGTTGTCGCTTGTCCTAGTTCAAATTTCGGTTTAAAGTTTGAACCTAAATGGATTTTGTGGTTTGGTATATAATTTGGGTGTTATGTAGGTTGGTATAAGTGCTATGTACTACTGTCTACGTAAAATATATCTATTTAGTTTGTTAACAGATCATTGACAGGAGGTCGGTACGGATTATTCGGGCTTTTTGTTCATACTTCGCCTGCATTTTTAGTAACTAGTTATCAAATATATCAAGTCGTTAAGTTTTCTGATATTATCCAGATTCTGCGCAATTTTCTTAACTTTCCTTCGCGTAAGAACCTTCTACCAAGTATAAGTAAACTTAAAAAAATAGATAAAGGTAATCGGTAAAGTCGTTCTGAAGTTATGGCGTGACCAAGGGAAAAAGGGTTTCATTTTTATTTATATGGATGGATAGATAGATATCATTGTTCTACCATGAGCTCTTAATGATGATACGTTAATTACTACTAGCGGTCTCCTAGTGGTCAAAATTCGACCAAAATTTCTAAGCTTGCTACTTTGTTTTCCGTTTTTCTCTATTACATATAAATAAGGTATAGTAACCATAGTTACAAAGAACTGTACGATGTCAGACGAACAATGTCGAAATACTACGAACGCGATTCAACTGCTTGTGTCAAATGCATGGTTGTGTGCGTGTAGTGTTTTTTCATTAATTTTATGTATTTCTAATGCATATTTTATAAAAATATTAGGATTCGCCCCTCCTTCTCCATATAAACTTTAACTGTGTCAAATTTTATACTTCTCTGTCCGCGCAATTTTCGTAAAATGGGGTACAAAGCTTTTGCTTCACGTATTAATATATAGATTATTTGCCATACATTTTGATTAGGTTATCGACGACTAGCAGTCCGCCGCTTTCACAGATGTTTATGATTACTGCAATGCTCCCGTGTCTCGAACAGTGATGTTATATATCCAATGTTACTTTTGAATAAAGTAGATTTCTAATGGTGAAATAAGTATCGAAATAGTTTTTGAGATTATTAATTTCAAACAAAAATACATGTCTTTTCTTATTATAATAAAGTACATGCCGGTAGATGAGCTTTTAAAAAATGCGTCGGTCTTGTCCAGCTGTATTTGGCCAGCAAAGAGTTGGTCTCTTTTCGATTATAGACAGACATTTTACTCGCGCACTAGTTCCCAAAAAATAGGGTTGATTGAATTTTAAATAGTACTTGTAGTGACTGGATGGTTTCGTTCGCTCGAACCTTTCGTTTTTCTTTGAATTAAATGTTAGAATTGTTTTGTAGAGTAGTTTGTCTGATCTCTGGGTCACCTATTCTTGCGATTCAACTGTTATTCGGTATAATTTAATTAAATGGATGTGTTTTGGATTGAGTTTGACGGTGTTAGACGTGAAGACGGTATTGTGGGCGGTGTTCTGTCTGTTCAAATATATTCCCCAATTCGCTCTCCTTATGTATATTCCATAGAATCTAAGAGCCAATTCTCGTGATAACAATATGTTATATATAATAAATTTCCGAACTAGTCTGAACGTCAAATTATGTGAACTGCTATTTAAAATATGTTTACACTAGATTTCGTTCGTTGCTTGACTCGCTTTAATGTAGATAATTCTGGATGAAAGGTACCCTATGTCTTTTTCTGTATCCCTGAAAACATGTATGCAACACTTCATGGTGATCGATCGAGTAATTAAGGCGTGAAAGCGTTACAAACAAACAAAATCATATTCACATTTATAATATTAGTTAGAATTAAGATTGGACTTTTATTTTAGTTTATTAGATAACCATTTGCGCTACAGAGATCAGATCGGAGAGTATTGTAGCCATGACTATGGATAATCAAATTATGAACCATGAGATGTTTAATCGTCGTTGGCATTCGAAGTCGTGATCATTGCTCCCATAATGCGACAATACACATGGCATAGAATTACCCGCGTTCTGATTAAAATTACAAATCCAGTTTTTAAATTCAAAGTGGGTGAATTGGTTAAGGTAGTGAGAACAGCTTCTGTTGGTAAACAAAGCCATAGACTCATTAGTATTACTTAACAATAATTATGTTATATTGTGATACTGTACTAAATTATATTAGACTAGATTTTGCAGCTTTCCACGGTCGGGCCGGTGTAATCTGGTCGAAACATCAAGCATTTAAAGGTAAACATACATGATCGCGTTAATATCATTTTTGCGAATGTTTTAAAGTTATTATTTCCTTGCGTTAATAAATTTCTATCCATCGGAAACATTACTTTTTTCTGGAGGAAAGGTACAGCCTTTTCTGTTTCCCTGAAAACGTGTATGCGATGCGGCGCCAACGCCATAGCAAGCTATTTCACGTTGTTCATGTATATTTTATTCGAAACTTACAACCCACACTGGCTTTGCACGGGTAGTACAAAACCTTAACAAATTATACACCTAAACCTTCCTCACGAAACACTCTGTCTATTGGTGAAAACCGCATGAAAATCTGTTTAGTTGTTTTTGAGTATATCGCGAACAGACAGACAGAGGCGGTGGGGGACTTTGTTTTAGAATATTTAACCCCCGACGCAAAAACGACGGGGTGTTATAAGTTTGACGTATGTGTGTGTGCGTGCGTGCGTGCGTGCGTGCGTGCGTGCGTATGTGCGTGCGGGCGTGCGTGCGTGCGTGCGTGCGTGCGTGCGTGCGTGCGTGCGTGTGTGTGTGAGTGTGTCTGTGGCATCGTAGCTCCCGAACGGATAAACCAATTTTGATTTAGTTTTTTTTGTTTGAAAGGTGAATTAGTCGGGAGTGTTCTTAGTTATGTTTAAAATTGGTCCAAGATGGCCGCTGCCACAAAATAGCAGATTACATATTTTTTCATAACTCCCTCTTAATGGGTTACAAATGAATTTGGTGCCGGGAGTTTTTAAATTTTGTTATTTATAGTTATTAGTGATAAGCAGACAAAGAAAAGGCGGAATAGCTTCGCAATGGCTTTCTATGTGGCTTATGCCTTATAGATGTAATTTAACAAGTTATACGTATCAGTAACATGTTAATCGTGACTAAATGATACGTTCAAGCGTCGATTAAGCTATGACAGCGGTTATCTACGCGGTGAGACAGTTCGGTATGGTCCATAGTCCTCTAAACCATGTCATGGGCACTCGGTTTGCAGCTGTGGTTCAATGCGTGTGATAATATAAACCGACGAGGAAAATCCTGTGTACCTAACGAGCGAACTGATTTATAATTTGCTAGCTTCTACCCGCGGTTGTGGTTGTATAATTCTACTGACACTTATATAGCCTTTAAGGCATAAGCAGAGATTTTAGATCTCAGGAATTGAACCAGGCCAATTGTGTCCGGCTGGAAACAAATTTGCATACGTATACCATTCGCCTAATTCGACTCAGGGATGTTACGGATGCAGATTTTTGTGACATCCGCGGATGCGGATACGGACATTTGAAAAATTACATCCGCGGATGCGGATACGGATGCCGATGTCCAAATTGATGCGGAAGCTCCGCAATTGCGGATGCGGATGTTGATGAAAATTGTTCATCTTATTTATTAAAAAGTATCTAATATCACCGCCTTCGCAGGTTCAAGCCTGTTTTGCAAAGGTTCATAAATTAAACACGTACTACTGAACAAGTGATTACTTTCTTATCGTAACCTAAGCTATATCTGGATCCGCATTAACATCCGCGTTAATCATTGCGGCTGCGGATGCGGATGCGGAAGCTCTGCGATTGCGAATAATCGCAATATCCCTGATTATTTCGACTCATCGTTCTCACACTGGATAAAAAATGTGTGATACGTGAGGGGTTATTTGAAGTTTGGGAGTTCTGTGTCCGTTATTTGAATAGTTGCAAAGTCCTACAACTTTCTACTTATACAGGAATGATGCCTAGTGCGGCAGTTGAGTTGAGTTGTCTTTTTAAAGCCTTCGTTGTTCCCGGATAGATACAATGGAAAATCTATTGTTATGTATCATATATGATTCATCGGACAGAGAACCTGTTCATCTATGAAGCAGAGGCAATCGAACAAACGCACATTCACATAATTCTCTCAGTACAGAACTGTTTATAGGTGTAGTTAATAAGAATAATAAGCTTTCAAATGTTTAATTAAACCAATATGGGAATTTTCCTCTTAGTTATTGTATTCAGACTGTTAATATGCAATAGCAACGTAATTATATTAGGTATTAATCATTATATTAGGTCTTTATTATGAAAATGCCGTTTATGACCTAAGTTGGTATATCTTATTTCGTGGTTTCCGTACAAAATGTAATGGTTATATAAATCATTTATATTTTGAGATTCGACTATATGTGTTATTATTACATGTCTTATGAGTAATGAATATCAATAACCTTTATACAATTTGTATTTAAGAGGAGAAAGAAAATAAAGAGAATTGTTTTTTTGACACATGCTTAGCGAAACACATACTTAATAATAAGTTTAACTTAAAAATAAATAGGTAATATATACAATATAAATGTAAATATTTAAAGTTATATCGCTTATTGTCTGTCCATATTCGTAATTTCAATTTACTATAATTATGTTTGATGGTTTTGTTAATTTAAGACAAACCAGAATACAAGAAAATAAACAGAATTTGAATCGCCATTAAAAAAATGTTGATGAAATAGTTTGAAAACCGATTTTCTTTATACGAAGCGGAATCTTTATATTTAAACTCCTTTTGTTAATACCTTTGCCGCTACTGCTTTGCCTGTGTGAGTTCTACGGAAACGTATGTATGTATATCGGAGAAAAATGACGATGGGTTTTTGTTAAAAACAAAACCCGCTTTAGTAATAAAACCTGTCTTGCGGGATCTTTACTAACAACGGACATAAAAAACATCTAGACCAGAACAACTATTTGTGGATGACGGTTTGTTCCGCATTGGCCCTACATTACGGCCCACATTCCAAAATGTTCCTCATTCGCCCTTCTTTTTAAATGATTCCTTTTTCGTCCTTCAATTTTGTGCATATGGTTAGCAAACCAAACATGGTTAAAAATTATTTTAATTCTTCTTTGTCGGGCTCGTGATGTCATGCAATCATAAGGCCAAAGTTTTGCCCAGATATCAACGAGGAATTTTCATATATTTTTCAGCTGACCGTACAACAAAAAACCAATACCTACATAAAAGAAACATAATTTGGGACGAAAGAAGAATTATATTAAGAAATTAATATTTATTTAATTTTAGGGACATATATGGAAAAAAATTGGGACGTATGCGTATTTCTACGTTTGGGGCGAAACATGAGGGACGAATGCGGAACAAACCGTGGATCACACAATTTTTTGTCTTTTGTGGTGATCGAACCACATCCTTCTACCTAAACCACAACGCTATCCGTGCCGTGTGTCACGGACACACTCTATTTATCATTGCGTAATACTTCAGTATAGGCTGAAGGGTACTCCTAACAAGTTTTTACAAAACGCTAGAGAATCACACGAACAACCTATTAAGAACTGATCGCAGCACCACCGACCCGGTCCAATAGTAAGTCTAAACTATCCAGGGATCCTCTCAGACACGCAAAACCTTTATTGATATCAGTCCAGCCGTGCAGAACAGTTAACCTGATATTTTATAGGCAAATATCATAAAAGTGAGTTTGTTTGTTAGAATTTTACACCTTAACTAATCCACCGATCATCATGAAATTTTGAATACACGTTGTTAAGGGTACAGAAAAGGATATAGGGTACCGTTCGTCCAGAAAAGAAGGACTGTTCACGAATCAAGACGCAGCAAAGGCTAGTATTTATATAAAGATAAGTGTACACCCCAAAAAAGACGTTCACGCTTTTAATTTAAAAATATCCTTCCTTATTTTGTTTGCGCTCACAAAACACATCAACATGCGTCCTATCCTAATTATAATTCCTAACTCTTGTCTCCGCGCGCGGCCGACTCTACCTATTCGTATTGGACGCGTCTATCTCGAATAACAAACCTTAATGCCTCGTAATAAGGTTGCTTTTTGCATGTATCAAACGGAGTAAACAACACAATAAGTTTTCTGTGTAATTGTTATCGCGACACCGCTGCAGGGCCGCGCGTCGCGACTCGCTGGCCGAGGTCGTCCTGATGCCATGACGCATAGATAGCGCCCAACCCTCCAACCTTCGATCGAGCGTGACAGAAGCGGTCTTACCCGTACAAACGAGCGCATTCTGTCCTTTGCGCGAGGGATCTTTGTCTGTCGACGTAAAAAAAAAGTATGACTAACTATTCTAATAATGAATTTTGATATTCGAATACTGTTGTGGATTGTTCGATGCCTGAATAGTCAAGGACGGAATAAGTACTAACTATAGTGTTGTCAATGTATTCGATTATAATTACTAATTCGAATGCAATAGTACATGTTGATAGTACGTGATGTTTTAAATGTAATTATTGTACCTACTAGTAAAACACTGTAACAAGGTTTTGTTTAGAAATAGGAGATATGAAAACTTACTTGAGTTCTACTTGTAGAGAAACAAACAATGGCATTTAAAAAAATGTCTGCTTTTCTGTCTATTTCTTTGCTCCGGCATCACCAAACGATACTGTAATTGGTAACATAAATATCGATCGATCGACCTAAAATCTAAGCTACCGTAGGTTATTTCTGTTAGGGACCATCGGATATTTTGTGCATCGTATGATTCACGTAGACATCGTGGGAGGACGCAGAGGATATTGTGGGCAAAGATAGAGTTATTTAAAATCGATAAGGGACATATACAAACAAATTTTAGTACCTATTGTTAATATTAGTTAGGTTTTAAAATGCAGCTTTTGTTTTTGTTTATTAGAAGGACGTTTTTTAATTAAGGCTATGGAATGATATTGTTATTAGCCGTTATAGAAATTTAATATTATATTACACTGCAGTGTTAAGCAATGGTATTACATTAAGCCCACGTTGTGGTTGTCCTTTAAGCGCGTCGCAATTGATCAACCGTTGACTTCGATCGTTTATACTATACTACAATGTAGGTGATCTATTTCTAAGAATTGAGTACTTACTCGATTCTTGGTAATCGATCTGTACCTAAATATGTATTTCAGTAACTTAGAATACAGTTGTAATGTAATCGATACTGGATAATCGGATTTGAATGTGAAATAAAAGTCAAAATATTTTTGAGTTTATATCTATTTAGTAAATTTTCTTTTAATTGTCTTATTTAGTAAACAAAAATGGTGTACCGGTAGCTAGAGACAATATATATATTACCTCTATGCTGTGGGTGGTTATCGGGAGGGCAGTAAGTCAGAAAAGGCAGTTTTAGAAAATAGCTCGCAAAGATTTTATTACAATTTTAGCGTTTGTGATAAAACTATATATTCGATTTTTATGTTCTATATGTCAAAAGACAGGATAAAAATATGTTGTTTACAGTAGAGAAGTATTACAAATCAGTAATTTAAAAAAATGGCTGTCTGTGACTTACTGCCCTCTCGATTACCACGGCATGTATTGTCTTTATTTTGCCTATTGTCATTTATTCAGGTACAGTTTCATACTCCGTGTTAACTAAGAACTCTTGAAAGATAAACCCATTTTTGAAACTAATAATCTGTTTAAATTATCAAAAATTGTTTATAAATTTTAAAATTGTACGGTACGAATCAAATAATTAGAATATGTGTCAAAAATATACCAATCTATAGCTAAAACGATTAGATTCTTGAATATAGTTAACCAGGCCTAACTGGTATAAAAGTTATAATTTGATATCTTGCTCTACGGGTCAATAAATGTAGTAAAGGTTCACCGATAACCTGCAATAAACACGTAGACAGTATGCACGTAAGGTGCGTTTAAGTGGGCAGTTGGCTTGTTACCGGAGAGAGGCAGGCTGACCTATCGGCGATGGGGGCCTCGGTAATTAACTGTTTCCTTCAGATGGCCCTTACTCGCGTAGGACGTACGTAGGACTAGCTTTAATCTTGTTATTTATGGTTAGCGGTTAGTTGACTTGAGGTTTTCAAGCCGTTCGATAACCTCTGACATTAAGGCTGATTTGATTTCTGGCTGTTTTGTAGGCAAAGGTCTATAATATCATCACTGTAAATAAACTGTCCCAATGCTGATTAGCAGCCTTTTCTTTATGTGAGAGGAGTTAGGTCTTAGTATACCACGTTAGCCTAGTGTAGGCTGGCAGCCTTTACGTATCTTTGAGAACGTTATGCAGAACTCGCAGACATGCAAGTTTCTTCCAATTTTTTATTGAACGACAAAGTGAGCGATAATTTTCTATTTAATACGTAGGTACACGGCTACACATCAAGTTAGACACCCTATATACGCATAACTATGCTACATACAAAATAGAGAATTGTCGGAAAGGGACAGTACATAGTGGTATCGATGTAATGGTAAGGATAGAGCGTAACAAAAATATAACGCACTCTCTCGCACGATTCGCAGCGTTCAACTTCTAATAGTTCAAAGTCCAAACAGTCTAGGTTGATGCGTCGCTGTGTGTACATAAGTTGGAAAAGTCAGAAGTGCAGCCGGCTTTTCGGACTCGAGGTCTCTGTGAGGCAGTCCAACCGTCTCCCACTATGCTATCGCTGCTTAGGCCCTAGTTTAGACCAGTCTCCCCTAAAGCTGTCTTGTTACTCCTGCCTCTTCCATCTTAGCCTATCATGTTGCCATTTAGCATCTCCTGGGATACATTTTGAGATCATCATGGTCTAAAGTATTCAAAATATTAAACTGAGCAAGAAGAAGGTACCTGAAGTTAGTGAAATGTATGTGAACTTACTATACTTGCTCGATTTGATACATCTTTTTAGCGAAGTCGCCTAGGATGTGTTACCAAAGTAGACCTTGAGAAATATTGTGTGATACAAACCTTGTGTGAGATATCTAACTTACCTACTAACTTTTAATTGTAACTTTGCGGATGTGCAATCGTACTAAAGTTATTACCAATAATTAAGTTTGGGTGACGTATTAGAGGGTGCATGCCTTATTTTATGACTTGTCCATTACTGAGTCATAACGAGTAAATAACGAAAAGATAATTCAAGAAATAAGCTTATCGGTTAGCATAATGGGGTGATACGAATGTGACTCCGTAATGTAGACCGGGACTGCAGAATCACGAATGAGTTGGCATTTTGTTCCTCAAACAGCAACGTTTTAATTCTCTAAACCGGTTTTGAATGCACTCCAAACAAATAAAACTTTCTTTTAGACAAATTACTTTAATTTAAATATCAATGAGCCGTGCATAGGTTGGCATAACGTGATGCAACTTATGCATCTATGCTGACATAAACCGAACGCTTTTAAAAAAACAAGTTGAGTCAATTGTTTAATTTGTTTTTGGCGGAACGTGTTTGAAATAGGAACATAAAACTTTGTTCTTATATTAAAAGTGTCCCGCCAAAATAAACATTTGGCGAGGGCTGTCAGTGGTCTTTACTCTTTAGAGTGGCGATCTTTCTCTATGGCATTCAAATGACGAATTGCAGCAATTGTTCCTTTTTGGTGGGTATGTACGCTGTGTGATAGATACTTATAAGATAATATATGTGTTTATCGTTACAATATCACTATACACAAACACTATTTAATTTTAAGCACCTATAACTATAACTGACAAGTATGGCGTTTTTATGCTACTCATACATATATTTTGCCCCGGTTTGTGGTAACGTGTGGGCAACCCTAACTTCAATTATGGTTAAAATTACTTGATTGTTCTTCCGCGAACGGCGGCTACAACAGGGTGTCGGGAATAGCGAACTGATGACGTGTCACGGCAGGTACAAATTGAACGGTCACGAACATTTCGCCTTTCCTTAGTACTGATAACGTGGGTGGTAGCCGGAATTCTTGTAATCACGCATTCAGCCGTGGAACTAGGTACCTTTTGTTGTGGGATTATTGTATTAATTGCGAAATAAATCGTGCGTGGCCAATGTTACCCGAAATTAGAGGAATATTATAAATCTAAAATGAATATTATTAGTAAGTTGAAACTTAGGTCTTATATGTAGGTATATTAGGTAGATACATTATTAATTCTAAGGTAGAAATTAAACAATATTTTTGGATTTTTTATCCGAATATTTATTTCAGTTAATTTCAGTATTATTTTTATATTAAGATATCGAGGCAAATTGTCGTTTAGGTAATTTAGTTTCATGTCACTTTTTAGTGACCAAAGCGTATATTACAACGCTTTGATAGTACTAGTCAAAAGAAATATTAATATATTTGCTACTTTTATTGTGTTTTGGCATGTAATATTTGTCATATCATATGAATTCATGTTTTATAATAAAATATAATTATTACATCGAAAGCATAACAGTAAACGGCAGAATGTAATAATATATTCATACAGTAATTATGCAAAGGTGTCCGTCAAGACCCGCCACATGTTCCACCCGATTGTCGCACGTTGAGCGCTTCCTTCTTAAACAATAGCGGGCTCATTCGAGATACAGTTGTTCTCTCATTCATAATATTCGACGAGAAAGAGTTCCAAAAAACGCGGTTTATAAAAGTATTGAGTTACAACTACATTGTCTATGGTCCTGTTGTTATTTTTTTATTGCATTACTGGTTTGTTATTCTCACGTAGGCAAAGGAAACAAGGACTGAGTCTGTAACGGCCACAGCATGACAAAAGAAGACTGACATCATTTAAAATTGTAACACGATTTTATTACACAAATTCGATTTCATTTCAGTTCATAAATTATGACAATGTCTGACTGACCCAGTGAACTCCAGTGCGATCAGAACATACAAAATTAATATTAAAACATGGAGTCATAAAACGGGACCTGTTGCTCGTTCCCCGTGCATTGTACGTTTACAACCAGTGTTTCGACTAATTAAACCGCTTTATGAGCTTTTGTTTTGTCTTTATAGCCATTCCATGGCTTTTGAAGAGAGTTTTGATGATATGATTATTAATTTATCGCGATATTATACTTTGAGCGATGATTTATGAAGCTGTTGAGATAAAAATGTTTCTTTTTATGATACGATGACAATTTGTACATTAAAATTGATGACGTATTGTTCGTTGATAGAATAAAATATGCAAGTGTCTGACATCTGTATTATTTATACCTGCGTTTTCGCTTCTATAGTGGTTAAGTTGTCAAAGAGTATCCTGTATTCTTTTTGAGTAGCCCTAGCTTTGCTAAGTTAGTAATTTTGTTTAAAAGCCAACGACTGTGACCATAACTAAATTAAATATGAATATCAGAAAGGAAGCAGCAATAATAAAAGTTGTAAGTGCTGACTTAAAATAAATTCTAATGACATACTGATAACTAAAATGATAATAATTGTCGTTGGTATAGAAGAAAAAAAGGAAATATCATAGCGAAAGAGCGAGGAGTTCTATATTTAAAAATGAAATTGCCAACCAGCATTTTATGTGTTAGACATCTAACATTGTATGAACATGGTCTTACTTAGCAGGTTGACAACTTGGCTACCGTTAAATAAATTAAATAACAGCAGGCGTAATTCAGTAGACCCAATATCCGCATAAGCGTTCAGTACGAGGTAAATACGTTGTTTAATATGCGATAATAATCTCAATACGTTATCGCGTGCCCGATCAAGATTGTTAATATGAGTTAAAACTTGATTTTTCGCAAGCATTCGACACTGTAGTGCACATAAGCTGACAGCTTAAACTTATTAAGTCGTTATTTAAAATATATGTGGTAGCTTGCGTTTTATTACATGCAAGTAGGGCTGCCTTTGACCCGGTGTCCGCTGCGAGTCTCTTGCTTTAAACGGTGTTCGTTCATAAACAGGATTAGTGTTGGCTGTGCATCTAAGGGTTGCATCGAATGAATTGAGTTAATAAACATCACTAAGGATAATCGGATAGGTTCTCAGCTCTATATTTACGATCCGTTGGAACAATATATTGAGGAAGGAATGCTTCAGTGATACATTTATGAGGGCATAAGTAGAGTTAGTGAAGATTGAGATATTTTTTTAGTTTAGAAGATATTACAAATATGTATCTCTCGGATTTTGTAAAAAAATATTACCATTGTGCTACAAAACAGGCTAAAAAAGCTTCTAAAAGGCCAATATTTTAATGCAATGTGTGGCTGTAAAATATTTGACTATAGACCGCCCATCTCAACACTATTTTACCTATTGGCCGCAGCAGTACATTTGCGGCCAGTCACAAAAGGTTTTTAATTAAGTTTGTCATTTCAACAATTGACAAATTAAATGCACTGGCCAAATATATTTGTCTAGCTATGTAGCTGTGTCATTCACAAAATATTGAATTCGAAATAACGATCTTACGAAGAAAATTATCTATTCTTTTATGTTCACAATCGGTCCTCTTTTTAATAACTTTTGGCTTCAATATCTGTGTTTTTTATATTTGAATGTTGGCAGCCCTAGATGCAAACCAGATTTATAATTTGCATTAATTTATTGATGTTACCGACATTTTATGTTTGGCATTCTCGACAGATTTTTGGTCCTGATGCTGATTGCGTTTTATGATCAATCGGCAAAAGTTGAATGTGAATTGATTCGAAAATTACGGTTTAATTGCTGACATTCTTTAACAGGTTCTTAATTTTTATAATTAAAATCCTTTTTGGATGTGTTAGTACTTGTAACGATACCCCAGTGATGTATAATGATATGTTTTCTTTTTTAAAAACAACAACTCCCGCTCTATCCATAATTACTGTATCGCGGAAGACTTTACAAATATTCAAACAACGGACACAAAGAACGCCCAGATGGAACGGAACAACTATTAGTGGATCACACAAAGTTTTGTCCCGTGTGGGATTCGAACCCACAACACTCGGTGCAGTGGCAGCAGTGAGGCGACCACTTAAACCACTACGCCATCCGTGCCAAGTCTCAGAATTCCAGACGTAATTTAAAAACTATTGAGCCTGGCATCGCCATCGCACACGTTTATTACTAGAAACTGTGTTCTCTTTAAAGGCGCGATTCCATTAGGCAACTCTTGCATGCAAGTATGACGTCACATTTGCGTACAAGTTGCTTGCATTGGACACATGTTTTCGAGAGTGCGCAAATTGCAATCAGGTTTCACTTGCATACAAGTGGAGATGTTCAACAATTGAGTAGGCCATCATGGACGGAAGACGTGTTCCTCAATAAAACATATTATTTTCTCGTGCGCTCACCTAACAGATATTACGTTTCGATAACTTTTACAGCGATATATATCATGTCACTCGTTCGAAATTCTAAACGTGCAACTAACGTTTGCGCGTTCAATTTGCAGGTCACTTGAACAAAAATATGTACAAGTTCAAACTGCCCTATGCAAATTGTTGTAACTTGTATGCAAGTAACTTGCCTAATGGAATCCCGCCATAAGTATTATGTGATAAATTATTATCTGTTAAATTATTGTCTATTATTATTATGATTTTCTTTTGTAATTTTGGTTATGACAATTGAATTTCTTTTTTATATTACGAATTTGTATGTCAATATTGGCAAAGCATAGCGCACAATATTTTATATCCAAGATCTTTATATGTATGTTTGACAAATAAATGATTATGATTATAATATAATATAATATAATATTCTACCACATACACACAACACTATCTAGCCCAAACTAAGCAGAGCTTGTACTATGGGTACTAGACAATGGATAAACATACATATATACTTTTTTTTTTGTAAATACATACATATTATACATAGAAACACCCAGACCAAGACAAACATCCATGTTCATGCACACAAATATTTGTCTTGTGCGGGAATCGAACCCGCGACCTCAGGCGTGGCAGTCGGTTACACTAACCACTACGCCATCGATTATGTGATAGAATAGCCTGGGAATACTTTTAATAGACATGGAAATAACACAGAATAACAGGATCAACAGTTGAAATACCGTTACGTCATTAGACTAACGAGTTTCAAAATGAAGCCATTAGGTTTTTTTTTATACAACTAAGGTGGCAAACAAGCTTGCGGCCTGATGGTAAGTGGTCACCGTAGCCTGGTGTTGCAGGCCGGCAGGTATAGGCCATACCTGCCGGCCTGCAACACCAGAGGCATCACTTGCGCGTTGCCGACCCTTTAGGAAAGAAATAGGAAGCGCGAAGGGGGAAAGAGGGTGATTGGGCCTCCGGCACTTTCACTCACCGAACGAAACACAACAGTAGGAATACTGCTATTTCACATCGATATTCTGTGATGGGGAGTCCTTCCCGGGTTGAGCCGGCCCAGTCATGCTAAAATCAGCGAAGGTTTTTTTATTATAAGAAAGTAAAGACTGTACACCTTACAAGTGTACAAGTGTTCAAGTCAGTTCCGTACATACTTTCCTACATAGTCTCAAGCGTCTGTTCCCAATGGGTTTAGAAAAGGTGTAATACACTTTTATTTCATCAATCATGATTTTAGGTCAGATGTAATAAGGGACGAAGCTTGTTGGCATCTACCGAGCACAGTGCCAGTCTCAGCAACTACTGCAAATTTCTCTACAGAGAAACTAAAACGCGTAAAATACAAATGGTGTAGTGATTTTATTGGTCACCTCGCCAGGTTTTCGTAAGCAACTCCCAGAGTTGCGGGTGGTGAGCGGCTTTATTGCTCCGGTACCTATCTGGAGAATAGGTAGTGTCACTTGGGCACGAGGTAGCTCGCTTACGAGAACCGGATCTCTGAGGTTAGGGTGGAGAAGTCGAGATTTGTGGACAAGACCTGTCTATAACTGGTCCCGGAAGGTGCTCTCGGGCACTGGAAGGTACAGCGGCTCCACCTAATATAACCTTAATGGTTGGTGTAGGGGAACGCTATATCATAAACTGGACTAGACGTGTAGAGAGGGGATGGTCACCTCGCCACTGCCCCTGCGCCAAGGGTTCGAATCCCACACGGGACAAAACTTTGTGTGATCAACAAATTCTTGTGCCGTGTCGGTGTTCTTTGTGTCAGTTGTTTGAATGTTTGTAAGTCTCCTGTGACACAGGATTTATTACTAGTGCGGGAGTTTTAGAAAGTCTGTTAAAATAAAAAAGTTGTTAACATGACGTTATTATTTAAATTATTACACGGAGGTAGTGAATCGATATTCCTTTCAATATAGGTATGTATATATCTATACATATAAAATGCTTTGTCCTGAATGACTGAATGACTGACGGATCAACGCACAGCCTAAACAGCTGATCGTAGAGACAACTTCGAATTCAAGAGAGTGCAGTTTCCCATCAAAGTCTGCTTCGCAATAACCATAAACAAAGCTCAAGGTCAAACTCTTAAGGTAGCGGGAGTAAACCTGAGAGAAAGCTGCTTCTCCCACGGCCAGATGTATGTGGCATGTTCCAGAGTAAGCGCACCGAGTAGCCTGGTGATTCTAGCACCCGAAGGAAAAACAAAAAATATTGTTTACAAAGAAACACTGCGGTAGGTGATAATACCCCGTGTAACTTTCACCAGATCAAAGGCCGAGCTTCGTGTTCATAAAATATAACAAAATTTTATTTATTTTCATATTTTTTAACCTTTAAATCCGTACTCTATAATAAAGATTGTTATATTTTATAAGTATTCAAACATTTTAACATAATAATTTATATGTTATAACAAAATTAATAACGTAAAAATTAAAAGTCCTATTAGAACCATTTTCAACTTCTACGCGGACGAAGTCGCGTACCTATAAAAATCTCGTGTCACGGTGTTTGTGTTTGCACACCTCCTAAACGTCTAGACCGATTTTTATGTATGTATATTTGGTAGGTATGTGAATAGCTCGTAAAGTATATTTCATATCGCTGGGTGATTAGGGTACCAGCAGAACAACGTTTGTCGAGTCAACTAGAAGTTTATAGTTATTGGTATGTCAACGAAGCTGTAGCTTGCGTGTAAAGTCACTTTACTCGAAAGCTAAATCATTCATATTGTAATTAACATTTACAGTTAGGAACAGAGATCTTTGTTTGCAATTATTTTGTACTAGATGTGCCTCCGGTTTCATCAGCGTTTATGATTACTGTGTCGCCCCCGTGGGTCGTAGCGTGATGTTATATAGACTGTAAGCTTCCTCGATAAATGAGCTATCTAACAATATAAGAATTTTCAATTCGAATCAGTAGTTCCTGAGATTAGTGCGTTCAACCAAACAAACAAATAAACTCTTCAGCTTTATTATATAAGTATAGATTAGATTTTGCTTGCGGCATCGGTCGCAGTTGTTTCAGCCGAAAGACGTCTACTGCTGGTTTCCACACAGGCCGGTCTTGAGCCACCCGCATCCAACCGCTTCCCGCGACCCTTACCAGTGAGCGAGCGGGCCCTCCACAAGGTGGACCGACGATCCACCTTGTGGAGAGCCCGCTCGCAGTAACAATACTTTTTTCTGGTTAAAATGTACCCTGTGTCCTTTTCTGTACCCCTGACAACGTGTATGCGAAATTTCATGATGATCGGTCGAGTAATTAAGGCGTGAAAGGAAAAAATAAACAAATAAACACAGTAACCAACTCACATTCGCATTTATAATTTAAGTTAGAATTCGAGTAGCAGGGTTAGTGTTAGATTTGTGGTTTTATAATTTTACTGGATTTCTCTAGTGTTATTGTAATTGATCTGTCAAATGAAGAGCCGGATAGCTGTTCATGGTTCTCTTTTCTTTAGATAGGCTGCAGCAGAGCCGGACATAAAAGATTGTAAGCTTTCGGTAACGAAAGCTGCAGTCATTATTTTATTATCATTAAAAATATGTATAATCCGCTAATTCAATGTATCTTATCTTGTGTGGGGGCCAGTCAGTACAGACCGGCGACACTTCGACCCAGCGGGATCTTTTGTGTCGACTTCCCCAATAACGACTGCCATAGATGTTCATGGTAGTCGGGACCGACGGCTTAACGTGCTCTCTGAGGCACGGAGCAGGCGATAATTGACAATCAATACGCACATAATTTCGAAAAGTCATATAACTTCCGAAAGTCAGACGTGCGCGACGTGGGTTCGAACCCGAGACCCTCTGCATTGCAGTCTGTTGGTCTCCCCACTGAGCTACCGCTGCTCTTAATTCAATGTAAGTAAAGTTACACGCGACAGAAGAATTAAGCCTGTTAAAGCAGTGGCCTGTTAGAAACATGCAAATAATTAGTGAAATTATAATACCACTTTTTTACACTAAGGCGCCGGCGACACTGCGGTCTGTCAGCGGTCAGAGTTTCGAGTTCTGCGTTCCGCGTTCACTGTGATGTATGCGGTGTCTTTGAATCGTACACACATAAAAGCAGTCAGACCGCGGCGGTCAAAGAGAAACTGTATATTATCAAAGAGGAACTCGACCGCAGAACGCAGACCACCAGGGCAATGTGTTCGGCGCCTAACTCTGCGACATATACGTATATTTTATTACTCTATACAATATAGTCGTACGTATACATTATGTAGTTCGATTGCATTCTTTGACCATACAGGTAGAACTGACACACGGGGAATGTCGATACAGCAACAAGTCTTACTAACAATGTCTATTGTTTCGGTACATTCCACCAGAACTTATTTAAGTCACACTCGAGCTTAAAAGCTTAGATAAACAAATAGATTAAGTGATTTATCAATGGAGTCTAATATAAAGATTTTAAGAGCCGAAATACAGCGGCGTTTTGGTATTTAAATTCTGTATACTAATACGTAAAATGAAAAATTTGTACCTCTTTTTAAGCATATTGCGCACACAGAGGAGTGTGAAATTGAACAGGGTGTAGGCATTTATATGGAGAAGTAGTAGGTCCAGAACAAAATTTATTATTATAAATGACTAGCTATGCCAGCGGTTTCACTCGCGTTTATGGTTACTGCGCCGCCCCTGTGGGTCATAGCGTGATGTTATATATAGCCTATAGCCTTCTTCGATAAATGAACTATCCAACATAAAAATAATTTTTCAGTTCGGTCCAGTAGTTCCTGTGATTATCGCGTTCAACTAAACAAACAAACTCTTCAGCTTTATAATATTCGTATAGATTAGATTTTGTCTGCAGATTCACTCGCGTTGATTTAGATTTTGAAATGAATTTCTTCCCTCTAGCACAGTACTTTTTTTTTTGGAGGAAAGGTACTCTAATTCCTTTTATGTTACCCCTGACAACATGTATGCAAATTTATAATGATCATTCAAGCGGTTAAGCCGTGAAATCGTAACAAATAAACAAACACACATTCGCATTTATATTATTAGTTGGGCTTTCTTCAATCTTTACTTTTCTTATAATATTATGACAAGCATATAATGCATGCTTGACATATTGGGTTGACATTTGGTTCAAAAGCAATGCTCTCTAGATTAAACTACGGACTACAATCATGTCTTGTCTTGATTATTTATGTACATGTAAGTGGATGCTCCTATTTACCATACTGCTGCTTTAGAGGCTACCATCAAATTTTATCAAATGCTTGAGTATGTTGAGTAGTAGTTCATAGAGAAATGGTTGCAGCACCTTACAGTTATGATTTGTAAACGAAATATTATTGTACACTTGGCGATTAAAAAGAGTGGCTATGAGTTTCTTGCCCGTTCTTCTCATGAGCAGCCCACATTTACTGCCACGTTCAGCAAAGCAAGGGTGTACCCTTGCTTTGTTGAACGTGGCAGTAAATGTAAATTCACAGGAAAAATTCTACGTGTAATTTTGACATTCATAAGTGTTACTTTGTAACTTGAATAAATTTATTTTGTTTTTTTTGCTCGCTTTCTTGGCCGTGGCAAAAGCTTTTTGAAGCGGAAGAAGAAAAATTGAAACTGAAGAAAAACTAAAGGTTTAAAGTTCGAGTGGGGTAAAGAGTTATTGGTTGCATCTTTTTCAAGCGCAGATATACATACAATTTAGTATGTACAAGTGCAATTGTCGATAAGAGAATTTTTTACCCGTGGCTGACAATGTGTATTTAGGATATTTTGATATTGTCAATTTCGGATGTTGCAGATTGAAATAATACTGGACCCATAGCAAAAGGGTTGCCTTATTTATGTAGGATCTCAATGTACTCGAAATCGTAGGACTGGCTAAGCTTTTAGAGATGTGCAGGTAATGATTATGTCAGACGTAATGTATTACTTATCAATCTGTCTTTAATCAAATGGATTAGAATAATAAAAATTTTACTTGAGTTAAAAGTAGAATACATAAATACGCTTTGAACTTTTTTGTTTCTAATTGTGACTGGCTGGCATGAAGTAAAGTATTATCCAATCTCAATGTACGCATTGCAGTAACGTTATAAAGTAATTAAGCATTTAACTAAGCAGTTAAGGCCGCGCCAGAATAAAACACTCGCCTCGGCTTACATTCAAAGAATGTCAGTAAAAACCCAAATGAGGATTGTTTATGCGTTTCTCACAAAATCGCGGTTCGTAATAAGTAACAACAAAGGCGGGCTTGGAGTCCCTTTCAATTAGTTTTTACCGAGATAATGATTTACTACGGGCGGACGGATGGACGAACGGACGGCGCGGGTCGATGGTGTAATCGCGGACGGCCATCTTTTCCCGGAAAGCGCGACAATGAATACACGTTCGCGGTATTCGTTCCCCCTCTACTCTCTATGGTCTCGTTCTGTGTGAAAGCACTCGCGTGAGCGCACCACGCATTAGGGGAGCGTTTAATGTTATTCAATGTTTTCGACGACAATTATGTTTCGTTGTCAGCGATTCGAAGGTGTCTAATGGATAGGAATCTGTTTGTAATTGATTGAATATCGATTATTAAAAATGGGCATTTAAAATAATTGTATTGAACCTTTTTAAGACTATATAATAGACTAGATTTCGCTCGCGTAAACATAAGTTAGGTTATGTTAGTAACAGTAATTTTTCTGGATGAAAGGTGTATGTCCTTTTCTGTTACCCTGACAACGTGTATGCAATATTTCGTGATGATCGGTTCAAACAAATGAACAATAACAAGGAAGGAACAAATAAACAAACTTACATTCGCATTTGTAATACGTATTAATCAAGATTAATCTATAATACATTTAGGTGAAAGCTACACAATAAGTTTTATTTATATATTTTAGGTAAAAACGCTTGTGAAACGCATAAGTTTGGAAGTATGTTGCAAGCTTGGCGATGAAATACAAAATGACGTCACGGGTTCACGTGACGTGATTTTGTGGTACAGATGTTTTAAAATATATTAGGTATATCTTCTTTGTATTTGTCTAAGGCGCACCATTATAATGCGTGTGCCCGCTTTGTCCGCGTGAATCTACAGAAAGAAATACAGTGGTCAAATGTCCTATGCGTTTATCCAGGATATAAACATAAACATATCTTTATTTCTCTCACTACAATATTATGTTTCATAATTGCTTATAATTATTACATAGCTTTAGCTTATTGTGGGAGGCTAGTGCCTAAACTAGGCGTGGTTTATCGGTGTACCAAGTTTTATCGAAATCGGTTTATCCGTGCACGCGTTATTTAGGAACAAACATAGATGATTTCCGCACTAGAAATAATTGTTTTGTTACGGGACACCTTACATTCATTAAAACGTCACACAAAACACACCAATACTCGAAACAATGTGGATAAAACACATTTTTGTCTCATGTAGTAATCGAATCCACAGGACTCGGTGTACCACAGCAGTCGTGAGGTAATATTTAAACCAATACGGCATTCGTGTTGTTCGCAAGTTATCTCTGGTTTTCCCGCAATCCCGGGTACTAATATCAAGTACAACTAATGAGAATTTCTTAATTTCTTTTTATTTTTTTTATCACTTACACCCAGCACCGTCTAGCCTAAACTAAGCAGACCTTGTACTATGAGTACTAGACAATAGATAAACATACATATATACTTTTTTTTTGTAAATACATACATATTATACATAGAAGCACCCAGACTAAGACAAACATCCATGTTCATGCACAAAAATGTTTGACTTGAGCGGGAATCGAACCCGCGATCTCAGGCGTGGCAGTCGGTTACACTAACCACTACGCCATCGAGGCATTCTATAAAGACATTTTCAGACTTCTAACCAAACTTTACTAATAGTTTGCTTGACATTGTTTTATTATGCTAACTTCAAAACCCCTTGCTTAAATATCTATAAATCGAATTCAACCTACTGGCTATCATATATCTTTATTTAAGTTATATCTATACTTACCTACTACATTTCATTGAAATTAGTTCAGCAGTTTTACTACAAAACGTAACAAATAGATAGTTACTTTCGCATTTACATAAAGCTTACCTAAGCTTTCTCAATTAGAGACGAGAGGCCATTTGAACTTAAACACAGCTGTTAAAATGTGATTGATCTGCACCGACGAGAAGGAAAGAAAAATAACTACTAACACATACTGCAGAATATAAAATCCTTATTTCCTTACTAAATATTATAAATGTGAAAGTTTGTGAGGATGTATGGATGTATGCATATATGGATGTTTGTTACTCTTTCACGCAAAAACTACTGGACTGATTTCGATGGAACTTGGTATGTAGATAGCTGCAGACCTGGATTCACACATAGGCTATTTTTATCCCGATCTTCAAACGGGAACGGGACTTACGTGGGTGAAACCGCGGGGAAAACTAGTCTTTAATAAATGTAGCCCAATGGTTAAGATATCTGGCACACGATTGAAAGGTCTAAAGTTCGATTCACACACAAACCACTGACGACGTAAACTAATATAAGAACAAGTACTAACTGGGGGTTGACAGGATTACTAGTAATATGGAACACAAAACTTATCTAATATTATATCGATATAATATTCTAATAATATAATAATATTCTATCACATACACACAACACCATCTAGCCCAAACAAAGCAGAGCTTGTACTATGGGTACTAGACAATGGATAAACATACATATATACATACTTTTTTTGTAAATACATACATATTTTACATAGAAACACCCAGACCAAGACAAACATCCATGTTCATGCACACAAATGTTTGACTTGTGCGGGAATCGAACCCGCGACCTCAGGCGTGGCAGTCAGTTACACTAACCACTACGCCATCGAGGTCGTCATATGAGTTTCTTACGTTCTCATCTTAACTACTCGACCGATAATAATGAAATTTCGCATACTTACACGTTGTTCTGAGTAGAGAAGAGACAGGGTACCTTAAATTTAGTGAAAATACTGTTGCCGAGTAAAGCCGCGGGTCATGGTTAGTTAGTAATATTCTTTAAATAAAAATATAAGTGAATTCACAACTTTAATTGGACACGAATGTGTTGGAAACACTTTCACTACATATTATGAAGCAGTCCCCCGCTGCGTCTGTCTGTCCGTCTGTTCACGATAAACTCAGAAACTTCTAAACGGATTTTCATGCGGTTTTCCCCAATAGACAGAGTGATTCATGAGGAAGGTTTCGATGTATAATTTTAAGGTTTTATATCCGTGCAATGCCGCAGCGGTTCGCTAGTATATGAATAAAAAAGATAAAGATAGTTAAGGCGTTGATATTTTTTTTAAAGCCATCTTCTACAATGTGTAACATACAAATCTTCTCGTCAAGCTACACAGCTTGTTGAGGAGATGTTTTTGTTAACTATTAAAACTAAATATTATATATGTGTTTTTACATAGCACATTATGTGTTACGTAGAAGCACTAACACAAATGCGAATTCTATGGATCGACTGTACCGCGGGAATGGACCTCACTGATTGCAAAGTCACTTTCGCCGAGCAATAGACCCTTTAGTTTCGCTGTTAACAAGTTTGTGTATTCGAATACATATAATTCGAAATTATGCGTACTATTAAAATATATACAGGGTGCCATATTAGAGATACGTTCTACTGTTTAATAAAGTCCTCCATTAGTTGTTAGAGTTTTCAAAATTATGTAATAAAAGTGTTTAAAGTAAAATAAACAACGCGACAAAATCCGTATAAAGTGTTTAATTTCAATGTATAACATTCGCGTAAACTTAAGACAATATAATGTACTCCAGATCGAAGAATAATAATCTCTAACTTTCATGATCCGATGGGACGGCGTTCTGATACGACGATATGGATCAGGCGCAGGCCCAACGGCTTTACGTGCTTTCCGAGCCACGGGGGTGTCTAACACCGCCAACTTACTAACTCCGGGCTGCTATTGAGATTTCCGAACCCGGGACCTGACGCACAGCAGTCGCATTCACTACCGCTGAGCCATGCTACAGTTTAACATAAATGTGAACCGCCATTGTGGCATCGTGACGATGGGGGCACAAGCTAGTGCCCGCAGGCCGGCGACGCGGCGACGCAGCGCGCAGCGTGCGTGTCCAATCACGAGTGAATGAAACGAATATGTCCGTGCACCGACGTTCACGACACAAATTATAGATATACAGATGCTTGACTTAATATAATATGACGAAATTCATGAGTAGATGGCCAGATTTCGAGCCTGTTTAAATTATTATTAGGTAAGCACGACGGATTAGGAACGTGTATGGTTAGCTGGTATTTTTATCACCTGTCAACGATCGTTGACAGTCGGACTGTAGTTTCAAATCTATACCAATGTTACAAAGAGCAAGTGCGATGTCTGTAATACTGTGTATGTGAAGGATAATCCCCGGGATCATTAATTCATTACACATATTTAAGAAAGTCTGTTACTATTTGAAAGATACACTATTCCAGATGGACATAGGCTGTATATTATGTTTAAAGTAGGGGAAATCGGGCTGGCCTGCGAGTCAATTATAAACAGACGATCCATTCAATAATTGCGCTATAGAGGTATGCGTACAGCTGATTTTGGAGCAACGGACGAACGGGATACATACGACTGATACGACCGAGTGTAGCCCAATTTGCTCCGGAATCGTTTCGGCCCACGCTTGTATGTATGTGTGTCCGCATTGGTGCGTTGTATAGAGTGGGTCATCTATTTCTACTTAATTTGTGATCACGACGGTGAAAAAATTTGGATATAGGTACTCTGTTTTGTTTATCAGAATGATTTCCTACCTAAGTTAACAGTTACTGAAGTTTATTAAGTCCATCACAAGCACTGGCTTAAGGTAATGTGGCATGGTAGACCTTGCTTTGACGACCTAAAGAGGAATAGCGCTACCGAACATACGAGAATAAACGTTTACGTTCGTTGTCCGTCGCCGGTGTGCACCCGGCATAACACGTTTAGCCGGCGACCGGATTCGTTTGGCATAAAATCGATTGCTTCTCAGCGGAAACAGGGTGTACTGTGCAAGTAAAAACGGTCACGTCGCGAGTGATATATACCGCGGTAGTTCTGACTACCGCTAAGGGTATAAACACAGGTAGAGGTATATAATGAGACGGCTGGCAGGTACGCGGGAAACAAAATTGCAGCTGGGAGAGCCCGCGACTAATAACGTATCGCGCGGTATTTTTTTTGCGCTTCAAAGAGTTGGTGCTGCTTACCTGCGTGTGCGCAGGCCGCGGGCGCGTTCGCAGAATTGAATTGTGAAAGATTAGAGGATGTGATCGTGTTCTATTTAATGTTGAACGGTTTTGTTTTGAATTTGGAATTGTGGTGTTTAGCGGGCAAAGACATTGTAGCCTTATTAAAAATTTCGATTGTGGAGCTAGGAATGTTCATTGCTAACTTTTTTTATTTTCTTTTTACCTATTATTTTATGGCGATGGAAGAATAATGTTATTAACAAGACTAAACTTGATACATCCTATTTCCAATTAATATTATAAATGCGTAAATTTCTTCGTTTTTTTATTACGCTTTCACGTCATAGCTACTCAACCGATTATCATAATATTTCGCATAGACGTCAGGGGCACAGAAAAGGTTATATGGTACCTTTCATCTAAAAATAGTATTGTTCCTGAGAGATAGGAATTTATAAATATAATCTAGACTAACGCGAGCGAAGACACGAGCATCATAAATGCTTTAATTAGTTGTTGATTACAGCTTACCACTTGATTGATTGTCTCGTTAGTTCCGTGGTGAAAGTTTGTACGTTTACAATCGATTGTAAGGTGCCGGTTCGCTGCTCGTGTCAAGCAATGTGGTAAGTATTAAGTATTTTGTTTAAACATTCTTAATAGTAGCATGGAGTCCGGCAATGTATTCCTAGAGTAATTAGCTCGCGTAGTGTTACGTAGAACTTAAAATATATTATATCAAAACGTAGGTGTATAAACCGTTGTCTTCACTTTCAAAGAAAAGGAGTGAACAGAGGAAAGTGACGACAATTTCAGTATAATACATTTCTGTCCCTTTATAGCGGAATTGCAGACAGAGAAGTAAAACGCTTCTTATTAGGTCTTCTTCATTAGATATTTTATAGCAAGCGACCGAAAATATTTCGAGAATTAAGTGTATATAAACACCTCTACTTACACCTCTATTTGAACAAGTAGCCAGATGTAATACGAGATTGTTTTACTAGAAAATAATTGCAATTAACCGAAAGTATTCAACGCTAGATTTTGCCTGCGGCGGCGTCGCTCGCGTTAATATATGTAGGTTAGATTAGTAACAATACTTTTTCCTAGATGATAGATACCCTATCCTTGTCGGTTTGCCTGACAACGTGTACCCGAAAGAACAATGCCCACCCTTCATAATGCCACCGGCCTCGAAGTGGACACTCAAAAATAGTACTAGTTGTTATTGCATTAGGTAAATGAGTGCTTAACTAACAATTTGAGATTGATTAGAGGTCTGCCACGTTCATAATTTTATTAAAAAGGACATTTATAACCTCAAAAAACACTGTCAATGTGTCTAATAGCCAAGTAAGCTTTTGCTAGTTACTAATCAAATCATTATGAGTAGAGACAATATTAAATCGATTAACAATATACAAGCATATGATTATAATTATATTGTTAATCGATTTATTATCATGATTTTTTTACTGGCAACTTCTTATCTATTAGACTAGTTATACGATGAAACATCTTTTTTTAAATAGAAATTATGAATTGAAGTTTATAATACAATATATTTATAACACAATAAGTATTCCACATCTAATTTAAAACCTATTGTGCTGTTCATGAGTTCCACTGGGCCAGTAATAGGCATTGTTCTTTCATGATGATCGGTCGAGTTGTTAAAGTGTTACAAACAAACAAACTCCATCAACATTCACATTTAATTAGTCAGGATTGCAAGGAATCGAAAATATACCGAGATTTGAGTATATAAACATCTCAGCTTACCCACTCAAATCTAAAGTAGTAGCCAGACGTGAGACGAGATTCTTTTTTCTAGAAAATCAGCCTCACATTGCCGCGAAGACATTTACGGAGACAGCGCGTACCTATATGTCACCGAAGTTATAAGAGAATATATTCTGTCGCCCCTACGCATGAATACCGATCGCAGCGTGCCGCCCGCTCGACGATTGATGGCAGCAATTTTCGCGGCCGTGCCCCTTCAAGTTATAGCCTGCACGTATCTGTGTCGCGTTAATGGCGGCGCTGAGGCGGCGAACGGCCGACGACGCGCGAGCCAGCCGCGGGTAAAGCACGATTCACATCTACTAATCACGTGTAGCGTAGTAATAATATCAGCCTACTGTTGGGCACGGGTAGCGTTGCCAGATGTACGGATAAAGCACGATTCACATCTACGCACCACGTGTAGCATGAAAATATCAGTCCCACTGCTGGGCACGGGCCTCTTCTCAGAGTCAGATTAGGCCATAGTATACCACTCTAGCCCATTGCAAATTGCTGTCAACTTGACTAGCACGGCATCCGAACTTCGCCTGGTGTAAATATTAATTATAGCCTAAGTCCAACTGAAATCATTAGTCCAGGTGGACGTAGATTTAAATTACCCATTGTTGGACTTCTCATTGTAAGAAGGGTTAGGCTGTAGTCGGCGCCGGCAAGTGCGGCTTGGCAGACATCGTATATCTTCTAGAATATTATGTAGAACTCTCAGACGTGCAGGTTGCTTCATAATGTTTTCCATCACCTAAATAAGCGATAATTCACTATTAATATGCGCATACAACTTCCAATGTGTTCTTGTGCATGCCTTAGGATCGAAGTCAAGACCGCTGCGTCGCAAAGTGCTCCCAGAATCTACATATCCAGAAAAGTTGTCCCATGTATGATGTGAACCAATAACGCATGGTGTACGACAAGGCAACTGCTTGCTTGCGACGTCATACGGTGTCAAACTATTAAATTTAAAGACCGGTACGTAGCCGTTTACAAAAGAACGGTAAATACCGTCGTGTGTAGGTATGAGTGGAGCTTTATACGTGTAAATGTAAATGTGCGACGTAGGTCCGCTGTGGCGTACGGGCCGTCGCCATCCGCTGGTGCCTCTCGTGATAATTTAGCGCGCCGACCGCCACCCGCGCCCGTCTCGTCCCGCCGCCGTCTCGTCGCCGTCGTTACGTAAAAACCCTCGTCTGCAATGCACTTTACGCTATAGATACGCGAACAATGTTTCTTTGGCTTTCTCTTGAATTCTTGAATACTAACTTTACTGTTGTTTGTTTGAACCCTTCGTTACCAACACTCGCACCAAGCGCAAAAGCTCGGCTTGCTTTTTGAGTGCTCTGTTTACAATATAGAAATGCATGTATGCCTCGCTGTATCAGCGGTAGTGTAAGCGACTGCGGTCCGTGAAGTCTCAGGTTTGATTCCAGGGTAGAGCAAAGTTTTTTTGAGTTTTCTGTCTAAAAATTCTCAGTGGGAGTACAGAGTCTGGTACTTTGCTGGGAAATGCTAATACATTCTACCCCTATTGCGTGGGACCTAGATGGAATACATCTCTGCTTTAATATTCTTATCAACAACATGCAAGTGAAAACCACACTAATATTAAAGAGATTTGTATCTTTGTTTGTAATGAAAAAGCTCAAAACTACTGAACCGATTTTAATCAAGTATCATCATCATTAGTTTTCTAATAGTGAGTACTATTAGAAAACTGCTTTATCCGAAAGTAACATAGGCTATATAAAAATACCCTACAAGCCACGGTAGCGGAGCAGTAATCAAAAACATGGCAGAAACCGCCGGGGTCAACAAGTTGCAGAATAAAGAAAAAACAACATGGATTTCACTTCATTAACACTCGGTTTTTAAAAGGCTAATTAATCATGTGTTAGTAAGTCAAAGTTGACGTGCGTTTAAACGTATGTTTTTGTGATAATCTGGTGATAATTTTGAAATCTTAGACACCCTACTGTTTTTTTAAATATTGTTCCTCGGATTTCTATACGTGTGTGATGTCTTTCTTTTTGAACACCTCCTTTGGGTCATAGATCAGTCTATGATTTTCTTAATAAACGAGTTATTTGACTTGAAACGGAATAGTTGTCAAACATACAAACTCTACAACTTTATCATATATACATATACAGTCAAGCCAGAGCTAAATCTAACAGTCTGCCTATCGCATTAAAGCTATAGTTTAATCCGAGTGAAACCGTTAGGTACAGCTAGCAGATAGAAGCAATACTGCTAGAAGAAGACGGTACTGCTGGTGCTACAACAGAGCAGAGAGAAGTGCATTACATATCATCCGTTATGTTAAGTCCCATATAAGCTTATTGACGTCAACTAAACACATTACCAGATTCCGTACTGGTACCCAGAATTATAATTATAGTAGCGTATTAAATAGTTAATTATCGCTCGCTTTAACGGCGAAGGAAAACATCGTGAGGAAACCTGTATGCCTTAGAATTCTCTTGTTCTCGAGGATATGTGAAGGCAGCCAACCCGCATTGAGTCAGCGTGGTGGACTATAGCCTAACAGCGTGACAGTTGAATACAGGGCTGATATTATTACCCAGAATTTGCACCCAAATGTACATAGCCAATAACGTTTTTCGTTACTCGGGTACCGAACGCGAAACCTCATAATCGACGGTAAGCGCCACGGTATAGCCTGAATCCTTATAAACATTGAGCTATTGTTTTAACCGATGTCCGTTATCACCTAGTAGCTTACTCAGAGGTAATCAGCGTCGTTATCGGCGCATACGCACTCAGCGGTGGTAGCTCATCCCGGTCGATGACTTATGCAAATTCTTTCTCTAGGCGTTGACATTGAATCTGTTTATTATGACGTTTGACAACACGTCCGAAAATTGTTTTCGTTCGGTAACTAAACTGCCTTTTTACAGATTTTGTCACCGTCAATATATCACTATCACTTCGCTACATAATATCGACGCGTCTGTCTGTCTGTTCGCGATAATCTCGAAAACTACTAAACGGTGTTTCATGCGGTTTTCAACAATATATAGAGTGATTCATGAGGAAGGTTTAGGTGTATAATTTGTTAAGATTTTTACTACCAGTGCCAGAAGCCAGGGCTGGTCGCTAGTTTATTATGATTGCAACATTTTTACATGTGTCATATATGATTAATATAACACATTCGTATATCACACAAATAATTTAATTTCAATGCGTAACATTTGCGTAAATGTGAGACAATAGGAGACATTTATGCATAGAAACGTAGAGGATAAATAAGGTAATATTTTGTATCCCTTTTTCTTATTTATTAATAGATTATTATTGTTAACAAAGACAATTCTCGCACCATGAATAATTCCTGTATTGCGAGGGACTTCACAAAAATGCAGACAACGGACATAAAGAACATCCAGACTTCGAACGACTATTTGTGAATTACACAAATTTTTGTCCCGTGTGGGATTCGAACCCGCAACACTCGGCATAGTGTCAGTGGCGAGGCGACCCCTTAGACCTCTACGACATTCGTGCAGACATAAAAGACGACAATACACAAACATAGGCTTATATTAATTTCATCGGCGTCAAAAGAGTAGGTGTTGCAGTAATTAAAAAATTTCCTTTAAAATTTTTATTGGCTCTGGTAATTCTACATTCACGAATTTTGTTGCTAAGAGCTTTATATTTAAAATAGTTTCTACTTTATTAAACTGGATTGAAGAAACCTGCTTTATTGCTCACTGTTGAGATAAAGGATTTAAGTTCGATGCCCGAGTCGGCATATATTACTATTAGTAGTATGCATGTTCAAACTGCTCTGTAGAGGAAAGACTTTATATTTAAAATGTAGAGATGGAATTGACAATATTTGTGACAAATGATTGCGCTGAGCGCAGCCAGCATCTTCCGTTTGACAATAATAATAATGATTTAATTATTTTCAGTAAAAGTTCTCAATTTTACATTTGCATCTTAAGATTTACACAAATTGCACTTATAGATATTTACCCGAACTAGGGTAAACCTGTGTTTCGAGCGACAAAGTTCTTACATGCAAATTTAGTACAAACAAATAAACAATAGAAGTGTCATAGTTGTATCGCTTATGTAGTTGTCACTTAGTTCTGTTGTCAAAACGATTACTAAGTCTATAACTAAATAATTTAAAAAGTAGTAAAGTTTAGTAAAGGCACTTTAAAAGTTTTTAAAATATCGCATTGTTAATAAAACAGAGACCTATCTGAGTATTTTGGATCAAACTAATTTGAACTCTGTTGCAAAAAATTTACACGAATATATTATTAGAATTTATGGTCACAAGTTTAGAGTTCGAATTGCCATACTCCCAAATTTCGAGTTAAGTCGCTGTTTTATTAAGTATGCGATATGTAAAAGTAGTGTTTATTTAAAAAACCACGATGAAGTCCGTATAAAGTAGTTTAAATTCATTGTTTGTAATCGATAACCTCTAAAACAACCGAGTCAATTTCAATATTTCTTCACCATTAGATAGCTAGTTTGTCCAAAACTAACATACTCTATATATCATCACACTGCGTGCCACGGGAGCGTAGCAATAATTATAACCGTGGGTGAAACCGCGGGGATGGCTAGTCGCAAATATGTTTAAAAAATCTCGAGGAAAAAATAGTGTGTCGAACGGCGCCGCCATAAGTTTGAATTTCAGAAACCTGACATCTGCTCGGCATAATTTTATTGGAGGGCCTCCATACAAAAATGTAAATGCGCTATAACTTTATATTTTGCCAAAACGCCGACCTAAGTACGGCGTTGACCTTTTATTAAGTGGTTTTCTTTATTGGTGACTAGCTTTTGCCCGCGACTTTGCTTGGAAACAGTACTTTTTTCTGGATGTACCCCTGTCAACGCGTATGCGGAATTGCATGATGATTGGTCGAGTAGTAAAAGTGTGGAAGTGTAAAAAACCAACAAACAAACTTATTAATATACTACAAACAGACTTATAATAAACTCGTATCGTTAATAAAAACGCATGTCAAATGCTAGCATTGACATTAGTTTGATGTATTTAAAATGAAAGCAAGAGAGGTTTGCCAGGATCGTAGAAAGTTGTTTGTGGTGTTGCATACTCCTGTCTCACGAAACGCGCATAAAACCGTTGGTCCTGAACATGATTTATTTCTGATCGAATTGCCATCATTGAGTATGAATGCTCGTGTTTGTACATACACTTGTGTAGAATAATATCTTCAGCACAAATGGCTAGTCTCGGTTCAGAGTGACTGCCGTGGCTAAAAGAGTTGCTACCCAGATGCTACTACCGAGAATTTATGTCAGGAAATTCTAATTTCACTTTGCACAACCAGGAAATTGCAACCAAGACGAGCATAGCAGTTGCATGCCCTATCGTTCCGATGCAGTCATAACAACAATAACATCTGCAATAATATCACAAGAAAGTTCTTGAACATCTCAGTGGTAAGCAATCCTTTGTGTGAACCTGATTGTCAGCCGTTCAGGGAATTAACAAAGTAAAGTACAGTCACCCTCGGCTAGTAGAATCGGTATATTCGGCAGATATCGCGACAATTATTACGCAGTCAGCGAGCTCAAAGGCGGTGAAACGTGCCTTATCAATGGGGTGGCCGCGGACAACGACGGTTGTTTTTTTGTGGCCGCGACTCAATGTCGCCTACCTACGTCCACAAATTAATGAAATACGGATGGCCGTGTCGATGAAATAAATAAATAAATAAAATAAATAATTCTTTATTGACACAAATTAAGATACAATAATTTAGAATTTTTTGATCCTTGCTCTAGTAAAAACTGTGTTGCAGGAGTTGTCTTTACCTAATTTAAAAGTTACAGATTATTTTATGTCATAAAAATATGTTGAAAAGGAATATTTTCCAGTGTCACAGAAATTAGAAACAATAAAAAGGATTAGAAAATATGAAATTTAATATGTTTGTGTTAATGATATGACCTATAATTAATTATATGCTATACATTTGCATGCCTTTTGAAAAGGCTAAATAGGTTTGTACTGCTGTAAATAATTTATAACATCTATTAATGTACCCTGTTTATAGCAAATAAAGACTTATTATTCTAAGGTACACTTCAATTCAGTGCCATTACACTGGTAAGCGATTGCTTATGTATGTGGGTGTGTGTGTTTACGTAGAAACAGATGTACTTACTGCATGCATAAATAAGCACACATTAAGAGAAGTTTGTATATATTTGACAGAAGTCGTAGATTAATCGTGGTCAGATTAATTAAGTACGGATGGCTGTGGCAATGTTATGCGTGGAAATAGACGCATTTATTGCGTGCATATGTACAAATCGGAGGTAGGTGGTCGAATACTACCCGCGGCTAATGACATATTTATCTTTGACTGCATGGGTCACACATTGGTTCAAGTGTTCGTCTCGCCACTACCAGTGCGTTGAGTACTGTGAGTTCGATTCTGACACGGACAAAAAAATAATTGTTGCGCGTCTGGTGTTCTGTTTTTTGCCTAATTTATCTAGAAACTTTTGAACAATGATTATGACTATTACGTCATATTCTAATACTTAACATATAATAAATAAATAATAGTTTAAAAAACTAAAATATAAGCTTTAAAAAATAAAAAGTAATATAATTTAATCATTTTAATGTAAAAAGCGTGGGGTGGGGTTATAAAAATATCTTAGAAAGCACCCCACGCTTTTATACACTAAAATTATTATTTTTTATATTTATATATTTTATATTTTTTCTAAAATATTGTATTATCGTCGGTCCTCGATAAGTTGTGCAAAGTTTCAAATCAATCCGTCGGTTTGAAAGGGGTGAAAATCACGTTCAAAGATTCCGTTACATATGTAGATACATACCAAGGTAATAAAAGCGAGTTAAAATAGAACGTTATCAAGTATTGAATTCTCTGTGTCCGTAACAAACGAAAATTAACAGGACCTTTTGTTTTCTTGTAAAAAGACAAGTCAAGAAAAAGAGAGAGAAATAAATCTTTGCTGGTTCTTCAAGTTCTTTGAGCCGGAGTTCTATTGTCTGTGTATTTTGTGGTGCAGACCTTGCAACAAAGACTATTAGACTATGTCGCGGATATTCGTGGGAATGGAAGGGTTGGGCGCGAACCTGCAGAAAAAACTGTTTTTGTGGAAGTAAGTTCGCGTGAGATTGTTGAAAGTACAACATTAATTAGTGGGCATTTTTTAAGTTATTGTTATTTAAATGGCGTTGTCTCAAAATTTTTTTGGCGAAGTTTAGTTTCTTTTAATATTTGGGTGCACGGATATCGTAGTTATTTAAGTTTCTAGCCGCTAGGCCCGGTGGGAAGTAAATTCGATGCCAGTGTGAACTAGATATCTATAGTCTGTAATTAGTAGATAGTTGTTTTATTAAAACGTAATACTAAATAAGTTTTCTTTGATGCCTTTTTGATCTTGCGGCATAAGATGTTTCTAGGCGGCTTTGGGTTCGATTTCTGGGTAAGGCTAACGATTATTGGCTTTACTGTTAGAATTTTCTTAAAGGCAGAATGAACTTTCTAGATGTTTTTATGTAATTTCGAAATGACTCGAGAGCTAATTATACGGTAATAGGCCATATCATTTAAATCCCCATAATAAATGAGATTTTTAACCTTATAAGTTATAACATAGCTGGATATAGTGACGAGAATAGAAAAGGGTATGGGCTGGTTTGGGCTTGTAGAAAGAATGGACGAGAAAAGACTGACTAAGAAATTTTATAAGGCTAGTGTGAATGGAATAGTCGCAAAGGGAAGACCTAGGCGAACGTTTGTTGATCAGATCGGAGACGTTCTGTATAAAGGCCAGGTTATGAGCACCTTAAACCGGCGAGCGTGTATGAGGAATGTTATGAAAATGAATGAAGCCAGAGAAGTATGTCAGGATCGTAGCAAATGGAAATCCGTAGTCTCTGCCTACCCCTCTAGGAAACAGGCGTGAATCTATGTATATATATAATAGCTGGCGTAATGTTGATCAACTACACTGCAGATAAACATACATACATATCGGTAGGAGTCGATGTATGTACCTACCTTCATAAATGTGGTTCTACATATATTGTACCGTCGTCATATAGCATTTCAGAATTAACCCTAAAATACTCAATAAGTAATAATAATAATATAATAATAATATTCTACCACTTACACACAACACCATCTAGCCCAAACTAAGCAGAGCTTGTACTATGGATACTAGAAAATGAATAAACATACATGTTTCCATTTTTTTGACCAAGACAATCATTCAGGTTCGTGTACACAAATGTTTGACTTGTGCGGGAATTGAACCCGCAACCTCAGGCGTGGCAGTCGGTTATACTAACCACTACGCCATCGAGGATCTGTAGAAGGATTATTGATTGCGACAATTAAGCATAAACCATGAACCGAAAAAATATATACATACACTGCAGATACGTATGTATATACCGCCAGTAATTTAATTCATTATTGCTTTTTACAATAATCTTATATATAAAATTCTCGTGTCACAATGTTCGTTCCCGTTCTCCTCCGAAACGGCTTGACCGATTCTCATGAAATTTTGTGAGCATATTGAGTAGGTCTGAGAATCGGCCAACATCTATTTTTCATACCCCTTAGTGATAAGGGTTGTCCAACCCTAATATTATTTTTAAATCTTCTGGTCAGAATTCTTTTTTGTGGCAAAACAACGTTTGCCGCGACAGCTAGTTTAGTATATAATAATATATGATAAACTTATAGCTATGTATCAATTTTGGATCCTGTCGGGCACAGCACACAGAATCGATGCAAGTAAGTAGTTACTTGCTTGTTTACTGTGGTTCTACATTATTGGTAGTCATATAGCATTTCAGAATCAACCCTAAAATACTCAATAACATTTAAGTTCTATAGAAGAATTGATTGCGAAACCAATGAAGCAAAATCGATGAACTAAAGAAATTTGATCACTGCTGACATAATTATGTCAGTAGAAATTTATGCCTGTAGCTCCGCATCTGTGGACCCATATTATTCGGTGCAAATAACTTTAGAGTCAACCTTAAAATACTTAATGACATTTAAGTTCTATAGAAGAATTGATTGCGAAACCAATGATACAAAAACCGTCGGTCGCGTCTCGCGGATGCGGACGATAAGTAACGTTTCGCAAATAGTCGTCGTGGCGATAGCCTCGCGAATGTTGCTCTTTGATTATGTAACCGTATTGCGTTTGTTATCTGGCCGTTATCGTCGCCTCAGCGCAGCCGGCCGTGATCTGCTATCACGGACAGGTTCGCCTCGCGGCTTGCGACACGCTGAGTTGCATGTGTGCGCGATATTATACTTAATCACTCGTATGCACCTAAACGGTCACAATTACCTGCATGTTACACATGATTCGTGTTCGATATTGACGCTATTTTGAGGTTATTCTTTTTTAGTTTTCCAGTAATAGCTTCAACTTTTGCGCGGAGGGAAGTCTGATTCCATATCTTCCCAGTTTCTCTGTCAACCTCGAGAGACTTCTGATATTTTCACAAGGACAGTAAATAAATAGATATTCCGTTTTAAATTATATAATATCGTAGACATGCATTAACGTCGCCGTTGGTCTTTTAAAAGGATATCAGTACTTAACCAATAATTGTTGTGTGAAATTGCTATATTTAGGTGTCTTTAAAGGATATGAACATGAGTGGGCTAATACTTCACCAATAATTGGTGTTTAAAATTTGATGTACTCGTCAGACAAGAGGTTAATATAGCTTTATTCACAGAACAGCTATATTGTACTCACAGATGTTCATAAAAATCGGATTATTCCACTTTGGTCACCCAGGTGATATCACCTCCTCCTACGTCCTAAAATCACCTACCAACAAATCACCTGGGTGATCAAAGTGGAATAATGCTAAAAATCTCGGAAGTAACATCTTCCTGTCCTAGGTCTGATTTTTCTTCAGAACTCGATGTGTTAAATAAGTGTGGTACCTACTTCACCGATAATGTGCGTATTGCGTATTGTGTAAAATTGTAAGTAAGTATGGACTTAATCGAGTCACCTCTAAGTTTTCATTTTGTGAACGGCTCAAGTAGTTAGTGGAGCACACGGCGGGAATGGACGCGGGTTTAACGAGCGCCGCCGCGCCGACAGAGTTTCTGAACGATTATCTCCACGACTAATTATTTCCGCCGCGGCGGGACTCACGCGGCTCACGTCGCGCCGCCGCCGCCAACGCGAACAAGCTTTTAAAATTGTACATCTGCGCGGTCAATAGACGGCGCATGCATTTCACGCGCGGCCGCCCGGAGCCTATCTATACCTGACGTTGACGCTCGCGATCTTATTACCGCGCCGCCGGAGAAAAAAAACAAAGGAAGCGGCGGCGCGGCGACCGGCCTCGGAGATTTATGGAGGCGCGGCGCCGCCGGGGGCCACAGTGTCCCCGAAACGCGTTCGCGGCTTCCAGGAAGCGCGATGCGGGCGAGGGTTGGCTTGCACGGCGAATATTGATTACCCACTGGTCGTACTATTAATAGGAGGTCGGCTGCCGTCGCCCGGTGGGAGTACACCCGCTCTGTCCGCGCTCGACCTACGCGAGCTGAGTACGTTCGCCTTTCCGGCGTCCATTTCGCTAATTGCCTCAAGCCACACCGGCCTCGCCGTTCTTAGCGCTACGTCCTAACTCAATTACGTCGTGTGTGCATTTCGCATCGGTAATTAACGTTCGGCTTCCAATCTATGGCCGAAGAGATATTGATGCACAAGATTTGACTTCTTAGGCATTGTTTATACTGCCACATCTGGTGCACAGAAAAAATACGAACACGTGTTTGCTCTCTGAACGGCTGTAGCCCTTAGGCTCTCTCGTGATGGGTCATTTCGCCGTCAATACTAACTAACATAGTTGCTAGACGATTCGAATTATAGCTGGCAGCTATAAATTCTATGAAGTCATTTCTCTTTTAGACTAATTAGGCCTTTCACACGGCAGCAGCTGCAAGTGAAATGTCAAAATTTGTTATTTTAACAAGATAACAGCGGGCATCCGCGGAATATGAACTAGGGGAAAGCGAGCGTGCATCGGTGCGTTGTCGAGCTTCTAGAAAGTTCGAACAATGCGTTAATCGTCCAGACAGGCAGTGGCAGACAGTGACCTGCGAGCGCCGGTTGTATCGTCACGCGGGTGACGCGTGCGCGGGCGCAGGCGCGAGTAGGGCCACCATCTGCACTTGACATAGTAGGACACATCATTAGACAATACAACACTGAACACTAGTCAGGAGCTGTTTTACCTCCATACGTGTTAGATATAGTAAACTAACATATTTAAAAGACTAAAATAAAATTGGATGCTAGACTTATATAATTTCTATCTATCTATCTTTGTGATATAATGTAAAAGCTGCTGAATACTTCGAAGATTTATACAAGCGTTTTCTAAAGGTCATGTATATATCGATTGTCCGGGGAAATCCTTATAGCAGGTCACAAGAGCGAGGCGACGGCGCGCGGCGAGCGCGGTGACCTCGCGCCCGCGCACCGCCGCCGGCGCAACTACGGCGCATGCGCTGCAACACGCTGCGATCTGATACCATTACGGATATGTACACGACTGATTGCCGTCACACACAATCATACCTACGGCTAACTCGTTGATTTATCGAACAAGCTGATTAGAACTCTTTTATATGACAGTTGAGAAAAGATTCAATTTGCTAGATTTACGATAGATAGTTATGTTCGCGTGAATTCCACAGGAAATCTAGGATATGGTCTATCTGTGTGCTATTTGCCATCCTAATATATTTAGCGGTTTACGTATCATTGTGATAAAGACATTCAATAATCTTTACAACTGTCACATTGCTTGTAAATATAAATAAGATAGGTTATGGAGATTTAATGGTCGAGAAAATTGTCATGATGACTTTAGAACCCTGTGTATAGCCATTGAAAGAAAACGTCATGCCTATTGTTTCTCTGGTATAGAATATTACATACATCACGATAGCCAATCGAACCCACCGCACTTATTTTCGACTTATAGTAATTCTGTGCATATTAGATAAAGGAAACTATCGTTAGTTCCTTTGCGTGGCAGTCCAACGTGGCAAGACAAGAGAATATCTACTTTAGGTTAAAAAATAACCTATTTTAGAATAATGTCTATAGCTATTGTTTACTTTAATAAACAAATGCTTGATTAAATTTTCACATGTGCGCCTATGACGGGAGTTGTCACGTTATTGTCAATATGTCAACAGCCATGCCAATTTACTTCACCCATTATTTTACCTAGCAGCAAGATTGACTTTGACCATCTACTGACCACCTAACTATGCCTAAACTCGTCTTCCTTTAAAGAGAATATGATGGTAAAGACAAAAAGGTCAGATGCCAGTTCTACTGGTCAGCTTAGCATGCCTTGTGTCTGTCTTCTTAGAGAGAATAATAAGGTGAAAAATAAAGATCAGATGCAAGAAAAACGTACGGCCTTAACGCAACTATTGTGGTAGATACAAACGTTGTCCGAAAATAAACTTTAAAGGTTATTGGCCGCGCCACCTGTCTTTGTTTGCCAACATTTACTTGTTACTACATGCTAATGTTTACTTCTGTCTGTAGTCGCAGAAGGCTGGGTGTGCGCTATAGATCTGCGCATCAATGGGGTCTTTTTACTTAGTTTAGCATTATTTTACAGTGTGTTATGTCAACACATTCAAATATATTGTTTTGTGGAGTTTCATTGCCTAACAGATTCAACGTTTGAGTTGGTAATTGCTTGATTTTGACTGATAGATGTATTTATTGGTAAAGGTAGCTCATTTTTACGGGAATATAGGGGGGGGGGGGGTGCGGGTGTGAGTTTATATCCAAAAGGGCAAATAAATAGAGGCGTATGACACTCCAGCTGTAATGATAATATGCTCATTTCCATACAAAGGAACATATTACTAAATTCTTACTATAATTATGTTTTTTACGTAACTTATTAATATAATATTTTGCATATACTATTCATGTATCCACGAAGAAAAGTAAAGAAAATATATTTTTATATTTCAACTTTATCATATCAATAAGCAGGCCATAGTGACCTAGCATTAAAACTGGAACCTGTCGTAACACTAGCAAGATGGCGTCGCAACACCGCGCTCCGTGCCAATAATGTTTTATCAAGTTTGCTTCCCCATCTCGGTAATTACACGGTGTCAAACAATGCGGTGTTATCGCGGAATTAAATGCGTCACAAGCACTCTGTTCATTTGAGCGGAGTGTACACCGGCGGCGCTGCAGCGTTGCGTCACCGCATCGAACGGATATAGCCGCGATCGATCAACATCGTTTCCTTTATTTTTGCGCGACGCCATCGCTTGCAGCCGCCCGCAGCGGCTAGCGGTCGCCCACGGCACATTCTGTACCTAGCTTTCTATTCTATTCGGAGACAATCTAGTACGTACTCGCAGACGGCAGACCGTTTCACAATATGCAAGTGCCGCCATGTCGATGCGACGTCAATACAAAGACATGCGCGCTAGGAAGCGAGCCGCGATCCACCTCTGACATGGCTATTTTCAGCGTTTACGCAATACGTTTGATTTATGCACGCTCTGTATCGTGTATGCGGTTTCGCAACACATTTTTGTTGTTATCGATCTATTTGACTGATGACGCATTATACACGTAAATTCCTGAGTTGATAAATTCTATTCGGAAGAGGTTACAGCTAGGGCTACCAACTTTTTGTATGAGAAATAAAGTATATTAAGATCGGAGATATAAAATGAACAGTTTTTTAGAAAAGCAAACAGAACGTTATTTTATTAGTTGTTAAATACATATAATATAAAGTATTTATAATAATTTTTAATATATTAATATTAAGAATTTATAATCATTTTAAAAATATATATATATTATTTTTTAGTTTTCATTACAGCTTCAATGTCCTGCCAACTGTCACGAAAACAAAATTTTGCGTAGATATTTTTTAATAGAAGGTACTGTAAAAAGTTTTGACGAACGAAAAAGTATAATACTGATTTTAACAGTGTGCTTGGGAACCCTGGTTAGTGCTAAACATTGATGTTTATTTATCTTTTCATATACTTACTTATCGTTTAAGTCGCAACATGACATTGGTGATGACGGATGCTGATATGTATTATCTCGGCGTGTCGTTGTGATTTGTCATCGCGTTTACCTAATAGCCGCCGCTCGTTAATTGTTCGAAGTCTTACCTCGGTAAGAATTATTGCGTCGTTTCGGTCCGCAGTTCCGCGTGGGTGCATCACTGCACTCTTCCGACATGAACTTCATAGCAATCTGTCAACGTATACAAAATAAGCGTCCATTGGTTCGTGTGTTTCGCGTCTTTTGTTTTTGTGTGAAACAAAAGTTCGATGGTAAGCGTACATTACGAAATGGTTTTGTTGATCTTTTTTGGGAGTGTGTTAGTACCTACTGGGGTATGGCGTTCGGCAATAAGTTTCAATGTTTTATTTAACGTCCCTCTTTCCACGTGTAGCACTTTGGCTCGTCTCTCGTTTGGCGTCGCGCACGTCGTGTGTGCGCGGTCTTACAGTTAGTCACTATGAGTGGACTTCGTGTTGTTTTTTGTACTGTGCTGGTCAAGCACGCGACGAAAATTATGTTAGGTACAGACTTATGGTTGTTTTAGTACTTGCAGTTCGATTAGTTTGAATTGTTTAGAGTCTGTTCAGTTAACGATAATAATATGATTAAGCACCTAACAAAATCTTCCTATTAATTGTCATCCCTTTATTAATATTATGAAATAGTAACTGGAGGGTATCTACAAGGGGTGCAGACAAGTGCATATTTTTTAAATTACTTTGCTATTGGCCGTCAAAAAATCATTTCGTTTATTAGTTCATCATTCAGAATGGAGAGAGCGCGTTAATACTTATTAAGAAAAGGTAAATTTTTATTTAGTTTGATGTTAATAATAATAATAAATATTGTTTATTTCTCACAAAAAGGTACAATGGTATTCTAATATTTATAGATACAGTAAAAACAGAACCTTGTTGAGAGCTGGAGTCTTTTTTATTTTTATTTTATGATCTAAGCCGGCAAGCGAGCCGACGGATCGCCGGAGTAACAAGTGCGTTGCCAGCCCTTTAAAAAGGAATGAAGGAGGGAAAGGACAGAGGAAAGGATAGGAAAAGGATTGGGGTAACTGGGCCTCCGGCTCTCTCACTCACCGATACGAAACGCAACAGTACGGGTACCGTTACTTCACGCCGGTATTCTGTGAGAGGGTAGTACTACCCCGGTCGATCCGGCCCATTCATGCTGAAACCAGCGAGACCTGTGTGACAGATCTCCAGTCCTCGCCACTGAACACTACATAAATAAGCTTAGTAGCTACACCTATCAAACAGTGTCACAAAAACAATAATAAGAGAGATAATTTATAAACCGTAGTTGTGTGTGTGAGTTTGCGTGAGTGTTGCGTGTGAGAGTTGTGTGTAAGTATATAATTATATATGTAAGTGTAGTGTGTGTGAATTGTGTGTTGTATTTACTTATATGTGTGCGTATGTGTGTGTACATAGTGCAACATTAACATAAGCAATATACATTTATCGTCTATTTTAATGTGCAAATTATATTTTCAGTGCCGTCATAATCTAAATCACATAGCCATTGAGTAACTGTCTTTTTTCGACTGTCTAAGTACTGTCAAATATGTCTTTAGATATCTTAAATTGATATCAATGTATTCGAATATATGTAACGATAGCAGCAGCACAAACAACTAACATCTAAATGCCTGACTAACACACCAGAATAGCTGATCGCTACCGTTTCGATTTGTTACTAATTAATTGAATATTAGTAATAATAAATTTAAGTGAATACACAGCTAATTGTCGGTCTCGATCGCGTAGCGGTTAGTGTGACCGACTGCCACGCCTGAGGTCGCGGGTTCGTTTCCCGCACAAGTCAAACATTTGTGTGTATGAATATGGATGTTTGTCTTGGTCTGGGTGTTTCTATGTATAATATGTATGTATTTACGAAAAGAAGTATATATGTATGTTTATCCATTGTTTAGTACCCAGAGTACAAGCTCTGCTTAGTTTGGGCTAGATGGTGTTGTGTGTATGTAGTAGAATATTATTATTAAGTATAAGCCTACAATTAAGACAGCCACCTATTTTCATCTAAAAAAAAAGTAAATAAAAAGAAGAATTTAAAAAATATATCTATATGAATCCTAATTTATCGAGTCTTGCACAATTTAATAATCTGTTGTTACTTTTGGCTCTGTATTCAGCGATGATAAAAAACAGTACGTTGTTACTATTTTTTAGTAGAACAAACAGTATTTTAAAGCAAAATAAGTATAATACTGTTTTTAACAGTATGATTGGTCCTACCTACAGTAAGTTAATTACTACATACGGCTTCTAGCTTCAGTTTAATAATACAGTGCACTAAAACTTGACAGATTGATGGACGTGGCTCACTCTCAAAATAAAAGCCGCTGTATGACGTTGGGCACGTGTGCGTTGGCAGTTTTGACACGCCTTCTAGAACCTCGTAGAACATTCGAGAAACTTCTTCCTGATGTTTTGAACCTTAGTTTCTGTTGATTATCTTTATCTTTACTATTATACTAATACTAGCCTTTGCCCGCAGTTTCGCTCGCGAAAAGTAGGTTATTGTTCAATAAAATAAAGCCTATGTTACTCGGTGATAATTACATTTAAGAGCAGCGGTAGCTCAGTGGGGAGACCAACAGACTGCAATGCAGAGGGTCTCGGGTTCGAACCCACGTCGCGCACCTCTGACTTTCGTAAGTTATATAACTTTTCGAAATTATGTGCGTATTGATTGACAATTATCGCCTGCTCCGTGCCTCGGAGAGCACGTTAAGCCGTCGGTCCCAGCTGCCATGAACATCTATGGCAGTTTCAAACCCACGTCGCGCACCTCTGACTTTCGGAAGTTATATAACTTTTCGAAATTATGTGCGTATTGATTGACAATTATCGCCTGCTCCGTGCCTCGGAGAGCACGTTAAGCCGTCGGTCCCAGCTGCCATGAACATCTATGGCAGTTTCAAACCCACGTCGCGCACCTCTGACTTTCGGAAGTTATATAACTTTTCGAAATTATGTGCGTATTGATTGTCAATTATCGCCTGCTCCGTGCCTCGGAGAGCACGTTAAGCCGTCGGTCCCAGCTGTCATGAACATCTATGGCAGTCGTTATTGGGGAAGTCGACACAAAAGATCCCACTGGGTCGAAGAGTCGCCGTTCTGTATTGACTGGCCCCCACACAAGATAAGATAAGATAAAGGTAAACCTGACGCATGACTGCCCGTGAGGTCTCAGATCGGGCAGTAGCAGTATTATGTCTGGTAATGTGTCCGGGACCTACAATAGCCTCTCTTATTACCTGGGACCTTAAAACAAACTTGAAGAAATATGGGTGAGAAACGCCTCTGCTTACCCTTTTCGAGATATAGACGTGAGACTATGTATAAGATGCAAATAGTTACAGAGTGACCTTTTATGGACTTTTTCTTTTATGGTTCCTGTGGGATACATCTTAAAGATCATGCGAGCGAACACGCAGGTAAAAGTTAGGCTATGATAAAAGTGAATGATGATTAACTTCTAATACGTAAACATGATTGTGTAACTATCGTGTTTACGTATTCGAACTCAAGATATGTGAGTTGGCAATCCAACGACTTCTCACTTTTATTTGACTTCGGAATCTATATTTGTTATAAACATTATATGGCTACCCATTTTAAAACACGCTTTGCCATCTATCATCCTATTAGGATGGGGCGATAGATGGGAAGCGAATGTAAGTTTGTTTGTTACTCTTTTTCGCGTTAACTACTCGACCGATTATCATGAAATTTCGCATACACATTGTCAGAGGTACAGAAAAGGATATAAGGTACCTTCCATCCTGAAAAAAGTTGCTTTTCACTTTTTCTTTTCACTTTTTCCGAGGAATAGACGTTTATTCACAAGACCTACAAATATAATCTATGCTGTAAAAATGAGAGGACTATTAGTGCTTACATTTATGCATGGAAGTAAAGTTGGGTATGGCAAAAGAAGCATGAGAGCAGAATAAATGCTGTAGAAATGAGAGCGCTGAGAAACATATGTGATATGACTCTGAAAGATAGAATAAGGAATAGTATGATTGGAGAGAGATGCGGCATAAAAGTGGACATAGTGACAAGAGTAGAAAAGGGTATGTTAAACTGGTTTGGGCATGTATAAAGAATGGACAAGAAAAGACTGACTAAGAAAGTTTATAAGGCTAGTGTGAATGTCAAGGTCAGTCGCAAGGGGAAGACCTAGGCGAACGTTTCTCGATCAGATTGGAGACCTTCTTGATAAAGGCCAGGTTAAGAGCACCTTAAACCGACGAGCGTGTATGAGGAATTATTAAAAGTTAATGAAGCCAGAGAAGTGTGTCAGGATCGTAGCAAATGGAAATCCGTAGTCTCTGCCTACCTGTGAGAAACAGGCGTGAATCTATGTATGCATGTATAAACCGCAGGCAAAATCTAGTACTACTGCCCTCGGCTTTGCCTGCGTTAAGTGCATAAAACATAATAAAAAGAAGCATTTGTAATTGTGACAAAATACTTTTTTTTTTTTTTTTTTTTTTTTTTTTTTGACCCAGGAAAATCCTTTATGGATACCCCCTCCCCCGGGGGGGGGGGAAGGAAGTTATGTGCGACTCTCCGCCCCTGAAGGGGGTCGGTATACACACTAAAAACCTGGGGTGAGCAGTCCCTCCGCCGACGGGGTAGGGCGAGATGGGGTCGCGTTAGCAGTCACCATCCCGCCCCGGCGGTTGGCCCGGCTGATGGTAACCGGGCCTCAGCACCTGTGGAGGGGTGGCCTTGCTCACCAAGGCCACTCCTCAGACGTGTGGGGCCGTGCAAGCCGGTAGAGAGTCCCCCGACTCTGTACCAGTGACCCCACTATACAGGAGCGAGAAGGCGGGCAAATCGCCTCCTCCTCGCTCCCGTCCGTCTGCGCCGGAGAGGGTCAGCGAGGGGATTGTTCTCTCTGACCCTCTCCGCGGCCTCCTTCTGCGCCATGACAGCATCACAGAAGGAGACCACTGCCTGCCACGACCTCTCGCCGCCGAGCATGGCGTTGATCACGCTCGGCAGGGAGAGATCCCCGCCTATTATGGCCGAAAGCGTGTGCCGTTGCGGCCCCCACGCGGCACACACCTCCAGCGTATGGAGCGCCGTATCTTCTGGCGCCCCACACTCGTGGCAGACCGGGGTCGCCTCCCGTCTCGCGATCTGGTGCAAATACTTTCCGAAGCATCCGTGCCCGGAAAGCATCTGCACCAGTCGGAAGGTCAGCGACCCGAATCGCCGCCCTATCCACCCCCGAAGGACCGGGTGAATGGCCTCCACCGTCCACTGGCCCGGGACCGGTGGAGCCAGGTCCTCCGTCCACCGCCTCAGCAGGGCGTCCCGCGCCTGTCGCCGCATGCGTGCGATCTCCTCCCACCCCGGGGGCTCCCCGCGGGACCTCCTCGCCGTCACGAAGTGGTAAACTTCGGCGAGAATCTCCGCTTGCAGCTCCCAGGGGGGGTCACTGGCCAGCACGCACGCAGCCGTCCAGGACACCGTCCGGTAACCGCGTATGGCTCTCGTCGCGACGACCCGCTGCGGACGTCGCAGCAGGGTCTTATTGTCGCGACTGAGGGCGTCCGCCCAGACCGGTGCCCCGTACAGGGCCATACTCCGGATCACTCCGGAGTACAGTCGGCGACAAGTGGCGCTCGGGCCACCCACGTTGGGCAGCAGCCTCCCCAGGGCGGCCGCCGCTCCTAGGACTTTTGGGGCCAGCTGGGTGAAGTGTGCCCCAAAAGTCCACCTCCCATCCAGGATGAGACCCAAGTACCTCATTTGGGTCCCAAGCCGGACCAGGACCCCGTCCAGAGCCACTCGCGTACCTGGAGGAGGTCCCCCCCGAGGCCCATGAAACAATAGGGCCTCAGTTTTGGAGAGAGCAACCTCCAATCCCAGGGCGCGGATACGGTCAACCACTAGGGCAACCGGCCAACCGCACCGCCTCCCCGAGGTTCCTCCCCTTGACTACGACCAGGGTGTCATCAGCGTAGCACGCCACCCGCATACTCGCGGGAAGCGTGCCCCGAAGCACCCAGTCGTAGCCAACGTTCCACAGGAGCGGTCCCAGTACCGACCCCTGTGGAACCCCGCAGGATACGCGACGGTGCCTCAGACCATCGCGTCCCTCCACCAGGACCTCGCGGTCCTGGAGGTAGTCGGCCAACAGCCTCCGCAAATACAGGGGCACTCCGTGATACCGGAGCGCCTCCTGTACTGTTCCATGCGGGAGGCTGTTGAAGGCGTTGGCAATGTCCAGCGAGACAGCCAACGCCTTGTTCCCCCCACCGACCGCTTCCTGCGTCCATTCTTTGAGCCAGAGCAGGGCGTCTATTGTGGACCGCCCCGCTCTGAACCCATACTGGGCCTGCGATAAAGCCGGCCCAGTCCCCTCCAAGTGCTGGATGACACGGGAAGCCACCACTCTCTCTAGCAGCTTTCGCGTGTCATCCAGCAACACGATTGGTCTGTATGCGGAAGGCGAGGTTGTGTCTCGCCCCTCCTTCCGCAACAGGCACAATCGGCCGTCCTTCCACAGCTTCGGGAACCGTCCAGACGTGAGGCATGCGTCGAACAGCTCCCGAAGCGGATCGCCCATCTCTCTGAGGGCAATCCGGAGGACCCGCCCCGGGATTCCGTCAGGACCCGGTGCCGTCCTCTTGCCACATAAGCGGCTGACGGCTGCATCCATCTCCGCCTCTGATATAAGCGGGATGGAGGCCGGATCCAGTTCCTCCGGGAAGGACGGCGCCATCATCGGAGGGGTGTGGTGGGGGTTCTGTTCGGGAAAGAGCCCCACCAGTACCCTGCCCAGGAGCTCCGGCTCCAGGGACTCCGCGACGGGGGGCGTCAGGCCCCGAAACTTGTTCCGGGCAGCCCTATACGGACGCCCCCATGGGTCCCTATTCAGGCCCTCCAGGGCCTCACCCCAGGCCCGGGACTTGGCCTGGCCGACGACCAGCTGCAGCTCCTTTTTGGCTGCACGGTACCCATCGTACAGCCGGAGCTCGGCCTGTAATTCTTCAGCCGACAGCTGGTCATTCGTCCGTCCATGCCGCCGCCGCCTACACCGCGTGTAGGGACGTCGCGCCGCCGAGCAGGCGGCTCGGAGATCTTCGATCTCCGAGCTCCACCAGTACACTTCTCGGCGGCCGGGGCGGCGGCGGGCCCTCGGCATGGCCGCGTCGCAGACGGCCGTGACCGCTTCGCGAAAACGGCCGGCCGCGACGTCTAACTCCGCCGTCCCCCTCTCCACCGAGTGTGTGGGGGCGGCAAGCCACGCCTGGACGATGGCCGCCTCTTCCGCCAGCTTGGCGTCGAGGCGACTCACCGACCAGCGCGGAAAAGCCGCTCGCACCACGCACCGGGAGTGACAAAATACTTACTTTAACTGCTACCAACCTACATTACTTAGACAACTCCATCTATTGATGTATTGAGAACTAAAGGGTTAAAATAACATTGAAGTAAAACTATTATTAGCTACACAAGCATTACCGGGTTAAAAAGTATCCTAAGAGTTGATCTAGGACATGAGCTATTCGTGTGCTAAGTTTCATCCAAACTTGAAATAGTTTACGCGTGATTGAATAACAAATATTCAAAATAATATGCATGATGTGTGCGACAAAATGATGCAAGACGCAGTAGGGGTAAGTCTCTCACAAGGTGGACCGACGAACGGGTCATAGGAAGCGGTTGGATGCGGACGGCCCAAGATCGGTCCGTGTGGGAACCGATGCAGCCGATGTCCAGCAGTGGACATATTTCGGCTGAGACGATGAAGCGACATATATTGATCTTTTCATCTCTTAAACATTTCTAAACATCAAACATTAAAATTTTATAATATTACTAGCTGTCCCGACAGACGGTCGACCGGTAGAGACAAAAAAAAAGAATAAAAAAAAACAAGTCTGAACCATCCTCGAATCCACTTGAACACACACAAAAAAATTCCTCCAAATCGGTCCAGCCGTTTAGGAGGAGTTCACTGTCAACACACGTACAGAAGAATTATACATATATATAAAGATTGGGATAGCAAGATTCTTTATATCGAATTCGATTAAGGTACCTAAGTGTTTTCATACAATGTTTATAATATTAAGAATAGCTCAATTTAAACAAATATGTTTACAGCATTATACCAGTGCAATCTAAAGAGCTTAATCTATAATAATAAAACAAGTTTGTTTCTTTGAAGGCGGTAAGCTCTGGAACTATCAGTCGCTAAAATATTCGATTTGCACTTGATAGACCAAATCCTTGAGAAACGTTAAACGTTAACGTCACGCTAAGAGCCCCAGGACCGGAAGAGTAATCATAAAACGTGGATGAAATCGCACGGGGATAGTTACCCATTTATAATATGAAACATATCTAAATAAAATAGTCACAATATTATACCTATGCGATCAAAATAGATTTATATAGATAGACTTTACTTTATGTCTACATCTTTTCACTGAATTTTTTCAACATAAATCATTTGGGTAGGCTCCCTTCTCCCCGTAATCAAACATCTCTCTGTACATAGAACGTACCTGTCTGTTGATAATTTAGTTTTCAGTAGTTTCTCGGTAAAGGATAGCTTTAGTCAGTAATTTGGCTGAAATCCCCTCTGGCTACGTTACGTCGAGGTGGTTCTATGAACTCAACCTGTGTTATATTCCCAAGACCACTTGCCGTGATGTTTCGCGGATATTATCAAGTATCAACTTATTCGCTTAAAGCTCCGCCAAATATTATTACAGTGGTCCTCGCCCGCGGACATTCATACTGTAATATAACTAACAATCACTATTTTGGTATGAGTACTAGCTTGGAATATCGAAAATCTACGGATTTGAGACGCTCGAGGTATGTTCAAAGGATTGATTTTGGCGCTAACAGTGCCCTTTCTTGGCTGTAGAAAGAACTTTACATTATAATATTTGTGATATAAATAATGATAATTAGATTTAGATGTCTATTGTGTAGGTAGATACTACCCCTGTCTTGTCCAGATTTATATTATAATCGGAAAAAAAGTGGTTTAGGAAACATCCATTACCAATTTATATCATCTTCAATTCTATCTATAATAATTAAATATTTGTGACTTTTTATATTACCGCATTGTTTGATCAATGATTATTTTATTACTCTTTTTGATATTAAAAAAAGGAAAAATACACGGACACTTTGTAAATAATATTTGAGTGAACGCCGTTTTCCTATTACACAAGCGATTTATAAACGCATTATTTTTATGATGTACATGAAATTGCCGTATAGCATTATACCAAATGAAATTAGATACGTAGCAGTACGATTTGCGCATATTATTATGGAGCTAGTTATGTACGGCGATGTAAAAGGGCGCCGCGTATCGATCGCCCTCTTTTAGCGCAATCGTGGAGCGCATCGTGGGAGCGACGCGCACCCGCGCGCGCGCATACTGCGCGTGAGTCGACCGCGCCGTCACATGTCAGTGGGCGGCCATTTTCGGACGCGCATTTGAATTGTTAATGGCGATTTTAACAGCTAAATGAAACAGACTTGTATTTAATGTTGACTGGTTTTAAAGCACGCTTTACGATGTCGCACACATAATGTCTCGATGTTCTTTCTTGGGAATCTTACGGTAATGGTGATTTAGTTGATTCTAATGTCGTTTTAGTTGTTGCTTTATGGGGTGGGTTAAAGTGGTGGAATTCTTTGCATGTCAATAGTGCCATTATATGATTTGCCATTTTACATTTAGCCTAAAAACGGCCATTCTTGATGCTATTAACACAGATTAACTGCCTCGATCCAATCTTTCTATGTACTCCGATTAATAAATATCTACCTACCTACCTACATGTCTACCTACCTATATAACGGTTAGCCGTTAATATTATAAGATAATTCTACTTTTACCAATTAGCGTGTCTCACTGATTAACTAAGGACCGCCAAATCCCGACTTTGTTAGTGACTTCTAGCCAGGCTTCAAAATGAGTTTGTCATCTTTCGGTCGTATCTGTCATTGTTACTACTACTGGACTATCCGGTAGTAAACAATTAGTAACGTGTAGACGAAAGAGCAGCGATAGCCTAATGGGAGGCCGTTGGACTTCCACGCAGAGGTCTCGAGTTCGATCCCAAGGCATGCATCTCTAACTTTTCGAATTTATGTGCGTATTAAATATTTAATTATCACTTTAGCTGCGAAAGAAAACATCGTGTGGAAACCTGCATGTCTGAAAGTTCTCCATAACATTCTCGAAGATATATGAAATCTGCCAACCCGCACTGGGCCAGCATGGTAGACTATGGCCTAACCCTTCCCACTCTGAGAAGAAGCCCGTGCTCAGCAGTGGGACAGTTTAATACAGGGCTGATATTATTATATTAGATCCTCGCTGGTTTCAGCATGAATGGGCCGGATCGACCGGGGTAGTACTACCCTCTCACATAATACCGGCGTGAAGTAACGGTACCCGTACTGTTGCGTTTCGTATCGGTGAGTGAGAGAGCCGGAGGCCCAGTTACCCCGATCCTTTTCCTATCCTTTCCTTTGTCCTTTCCCTCCTTCATTCCTTTTTAAAGGGCTGGCAACGCACTTGTTTCTCCTTTGGGGTTGCGGGTGTCCATGGGCGGTGGTAATCGCTTACCATCAGGCGATCCGTCAGCTCGTTTGCCAACTTATGCCATAAAAAAAAATTATTATAGAGGTAAACTAAAATTTCTCTTGGCAGGTACTCGCGGCAAACGTCTCATTACACTATGTTCATGCGTCAATAATTAGACTTAGAACGTATGAAAGTGTGGACTTTGGTTCGTAGCTCGTATGTTAGTATTATAGTGAGTTTGTAAACTATTCTAATTCGTACGACTTTTCACGTTTTACGCGTCAAAATATAGAGATAATTTAGCAATATACATATATGACATGTGCTTCATCTGCCTATGTTTAACTATGACCAAAGGCCTATGACTAAGGAAATATGCAATATGAGATGCTTAACGTGACAGTCACCATGCCGAGTGCTGTTGATTAGAATCCCACACGGGACAATAATTTGTATGATCTGCAAATGGTTGTTCTGATTTATAGGTGTACTTTTTGTCCGTTGTTCGAATTTTTGTAAAGTCCCCCGCGACACAGATTTTATTCCTAATATGAGAAAGAAAATTTAAGATTTCGTCGTCTTATAAAATCAATACGTTCAGAACAGTAAATTTTTAAAAACGCCACGTTTGTTTGCTTTATTATAAAATACAAAAATATATCTGGCAGGTCACAAATTTCACCAAACATTTGTTCACAAAAGCTCTCCGCAAGATTTTTGTTATTCTAAAATATATTCTATCACGGGATGCCACGCGGTCTGCAATCTAGAATATCTAGATCGTGACGAATACTTTGGCATCCATCCTAGGTCCTCGGTGAACCGCGAGAAAAGAATTACCCAGACGAAATCACGGTAAATGTATGTAATTCTGGAGGTTACCCCGAGATTTATTTGGGGAAACTATTTCGGTGCGTATGGTGAAGCGAGGTTGGACTTGTTTCTAGATAGGATAGCGGTCTAATTTTCTCGTTGAATCGTAGAAAATATGTACGCTATGGCGTCATAATACGTAATTTTAGGTTATACTTATTTATATATAACATATTAATGTATTAATGCTGAAGAGTGTGTTGAACGACTACTAGTCGGATATGGAAATTATTTTTGCATACGGTAACCCAATTGTTGGGGAAGGTAACAATTTATAATATCTACGATGAATGTGCGCGGAACAGTTAACAAAAATGTCGGTGAAACTACGGCGATTAGTTAGTTCATAATAATGAACTCTCCATTGATAGTCCTGCTGATTCGGTACCATAACTATGTGTTAAAATTTACGACCAAACCGCAAGGTGCAAGGTTCTATTTTCAAGTCAAGAAAGTGTTAGATAAGTATGGCAGACGCTTTTCTTATAAGTTTGCAGCTATGTAAGTAAATGGCAAACACTTTTTACGAAAATTGCGCGAACGGAGGAGTATGAAATTTGGCACAGTTAAAGTTTATATGGGGAAGGAGGGGCAAATCCTAATATTTTTATAAAACATGCATTAGAAATACATTAAATTTATGAAAAAACACTACACACACAACCATGCATTTGACACACGCAGTCGAATCGCGTTCTTAGTATTTCGACATTGTTCGTCTGACGTCGTACAATTCTTTGTAACTATGGTTACCTATACCTTATTTATATGTAATAGAGAAAAACAGAAAACAAAGTAGCATGCTTAGGAATTTTGGTCGAATTTTGACCAATAGGCGACCGTTAGTTAAGATAGATAAACGATTGATTTTATTCAATTTAGGGAAACTCTATAGCGTTGCTTTAAGTAAACAATTAAATAAACCTATAAAAGTTGACATAGGGAAAATAAAGTATTTTCATGTACTTTATTTTCCTAATAAAATATAAAGTACGTTTATACGAAATAACGTACAATACTTTAGTATAAAATACGGTTGGCAACCATAGACACCTGTCTACCCTTCAAAGATACAAGCAACAGACTAAGTACTATTATTATCATTCTTTTTGTATTATCTTCGAGAACAGATAATATTTACAAAATTGTGTTTATCAACATCGTTCTATGGCTAACCAAGGGCCCGAGGCGACGGCGCTCAAAGCGGAAAGGGACACGTTACCGGCCGTAATATGGGTCCGCCATGATAGTTAGGTGTGGGAAGTAGATTTCACAATCCTTCGAGAACATTATGGAGAGTTGACACATACAGGTTTAATATTAATGTGTGTTTGTTATCGATCAATCTTATATTATATTATCTTTACATAAATAGAGACCTTATATATTTCTTGTATATTCAGTAATAATTAAGCCATACAAGGTATTGTTGGCGCTTAGTCTGATATAATTTTTTAGGAAAGTAAATAAGAGGATTGTTTCTTTTTAAGTTTCTCTGGGTTTAATTCCTGTGAAGCCAAGGTTCGCCCCTTTCATAGAAAGACGGAGCCCCGCTTCGCGTGTCGTATTTTTGGGTGGATTTTAAGAAGAAACCTAACAAATACCTGCTATGGGCGAACCGTGAGGGGCAAACGGGCTCGTAACTGTAAAAATGATATAAAAACAATTATACAAATAAAAATTCAAATCTGCATTTGCGTTGTGTAAATATTATACGTCAATACATTGACTACTTTTCGAGATTTGCAGACACAAACGCTTAAGCTTAATTTTATATTTAACGAAGAAAAAGGTTTGTCATAGAATTAATAATATGTCAATTATGTCACACATTTCGCTATCAATTTACGACGAATCAGCTTATGATGGCGGCCAGTGCAACTTAGTTAATTCTTTAAGAAATCAATCATTTATATGTACTTATAGTATTCATCGGGGCTTAGTTTAAACAGATATGTAATTGATTTATCAGTTAATTTAATTTCGTGTTCAATTAGCAGTCATGCTAATTAATAGATATTATAAGAGCGTATGTAAGTTAGTTTGTTTGTTAAGCTTATCTTGTGTGGGGAGGCCAGTCAGTAGAGACCGGTGACACTTCGACCCAGTGGGATCTTTTGTGTCGACTTCCCCAATAGCGACTGCCATAGATGTTCATGGTAGTCGGGACCGACGGCTTAACGTGCTCTCCGAGGCACGGAGCAGGCGATAATTGTCAATCAATACGCACATAATTTCGAAAAGTCATATAACTACCGAAAGTCAGGGGTGCGCGACGTGGGTTCGAACCTGAGACCCTCTGCATTGCAGTCTGTTGGTCTCCCCGCTGAGCTATCGCTGCTTTTTGTTACGCTTACATGCCTTAACTAATCGTCTGATTATCATGAAATTTCGCATACACGTCTTACAATGCTGGAGTACAGAAAAGGACAGGGTAAATTACATTTATACTAATATTATAAAGCTGAAGAGTTTGTTTGTTTGCTTGAACGCGTTAATCTCAGGAACTACTAGTCCGAATTGAAAAAATCTTTTAGTGTTGGCTAGCCTATTTATCGAGGAAGGTTATAGGCTTTATAATATCACGCTATAACACACGGGAGCGGCACAGTAATCATAAAAGCGAGTGACACCGCGGGCACATCTAGTTTAGAATAAAAATACTGTTGCCGAGCGAATGAACCCGTGGAAATAACTAGTAAGATAATATTTAACTGAAAAGGTTTTAATGCTTGTTTAAGTTTCAAACACCACTCTATTATTTTACAGTCAATGGTTTAATAGTATATCATTTGACTTGGATGCTTGCAGTCCCTCCGTGACCATGACTGTTGTAAAGCAGTCGAAATGTTGGAAAAAGTGAAAATAAACTACTATCTATACCAATATTATAAAACTGAAGAGATTGTTAGTTTGTTTGTATGAACGCGTTCATCTCAGGAACTACTGGTTCGAATAATAATAACATTTATTTCTCTTCCACAAAGGCATCTTATATCTAACAAATATATATATTACAGAATATAAGCTGATCCTTTGTGGGAGACTGGTATCTGCACTAGGAAACTCTGTCACGCAGATTACCAGGCCCTCTCTTAAAATAGTTATGTATAACAATGACATAAGTTAGGTAAAATACAACCTTTGCTGAGAGAACTAGAAAAGGTTGTCTAAAAATGAACTAAAATATAGTAAGTACATATTTTAAATATTAATTTGCATCTATGGTCAATATGTGCGTGCGCACGCAGCCCGCGTGTGTGTGTGTGAGTGTGTGTGTGTATGAGTGTGTGTGAGTGTGTGTGTGTGTGTGTGTGTGTGTGTGTATGCGTGAGTGTGTGTCTGTGTTTGTTTGTGTGTTTGTGTGTGTGTGTGTGTGTGTGTTAGTGTGTGTGTGTGTGTGTGTTAGTGTGTGTGTATGTGTGTTAGTGTGTGTGTGCGCGTGAGTGTGTGTGTTATATTATAGAAATATTATTTTAGTGTTGGATAGTCCGTTTATCGAGGAAGGTTATAGGCTATATAAAATCACGCTACGAACAATTGAAGCGGAGCATCCATGAAAAATGTTGCAAAAACAGGGAAAATTCTCTTATGTGAAGCAGACGAAGCTGCGCGTCAGCTAGTTATTTAAATAAACCGTTATTTAAATCGTTATTTAAATAAACCGTTATTTAAATAGTTAATTAAATAATTTAAATAAACCTAAATATGTAAAAGTAATTTAATTTCTAATAGAGTAAAAATGGTAGGCAATGGAAAACGTGATTATAACTATAATTATGAAGGAAATCATTGTTAATTATAATGTTATTACACGTACACATTGGACAATGTAATAGGATAACAATTATTTTCTTCACAGCTTTACTTCAAAGCCTTGATAAAGTAATAATCTCCCGTTCTCTACGTTAGTATATACAGAAGAGGAATAAATAGTATGTATTATGGATAAAATGTAGGTACAGGGATTTTAGTTTATGACAGTTCATTTGAAAATGAACGGTGATTTGAGTTCGTCAACTGTCACACGTTCTAAATTCAAATATTTGAAACTGATTCGAATAGCGTTTATTAGAAAAATAAAAGACGGCCAGTATCGTTAGGCAATATAGCCGTTTACTAATTACGTAAGAGTAAGTAGGTATAGAAGTGGACGCGATGGTCGAGTGTCGCCACTCTCGTTATCCTGTGCGCTCATGGACTGCAATGCGCCGCTCGCAGCTGCGCAATGTTTTTTAGCGTTAAACAGTGCAGATGCATGAGGCTGCGGGCTTAGTGCGCGAGCGAGCGAGCAGCTCAAACGCGCATTAGATTAATGATTGCAGTACCTATCGGATAAATTATTGTTAGCGTTTTGTTTGTAAATTTATTATTAGGTTTAGATAAACAAACTGTCTGCGAGTCTGGCATCCCTCTTTAAAAACTGGAACTTTAAAGTAAATAGATTTTAGAATATTTAAACAGTTGCAATCGTTTGTGGCAATTACAAATATATGACACATGCATACTATTCAGTACATTTTGAATAAATATTAAATGCTTTGCAAAATATTTTTCTGGGCAATCCCTAAAACTTGGGCATGAACCCTGTATAAAATTGTTTTAATTATAATGAAATCGTAAGGCAATATCATTCGCGTAAACTTAAAGCAATATTAGACAGCTTCTATAACTATAAATTGATAAATTACATTTTTTGGACGGAATCCTTACTAATATTATAAATGTGAATGTGAGTTTGTTTTTTCGTTACTCTTTCACGCCTTAACTACTTGACTGACCATCATGAAATTTCGCATACACGTTGTTAGGAGTACAGAAATTAACTGAGGGTACCTTTAATCCAAAAGAGAAAAAAAGGAGAGCCACGCTTCGGCATGAATTGGCCGGCTCGACCGGAGTGATACCACGGCCTCACAGAAAACCGGCGTGAAATAGCGCGTGCGTTGTGTTTCGTCGAATGAGTGAGGGTACCGGAGGCCCAACCTATCCTCCCCTCCTAGTGGGCAAATTTAAAAGGCTGGCAACGCATTTGTGACTCCTCTGGTGTTGCGGTGTCCAAGGGCGGCGGTAATCGCTTACCATCAGGCAATCCGTCTGCTCGTTTGCTAGGAGGCAAACGAGCAGACGGATTGCCTGACGGATTACCATAAACACAATAAAGAATGTTAACAAACAAAATCCTTTCACGCGAGCGGAGTCGCGGGCAATATCTAGTGTTTTATAAATTCTGACGCCGTCAGATAATATTTAGTAGCTCATGTACTCTCAGCACCTGCCTATGTAAGCCTTTAGAATTTTGTTTAGAATTACAAAAGATAAATTCATATTTATATGCAGCATTTCGGAAATTTTGTCTTTTACGCTTTTAGTAAACAGACCGGTATAAAAAGTATCCTTTGTGTTAATCTGGAACATGCCCTGTGTCATCTGAGTACCAAATTTCATCTAAATTTGTTCAACAGCTTACTCAACTACGAGATATTGAGTATCAAACATCCGAACCTTTAGACATCCTCACAAACTTTCACATTTATATTAGTAGGACTAAAAGCGAAAGTAATTCTGTATCTTTGTTTTATTCCGTTTGTTACGTTTTCAGGGCTAACTGCAGTCTTTTTTAACCTCACCCAGACCACTTTACACGTTAAAGCTGTTCATATAGAGTCTACATTTGTTTGAACAATGTTTTTGTCATATCCTGTTTTTGACAATGTCATTGGATGAGAGGTTATTAAAATTTGCTATAAGATCTTAGGCAAGGACAACCGCCTTTTATAGAAATTGCGAATGAAGTGTCGGGCCTATCACATACTGCAACTCACAACAGAGTAAGATGCGGGGATGTGTTTAAACTGCGGGTTGTAAGTACCAAAGCGTGTATGAATAGTACAAATACAAATAATACTGATACAAAGTAACATTTATGAATGTCAAAGGAGTTAATGAATTTACTAAATTAACTGAAAATATATATACTTATAGTTAACGGTTAAAATAAAGCATATACACATTGACAACGCGTCTCTGTATATCACCATAGTATGCATGTCGCTTTATAGAACGCAGTGTATGTTATAATAATAATAATAATAATCTTTATTGGCATAACTTTGATACAGTTTAAAACAGAATTAGAAAGTAGACACTGTGTTGCAGGTGCCAGTGTCTTCCCCTAGTATGATATAGGCCTAAAGGCAATCAAATCAGTATCAACAAATTATTTATCATTACTATTATGTCAAAATCGCTATCGCGTCATATTGTGTGATCGGGTTTACCAGTGTGTTGGGCACGTTTGCGCACGGCTGACGGCTGGCGGTGACCGCGCGTCGACGCGCGACGCGCGCATTACGCGCACGCGGTGAGCGGCCGCTGCGCCCGCGCCGAGTGACTCACGGCCGTCGGACGCCGCGCCTGCGCCCGCGCATCGATATCGCGCAACTAAATAACATCAAATGAATTGTTTGTACATTCGTTTCGCGTTCTGTGGAACTTTTACGCGTTTGGTATTACCTACTGCTGATTTTGTTTTTTTCCTGTATGTGGCTTTAATTATCACATATATACATACGTGTAGCATCGACTCGGTATTGTTTTAAAGGGCACTGAAATTAAACTACTTTATCTAAACTGATTTTATCGCTTTTGCGCTGTCTTCTTCTTCTTTACAATCAAACACCAGCAAGTCACTATTATTATCACAGTCAATAGGTTATCTTCTTCTTAGTCGTTCATTCTTAAAATAATGGTCGTGGTCATCATGTTTTCTAGGTGTCCAGAAGAGTCGACGTCACGCGCCTCACGATGTTCTGCCATTTTTTGCGGTTAGCGGCATGTTTTGTACACTCATGCAATGGACTGCCCACGCCTGACTTAACTTGGTCAGTCCATCTCACGGGTGATCTTCCGCGCGCTCTCCTGCCTTCCACCTTTCCTTGAACGACCAGACGCTCTATAGAGTCAGTATTGTCCCTTGACACGTGCCCAAAGAATCTTAGAATACGCGTCTCAACAGTTACTGATAGACGCTGCCAATAGGTTATAAAATTACAAATTAAATAGCATCGAGCTTGTATTGGTTTGAAAGGGGAGTGAAATTAAACTACTTTGGCTTTTATCGCGTTTGCCAACTCGCTAAAACTACATAGTTACAATTTTAATGTATAACATTCGCGTAAACGTAAGACAATGTTATCTAAAAGGCCGCGTTATGTAGTATATAGCTATGTGTCATTAATATACATAGTTTTATCTCTATATCCTAGAACAGGGAGAAGAATATTTCACCTACATTTCACCAACTTTATTATTATGTCCCAGGTAATATATATTTTTAGAGTTCGAAAGAACTCTTATACAACAGCTTTGTCCGTCTGTCTGTTATACAACTTTCAACTCAAGAACCGTAAGAGCTAGAGACTCGCGGTCAACGCCATTCGACTCTAGTCGATATACCCCGAAATGACTATGCCCTTTGACCTCTGACCTCAAGGTCACCTGATAACATTTTTCGAACTCTAAGATTTACGGCAATTCATTGCCGTTTCTCATTTGTTTAAAGCCTCAATCTATTAATAATTCCTGTGTCACGGGGGACTTTACAAACATTAAAACAACGGCCACAAAGAACATCCAGACTCGGAACTACCATTTGGAGATCACCAAATTTTTTGTTCCGTCTGGGATTCGAACCCACGACTTTTGACGCAGTGTGGCAGCGGCGAGGCGACCACTTAAATCCCTACGCCATTCGTTAAGTGACCCTATTGCCGTCTACCGTCAGTGTTCCACACTCCGTACTGCTGCAAAGAATGTCTTGACCAGTATATTAGAGAGAAAACTTGATAGCGTCTTAAAGAAAGCAGCTGTAGCCTAGTAGGAAACGGTGGACTGCCACGCAGAGGACTCGAATTCGATCCCAAAGCGCGCATCTCTAAATTTTCGTGGTTATGTGCGTATTAAGGCATGTTTGACACGTACCAGAACCACTCTACAATCACAATCACACCACGTGGGCGGGCGCAATTTTGTACTGAAAATAAATAGTAGAATTTACATGGACCACATTTTGCCTTCATTATCGACCACGTAGGTGATACCGACCACAAACCATCATCAGCGATACCGCGAACTAGACTCCGACCACATCGCAGACACAACGCTGCGTCGACGCACCGACACTACGCTCGACAATGAAAACCGGTGTCGAACTGTCTGTCTGCACTTGTGAGCGTCATTGCGTCGTCGCAACCACATCCCAACTACTAACGACAACTCAACCACATCCACATTTTGTAAGAACCACAACGCAACTGCAATAAGCTGCAGCGACACTATTCACACGTTACCACTGCTTGATCATCTTTTGTCGCGTCGATGTGGTGTGATTGTGGTACGTGTGAATGAAGCCTAAACATCGCTTGCATTAACCGTGAATGTAAACATTGTGAGGAAACTTGTATGTCTGAGTGTTCTCCATAATGTTCTCGAAAATATGTGAAGTCTGCCAATCCGCACTGGGCCTGCGTGGTAGACTATGACATAACCCTTCCCACACTGAAAAGAGGCCCGAACCCAGCAGTGGGACAGTTTAATACAGGGCTGATATTATTTGTTTCTCTTTCACCGGTATTTCCCTAATACGTTAGGAAAATGCCCAGCCTTTTGGGAGGATTACACGGAGACATAGGTCCAACGTGAAGAGGCCCTTCGAGAGTTTTAATCAAAGGTGGGATGGAACAACTGCAGCAGCACTACCCGCAGCAGGCGTAGGACTATTGCTACGTATAGATTCTAATATATGGGCTTTAGGTATGGGTGTTTGGTGGACCGGTATATTGCTACCTATGGATGAAAAACGGCGTCTGCACTGAATACTCTAATAGTATCAATGCAATGGGCAGACGGTGACTCACCTACTCACTAGATGAGCCCTCTGAATAGCTACCATAGGCATACAAGCCAGCAGCAGAGGGCAACACCGATGCGAGTGGCTAGGGGTGTCGAGCGATGCGGCGTCTGTTTCACCATCACGGGTCTCGTATGACACTTCCAAAAATGACACTGCCATTCCCAAGCTCTAGCGGCCCCCTCTCTGACGGGCCGAGCAAGGCAAGCCTGAGTTGAGGGTCCTACGGGTGCTCTTGAAGTTCCACTCCAGCCAACCAGTAACGGCAAACCGGGGACGAGGCCCTAACCGACTCTCTGAGGCATTCAGGACCGCAGTGTCACCTTTCACTTTCAGCTCACCACAAGATTGAGGTTTGTTCGCTTTTATTTAACCTGGTGATACATTTTTTGTTTATGTCACAATGCGAAGGTGATAGTTTAAAAGTTAGTGTACTGTGCCCTCCGATATCGCGTTAGTCTTATGATGAGATAACGACTGTCCCAGAGGGGTAATGGGTATATTATTATATTATATTAGAGATTACATTTCATTAATCATTCACGCGGATGTTGATTCCTAAACGACACACACCATGAGTGTCCGTGACCCGAACGGCGCCGCGTCTGAACTTTTTGTACTCAAATGGGCACACAAGTTACGCAAGCGTCATTCCATGCAAAAAATGTTATTAGATAAAAAACTAACGTCGTCGTCCGTGTTCTTAGTAAGGTAACTTGTATATTGTGTTGGAACTTTTTTATAAGGCGAAGGGCAATTGACTTTGCAGTGGCGCGCTTTTTTATTTTATCCTGCAATATGGTAAATATTTATGAAATTTGGGCCTACCTACTAAAACCATCACGATGTGTTTTTAACTGATTTTGTAGGTGGATGGATCTATGGAACTGTAAATACATCAGCGATCCACCATGAAGGACGCATATGCGATTGCGGGTGAAGACTCTGAGTCAACGCCCCGGCACGTTTTAGGCAGAATATTCCCACCTGCGCTGAATTGGCGAGGGCTCCCGTTTGGGTTCGCACTCTACAGGGTGATTTTGAAATCGTGTAATTCCTTTTAACCACGCATTCTACTGGTGATATAGAATAAACCTGACCATATTTTTTCTTAATTAGAATAATGGTTTCGGCAAAATTAGAGTACAGATTTTTTTCATGAAATGATTTCAAATAGTCATATTTTAACCACCTGACACAATCTTAATATTTTACTAATTTAAAAATAATAACATAACAATAACTGATGTCGTAAATAATAAGGGGCAATAAAAAGGACCGCCCGTTATTATTTACGACATTAGTTATTAATATGTTTTTTTATTTTAATTAGTAAAAAATTAAAATTGCCTAGGTTGGTTAACATATGACTATCTGACACCATTTCACGAAAAAAACGGAATAATAATTTTTCAAAAAAAATAAATCTAATTAAATAAAAATATGGTCAGGGTTATTCTATATCACCAGTAGAATGCGTGGTTAAAAGGAATTACACGATTTCAAAATCACCCTGTACCTATAGAATTTTCATTTTTATTTTCTTTACTAAAATGACAACTCTTGCACTTGGACTAACTCCTGTGTTGCCGTGACTTGCCAAACTTTCAAACAACGGACACCCCGACTAGGAAAAGCAATTTTAGAATCACACAATTTTTTGTCCCGTGTTAGGATGGATCGAACCCACGACATTTAAACTACTACGCTATATGTATACTCTATACACTTTACTTATGTATGCTCTAGGGTCACTATAAAAAGGAGTGGCTTGCGGGTCATAGAGATAAAGGTCACTGGTCCTCTGCTAACTGCATAGCGCATTCATAAGGTATTTTGAAACCCTTTCTCGCTGCTGGAATACAATATAAGGTTGTATCGCTGCGATCTTCTAGTGAAAAAGATGTACATCCCAATCTACAACCAATTTAAACAATCTACATATCATCGTTGATAGTCCAATACCGCGTGCGTTCCTTTCACATATTTTAAGGCGAGGTAAAGAAATATTTTTTGTACCTATATCCCGAATTTGAAACAAACTCGGATTTAGGAACTTTTTATTCTTCTTGACCTTAAGCACTAATTTTAAAAATCACCATCTCTTCCATCATTACTTGCAGCCGCTATATCTTAATTTTCCATTTTTTGTACTTACGGAGTATAAGCCATATAAGTTACGCTGTATTAGACTCATAATCTTAGCCAAAAGACGTCCAATGCTGGACATAGGCCACTCCCAGGGTGCCCACACAGACCGGTCTTGGGTCAGCCGCATCCAACCGCTTCCCGCGACCCTTACCAAGTCGTCGGTCCACCTTGCGAGGTCCTACCCCTGCTGCGTCTTCCGATGCGTGGCCACCACCCTAGAACCTTTCTGCCCCAACAGCCATCGGTTCAGCGCGTTCTGTGACCTGCCCACTGCCACTTCATCTTGACTATCCGCCTGGCTTGGCTATATTGGACTATCAGTGACGATATGTCACCAGTAATGTCATCAGTTCTAAAGACAATGTATTAAAATTCACACGTGGTTGAACCCGTTGCACTATTACGATTTCAATAACATTCCGCCTGCACTAAAAAGGGTTACATATTCATATAAACACACACGATAGCAAAGAAAACAAACGTCTCAAGAACAGCTGATCTCAACGACCACTAACATGTCTATAAAACGTTTTCAACACAAAACGTATCGCTAAACTGCTGAATACGACAATTGCCCATTATCACACAACAATATAACTCCTAATACACAGCTATAAAGTTCAAATTGGAACGCAACATAAAGGGCAATGATAATAACAACAGGGCAAAGAAAGTCCAGTTTAAAACGAGCCGCTACCCTTCCTTTTAACGTTTCAAATTTGGTGTATAAATGGCAGATGTAGAGTTCAAGTGGCGCTGGTCGATTTATTGAGTTGCGTCGGAAAGTTTTGTAGATATTGAAACGAATAGCGCCACCTGTTGAGCTCGGTTTGCAACTTCGTTAATGGCCCTCTCTATTGGCCCAATGATGTCTGTGTTAGATTGTTGTTAAAGTACTCAAATTATATGTGTTTATGAGGGATAAAGGCTTCCGCGCACTGGAGCGTAATGTGTAGAGCGATTAAACAGGTGATAATGTTCGGTGGTATATCTCGATGGTACGTTTTCCATCAAGTTTGGGTGGTATAGATGCTATCTGTATTTAAATATACGAAGAATCGGATCCGCAGTAATAAATGTCTATATTAATGAGCCCTTGCTTATAAAACGTATATAAATTAAGGCTTTCAACTACTGAAAATTACCATAATATTGACTGATTCATTTGCTTAACTTGAGGTTGACTTATGTCCGGACGTTTTGAAGAATTATGTCTAAGTAAATAGAGTTTCGCCTAATATATAAGGCCGCGTTGATTTTCAATAGCTATTTTATATACAAAAATTAATAAGGCGATGCTATGCAACATTTATCGATCAACAAGTGCATTTATGTATTTGCTGATAGTCAGCATCGAGAAGTTTAAAACAGGGACAAATTTCCGTCCTTAACGTAGCACCATTAAGAGCTTAGTTGGCATAGCGACGAAACAATTTGACGAGGTCGTAGGTTCTAGTCCTGCTTCCTGGACTTTCGCTTACCTCGTTTATAATTTACAAAATGCTTTGGCTGTGTTCTTTAAACGGTTATGGAATTGTATATAAAATTGTTGTTTGGTATAACTGTGGTATTTCCTACAGGAAAAATTGCTGCAACTACTTTATGCACAGTCGTTCTTTCAATGACTCATAGTTGATACTATAAATGCGAAACAGTGTTAGTCTGTGTTTCTTAAAGGCAGTGTAGGGACTGCTGACTCATTGGTTTTGTATAGTCAGGCATAAGAATGCGATAGCGCCGCGCCGCGCCGCGCAGCGCTGTTAGGTTGTACACACGGCTACACATCAAGTTTGACACCCTATATATGCATAATTACGCTACATACAAAATAGAGAATTGTTGGCAAGGGGCAGTGCATAGTGGTTTCGATGTAATGGTAAGGATAGAGCGTCAGCGTTCAGCGTGAATGAGACAAAATAACAAAAATATAACGCACTCTCTCGCACGATTCGCAGCGTTCAACTTCTAATAGTTCAAAGTCCAAATGGTCTAGGTTGATGTGTCGCTGTGTGTACCGCGGTTTTGCCTGCGTTAGTCGAGATTTTATCTATACGTTTTTATCCCTCGGAGCCGTGGATTCTGAGGAAAATGTACTTTATGTCCTTTTCTGTACCCCTGACAACATGTATGCAAAGTTTTGTGATGATCGGTCGAGTAGTTTAGGTCTAACAAACAAACTCACATTCGCATTTAGAATACTGTTTAGAAATACTTTTATTATACGTTCCCGTAGAAATTAATATATCCTTACTAATATTATAAATTCGAAAGTAACTTTGTCTATATGTCTGTCTGTTACCTATTCACGGCTAAACCATTTAACCGATTTAGATGAAATTTTATATAGAGGTAGTTTACAACCTAGGAGAGGACATAGGCTAGGCTTTTTATTAATGTAGGTACGCGGACGGAGTCGCGCGCATTAGCTAGAGTATCAGCAAGTCTTTTACACGGAATATGTATGCACGGTTTTCCTGTTGCATCCCAACGAATACTGCGCACGTCAATTTGAAGTAATAATAACGTACCATTCGAGACGAAGCCCATGATTTGTATAACTCGGCCTGTCTACTTACATCACCGCAATATTATTGTACGTAACTCTTTATCAAAGTTACGTAAACAATTATAGCAAGAAGTGTTTCCCGACAAATTTTCTTACGAAATTGCAAAAATAAATGTAAGTTAATAACAGTACGTTTTCCTTTTTTAAAAGAAGATGTCTGCCGCGCTGTTGATGATTCCTGTGTCACGCAGGACTTTACAAACATTCAGACATAGACACATAGAATACCCAGACTCGGAATAACCATTTGTGGATCACAAATTTGTTTGTCCCGTGTGGGATTCGAACTCGGTACACTCGGTGCTGTGTCAGCGTCAGCGAACACTTCAACCACGTCAACCGTGCAGTCATAACAGCTTTTTAACGTTCATATGTGTTATGGTGCATACACACTGCAGTGACTTTTTGTGGAGCAATGTTTCCAAGTGTTAGTAGACAACATTTTTAATTTATTTCGGAAATTGCATTTAATTTTGTACATTCCTCTTAAATTTCTAATTCTTGTTGCAATATGTAAATTTGTCCTAACATTTCATCCTTTCTTTTATATAATTTCTTTGGATAGGTACTACAATAAACACAATTTATTAAAACTTACTTATACCAAAAATATTATAAAACAAAAATAAAAAAAACTTTGATTGTTTATACTTTCTCTTTTGGCATGTTGTGATCTTTTGTGATTAAGAAAACATGAGACCTTATTTTAATTACCAAGATGTATTGATTTAGAAATTGTATTTCTTGTAAGATATATCTATTAATAAATAAATAAACATTCGATAACTGATTGATATAAGCATATGTCTGATGCACACGAATCCACATTTTTTTGATTAACGTGTCATAACCTGTCTCGTTTTGTTTGAGTGAGACTGCTACAAATTATTATTATTTTTATATTTCATTAATTTTGCCATACAAGTGTATCATATTATAATAATAATACACTGCACTTCTTCTCAGAGAAGGCAAGGAAAGTTTCTTTTTTGAGAACCGCTTCTCTTAGTCGATGTCACTGCGCATTAGATTTGTTCATAATTCCTAGAATTGCTGGCGTCGCGCGTACAACAATAGGGCGGATGTGACATAGGTAGGTATCTACCTATATCACACTGACGCTTGCTTTAAAATACACTCAAATGTTCATATCTTACTCCACACATTTTTACACTATTTAGTACATATTTATGTTTATATCTTATTTACACGTATATTTACATATTTAAGTATATTTTATTTTTATTTGTTATACATTAGGCGCCGGTATCACTAAATTGGATTTCGCAGAATACCAGTGTTGCGATTTAACAATCGCAACGTACGGTGAGCGATGTCAAAAATTTTCACTGATGGGATACACATTTTCACATTACTTTTAAAACATAAATTATGTATGTTTGTATCGCTGCTTACTGACAATATTAGCCTTGACTTGAATGGATGCAGTTTCCGTTTAGTTAAGCGGAAGGTGTGGTGTTGCCAGTGAGCAGAAATGAAATTATAGTGTTAGTAATTGTTTTATTTTCTAGTTTTATTATTGTCCTGCTTTATTATTTTGTACTTTTTTATTTCTTCTTGTTTCGGATGCCAAAATAAATATATTTCTTTTCATTCTTTTGCTTTTCTTTCAGAACAAAAAGTTATTTGCTGCCTATATGTTGCCGTATTAAGTAACGTTGCCTAATTCTAATCACAATCAACAAATGGTCACAATTGACAATATTTGCGTTGTGACATCTATGCTTATAGATATATATATATTTTGATTGAACGATTTTGTTCAGGTCTTTGTTATCTTAGCAGAAGCTGGCCTCGATGGCGAATCAGTAGTGTATGCAATTGCTGTGCATGAAGCCAAAGTATTATTAGGCTTTCCTGTCACGAAATTCTTAGAAGCAGTATGAAAACTGGAACTGTGCCGGGGAATCAGCCATCAGAATCAAACGCCGGCGATTGAGAGGTTTCGAATGCGAATCCCGTGAAAACTGCCATTGGGCTTTTCTGTTAAGTGTTTTTTTAAAGACCACTCGCGGTTGGGGTTTCAAATTACTAGTATTCTTGTTAACCCCTTCAGCTAAGCTAGAATGCTTTTGTTAGGAGTGGGTTCACGTCAATAGTGCAATGGGTGGTGGGCAAACCTCTCGCGCAAGTCATATGCCTTATCTTTTGGGCTACCGACGCTTTGTTGCAGTGTCTGGAAATGTATCTAGTAGACTGTAATAAGCTTACCTCCTATTTCGTGGGAACCAAATCATATCTACACTTCTTCCTACGCCTTTACGAACAAACACCTATTCAACATCCGCATCACTGACAGTCCCTTATGTAGAGGCTGCATGGAGACCGAGGAGACACCGGCTCACGTGCTGCTGCATTGCGAAAGCGTGAGCGACCAACAGGCGAGACTACTAAACAGTACAGAAAAGATGAAGGAAATACTGCGCAACACCGGTCTCCTATTGTCTTTCTGGAGGGAGCTGGGGTGGTATGAATAACCGAACAAATTTTCGCGACGGTCACCTACGCACAATGGCCCAATTGTGGGGCTAAGTGCGGATAACACACTTCTAACTAACTAACTATATATAATATACAGGCATGAGACTATGTATTTTAACGCCTTATAAGGTATAGGTACATAGTACCACTAATAACTTTGTAACATGTTACATTTAACAATGTTACTGAAATAAATTGTATAAATTGATATTTTACGTGCCTGGACAACTCTGGACTTCAATTGGCTATAGCAAGGTCGGATCCATTCTTTCTATGAGGAAATCCTCGGAAGCTCTACGGTAATGAACTAGTTTATCCAGAAGCAGAAATAACCTCTTGCTTCTTTCTTTCTTTTCGCATCGGCTACGGTTACAGCTTACCATTAGGCAGTGAGCAGTTTGCTTGGTTACCACCTTCATAAGTGTTTTAAGACAGCGCTTATGTTGTGTTTTCTTAGAATTGCTTCTGATGCTAAAATAACACACAGCGTTGTCCATAAGTGGCTTTCCGCTTACCATGAGGACGATCTAAAGTTAATGAAAAGGTCGTACGGTACCGTTTATTTAGAAATAGGTAAGTACTTCTCTCGAGGGATAGAAATTTATTGTTAATCTACATTAACGCGAGAAAAACCGCAGGCAAAATCTAGCAATTTAAGTTTAGTAAATTACGTCTGTGGGTGAGAGGAGTTCAATCCCAAGCACCAAGTACCAAGTGACCAAGTAATATCCCCGAATGCCTTATCCTTGTCCTACCACTGCAATATTCTAATTATTATCAAACTTTTTACACCATTTTATGATTCCTCGCAATTGTTTCTCTACAACCATATTCAAAACAAGACACATTTCTTAACCGTAGGCGGGTAGCCACTGAAACCTTATCGAGTTGTCTCGACAAACATTACGTAACAGTCATCGTCACGTAACTTAATCTATAAATGATCACAATGACGACCGTGACGTAACTGTACACGACTCGATCCCGATAACAAGCAATATCGAATCAATAGTCCGGGCCGAGTCATTCCGAGTCAAACGATCGCCTCGAAATTAGAACGCGCGAACGTGCGTTCCTTTGAGCACCATTTGCGACAGAAAGCAAGGCAAGCAAAGGGGAGCTTATTACTAGAGGGGCGAACCATTCGGCCTTGGAGACGAGATGCGAGTTGTTTTTGTGGTCCCAACATCTAAATAAGGGAAAAGTTTTAGACAAAGAAGTTGGTGATTCAAACTGTTTTAGTTGGGTTGTTTATTTAGTAGGTATGTTGGCAATAACCGAAATCTGTGGCTGTTGTTTGTTGAATTCTGCTAGCATTGTTATTAAATCATGAATGTGTCATTTGATTCATATGCCTTTGATTATTTTCTCTTGACAATAGCAATTTTTATTCTTCGAAAGACAAATTATTAGTGACACTCCTTGTGTTTTTATAAGCAATAAAACAACAATGTGGACAAGAGATTTCTTCAAACTCAGCAAACTATTAGCGGCACGTAATCATTGAGACTATTAAGCAAGTATACAGTACTTGATATAAAGCCTGCGTTAGATAATATTGTAAATAATGATAACTGACAATCTAGTAGGTATAACTAACTAAGTGTGAATTACATGCATATTTCTGCTGCTTTGAAGAAATCGGTACCATTGCCGGCATCGGCATTTACCGGTGTGATCATTTTAATTGCTGCCTAACTGGTGCTTGATCCACATCATAATCAATCATTATCAATGGAGTACCATAACTTAGAACATAGTACTTCCTGGCTTTACTAAGGCCGATTCTGTTGATTCCCTAATTATGGCCTTATTTTGAAAGTTTTATAAATTCTCAGTGCTCATTAAATAATAATAAAACTCGGCCTCGTCTTTCGGCCAAAAAAGGTGTATTTTCGCTCCTCTACTTATTACGCTCGCCGGCTCTTTATGGCGGCTGGACTCGGGTCAGCGCTGGGTTTTTTGTCGTGGCACGTCTCCCTCCCACCCCGCGCCCGGCGCCACCCCGCGAGTATCACGCGCGACTCCAGATAGGGGTGGCGGCTGTGACCGCGTGCCGAGCAGCGTTCAGGCTCAGCGTATTTTCTTTGTTACATTTATTTTTGCAGATTCAATTTTTATTGACAACGAGCTATGGTAACTTCACACTAGTTGGCTATAAGGTATACGTATTCAAAACTAGGCTTTAAGGTAAAAAAAATAAAGCAATGGTATGAACCAAAGCTTGCAAGTTTTGAATTGCGTAGAGTCTGTAGCATTGTTTAAATGCCCGAGATGAACTAGTCTATTTAAGTATCTATGATATTGCGTTGCAAATAGTTCCAGCGTTATTTTCCTTTACTATATTTTATATTAATTTTCAACAGAGTAGGTATATGAAACGTGAACATTGAACTGTAACGCTTCCCCGCTCCCTGATCCGCAAGTATCGCAGCCTTCATTGTAATACCGCGCCCGAGGCCGCGTCGCGTTGCCATAACAACCATCGCGAGAGCGCCCCCCTCCCGCGCCACCCACACCCCCCACCGCCCGCGCCCGCCCGCTACCTGCTCTCATTAATATGTACCCGGCCGGACACTACCTCGCGCAGATCACTTGAACGCCGACGTACATATCGACAGATGAAAATTTTATTAAAACCTGTAACTTACCTTTTGCATGCTAGCGAGGGATCTAGTCCGCCGCGCGCCGCCGTAAACTCTGTTATGTGCCGACCTGCTTCTCAAAGTACACGGTGCTCATTCTTGACCCATAGTTGTAGCTACGTCGAACATTACTCTCGTACTAACAGAATCAGCGCTATAAGAACAATGGAAGGGTTTTTCACTGATATCCGCTGATTGCAGAGAGTACGAAATGACAAATACGGACGAGTAGTTACTCAGTACTCTATAGAACAAAGACTTTATTAACATTACTTGAATAAAAGAATCCTAGTGATTGGTTGAAATATGCGATTAACTAAAATGAATAAAGGACTGACGCTAACCACCTCCCCAAATAACGCATGTAGCCCGCGCGAGTAGCTTGCGCATGAAGAATGCATGAGTTTCTTGCGTATGTAATCCGCGTAAATTATTTGCGTATGCAGCCGGTCCGTTCGCTTGCGTTAGCGATACAAGGAGAGGCGGGCGGAGCGGAAACCAACACATGACAAATATAAAAAATAATTAGCAAACTTAAAAGCCGGACAGTCCTGATACTGTCTAATTTGGATGCACACGCAACCAACTTGACTGTGTCCGGATTTATCCGGACGCCTGGCAAAGCTACTTACACGCCATCTATGTTGTAAAAAATTAAAGATCTTTTACATCGTTTCTATTTACCACACCTTGTCGAAAATGTAGTAATGTATATTTCATTGTCAACAGTGAGTTGTCGAACTTAATATACAGTGTGCAGCATATTTATTTATTAAATGAATGCTGCAGAATGATTACTTATTCATGTTGTGTCAACTATTTGATATCAGCGGACGTTGTTTTTATACAGGGCATTTATATTTTTTTATAGTATACAAAAAAACAGCGATAACCTAGTGGGAAACTGTTGGACTGCTATGCAGTGTTCTCGTACTCCATCTCAAGGACCTTTGACTTTTGGATGTTATGTGCGTATTAAATAGTTAATTATCGCTGGCTTTAACAGTGAAAGAAAAGATTTTAAGGAAACTGAGGCTGAGAGTTCTACATAATGTTCTCGAAGATGTGTGAAGTTTATCAATCAGCACTGGGCCGGCGTGGTGGATAGGTCACCACGCTGGTTCATTGCGGGTAACGGCCTAGCCCTCATACTAAGAAGAGGTCCGTGCCAAACAATGGGACAGCGCCACTTGTTGGCTTGAAGCTCTCGCAGACCTGCTTCCACAGTATCACTGCAGCGATATTTGGGACGGGCGACAGGACGTCGTCCCAGGCACGACTAATTCACTACGTAAATAGATTTCCACTTTACGATGGTGGCTGTGCCAGGATGAGTCATACTTTTCAATCACCAATTCATTACAACATATTATATCCCAATTTTACATGATGCGAATTATCATTAAGCCCTCTAAGCTAGAGATCTACCCTAGTGCTGTAGCTATCATATTAAAAGTAAGAAAGTTATCGATAAATATAAACAGGTTATACTTCCATATAAATTATTGGTAGGTAACCTTAAAATATACGAATAATCATTAAGTTCTCTACGATAAAGGAATGAACTCTAGTGCTGTACCTGTCTTACTTAAAGTAACAAAATTATCGATAAGGGGCCATCCATAAATTACGTTATACGAATTTCTTGATTATTTGACCATTCCTCCGTCCTTGTCACAGTTGATCACATTTGTGAGATTGCCCCCTCAGTAGTGTGACGTCACATTTTCTGCAATTTTATATCTAGAAATTATTAGTAGTTGCGAAATTAGTTTTATTTCTATTTCGGCGTTCCCACTATCTCTGCCCATTTTGATATAAGAATGGGGAATTTTCTTAGAGTAGGACTTTTTGTCTTTAGGGATTCCGTCATTAGTTTCTTTCATTTGTCTTACGTATATATTTTTATTTTAAGAAAATAGATACCAAATTAAAGTATTGATTTGCATTTGTACTGACTTTTTGCCATGCTTAAACGCAACCCCTTATATACCCAATTTTCGAAGAATGTATCGATCACGTAAAGCATTTTATTACTGTATTTAGATATACATACTAGATTCTGAGATACGACGTCACAAAATTTAGAACCGTTTCCATCCCTTGTCATACAATGTCACACTTCATCGACCCCTTCCCTCCTCTGTAAAGTGTGACGTAATTTATGGATGGCCCCTAAATATAAAGCAGGTTAATTATGCTTCTAAACAAACTATTGGTAGGTAACCTTAAAATTTACGAATTATCATTAAGTTACCTACGATAAAGGTATAGACTCTAGTGCTGTACCTGTCTTATTAAAAGTAACAAAATTATCGATAAATGTAAGGCAGGTTATGCTTACAAACTACAAACTAAGCGAATGGCTTATAAATTAGTGCTTTTACGAGGAACATGAGTGGTCTAGCACGAATTTTGCATGTTAATACATGTTTTACATTGTAATAATCAAGATTACTACTTACACTACATTTTATAGGCAAATATATATTATTAAGCTGTACCTACAGATTTTACATTATTACACACCCTATCTCACAAATTTTGCTCGACTACATGCTGCTACTGAGGACAACACTGCACAACCCTGGAATTTAAACCAAGACTGAGGGCACAGCATTCGCATGGAGCTTTTGCAGCATCTTTATCTCTACTAGGTCCAACAATCTTAACCTGTCGGCCTCGATGGCGTAGTGGTTAGTGTAACCGACTGCCACGCCTAAGGCCGCGGGTTCGATTCCCGCACAAGTCAAACGTTTGTGTGCATGAACATGGATGTTTGTTTTGGTCTGGGTGTTTCTATGTATAATATGTATGTATTTACAAAAAAAAATAGGTATATATGTATGTTTATCCATTGTCTAGTACCCAGAGTACAAGCTCTGCTTAGTTTGGGCTAGGTGGTGTTGTGTATGTAATAGAATATTATTATTATTATAAATAATATACATATGTATATACTTTAGTATAAACCGCAACAAAATCCGTTTAGTAATTTACAGAGGGCAAAAATTCTTAAGAACTTTATTTTAATTTTCGACTGAACCTTTATTTAGATGATTTTGATTCATAATTAGTTATTTTATAAATATTTGCTGTATAGACAGCCTTATTATAGTTCTATTGTAGCACTGCTTCGATGCGCAGCGTTAGTGAATGTGATGCTTGAGATCACGGGTTCGATTTCTAGATGAGGCAAGCTGTTATTTTTTCTATTAAGGAACTTTTAGTAGCAGCAAGTATGGAACTGCGCCCCGTAGACCGTAATAGGCGCGTTTCTCATTCCTATTATTCTTATTATCTTATTACGTGAAACCTATAACCAATTTACGACCGTACTATGAGTGATTGCTATCTATCGATAATTTTTTTTAGGTTTTCAGTCACTAATGACTGCATAAAGAGTGCTTGAGTAGTGTAGTGGCTTAGCTGATGACCTTATCATTGCCAGCGTGTCGAGTGTTGAGGGTTTGATCATCACACCAGACATTTTAATCCACAAATAGTTGTTTGGTCTTCTTTGTCTTTCTTCTGTTTTATGTTTGTAAAGGTCCCTGCGTCACAGAATTAATTTTAGATCTTCTTTTTCAAGAAATAAAATAATTTGCTTTTTTAATACGGTAGGTACCTACTGCTAAATAATATAAAATACGAACAATATTAGGCAGTTTCTCTTTCGTTTGCGTATAGTTTAACAGAACATAATGGTGCCAATTCTGTTGTCACAAAATTCTCTTATCTTAGCTAAAAATATCTAAAATTTAGTTTAGTCCTGTCACTTTTAGCGATTTCAGAATACAAAATGTTGTTTGACAGGACCAATCTAAATTTTAGAGATCTTTAGTTAAGAAAAGAGAATTTTGTGACAACAGAATTGGCACCATTATCTTCTTTTCCCCGCCAAAATGTCGGATACGGCTAATTTACTAAAGTAGAGCGTCAGCTAAGTGGAAAGACCGTTGGACTGCCAACTCAGAAGTCTCGGATTCGAACAAAGTTATGTGCATTTTAAAATGTTGAACACCGTTTGTTTTAACGGTAAAGGTTGACTGCAACATGTACTACCGACTTGAGCGACGGTTGACCACTTCTAAGGTTAAAATCGCATAGCAGGCCAACACTTGTTTAAGATTTTTTACAAGGGTTTTTTTAAGGGCGGTGTCATTTAAAGTCACCATGTGTGAACGAATTTTTTTCTGAAATGGTCAGCCGTCGCTCAAGTCGATAGTACAAAGGAAAATGAGTTTCTTGATTTAAATCTTAACATGCTACAAATACTTTGATAATTAAAATCAAATAAATAATGTTTAAAAGTCTCAAGTTTAATCCTTAGTCAAAGGCAAAGGGAACTGTCCACTATGTAGTGGGGTTTTGCATTGTAATGGACAGTCACTGAGGATAAAAATTATATATTAATTTAGAAGCATTAACTAGTAGGAATTAGAAAAATAACGTTTTGTGTCCATGTGTTCCTAATTCGTTTGTTGTGGTGGTTTATATAAAGGTAATTGAATATAAAAAATCATTGTATTTTTATTATTCTGATCATTACTAAAATGTTGTCTAGGAACTGGGCTGGTGGATTGAAATTGTTTTGATATCTTGCCCAACTCAAAAACCCAAATAATTGTCATTATATGGACGCAGCAACCTACTGTCCGTCGACCGTAGGGTCGCCATTAATTGCTTTTATGTATGAATTCTGTTCACGCTAAGTCAATAATGGACAGTTTAGGAAGTAATGTGCGTATTAAATAGTGAACTATCAGTCGGTTTAACGGTAAAAGAAGACATCGTAAAGAAACTTTCTTTCTAAACCATGTCTGAGAGTTTTCCCTAATGTTCTCGAAGATATGTGAAGTCTGCCAAGCTGCACTCGGCCAGCGTGGTGGAGTATGGCTTAATCCTTCTCACTCTCAAAAGAGGCCCGTGTACAGCAGTAAGGCAGTTTATATACAGCGCTGATATTATGGTAATTTTATAAAAACCTGCCTATGAAAAATTATTTTGACAAGGTTTTATAATGATTATATTTTCATGTAAACTCTAGCAACATATTTTTTTTTGGATCAAATTGTTAAGTTGGTCTTTGAGTCCGTTGTTTGAATGTCTGTAAAATCCCCCACGACATAGGAATGATGCTAAGTGTAGGAGGTTTATTTAATAAAAAAAGATAAATTAAAAATCATCCCTCTAAATATTCCAATAACTTTTTCAAAACATCTGCTAACTACATACACGTCATCGCTACAGTTATATTTTTATATATAAAAAGCGATTCCCTGTACCTATGTTTGTGTCCTTAAAACTTTGAAAGTAGTCGATAGATTGATATGTATTTTTTTTTACAGAATTTTGTGTTTCTCTATAAGTGTGTTTTTTTTATATTATACAGAATTGGCAAAATATCAAGCTTTTATCCTCGGCTTCGCTCACGTGAAAGTAGGTCAGATTAGATTATGTTGGTAGCAGTCGTTTTCTTTTCAAAATATAATATGTTACTCGGTCATAATACAGCTATGTAATTGTGAAATAATTATTAAATTCGCTTGAGTAGTTATTGAGTTAAATCCTTACAAATACATTATCAAATCTTTCCTTTTTAGAGTTCGAAAAAGCTTTTATACAACAGCTTTGTCCGTCCGTCTGTCTGTTATACAACTTTCAACTCAAGAACAACTCAACAACTCAAAACAGTTAACGCCATTCGCCTCAGCATAGTCGATATACCCCGGAAATGATTATGACCTTTGACCTCAAGGTCACGTGGTATCACGTGACCTTTGCTTATTACTTGAACCAGTTTTTCGAACTTTAAGATTTACGGCAATTCATTGCCGTTTCTCACTTGTTATAATATTAGTATAGATATATATATGTATATATAACAATCAAACTTAAATAAACTAAAGATATCACCATCCAGTATACTTGAACAGCACAGTCTTTCTTTTGTTTACACCGATAAAACGTACGAATTCGATAGGATGCCCCGGTATCCAATTCTCGGTACCCGAGGCGTTGAGGGAATTAGCGATCCTTCGTGAGGACTAATGGAGGAGATCGGAGGGCCGGAGGACTGAGGGTAGGACGACGCCGTGCTATAAAGTGAGAAGTTTATGGGTACGTGCCTGCCTTCGCGCGCTGATGAGATTATAACTGGTGTAATTGGATGCTGACTTGCAACACGTTTTTAGTTTATTCAGTGAAGTGTGTATTCGGTTCTGTGAAGGCCTAGCGTTTTGTATAAAGCCTTAATCGGGGATAGATGCATAGGTATCCCCGATGAGGTAAGCAGATGTGTATTAAGTGGCGGCGGCACAATGGATATTGTGTTGGAATTTCGATTGGGCCGTCGTGGCTTCGATTCTCATTTATCGACGTAAATGGACTGTTAATAGAAAGAAAAAGTAGCCTGCCTAGCCTAGCCGAGCCTATTCGCTAGTCTCCCCGTGACCATGGTTTCTGGAAAGCTACCGAAATGTCGGGAAAAGTGTAAACTTAAATACAAATAGATTTAATAATTTAATTAGCTTAAAAATTAGTAAAGTTTAATAGTAGTAGTAGTGTAACAGTTTTCAAAATAATACCTATGTAATAAAGTGTTAAATAAACAACGCGATAAAATCCGTATAAAGTAGTTGAATTTCAATATCGAGTAGTTTTCCAGATTCCAGGCAGACTCGCAAAATCTCTGGCTAATATTTTACCTGACTGGAAAATCAAACTTAGAAACTTACTATAGCATAAACATAAACTTGCGTTCATGCTTATGAGTTATGATGACCAATCCTACTGATGCATTTAAAAACACAATTTAGAAAATAATATAATTTGAAAGTATTCTACGTAAGCGTTTCTAAGCTGGGAGCTCCGTTGATGTCTTTTCCAAAGAAACGGACCCTTTGTATAAAAGATTTGTTTACTTTGCTTGTAGTTTTACAAATAAACGTGTTCTTGTAAAGTGTACCGTATAACTTGATTATGGCGTTGACAAAGCGCAAAATGTGATTTATCTATTTGTTGTTTTATTTTAGACTTTAAACAGGCCACGTTTGAAGCTAATGTGGTACAATTTCTACAATAGAATATAAATAAAACTATGAACAAGACAATTCCTTGTAAGAGGTTTTCGTTGAATCTTTGCTTTTAATTATGTGTTAGGAATACCACTATAATAATACGTATTCTGTGAATATTTAAACCGTATTTATATTACAGTTCAAAAGATACAGCATATTAAAGGAAGGCAGAAGTAGTTATAGAATTCCGTTAATATCTTTAGAATACTAAAAAGGCTAATTTTAAATATCAAATTGCACCTTTTGAACTAGAAAGCATATAGGTTCTAAATTATTATATTGTTCTCTACATTAAAAAGACAACACAGAACTTTACAAACTTAAAAACAAAGAGCGCTTAGACTTCGAACAAAAATTTGTATATCACAATTTTCTATCTCGTGTAAGGATCGAACTCACACCGCTGCACAGGTAGTGACGACGTGACCATGTAAACTGAACCATCCATGCAGTCAAATCAATTCATCACAACTTATAATCGCTCTAAAAACCATTCAAGTATAAAATTCCGTTACAAAAACGTACCGTCACCTATCGCCTAGCACGTAAAGCAATGACCACACATGGAGCGCTGCGCGGGCGCAGGCGGCGGCGGCGCAGGCGCAGTGCGGAAGAGCGTGCGTGCCGCATCTGGCGCGGTATGCGCGCGCGCCTATGTGCCGCGCCGCGCCGCCCGCTGCGTGAAAGCATCGGCGTGGCTTACATGTTGACACGTTTTGGTGCAATACTAGTCACAATTCGCAGCTTCACTTGCTTTAAACACAGTATTATTGTCTGTAGCTGGTCTCAACGAGCATTAAAGACAAATACATTTCTGTCCTTGTAATATTGGTTTATATTAGCAGTAAGCAGAAGTTAGGGTTATATATTATATAGACTTGGAGCCTTACAATATTCTTATTCACGCTTTTATTATTCATGCTTTTATTATTCATGCTTCTATCTTGGAGTAGACAGTGCCTTCCCCTTTCCTGTCCATAGACAGTGATGGGTATGTACCCATACTTCGTATTTCATGTCTATTTTGTATCCTATGAGAGAGACGCAAGATTTTTGCCTTTTATTTGGCATATTTTCAGACTTCGTGTTGTTATTGATACTTTACTTAAACTAACTTAATAGAACAACAATGGACAGAAGTAATAACTAGGCTCTACATTAAAACACCAGACACAAAAAATTACTGAAAATCTACATTAAAACAGTGGACACAAAGACCACTTAGACTCTATACACATAACTGCTAATCACACATATATTCATCCCGTATCCAACTTACAACATTCTGCTCAATGGCAATAACCACACTTTTAATCTATCGCACTATTCGTGCAACCAATCATAAATGATTCAGCAGGTTGGGAGATCGTGTTAAAAAACAAATAGCACATGTTGTGCTAACACGACGGCAGGCGAAGACGCAATTAGTTACGATTTGTTATGCGCGCCGCATCGCTCATCTTTACGCCACGGTCTTGTACTACAGATGCGCTTCTCCACTCACTTCTAAATAAGTTCTAGGGCTGTATACGAGATGACGGCACGATAGCTGTAGAATAGAAAACCCGAATGGTAATACGGTTTGCTTAGGATAAATGTTTGACTGCAAGGATTAGAGAGCTAATTTTGGTAATAAAACGTTTGAAATAGGTTTCCGATCAAGTCGATGTATTAATAAATTATAATATATAAATGGTATTCTTCTAAATTGAAATAAAGGTCAAATAAATTGCATTTCTGTTAAATTTGACGTTTATTAGACTAGATTAGGGTGCCTAGTGCGAATTGTTTTTACGTTAACGCGATCGAAACGTTTCCCGGTTTGGCTCTTTGATTGGTAAGGGTTTTGAGCGGGCCAATCACAGCGCGGAACGTCATAAACGTGTCGATCGAGTTAAGGTAAAACAAACTCGCACTTGGCACTCTGAACTCTGTAGTTAAAGTAGTCGCAATACGCCAAGAGCTGTGTGTTCGAATCTCATAAAAAATATATCCACAAATAGTTGTTTGAGGCTCGCACAATTTTTCTATTTGTGTTCTTTGTGTCCTTTGTTTGAATGTTCACTAAGTCCTCCGCGACACAAGAATTATTAACCTCTGAGTCTTCTTTGAAGAGGTTAATGAAAACACTATGTGGGTCTGTGTGTCTGTCTGTTAGTGACAGTTTGTTAGTGACAGGCATAGCTCCGGCACCACTGGACCGATTGACTTGTAACTTGGTGTACAGACACCTTGGGGTCATCTCTCGGTCGAGTTTGGCCCTGTGGGTCAAAATACCCCCGAGATATAGGTGTCACAACGTCATAAGATCAGGGGATATCCACCAACAGAGTGATTTGGAAATCCAAGGGAGAGGCTTTTGCCCAGTAGTGGGGCATTACAAAAAGCTGATAAAAAAAATCATCACTCATCTCGTTTCTAATGCGGGTGTTGTCTTTATCAACAACTAGCTCTTGGCCGCGGCTTCGCTCGCGTAAAAAAAGATGAGATTACGGTAGTAATATCAATTTTTTTAAATAAAATGTAGCCTATCTTGTTCAGTGATAATATAGCTTTCTACTGGTGAAAGAATTTTTATAATCGGTTGAGTAGTTTTTGAGTTACATTCTTACAAAGAAACATACAAAAATCAAATCCTTCCTCTTTATAATACAATTAAGCTATTACCTTTTGAAATACGATTGACTTAGCTTTTGATAGCTTGTAGCGTGTCTTTTGAATGCGTAACATAAATTGTCAAAAGAGATACCAGTTCAAATATTAGCGAGCTCAATTTAATTAATGTAATGTCCGCGCAGTTTGTGAACTCGTTGGCTCGGGTTGCGACACAGCGCGTTCAAGAGAGTAAAAAGGATTTTTATTTCGGACCGAATTAGTACTATCATTCGCGCTTGAATATATACTGCTTAAGATAAAAGTAGAGAAATTTCTGGACTGAGTTTACGTTACATGTTTATTCTAAAATAGTTCTTTTTCGCTGATGATATAGTTATTATCGATATTGAAAAGGGAAAGGGAATGTCAAAGAGACGACAGAGACAATCTTATAGTTAGCCCGTGCATTGGTAACTCAGCTACCTTTTTTTAACCGACCAAAAAAAAGATGGAGGTTCTCAATTCGACGGTATGTTTTTTTAGACGCCCGCGCCGCGAACTGCGTCTATGTATGTAATTGTGCATGCCAATGTTATGTTATGATTATAATACGATATCTCATGTTTAAGTAGTTACAAACCCACCTTGGCTGACACCAACTCCATTAATAACAATAGTTTAATTATTCACAAGAATACGGAATTATTTTTAAACATTTTTTGGTCTTAGAATATTCTTCTTGGAAGTCGGTTTTTTCTTTTGTTAAAAGTTTTGTTTATTCAAAGATGTGCTTACACGCCATTTACCTTTGCTGTTGCCAACGTTCATAGGCTATGGAAATTACTTAAGCCTAGACGGCCTAGCCTAGGGCCGTATGCCTTTTTGATACCTAGGTTGTATAAAAACTATCCGAGTAGTCTGACGTCATATATAAAAATTATTGCAGCATATTGGGCACCTATAATATGAACAATTTAAATATTGATAATGTTTATACATTGATGAGTCAGCGCTTGAGGTTTGCCAGCGTGCAACGCAGTCTAGTATACGGCTAACAGGTTGGATTAAAAATACAACACAACGATACGAAACACAGATCGCAGTGCCAGCCAAAAAGCCACGAAAATTTCTATCTAATAAATCGAGGAGCTTTGGGCTTAAATAGGCATAAACTAGTCTCCAGAATGTGCTGTGCAGCAACATGGTGGGCCATAACGATGGCAGGAAAAGGTAGACAGGCAGGTAGAACTGGTCTAAGTTAGCGCAGCAGCTTTGGCAGGGTTAGTTGACATAAACCTATTCGCAAAAATGATTTATTCCAAAAAAGTCCTGTTCGCCAAATAGCGTATTCTTTAAACGACTTGTTCGCATAATGGCTAATTTAAAAAAAGAGCCATTCACTAAATGCCATGCTTTCTTTTAGAAAACTCTAACTTAGTCAAGCAGGAGGATAATACAGGCTGATATTTGATAATAAATAATAAAATTTGTGGCACCAAAGGTTTAAATTCATAGATCTGCCTTTACCGTACTAAGATCGCACGTAAAAGTGTCCACAATAAGACCATATGACACATGTTTAAAGAAGAGTGAGATGATATTAGATTATGAACGATATTGTTGCAATCTGGAATTGATAAAGCAATAATTATAATTCAAAAATTTCCAGAAAAGAAGACATCTGTGATTAAAATCTTTGTGTAGCACTGTACTTGATTTGTCAAACATTCAACTTCGTAATGTATGCACCCGAAGAGTCTGATCTATGCGGCACAAAATAACATGCCGATGCATCCTTGATCACGTCTGATAAGAAACTTAGCAGTCTAAGCTCATCCGTATCTCTAATAGTTATCCGATTGTTTTATTGCATTACGCATGTACCTCATAGATAATGATGATATAGATTACAATCAAAGCTTGACCAAGGAGATGTTCTATTCAGCGAAAAATCGGAGGCATATAATTTTATGTTGTGTTCTTTTTAAGTAGTCATGGCAGAGGTTCTTAAGGGAATAATAATGATAATAATGTCCTCCTGACCGAATTTCGGTCACGGCGGCCAATCTTAACGGAGAATGGCCATCGGCGCAGGAGATATTATAGTGCACAAGTGTGTGCACAAACACAAGTGCACTCTCTGTTCCCTAACTCTCATGATCCGATGGGACGAATAATCTAACACGACCGGAGAGAGATCAGGCGCAGGACCAACAGCTTGACGTGCTTTCCGAGGCACGGGGGTGTCTAACACCGCCAACTTCCTAACTCCGGGCTCGTATTGAGATTCCTTAGGAGAAAACCCAATAACTTTTTGTTGGCCCGACCCGGGATTTGAACCCGAGACCTCATGCACAGCAGTCGCATTCACTACCGCTGCGCCACGGAGGCAGTTAAGGGAATACTGTGCTAGCTGTCTGAAGGGGTCTAGTAACTAATCATATTTGTTTTGGCAGCGAGACAATTTTTTTTTATGGTAGCTTTACGCCTGCATGTGCCTAGCAAGTGTAAAATTGTTATAGTATATTTAAACGCATATTACTTGCGGACCTGAATCTAATGTGAGTAGCTTTTCTGACAGTCTACCAGAAATGGCGTTTTATACTCTTTTTTGCATTTAAAATGGTATTTGCTACACTAGACTGCATATTTGGACCCTTGACTTTTAGGTACCAATAAAAATAATTGATTTAGTTGCTATTAGAAGGTATCTTCGGAAGTTTATAATGTTCAAACCTACGTTAAACTGCTCACTGTTCATACTTGAATATGAGCTCTGAGGTTTTCTGATACATTCATATATATATACAGCAAACTACTGAGCAGGTATTGAAGTATGAACCACCACCATAAAAATGCATTTCGTCAGTTATGTTTAGGTCCCAAGCAATGGATGGTGGACCTATTGCCGTCTACCGAACATTGTTACTGAAACAGTGCTGCCGTTTGACAAAAAAGACAATGTTTTTTAAGAAAGACATCTCACGCCCAGACTGCCCAAACATTCAAACACTATTGAAATTAAACTACTATATACGGCTTTTATCGCGTTGTTTATTTAACACTTTATTACATAATTTAGAAACTGTTACACTACTATACTACACTGGAACATTGAGACAACTACCATCTTACTCTCCCCGTGACCATGGCTGCTGAAAAGCAACCGAAACGTCAGGGAAAGTGTAAATTTAAATACAAATAGTTTTAATAATTTAGTTAGCTTAACATTAGTAAAGTTTAATAGTAGTATAGTAGTGTAACAGTTTCTAAATTATGTAATAAAGTGTTAAATAAACAACGCGATTAAATCTGTATATAGTAGTTTAATTTCAATGAATAACATTCGCGTGAATAGAAGACAATATTATTCAAACACTAGACATGAAGTACACCCAGGCTTGGCACAAATATTTGTGGAATATTTGTGGGACACACATTTTGGGGGAAACAAATCCATAACACTCGGCGTACACATAGCCATCCGTGCAGTCAGTTTTGTGCAACGACAACGATTACTTACCTTCCACAAATATCCATTATGGTAGCTTACGAGCAAAATGTTCATAATCATAATAAACATATTGAGATGCATCCAGCGTCGTATGAGCTCAATCTAACGACCCATAAATGTCTACGAAAGTGTTTTTGTCTTCAGATTTTATGTGACGATAAACAATTGCGACCGTCAGGATCACACGCCGTGTTTTACGCCTTACGGATCTCTCGCTGGACCTGCGGACATGCACTTTTACTTGCCGTAATAGTTCTTTAATACTGATGTGATAATATTATTCGATAAAGTAACAGCTTGTCTTGTTGACCTAGTAAGGTCTGCTGAAGCCTTGACAGTGGACTAGGCCTTATGAATAAGGGAAGCTTGACATATGTTTTTAATAGTAATGGGATTAAATCCTTCTTGTTCTTTCTTTATTGTTCGACCTCGCCATTGCTACTGTACCGAAGGGTGTGAGTTCCATCTCCAGACAGGACAAAAATTTGTGTGGTCTTCATAAGGTTATAGTGATTTTAGGTGTTCTATATGACGGTGGTTTGGATGTTTATAAAGATCCTCGTGAAACAGAATTAATACAAGGGCGGGAGAAAATAGAAATTCTTCCATTTCGCCTGTGGTCGAAGAGCTTACGAAAGCACATCCAAGGCATGCGCTAGATTCCTGCTGATTGCTAGTTTAATTACGTTCATAGTCTTACGCGTATATCTTCGAAGAGAAGGTTTAAGGTAGTAGATCCTTGCTGGTTTGAATCTCCATAAATAAAAAAATAAAATTCAACAGAAAACGGTACATGGAGATAAGATTAGGCAACTGCGTCAGCCATTGTTGCAGTATAGACTGCAACGCTGGTATTCTCGCAGGACTTGACTTGACTGAACTACTGCCGTGAATTAAAAACATATTTTAGTGTTGGATAGCCCCTTTATCGAGCAAGGCTATAGGCTATATAACATCACGCTACGACTAATAGGAGCAGAGCATCAATAAAAAATGTTGGAAATACGGGAAAAATTATCTTATGTGACGCAGAACTTTCGCGGGTCAGCTAGTATACGATAAAAGCTGGCCTGCTGGCCCTTCAAAGACTGTGAAGGCTGTTCACATAGATCAGCTATTCCAAATGATTGTTGTTGATTTTTAGTTAGTAAAAATAAAGATTTGTAAATCTTCACTTCTACTAACTGCAGTTAGTTCTCAAACTAGATTGGGATTGTTTTGAAATACATCACAACCACTGGGGACTCGTTCGTCAATCTCATATACTTTAAAAGTTTCAAACCAATTTTATCAGAAACTTGTTAGTTATTGGTTAAAATGTTCTGAGCCGATAATTTTTTTTTGTGAAGTCCTACTGCAGTAGTACTAATCCCTATGTCGTGGGGGACTTAACAAACATATAAACAACCAACACAAATAATTCCCAGACTCGTAATAGCAATTTGTGGATGTTTTGCTCCGTTCGGGGAGCGAACCCACAGCACTCGGCGAGACGGCAGTGGCGTGGCGAACACTTGAACCACTATGACTCTCAATTACTCAGGAAGCTTTTTTAGCTCTTAGCTTAATATCGCTAGATGATTGTAGAATTATCCGTAAGGCATGACTTTGCAACTGTTGGAATATTAATTTGTTACAATTATAAATATAGAGTCAAGTGCAAGTAGAATTCGCGCAACGAAGGTTCCGCATAAACTGGTTTTTTGGTAACGTATTTACAAATTTTCGAGATTAGGATGTTCCTTTTACATGTACAGTCATTCAAAAATGTGGTCTACCACCCTACGGTTGCGGTTCATTTGAACGTCAGGAAACAACAAGGTCGATTTCTCCTTGCAATAATATTGTGACGGCGACCATTGATTTCTTTATCATGTATTATATTTATGTCATGTTGTGTGTCAAGTTTTAATTCTTACAGCTAACAACAACTCACCTCCTTTACTCACCTCCGTTACAAAAGTCAACCCTATCGATAATTAGTTCTCACAGAAACTTTTGTGAAATCTGTAGACCACTTTCTTGGTCGACTGTACTATAAGACATTGCTTCTTGGCAAATTTCATGATCCTAAGTCAACGAAAAGCGGTTGGGTGCGGGTGGGTTAAGACCGGTCTGTGTGGAAAACCTTGGAGGAGGCCTATATCCAGCAGTGAACGTCTTTCGGTTGAGATGATGAAGTCAACGGGAAGTGTCGAAATATGCTGTTTAAACTTTTGATTGCAATAGCTCAGAAGTTTTATTTTCCACAGCTCTAAGGAATTCCAGCGCAGCTTAGTATTTAATACATACCTTAATTGAAATTAAACTACTTTATACGAATTTTATCGCGGTGTTTATATAACATTTTTATTACATAATTTTGAAACTGTTACACAACCACGTTTAAACTTAACTACGTTTCAAGCGTTTCAAAGAAAAAAGATGCCTTAGATGAACAACGAAGTGATCCTATAACAGTTCGTATTTTTCCTTTTGATGTACGGACTCCTAATAAAGTACTATCTTTGAAAGAAACGTTAGACTACAGTTGTTAAAGACCTAACGCCGGCTTAGTGCATATAGGATGTCTTCATACATTGTCACAAACATTATACAAAATGTCAGGCATGCAGGTGACGTAGCCCGCTAGCTGGAACGTTGTGTCCAACTATATTCACTCCATCGTTAAACAACTTAATTAACTTTTTAGTATGTAAATGTTTGTTGAACTTAGAAATGCATGTTACCTCAGTTTTAATTAGACTTAATATTTAACGTTCTCTCTATTGAGCAAGTGTATTTATTGAAGGATTTAAATATATAAAATAAATGGCGCAGTGATATACCTGCTAGATTTCGCTCGAGTCAAGGTAGATTTCGACAAAAAAAGTTGTGTATGTGCTTTTCTGTACCCCTGACATCGTGTAAGTGAAATTGCATGATGATCGGTCAAGTTGTTAAGAGGAAACATAAGGGCCGTTTTACATACAAACGTATTCTTCTGTTTCCTCCCTGGATAATGCCAGTAGAGCAATAATTACTTTTACAAAAAATGTTTATCCTCTATTGCCATCTCCCTATGTTTTCTTTTCTTTCATAAATTAATTATTAAAAGAGACATGAGCTTTCAAAAACCTCAAAAATTGGCGATATTTTCCGCTGTTTTCAAACATCCAAAAAACAAATTTGTCTAGATTATATAAAAAAAGGAAATCATAGGAACACGACCAAAGCCTTTTTTTAATATTGAAAGAAAAATAGTTAAGTCGGTCAAGTTTTGGAGAAGGAATCAGGGGACTACGAAACATTGATTTTGTATACTTTTAATAGGTATTTTCGGTCCAAGCTGCTGTTGTCTCTATTGCGCTCTGCGGGCTCTGCGCGACAGCAATAGATTTTACAAATACCTATTTTGGAATTTTGTCGCCCTTAGCCGTAAATGGAAACACCATTTAAGGCTTGAAAGCGTAACAAAAAAACTCACATTTGCATTTATAATATTAGTTACAATTTGGATTAATGTTATGCGGCACATACATACATGACACTGCTACTCTTTCTTTTCGGAATGTCCCTTTGTCATTGGTGACTTTACAAATATTAAAACAAAGGATACAAATGACACCAAGCCGTTTAAATACCTAAAGTAAAGCTAACTCGTATCATTGGTGGATTACGTAATATTTAGTCCTATCGAACAACACTGAGTGCACCATTAGTGGCGAGGTGTTCACTTACAGTTACTGCGCCATCTGTGTTTTCTTTTTTCGACACTTCTTCTTTTGTCTATGATTAGTGAAAGTTAATATTTGAAATGTTTGGAGATATTATTTATAGCTATAACACTTTTAATAGTAAGTATTGTTTTACGTTTTACGAAATGTTACTCGTTTCTTGGTTTATTGAATTCTTTTTATAATAACTCTTTTCCCAAAGTTTCGTATACCTACCCTTAGCATAGTAGCTATCTAATTTAATTCTTAGGTATTATATTGGTTGAGCTGCACGTATATTATAATGATGACCTCGATGGCGTAGTGGTTAGTGTAACTGACTGTTACGACTGAGGTCGCGGGTTCGATTCCCGCACAAGTCAAACATTTGTGTGCATGAACATGGATGTTTGACTTGGTCTGGGTGTTTCTATGTATAATATGTATGTATTTACAAAAAAAATAGTATATATGTATGTTTATCCATTGTCTAGAACCCATAGCACAAGCTCTGCTTAGTTTGGGCTAGATGGTGTTGTGTATATGTGTAGAATATTATTATTATTATTATTATTATTATTATTATTATTATTATGTCAAATATTATATTTTATAGTTCGATTTTCGAATTTATTTTCGACCAGTTTCATTGTCATGTAGTTCTGCGCACTGCAATATAGCCTCTTTGTTTTAGGTATCAAATATTATGTTGGTCGGGCTGCGCACATATTATTATGACGACGTCAAATATTTTGTTGTTTTTTGTGTAGTTTTGTTTATTTTCTATAGTTCGATTTTTGAGTTTATTTTCGACCTGTATCATTGTTCCATAATTCTGTTTACTGTTATACATTTAGATGGTGATCAGACTCTTTGCTTTAGAGATTAAATATGTTGGTCGAGCTGCGCACTGGTCGAACACATATATTATGATGACGTCACATATTTGTTATTTTTCTATCGTTCGATTTCCGAATTTATTTTCAACCAGATTTATTATCGTGTAGTTCTGTTCACTACTGGTGACTAGCCTCTTTGCTTTAGAGATCGTCACACCCGTGTCTCTGTTTTAAGGTTACGTTGCAGACAAAGGCACGCAGAGCTCACGAACTCGCAGTAGGTGCGGGCAAGGCTTGTAGATTCGGCGGCAATTATTGTCCGTCAGCGGGCGGCGTGTGGAGGGGGTGAGGGGGGTGGCAAGCCGGCCCCGGGGGCTAAGATGGCCACCGTAATTAATTGGCGCGACGCGAGGGGCCGACCGCGGCGCGTCTCGTTCGCAGCGCGGCATTGCGCCCGCGTTTGAGGTGACCATGCGTTTTGCGATGGGTTGGATTTTCTTGTTGTTTCAAGTATATTTAACAACAAATTTTAAATTGGCTTGCTTGTTGATTGGTGTTGTCAAGCACAAGAACACATCACTGATGAGCTATTGTGATCCGAATTCATTGTTACTGGGTTTTTCTCTTGGGCACTTTGGCACTTGGTAGCAGAATATATGTAAATAATATAAGCCAATAATTTATAAACAATGATTATTGACATTTAACTGAATTTTGAAAGTTCCTAAATTATTTACAATAATATAAGTAACTTGCAATTTCTGTAAATATTTTTGCATGGAGCTTAGAGGCAGCTCTTTGCGTAATAAACCGACCATCAAAACTGGAATATGATAGCCAGCATCAAATTAAGGCAGAATGTTAATTAGGTTACAGTTAGAATATCATCCATGGACTAGTATACCAAATTACAATATATCATCTTACTACATACTAATATTACTAATGTGTAAGTTTGTAATGATGTTCGCATGTTTGCTACTCCATCATGCGTAAACATTTCAACGGATCTGAATTAAATTTTGTACACAGATTGACCATGCCTCGGAACCATGTCGGGGAAGGACTACCATCACACAGAATATCGACGTGAAATAGCAGTATTCCTACTGTTGTGTTTCGTTCGGTGAGTGAGAGTGCCGGAGGCCCAATCACCCCCTTTTCCTTATCCCGCTCCTTCTTCTTCCCATTTCCTTTCCTAAAGGGTCGGTAACGCGCAAGTGATGCCTCTGGTGTTGCAGGCGTTCATAGACTACGGTGGCCACTTACCATCAATACACCGTATGCTTGTTTGCCTCGATAGAAGTATAAAAAAAAACAGATAAGCAGGCGAGGCCGTAGACAAAAACTATTGGTTTAAGTGGCCGCCTCGCTACTGTCGGTTCCCACACTGGACCAAAAATTGTAAAATCCACAAATAGTTTTTCCGAGTCTGGATGTGCTTTCAGTCCGTTGTTTACTAGTCCAGAACTATTCCTAGCGTAGTTGTCTCTTTTAACAAAAAGAAAAATACCTGTAAATGTAGCCTATCCTGCCTAATGTTATTTGATTGATGGTCATAGTAACGTCGTCGACCAGCGATCCGACCGTAAACGTCTCACCCACACGCCGCGCGCGCCCGCTCGCCACTCGCCTCTACATACCTACCATAATCTACTACCCAACCGACCAACTAATACTGAACCTTCACCATACCCACATACGTCCCTCAAAACACACGATCCAACTAAACAAAGGGAGCGGGGAAGCTCAAGATACACTAGCCAGCTACCGATACCGTACTATACCATAGTTTGTCACATCAAGAGCTTTGACCACTAGCACTCTGTACCCCTCCGTGGTCTAAATAGCTTCGATTTCGAGGGGTGAGGGAGGTCTAATATAGCTGGTCGAGTGGCTCATACAAATTGCATGGGTGTGAGTGAGTAACGTTAGTGCCTGGACCACGGTTTGCTTAAGCGTAAATTCTGTTGCGTAAGTCGGAAAAGACGTCTGGTTCTCGAGATAGGGCCGAGGGACAAAGATATTCGAAGAATAGCTCGGTTAAATTAGACAAATAGAATATATTATTCTGTTAATATAGTTGCCGAAGTCTGTGCAGAATATTTATTTCGAAACAACTGTTCTGAATAAACTATTTTAATCTCTGAAAATAAAGCTGATTATTTAACACCCAGTATTCTACAAAAGTAACAGCGACAGCCTAGTGGCAGACGGTTGGATGGCTACACAGAGGTCTTGAGTACGATCCCACGGCGCTCATCTCTGACTTTACGAAGTTATGTGCGTATTAATATCTCTATAATCGTTCGCTTTAACGCCGAAGGAAACCATCGTTGGGCAAGTTCCATGTCTGAGAGTTCTCTATCAAGTTCTTGAAAAATGTGAAGTCTGCCTATCCACAATGGGCCAGTCGGATAGACTATATGCGTGCGAATATGCATGCATGTACTTATGTATAAAATAATGTTAAGTAAAGGAATTAATGCGATATTTAAAAGTCAGTTATAATTCGCACTAGAGATCAAGACCTCAGGCACTTTACAGATATAAAATTAGACAAACCGTGAGAAGGGTCATAGCCAACCCGCACTTGCGGTGGACAAGTGCGGGGTGGCAGACTTTACAAGTCTTCGAGCATATTATGTTGAACTCTCAGACGTGCAGGATACCTCACAATGTTTACCTTCACAGTAAATTTTGAATTATAAATATTACAAGAAACTTTGATATTATGGCAGGTAAGTGTACGCGATTCTTAACAAATGCTTACACTTACCATTACCTTATACCATGGCAATAATAGTAATGTTTAACAGTAGGGACAGTGGAGTGGTTTAAACCTTGCACTGCCAATGTGAGTGTTGTCGAATGTGACAAAATCTGTGTCAACCACAAATAAATTATGGTTTCGTTTCTAAACGTTCTTTGTGAGCGTCGTTCAAATGTTTGTAAAGTTTGTCGCGATACAGGTTTTATTCGTAATGTGAAATCTGTAGAATATCTGTCATTACTGAGTCTAAGTTTGTAAAATGGCTTTTTGGTAAGTCACAAATAAATATAAGATGTGTAATACTTGTATATTATGTAGGGTAAGAAATAGTTGTAAGTAATAAATGACACTGTGGAAGAAGGGATTCTCCTGGCACAGGTACACACGGCTACACGTCAAGTTAGACACCCTATATACGCATAATTACGCTACATACAAAATAGAGAATTCTCGGAAAGGGACAGTGCATAGTGGTGTCGATGTAATGGTAAGGATAGAGCGTAACAAAAATATAACGCACTCTCTCGCACGATTCGCAGCGTTCAACTTCTAATAGTTCAAAGTCCAAACAGACTAGGTTGATGCGTCGCTGTGTGTACCTATTTATTTACTTAAAAGTGTACATTTGTAAATATATTTCTTGTTATTGAAATAAACTAAATAAATTATTATTACTATTACTGAATCAATTCTAGAAAAAGTTCCAACAATAGAAACTACTAAAACTCCGATAGGAACTTGAGTTTATTCAAAACAGTTTCCAAATCCATCTTCTATTTTTATTGCCCCTTAGTCTACTAACAAGTCCGTACTGAGGTACCGGCGGTGACTTATTACCAAAACTGCACCCAGCAACAATTAATCCGACAACGGAAAGTAGAGAAAAATGAGTAAAGCGAACTGTTTTCGATTTAGGGTACCGTAACATCAAACGGAAACTCTTGCCCGGTTTATTAGGTCTTTCATTCAGATAGTTATGTTAAATAGCTCGTGCACGTGATGTATCATCACTTTAAGTATCTTCTTAGTTGTTCGGGATTAGTTATTGCCGCAAAAGAAGAACTACATATTGCTTTCCGCGAGTGTAATTTGATGAGCCGAAGCTAATGACTATATCAGGCATAGCAAAAATAAATTGTAAGGATTGGAGTCATAAGTTAACGTGTGACAAAATTACTTATTAGGTTATTCTCTCTATTCTCTAAGCTACAAAAAAATAATTTCTTAACACGCTTTTATTACCTTGGTATGTAGCTATATGTAACGGAATCTTTGAACGTCATTTTCACCCCTTTCAGACCGACGGATTGATTTAAAATTTTGCACACTTATCGAGGATCGAAGATAATATATAATATATATAAAAATATAAAAAAAATTAAATAAAATTCTTTAAAAAATCTTAAACACGCTTTGTTTAAAAATACCAAACTGAAAAGTAAAAAATAATTTAAAAATTTTAATATAAATAAGCGTGGGGTGCTTTCTAAGATATTTTGATAACCCCCACCCCACGCATATTAATATTAAAATAACTAAATTATTTTATACCCTTTTTAATAAATCATATTTTTAGTTTTTTAACTATTATTTATTTCTAATACGAAATTTTTTCGGCTTGAGCGAGAGCGCAGAGGAATGGCAATTCGGTGTAATATGCTGGCTCGCAGGTTCCCTAAATGCTCCATAGGAGTTAAAACCACACTGTTTCGAGCTTATGCTCAATCATTTTACACCTGCAGTATGTGAGCCAGTCACACGCAGCGAGCTGTCAGTGCCCTAAGAGTGCAATACAACAATGCTTTTAGGATACTGATGGGACTGCCTCGGTACTGTAGCGCATCAGCGATGTTTGCAGAAGCTAACATAGATGGCTTTGCTACCATATTGCGCAAAAGAAACCGCGTCTATGATGCACAGAGTGCGGGACAGTCCCAACAGATACCTAAAAGTAATTGATTCAACATTAGAAAGTCCTATCTGGTGGCGTTGGAATAGGCTACATGTTGGCAATGTCAAATAATATTATCTTTCTAGCTCATTTAACTTTAACTTTAAGAATTTTACTAACCCTATATGGATCTCTGGTCTGAAATAAATAATAATTATTATTATTATAAGCCTAATTTCTACATTTTATGAAGATTAAAATCTATAATTATATAGAAGACGTTTTTGGTTATACCAACTGGTGTTTACTTATGCAGAACCCCGGCTATGAGCGCCGTTATTGTTCTTCACAGTTTTTTATTCGTTCTCTCGAAGGCACTGTAAGGTGTGACGTATGTCAGCCAGTAATTGGTAGTCGAGCAGTCAGGACCTAAGCTCCACAAGACAAAGTCTACCGCCAAGAGCTGTCAACCAGCAGTTTGACAAACCGCACCCCTGGCTCGGCCCATAGCTTGTCAATTAGACTACATGCAAACTCCAAGGAAGCCTTTGGCATTTTTGGTCGAAGTGCAGTGCCAATCAATTGGCATAATTGCTCCTAGACCGTTGTGCCAAAAAAAGATGGCTGTCCAAGCTTCCGAGTTCTTATGTTCTAAAAATACTGGAGTTTTTCGATAGGAACTGAGCTTTTTGTGGAACCTTTCTTTGAAAATAACGGTTTCCCGTGGCCGTTATTTTCAAAGATTGTTAGGCAGTAAATTAAAACACTCTTAGTTCAATTTACCATTCGTTTCGTAAACACATGCTGTGTTCTTAAAGACTTATAAACTTTTTGCGACGGCCATAATGCGTTTATTAGAGTTGTCGTCTAATTAGATTGAGGTGAAACGAATTCACTGGTTACTAAAAGCTTTTAAAAAAGTGAAAGGGATAAAAAATTATCCTGTATTTAGTAATAATTTTCATTCATATGATGGTTTGATATATAATTTCAAAATTTGACCTCACATTGAAATTAAACTACTTTATTTTTTGTCGCGTTGTATATTTTAAAACACTTTTATTATTTTATTTTGATCCTTAACACTACTATTATTGAACTTTACTACAATTAAAGCTATTTTAACTAATCAAAAGTAGTTTAATTTCAATATATAACATTCTCGTAAACGAAAGACAATATTATATTTGACCTCATAATTGGGTTATTGTATGTAAGTAGCTGACATAATAAGTGTCAGTTACTTACAAATATTCTCAGCTCTGCCCAGGAAACTAGTTAATGACTAAAGGATATTCAGTACCATTTCCATTGTTTTGAAATTATGCTTCGTCTTTTATTGCTAAGATTTTTGCAGCGTTAGATTATATAAGCCAGTGTCTACGAATCAACTATAGTAGTAAAAAAACCCCCTTGATGGTAAGTGGTCACCGTAGCCTATGGACGCCTGCAAGACCAAAGGCATCACTTGCGCGTTGTCGACTCTTTAGGAAAGGAAGTGGGAAGAAGAAGGAGCGGGAAGGGAGAAATAGGGTGATTGGCCCTCTGGTACACTTACTCACCGAACGAAACACAACAGTAGGAATACGCTATTTCACGTCGATATTCTGTGAGAGGATAGTCCTTCCCTGGTCAAGCCGGTACACTCATGTTGAAATCAGCGAAGCTCTAATACTCATATGTATGAAATAATAAAATAAATAAAACTAAGAATCTTAACTAATATTATAAATGCGAATGTTACTTTGTTTGTTTGTGACGCTTACACGCGTTAACTACTCGATCAATCACGATACAGTCCCTTTCATCAAGAAAAAAGACTGTTACTTACCTAACCTAACCTACATTTATGCGAAGCCGCGGGCAAAACCTAGTGTTCCTATATGGTCAAGCTAACAGGTTACACACAAAATTATGAATTTGAAAGTAGCTTGCAATAAAATTTCACACAAAACTTTCGGTCATAATTATGTTGATAGGAGCATGACGTTCACAAAACGTTTTGGACAGCCCTTAAAACTTGTAACATTAGGGGTGTTGCATTTTGGTAATATGTGATAATAAAATGTCGCGTGTGTAATAGTTGCTTCTCGGCATCGTCTGTCGCATACCGGCCGCTAGGAGCGTACAGCGCATTCTCACTTACAATGCAATGTTCTGGCACTTTATGTTGAACTTACCTTACCTAGAGGGTATGCTTGGTGCATAGATTAATTGTACATTAGTTAAAATCGAAGTCAAAAATCTTTTCCATAAAGATGTGTAATCAATTCTTGGACACGTCAATTAACTGATAAATTAATTCAAACTAGCGGTCTCCTAGTGGTCAAAACTCGACCAAAATTTCTAAGCTTGCTACTTTGTTTTCGGTTTTTCTCTATTACATATAAATAAGGTATAGTAACCATAGTTACAAAGAATTGTACGAATTCAGACGAACAATGTCGAAATACTACGAACGCGATTCGACTGCATGTGTCAAATGCACCATGCATTTGACACATGCAGTCGAAACATGTGTACGTGTAGTGTTTTTTCATTAATTTAATATATTTCTAATGCATATTTTATAAAAATATTAGGATTCGCCTCTCCTTCTCCATATAAACTTTAATTGTGCCAAATTTCATACTCTTCCGTCCGCGCAATTTTCGTAAAAAGGGGTACAAAGTTTTTGCTTCACGTATTAATATATAGATATATAGATATAACGAAAATTATCAATGAAAGTTTTAGTTAGGTGGGCTAGAGTAGCTAGGCAATGTTTTGGGCGTCAACGTGATACGTTTCTTTTAAATCTATTTTGTATATTATGTTACTGTGAGGTTGGTATATCCTTGTAGGAAAATTCCAAATAATAACGAATAATAGTTTTGAAACTGAGTATTCTTTGTGTTCGTTTAATGTTAAGACCGCCGCGATACAGGAATTCTTCATAATTCCTGAAATGATAATGACTAGACATTAGACGTTGACATATAGACAATCTCTTGCTGAACCAGTAGCAGAAGTGTGATATGCATTGAGATTGTTAGTCAGATAACCTAAATCGGGACAGGATTTTTGGTTTGACTTTCTATCAGACCCTTACACGCTAGAACCGATATTGAAACGCGTACCAAAAAGTTTGGCTTCTCATATCTTTGGTAAACTTGGCAATCTTTGCCGAGACACATGTTTCTTTCTTCCTTCGATCCTGGGTCCTAAAACTTAATTTGTATTGGATAGTGTGACACACGTATACGAAATCAGTGCCGATTATAATCCACACGAACCATACCGCAGGCAAAAGCTAGGCTATACAAAATAAACTATACAGCTATGATCTTTTATATTCAACTAGTGGTCACACGAGAGCGTGGCAGACAGGCTTTCAGTCCCCTGCCGTCCATCACACATACATGTTGACTTGTCAACGTTGACTATTGAATAACTCCGTTTTAATTGTCGCGCTGGCAGTTTTGAATGCCAGTTTCAATATTTGCGTAGTTTTATTTGAATTTGAATCCTAATTAATATTTTAAATGCGAGTGAGTTTTTTACGTTTATACGCATTAAATCGACCGATCATCATGATATATATCTATATTAACATTATAAAGCTGACGAGTTTGTTTATTTGTTTGGTTGAACGCGCTAATCTCAGGAATTACTGGTACGAATTGAAAAATTATTTTACTGTTGGATAGCCTATTTATCGAGGAAGGCTATAGGCTATATAACATCACGCTATGACCCATGGGGGAGGCGCAGTAACCATAAACGCGGGTGAAACCGCGGGCACAGCTAGTTTCATATATAATAATAATAATGTCCTCCAGACCGAATTTCGGTCACGGCGGCCAATCTTAACGGAGACTGGCCATCTGCGCAGGAGACATTATAGTGCACAAGTGTGTACGCAAACACAAGTGCACTCTCTCTGTTCCCTAACTCTCATGATCCGATGGGATGAATAATCCGACACGACCGGAGAGAGATCAGGCGCAGGACCAACGGCTTTACGTGCTTTCCGAGGCACGGGGGTGTCTAACACCGCCAACTTCCTAACTCCGGGCTCGTATTGAGATTTCTTAACAGAAAAACCCAATAACTGTTTGTTGGCCCGACCCAGGATTCAAACCCGAGACTTCATGCACAGCAGTCGCATTCACTACCGCTGCGCCACGGAGGCAGTCTGTTTCATATAAAACGTGTATTTCGTATACACGTTGTCAGGTGTACACAAAAGTAGAGTATCTTCCATCCAAAAAAAAGTACAGTTCTGAGCGAGCGATGCCGTGGGCAAAAGATAGTATGCCAGTTTTAATATTTGAGAAGCTTCATTTGAATTTAAATCTTAACTAGTATTGTAAATCCGAATATAAGTTTGTTTGTTCTTCTTTCACGCCTTAACTCGTCCGATCATTGTGAAGTCTTGTATACACGTTGTCAGACTACAGAAATAGTAGAGTACCTTCCATCTAGAAAAACAAGTACTGTTTCCGAGCGAGCAAAGAAGTGTCAAAGGCAAAAGCTAGTACATTTTATAAACTGTAAATATATAAGTACAAGTTCTCAGAGCTTACGATATTTCAGCAACGTTGATATTTTACAATATGTAGGCTTAATATGTCTTCTATTTACGCGAATGTTATTCATTGAAATTAAACTACTATATACGGATTTTATCGCGTTGTTTATTTAACACTTTATTACATAATTTAGAAACTTACATTACTATACTACTATAAAACTTTACTAATTTTAAGCTAACTAAATTATTAAAACTGTTTATATTTAAGTTTACACTTTCCCCGATGTTTCGGGCGTCTCCCCGTGACCATGGCTGCTGAAAAGCAACCGAAACGTCGGGGAAAGTGTAAACTTAAATAATTTAATCGTTTTAATAATTTAATTAGCTTAAAATTAGTAAAGTTTTATATTAGTATAGTAGTGTAACATATTCTAAATTATGTAAAAGTGTTAAATAAACAACGCGATGAAATCCGTATATAGTAGTTTAATTTCAATGCATATGTAGGCTAACAACATATGCATACTCGTAAGTTTAATAGTGAGGTATACATTTATACATAGTCTTATGTCTTTATCCCTGAAAGGATAGGCATATACGTATTACATCCAATTATCATCAACTGTAATTTTAGGTTCTAGGTTATAGAGACAAGCCCTTTTGCGAAGAGGTAGTCAGAGAAATAATAAATGATATCGTATATCCCACATAATATAAATCGTTCTTTTTATTTTGATCAAGAGCTTCTTAAGAATGACTTTTGAATATATATCTATGTATTTTTGAAGACATCTTTCTCACTAGGAGTTCTTCCTGTATCGCGGAAGACTTTAATACTATTAAAACATCGGACACAGATAACACCAAGACCAATGACACATTACATCAATTATAATTTCGCAAAAATGATTACGTTCTAGCAAGTCGAAGGCAATTTAGATATATTTTCCGTTAGCTAATCCGAAATATCAGACTCCAGACTAATTTATTAAGGACGTAGTCCTAATTATGTTACATTAATATCTATTAGACAAATTTCGTCGTCCCATTTTACTAACGTTATGATAAAATAAGAATTAATCTTATATGAGAATTTTCTTTTTTTTTTAATAGGCAACGGCATAAGGAATTTTGTCGGTATCGCGGGGGTCTTTACAAACATTGAAACAATGGACACAAAGAACATCCAGACTCGGAACAACCATTTGTGGAATAAAAAAATTCTCGTGTCAGATTGGAACCCACAACACTTGGCCCGAAGTGTTGCTGTGGCGAAGCGAACACTTAAACCACTACACCATTCGAGTAGCCAGTCATTTAGTTTAACTTTCTATCAGACTATTACACGGTAGAGCAGATTAGAAAACGTACCAAGAAGTTAGGCTCCTCATATTTTTGCTGATCTTAGAATTCTTTAACGGGACTCTTATTGACATTTTCCTTCGATCCTGGGTCCTTTAAGTGGTGCGTGAGCAAGTGTCTCCCTTAGGGCGTCGAAATAGAGACCTTGGCACCACTTCACGTAAGGACGCAGTGTGGAGGACTCTGCTTGTGGACTGCATGACTGTGCACCATCAGGTGGCGTGTAGGCATTTTGACAGGCAATAGACGTCTAATCATACTTAATAATTATGGTATAATTATACGTTTATACATAAATTCACGCTTGTATACCCTAGATAGAGTAGGAAGAGACGTATAACAGCCACATTTCGCCAGATATTTTCTTTAAGTCCCACTTAATAGGGGCAAGCCTATTGTTGACAATACAGAATTATTTTAAATGTTAAGTTTTTATTTAGATTATTTTCACTAAGAGTAATTCCTATGTCGCGGGGTACTTTACGAAAATTCGAACAATGGATACAAGGAACACCCAGTCTCATAATAACTATTTGTGGATGTCACAAATTTTCCTCGACTACATACTGCTGCTGAGAACAACACTCTGCACAACCCTGGAATTGAAACCAAGACTGAGGGCACAGCATTCGCATGGAGCTTTTGCAGCATCTTTATCTCTACTAGGTCCAACAATCTTAACTTGTCGGCCTCGGTGGCGTAGTGGTTAGTGTAACCGACTGCCACACGAGGTCACGGGTTCGATTCCCGCACAAGTCAAACATTTGTTTGCATGAACATGGATGTTTGTCTTGGTCTGGGTGTTTCTATGTATAATATATACGTATTTACAAAAAAAAATATAATATGTATGTTTATCCATTGTCTAGTACCTATAGTACAAGCTCTGCTTAGTTTGGGCTAGATGATGTTGTGTGTATGTGATAGAATATTATTATTAGTAGATGTTCCCGCGGTTTCACCCACGTTTATCGTTACTGCGCCGCCCCCATGGGTCGTAGCGTGATGTTATATAACCTATAGCCTTCCTCGATAAATAAGCTATCCAACACAAAAATAATTTTTCAATTCGAACCAGTAGTTCCTGAGATTAGCGAGTTCAAGCAAACAAACAAACAAACTCTTCAGCTTTATAATATTAAGTATTGTATGTTTATATTTACGTAATACCTTATGATTATAAGTCCTTTACCAAAAAATCCATTCGTAACCGATAACAATCAGTTTTAAGCTTTAAACTTAGTAAAATAAGGTTTAAAGTGGCGCGCCCTTGATGGCTTTTATCCGAGCCGGTAACTGACACAGGGTACAAATGTAGCAGCTCGTATGCGAGCCTAACCTGTTAAGATAGGGTATTCATTTTGGTTATATCAGTTCCGCTAAGTCCAGGTTTATATGAAGTCTCTACAAGATATACCACTGCATAATCAGATACCTATTTAAGTGATTCTAGTAAACCAAAAGGTACATAATGAAATTATATTATACCAGCATTTATATGGAACGTATTATATTAAAATTCATATTGAAACATGTCCCGAACTGGTTCGTAATTGTCCTTGCATTTATAATTTCACAATTTTCTTTATCGCTTGTTAATTACGTTAAGGAACTTATACAGGACCTGACTTTACTTGGTGGTCAGGTAGACCTGGATTTAAAATATAATTGTACTATCTCATTCGAGTAACTACATAGATATTCACGCCTGTTATTCGGAGTAGTAGGCAGATTATTTAATCTATAAAAAGGGTTAAAAAGGGTAAGCACTTGTATGTTTTAAAAATAAAACTATTTTATACTGTTGGTCTGGGTGTTTCTATGTATAATATGTATGTATTTACAAAAAAAAGTATATACATATGTATGTTTATCCATTGTCTAGTACCCATAGTACAAGCTCTGCTTAGTTTGGGCTAGATGGTGTTGTGTGTACGTCATAGTTTCATTTTAATGTATTACATTCGCGTAAACGAAAACAATGTCTCACGTTTGTTATTTGAATTTGCCTGTAATTTTCGAACCCAATAAGGTTCTTAAATGCAAAAGCTAACAACTTTTCTACTCCAAAACTAAATTATGTTTATTTTATTGGTTCTGTTATATGTGTTTGTTGTCTGAAAACAATATATATTATAGTATAACCGAGCGATTTAAGTAACTTATGAAGAATATCTTACCTAGTAATAAATTACTAAACATTGGGTGCATATCCTCTTAATGATATGGGAATCTTCCCGGCGCGACCTAGATCATTTACACGTAGATTAAATTATGATTATCATCTACAAAAGTTTCAAGTATGGATTGCGCAGTCTATTACCTATTACATTAATAGGCAGAGACGAGTCTTTCTTTGATAATTTTTCTCCTAGTGGTTGGATTCGATTCTCGGGTCGGGTGAACAAAAATTATTGGGATTATCTGCCAAAAAAATTCTTGTTAACTGGAGCTAGGAAAGTGCTGGTGTTGTTGTACTCTACTGTGTCTCGGAAAGCACGTAAGTGATGCGCTTGATTTGTCTGTCTCTGCTCGTATCGGAGAGTGAGGAAATAAAGAGAACACGTATATTTGCGCACACACTTGTACAGTAATATCTTTTGCCAGTCTCCGTTAAAATTACCCTAGAAATTCGGTCTGAAAAACATTATTAAGTAATAAAAACATTCACAAAAGAAATAAAAGAACTACTTCTGATGTTGTCGCGTAAAAGCAAAATTCGTTTCAAAAGAATTTCAAGAGTGAATAAATAGAATTAATTTCCGTCGCCATTTGTGAAAGTTATCCAGTGACACAAGTGCGACTGGCTACGGCTATTCGCGTCTATTTGTACAATTAGAGCATTCCTAGCGGAAAGTGGAGACTCTTCCGTCCAACCTTACTTTATCTATGTATAGTTAGAACACTTGAAGAAGTTAGTGCTTATTGTACTAACAAGAACTACTGTTTTTCGTGGAGGTTGTTTCCTATAGCTTATCCTGTCAATTTTTGGAAGGCCAGATATAATTGGAAACTTTTCGTGTCTAGCCACCGATATGCCGCTGCACCTCAATGCAAATGTGAGTTTCTTTGTTTCTTTGTTTGTTACGCTTTTATTCCCTAACTACTAAACCGATTATCATACAATTTCGCATACACTTTTTCAGGGTAATACAAAAGGACATAGAGTACCTTTCACTCAGGAAAAATACAGTTACTGAGCGAAAACGCGGGCAAAACTTAGTAAGAAATAAATCAGTGTTCCGTCTCCGTACAAAAGATTACGAAAGAAAGATTGTACTTGATAATAAAACCTTCGTACAACACGTCTTCTTCTAATGAGTGAAGTTTCCACCTCGAAGGTTGTCTATCAACACTAGTTACGCCGTGGGACCGTTAAACCACAAACACAAAAAGTTTTAATGCCGAACCGAACAACGCCACGGGAGAAAATCGAATTATGGCTCGAATCGTGATAGGCTGGCGTTGCCATCTTACATAGATCGTTCTTGCATTGTAAATTAAATAAAGGATTGGTCCTTGCCCTTCCCCCGAATTTTACTACACCAAGTGTTTGACTACTAACATAAATTTAATTCATATCGAGTCGGATCAAGTTTGACTAGAAACTACGTCACACTTGGAAATGATGAGACTACAATGATTATTATGAAATATATTAATAAATGACAGCGATGATCAAAATAAATAATATTACTAATTATATCAGCCCTGTATTAAACTACCCCTCTGCTGGACATGGGCCTCTTCTCAGTGTGAGAATGTTAGGCCATAGTCCATTATGCTGGCACAGTGCGGGTTAGCATTACCTAGGGGTTGTGGGCTTCGTGGATCTGCCCGCCATCCTATCAACACAACATTCATGAATGAATAAAAAGTGAGTAATGTCAAACTAAAAAGCTTATTGAAAATGTTTAGTTTGATATTCATAAAGTAACACTTATGAATATAAAACTAAATAAAAAAACGAAAAAACCTTATTAAAATACGAAACTAAAAGATAGAAAATAATTTAATAATTTAAATGTAAAAAAGCGTGCGGTGGGAGTTATCAAAATATCTCTATTTCCCCTCCTATTAGTTATTCTTAAAGCAGGCGTGCCAGGAGCTGACAGGACCGTGGTAAATTATTAACTTATTTATTTGTTAAACACTTGATTTAAAATTGTGAACAGAGATCTTAATGTTTATCTCTTTATAACTATAACAAAGACGTGTGCTTCCATATTAATTAAACTCGTTAACATTATACAAAAACATCGGTACGTTATCCTCAATCGATTTGAATAATCGCTTGATTATTTGCGCACAAACGAGGTACGTCCCTCGTAGCGGGCGCGAAGGAGCGTGCCGCGAGACTTAATTAAATCGCGCGGGATGCGCCTGCCGACCAAAATAATGTTCTGATGTATACATACATACTTACTTTGTGTAATATTATACCTATTTTTGTTTCCTGCCGCGACTTTACTCGTGTCTATAAAATATTTGCGTATATAAAATTTAATGAGATTTTGCTGTGGAGGAACCTGGTTGGGCGATCGTGCCTGGCAGGCCGCGGACTGACGTTGATGTCGGCAACAATATATGTATATTTAAACAATATATGTATACATTTATTACTATATATACAAGTTCTAAGTATTAAATTCTCGTTGTGTAAACTTTGTTTGCGCGATTTAGGATTGTGATTTTTGATTGTCCAGCGCCATCTCTTGTAACACTTTGTAACTAACTAAAACACTTTGATTAATTGAATAAATCTTGTATGACTTCGATTTCGACCAAAATATACAAATTTTTTAGGCATTGTTGTAAACGGACAATATTTATACTGCAATATATAGCTACAATGTTTTATGCCATAGTCCGGCCATCACAACGTTTAATGCGTCGACCATGCCAAACATAACTGGCAATATAGACATAATTATACATTACCATGTATAACTTTCTTGTATGCTACGACCATAAATGAATGAAATCCATCGGGGTTTTGTTGTTTTATTATTATTGGGTGCAATTTTCAGCAACATTACATGCGGTAATATGACAGTTATAGATACATTGTATATTTTTAAAAGCGGCCGTATCCCAATGTATATGGCATTGGACTTGCGATCGAGAGGTCGCGGGTTCGAATCCCACCCATTGCACTACCCGACGTGAACCCACTCCTAACACAAACATTCTAGCTTAGTTAAAGGGGTTAACAAGAATACTAGTAATTTTTAAGCCAAATTGCTAGTAATATATATAAAAACTAGCTGTTCCGACAGACGTTGTCCGGTACAGAAGAAAAGAAAAAACATTCAAATCGGTCCAGCCGTTTAGGAGGAGTTCACTGTCAACACACGTACAGAAGAATTATATACAGAATGTCCGGTAATTAATGGATAACCTGGAAATGTCTTATAGTGGAATTGATGGCCGTTCAGAGAAAAATACGAAAAATCTATCCTAACTACTACCTGAGATATATGTTTTTTTTTAATTACCATGTATAACTTTCTTGTATGCTACGACCATAAATGAATGAAATCCATCGGGTTTTTGTTGTTTTATTATTAAACACTAATTATGCTAATAGATAGACAGTCAAACGTATGCTATGCTAATATAGCTTGCACTTTTTAATATATATATTTTTTAATTTTAATTTTTTTTCTATTTTTTTGATCGGCCTTCAGTTCTATTATAAGACATTTCAAGGTTATCCATAAATGACCGGACACCCTGTATATAAAGATAAAAAAGTGTAAAAATATCGCCTGTTTAGAAGCAATCATACATTGAGAAGAGAAAAGTTCAGTCTGCGTTCCGAATAAACGTGTGACTCGTTCGTGTTAAGACCTCGTATGTATTATACTGACAATATATAGGTATGTATGTATGTATACTATATAATGCATTTTACATTCGTTCTTAATTTGGTCGCTTGATTTCGTGGAATGATTAGCATTGTGTCACGTTTTTGTTTATGGTCATTAATTTGGTTTAGATTTTAAGGCAATCGATTTGATTATTTTTTAAGCATTTTGTTTAATCGAATGTTTTGATTTTGAAGAGACTGCTAGTCGTATGCCCATATCCTCGAATAGAATAGAATGCTAGAATAGGCAGAGTGAATTACTCTTACATTTTGTCAAATATGTTTTGAAACTCACGTAATAGGAAGCGAGCTTATTGTCGTTTACAGAGCAAAGTCTATTCCGTCATTCTTATAAGCCCATGCAACGTCAATCGGGTACAAGCGAAGTTCTGGTTGCACCTGGAACCTGGTTTCCAGGTCACGGGGATTTAATATTGCCAATATGTACCAATACTTCACTGTATGTCTCCTTACTTAGTAGTAATATGTGGAAACGTAGTGGATTGTACATTTACTCATTGTTATACTTATTTTCCTGTTCGTAATATAAAACTTCTTTTCTTTTCGTGTGGTTAGTGGCCAACCTATTGTCAAGAGTTGTTCAAGCTGTAGGCCTCTGACATGGCTTAACGACTGCTGTCAATTTGGCAACAACCAGGACCAAGTTTTAACGTGTCCTCCGAAGCACGGAGACGCTCAGATGGAATACTACTAAGCGGTCATCTATCTATAGACTGACCGCATCCAACGTTGCTTAACCTCGCTAATCGTTTACCGATCAGTGAGTGCAATTGTTTGTTTTCCTATGAAATAAAATGAAATATCCTAACTTCGGGCTATTACTCAGAATTTTCTGACAGGCAAATCCCATTGCACTTTTTATCCAGAATCTCAGCCTTACATAAGATCCAGTGTACCAACAAGGCTTTCTACATACAAAGATTAAAAGTTAAGTAAAGTCCTTATATTTACGTAGAAAGTGCGACTATTATTGAAGTAAATCTTCCGTTACCAGTGTTGTGAGCCTCGTGACAGTTGTAAACTCTGTGCATTATTGCTAATGTTGTTCCGTGAGAAACTACAGGTACCTTGTAAGCGTTTATCGTGTGTGCGTGCGTTTATGACGTAGCGAGTAAAGCTGTGGGTATAGTGGGTACTACCTTTTGTTTGTTCGTTCTATAGTAAGACTGTTCTAAAAGATAACTTATTCTACTATCAAGTGTATTTACTGTATCACGAGAGACTTAACAAAAATTTAAACAATGGACACGAATATCACTCAGATTCGAAACATCTATTTATGGATCAAATAATTTTTTATCCCTTGTGGGAATCGAAGTAGTGGCAGCGTCGAGGTAACCATTTAAACCATAAGACGCGGTTGGACTGAATGACAGAGCTCGATATTCAAATCGGCGCGCGGCCGCTATAGTCAAATTGTATGGAGGATTTGAAGTGCTTTTTTGATAAATATGTATCTTTATTGTCAACCAATAACTTAAATATTTGGGACGGACAAATTGTAATATAACTATTTATGTTTCGTTTAAGTTGTAAAATAGGATAGATTTCTACTGTTATAATCTAAAAATCACGTAAAACGAGCTTACGTTTTTGCGTTTTAAGTACAAATTTACGTAATTTTGTAGGCGAACATATTAATTATTTTAAGTTTTTTACACGGAGGCATTGTAAACACATTCATTGTTATGGTAAAAGTATATTTTATATTTGTATTAACCAAAAAGTGCTGATTTTATCAACTTAACTGTGACCGCTTGTTTTGGCACATTTCGCTCGGCGCAGTCTTAATTCTATGGCTTTTTTACGTACGTCGCTTGAAAATTTACAGTTTGGATAAGAAAACCGACTATCATCCTATTGCCTCTTTGGTCCTAAAAACGTCAATAGTGATATAGGGATTATGATCTTTGATCTTTTACATATATTTATTTGTACAAAGGCGAGTTGTGGTTATGCTATTACAGAGATTTTTTATAGGACAGGTAAAGTGTAATTAGAAATAGGACCTTCAAATAGCAATAACTTGGTAAAAAGTGAGAACATAAATATCACAGTAACATATAAGATGTTACTTATATGTATATCTGAATTATGATGTTCATGTATGACATGCAAATTCAATTTTATTATTCATTTTCTAAATATTTCTACGTAGTTATTCTGTTGTTAAATGTGTATGTGATAAAATGTTTTTCTAATGCTGACTCACTTGACATTATTTATTTATTATGTATAGATTTGAAATCTGAAAATAAACGTTTATTATTATTATTTTTGTAAATAAATCCCGTTGGTTCCGAGACATAGATTTGCGCTTTTGTTTGAGAGATCCCGGGTTGGGCGAACACTTAAGGATTCTATCAGAAGCAGCAAGGAGTCAGGAAGCATGGCTGATAAACGGCAATTGGCTTGTTTGCTTTTATGTAGAATTTAAAACATATTTGGCAAAATGTAATTGTAGTCCAACACACTCCTTGTGATATACAATCGACACTATCTATGTATATCATAATTTCAGCTGAAAGACGTCCACTGCTGGATATAGGACTCATCCAAGATTTTTCACTTAGACCGATCTTAATCATCTTCACCTTCCCTATAAATGAAATGCTTTACTTGGCTATGTATAATTGTTTAACCTAACCCGTGAGTTTGTGTGAGTTATTACGCTATTACGCCTTAACTATTCAATTGATCATAATGAAATTTCGCATACAAATTGTCAGAAATGCAGAAAAAGGACTGATCCCAAGGGATAAAAAATATTGAAAATTTACTTTAACGCGTGTGAACCTGCAAAATCTAGTCGACAATACATGTGCATCATAAACAGTATACATCAACAACTACTCAAACAACAAAATTAAAACGGTTTTCCTATTTTATCATCAAAGTTTGCCAGCAGGTTTAATATTCGCAGCAAGTATCGATTGTCGCGTTTTATCCCGGGACAATCGCGACTGTAGTAGGTGCCCAGTTTCCTCATTACGGACAGAATTCCTGGCCGGCCCCGCCATAAAGCCGGCTCCTAGCCGAATGTAAAATGGGACTCGTTTCACCCGACGGCTCTTTGATGGCCTTTTAAACAGCGCAACCGGGAAGTCTGTGCATAGCTTTATATCTGGATATACAGAATGAGTATTTGTACTATTCTAATATTGAGTCACATTTCAGTTTAAGTTTCTACCGATTGATTTTTGGAGTTGTGGAGATTTAAGACTGTGATGGACTTACATTTTTGAATGCCTTTGATCTTAGTGTTATAATCTGTGAAATATCGGTCGATTCTGTCATTTCGATGATTAGTTTATAAGTTAAACCTAAAAACAAACAAATATCTATTTACTTTATACTGAATTTTAGTTTATACTGAATCGAAAGATGAATTGTATCGCAGAGGTAGTGAATACGACTGATGTGCATGACATCTCGGATTCGATCCCCAAGTCGGGCCTTTGCCCGACTACTGCTAAAGGATTACTTGATTTTTCTGTCAAGTTATTTTTAGAAGCAGCACGGAGTTTGGAACTCGTCCCGGCAGGACGCCCATGGCCTCGCCCCTTTTAGGTGGAATTAAAAAGCATAGTTTTCAAAATACCATCATTTATTTTACTTATGGGTCACATACCCCTGCCTGCCTTTCTGGGGATAATATAAGCTTGAGACTATCTACGTATCTTTAGTCTCGATATTCCTTTTACGATTTCTAATAATGTTCTCTCATTGAAATTAAATTACTTTATACGGATTTTACCGCGTTGTTTATTTGAAACTTAAGAATTTGACAATTTCGAAACTATTACACTACATACTACTACTATTAAACTTTACTAATTGTGAAACTAATTCAATAATTAAAACTATTTAAGTTTACACTTTCCTCGACGTATCGGTTGCTTTTCAGCAGCCATGGTCACGGGGAGACTAAGATGGTAGTTGTCTCAATGTTCCAGTGTAGTCATTTCAACGTACCCGAACATAATTTAATTATTGGTGTTTCTATTTAGGTACGCAGAATGAGCTCAAAGTATCATGAAGTCTAGCTGTGGTTTGCTTCTTCTTGGGTTTGACTATTTGAATTACTGGATCCCAAGCTGGTGGTACATTCCAACCATCTTCTCTATTGAAATTAGGATCGCATTAACAGCAGACATATTGTCTTCTGTTTACGCGATCCTAATTTCATATTCATATGTAAATGTTCTCTCATCTTATACAACTATTACCGAAAGGCGATTCTGTCTTAATGGCAATACTCTTGAAGCTGGTAGAGTGGTCTTGGTGATGGGTATCCATTTTACAGGAAGCAGCTTTGTCATACCAGTAATAGGATCGCTGAAAATTAAACTAGAGAGAGGCTCACTATTTAGTATATGAATGTTTAAAGTGAACACCATCGGATAGCCCGCTTCAACTATTGCGATAGAAAAGGTTTCACAATACTGAACTCCTTTGATAGTGGACAGCGTTATGCGACCTGGATGTACTTCAACCTGCAGTATTCAGCGTCAAACACAAAATATGATTCTATACGTGTTTGGTTTCTGCACGAGGCAGATCTGTCATTTCTTTATTTATTGTATGGATAGCAGCGATAGTCTAGTGGGAGACCGTTGAACTGCCACGCAGGGGTCTCGAGTTCGATCCCATGGCGCGCATTTCTGACTTTTCGAAGTTACACGCGTATTAAATAGCTAAATATCGCCTGCCATAACGTTGAAGAAAAACATCGTGTGGAAACCTGTCTGAAATTTCGCCATAATGTTCTTGAAGATATGTGAAGTCTGCCAACCCACGCTGGGCCAGCGTGGTGAACTATGGCCGAACCTTTCTCACACTGAGAAGAGGCCCGTGGCTGATATTATTGTATATTATACTAGTGGACCCGACAGACATTGTCAAGTAAAAAAGAAAAATATCCAAATCGAAACCATTCTCGAATCCACTTGAACACACAAAAAATATCTTCAAAATCGGTCCAGCCGTTTAGGAGGACTTTAATTACAAACACACGCACAGAAGATTTATATCAAGATTATTATGGATTGCTTACAGTAAATACATTGAAATGACGTATAACATACACAGGGATCTTAAATAAATGTACGACCAATTAATAATCAAACACTGTTTACACTATACATATAATATTTGAATAACCTTATGATATATTAAGAATAGTCTAAAATAACAATTAATTACATGTTAGTTATCAATAATTACACATTTTAAAGCTTTTCGGAAACAAGAAGTCATTGAAAATATCTATTAAGTCGGACTATTCATTGGCTAGATTCATGATAATATAGGAGAGTGCGACCCTAATATAGTCCTCCTAAATGGAGGATAGGAGTGATTCGTGAACGTGGACATCTAGCTGGTATTGTTTACTAACGAAGTCCTCTGATTAAACGAAATTCTTTAGTTAGGTAGGATAACAAAATCAACGAAATCCATAATTAAAATACAGTTTAAGGCTGCCAAAATGGCAAACAGATCAACAAATTCATAAAAGGAAAATCTTTGGATTCATTTTGAATTTCATGGAATTATCAGTATGAGATTTGTGAGTTTATGTATTTTTTATTGATTCGTGTTCAGAAAGAGCAGTAAAATTATCTATGTGGATTCGCGAGATTGCGAATAATCATCTCGTAAACTTGTAGGTACCAACAAAATTGTCTCCACCGTATATTTTAATCTTGTCTAAATATATACATACGTAAGCATGTAGCGACAATACGTGGCCGTAAGTATATATAGTGTGTATATATGTGTGTGTGTGCGTGTGTGTGTGTGTGTGCATCGTGCGGTTTTACGACTTCATCGTCAGTATCCTGTTTTAGCGTGGATGTCCTTTCTTAATTATACCCGTTGCCTTATGCATGAATAATATACGTATATGTTGTTCTATATAATATATACTTAAGTATATTGTAGCTCTCTGGGCCCGTGGATTAGAATTGCGTATTTGTGTGCGGACGTGTGGTTTCGGGCTCGATGTCCAGGTCAGGCAGTTTTATTTGAGTCTTTCTGTTTGGTTATTCTCTGTAATTATTTTTGTCTATAATTATGCTCAGTAGCCTTTTAAGTAGGTTCTGAAAACATAGCTACTGAATACCCCGACTTATATAAGTACATATAAATAGAAATGTATCCATTATGTTAAAAAATATAAATCCTAATTTATATGTCGCGTGTGAGTTTTCAAATATTCATCAACGAACACGTTTAATATTAAGACTAAGAACAATAATCTGTGAGTTTCAAACGTGGATTTAAATCGAACTCATTTTACTCTTAGCATGGTTAATGGCGAAGCGATTATTAAAACCTTTTGCGCGGACTGTGCATCATACAGGATCAGACGTGATCCGTTTAGGTATGTATTTTCTCAATAAGTTCGCGTATTTTCCTCTTACAGTCCAGTCAAAGCATTGTCGCCGGCATAAAATTCTAGGTACGTGACGTAAGCATCTAACAATATTTTTCCTCTCCGCCGTCCAACTACAGAGCAGTTACGAGTAGGTAAGCTCGCGTGTTTTCTTTCCTTCGAACTTCAATTATTCGTGGCGTCAACCGATACGTCAGGCGGCGATCACTCCCACGTGACACGTTCCGACCCCTCCGCTGTTGTGCTTTACCTGCCAAACTAAACAAACGCGGCCAGCCCGGGGCGAGTAAGATGTGGGGGCGAGGGGGCCGCCTCTCGCGACCTCCCGCCGCTAGCCGCGCACGTTATCGAACCGCGACCCGCGGAAACCGCAGCCGGCCTGGTGACGAGCGCGCCTACCTGCTCTATCCACTTTACGAAACGTTCCCCAGTCGCCGACCTCCGTCAATACACGGACAAGTTACAGATGCGGCGGGCTCCGGTCGAAGTTATAGCACGCAGCGACGCGGCCTGGCGACACCCGCTGTTCCGTCGTCCGCATGATCTCCCGACGTCGCGCACCTCGCGGTAGATAAGGCAGGCACGTGTTGTTTGTGGGCACGCACCGCACGGCGCTGCGGAACGATTAAATCTAATAAAAAACGAGGGAGTGCGAGCCCGCCGCGCCGATAACAAACAGAATTCTGTAAAAAAGCACTCGACGCGACCGAATCGATGACCGAAGCCTTATTTCAACTTTATCGTTTTTGCGTCGTCCATAACTTGGCACCCTCTATGCTCGCCGAAAGCCAGTAAGTATGTAAATTACGGTCGCGAGCGTCGGTCCTCGGGTGCCCACTTATCTATTCAAATTCGGCTTCGGGTGCGGGGTTGCGTCGCCGGCCCACGCTAATCAAAATCCGATCAGCCATTAAGTCCTCTCGCTATCTGTGCTTAGTTTACGAGCGAGGGGGGGTGGCGTCACGAGGCGCGGGCGGGGGGAGAGCGGGGGCGCGCCGTGATCACTTATTTATGTGGCGGGGGCTCACTCGGCGACTGAAAAACTACCCTCGCGTCGTCGGAGCGGCGCGCACCGAGGCGGCGGCAGTCAGGCACGCGAGATGCGCGCCCATAAACCCGACGCGGCTTTGTAATCAACCGTGCCGCGCTTTTTATGAGTGCGCCTTTTGCAGTCACTGCTCGGGATAAATTTAACCCGCTATCTGATATTGAGGCGACGTATAAACTTTTATACTTATTTACCAGCGCTAGGACGAAAGGTTTTTGCGTGCGTTCTGTAGTACTGTTTTTACTGGTACGAGTTTCATAAATACAGCTGACTCGGTATGTGGTTTAAAGGCATGTCAGATGAAACAGCTGGCATATAAACCAGCCAGCTAGTTAGGTACTCAGTGTAGGCGGCGTGAAGGCCCGTTATCGTGGGTCACTGGCGAGACTTATCGCGTGTATTTTTGCTGTTGCGTAGGTACAGAACGGCGGCATATGTCACTGTGGCGAGAAACCTGTTAGCGAGATGAGCTGTACGGCTACAGATAAGTTAATCGTCCGAGAAAACGGCAACGAGGCGTTCTATGGGAGACCTTCTGTTAAACTTGATAAGTTTGTAGTTTCAGATTGAACTTGCTTTGGCTATTATTTATACTAATATTATAAAGCTGAAGAGTTTGTTTGTTTGCTTAAACGCGCTAATCTCAGGAACTACTAATTCGAATTGAAAAATTATTTTAGTGTTGGATAGTCCATTTATCGAGGAAGGCTATAGGCTATATAACATCACGCTACGACCAATAGGAGCGGAGCAGTAATGAAAAATGTTGCAAAATCGGGGTAAATTCTCTTATCTTATACGAAGCAGACGAAGTTGCGCGCATCAGCTAGTAATTTTATATTTAGGTAGTAGAAAACGGGCAGTATTGTATCTTAACGTAGTTTTATGGATGTGTGCTGCCGGCCATGGTCTGTGCAACCTGGTTAAAACTTCCAGTGATCGAATCAATACCTATGGTATTTAAAAACATAGTGTTATCGCTTGAATGGCCTGCTTACCTATTACATACGAATCATGCACCACAAAAGTATGTCTAAAGTTGTTTTTAGTATTTATACCGTTGACAATACAATAAATAGGTACTCATTAGATGCGGTAATTAAGTCCCTCTTGTTTTGTTTCATTACTACTGATTATAAAGGCTGCTTCTGTGATTCAGCGGTAGTTAATGCGACTGCTGCGCGTGAAGTCTTGTGTTCGATCCCTTGGTTGAGCGAAGTGGAACAATATACCTTTGCCTAACTTTACGAGGAAAAGGGAAAAAGATTATGTTTGTAATAAAATTGATTGTTTAGCTGTTTATATTTCTCTTTCAGTCGTTTAAGTTAAGGTTTTCTTAGTCTTGACTGAATCGATGACGTTGTGTGTTTAAGTGTTCACCTTGGTACTGCCAATGCGGTGTTGAAGGTTTGATTTCCACACGAGACTAAAATTTGTGTAACCCAAAAATATTGTTTTAAATTTGCGTGTGTTATTTCAATGTTTGCAATAGGCTCGGGTTAAGTGGTACCTAAATCCTTAACTGACGAAATCTGGGTGTTATACACCTCAGTCTACCTATTCGGGGATATATTTATGAGACGATGGCTTATAACGTTCATGCAAATAGCACACTTTCTTATGATTCTAAAAATATTTTTTCAGCTCGCAATATCTGGTTCTTCGATATAGAAAAGAGATTTAAAATGCTAACATATAACCCATCGTGGTTTCCTGGCTTAAGTATGCCTTAATATTGCGTTCGATCGTGTAGTCTAGGGTTCGAAAGCTAAGTATTATTAGGTTTTTTAGACTCAGAGTAGCACACTTAATATGTTCGCCTTGGCAACACAGTTTCATCAAACATAAAATTAAAGACGAAATTAGAAGCATTCTTATTAGAATTAAAAATTCTAATTCTAATTAGAAAAGCATTCATTAGCCATGTACGATAATCATTCTAACATACTAATACTATAGCTTGTATTATGTAAAATTTTCATAGGTACCTGCTGCTCATTTTCATAGGTACCTGTTGCTCATTTTTACTTGAAACATTTTGTGCACATATTGTAGAGTTAGACTGGTTTTATACTGTACTATATTTTCGCCGCGGTTTCGCTTGCGTAAATGTAGTTTGTCGAATTTCTATCTCTTGGGAACAGTACGTTTTTCCAAGATGAAAGGTATCTGTCATGTCTTTTTTGTATCCCTAACAATGTGTATGTAAAATTTCATGGTGATCGGTTCAGTTGTTAAGGCGAGAAAGCGTAAAAAACACACTCACTTTCGCTTTTATAATATTAGTTAGGTTTAGAAAACCCTTAATATTGTCTTCTGTTTACGCGAATGTTATTTATTGAAATTAAACTATTATATACGCATTTTATCGCGTTGTTTATTTAACACATTATTACATAATTTAAAACTGTTACACTACTATACTACTATTAAACTTTACTAATTTTAAGCTAATTAAATTATGAAAACTATTAAAACTATCGTATTTAAATTTACACTTTCCCCAACGTTTTGGTTCCTTTTTTCACGGCCGTGACCATTGCTGCTGGAAAGCAACCGAGTTTTCATAATTTAATTAGCATAAAATGAGTAAAGTTTAATAGTAGTATAGTAGTGTATCAGTTTCTAAATTGTAAATGTAATAGAGTGTTAAATAAACAACGCGATAAAATCCGTATATAGTAGTTTAATTTCAATTAGGAAATCCTGTTTACTCTTTGATAGTAGCTTTTTTTGTGCGGCAAATAAATAAACATATTTTTTTTGACAACTCATTGCGATGGAGGATTCTGACTCCTAATACGCCAACAAAGGAAATGAAAATGAAAAAAAAAATGTATAAAGGATTTAAAAGCTGAGTCGCTGTCTCCTCTTACCGTGTACTAGGCGCCCATAAGCTCTCTGTAGTCAGCGCAGTATAGAGTATTATCGTATTTTTAGCGAGATCGATGGGAGCGCGCCACCTGCGGTTTCTCGTCTCCTCGTTGATTACCTATACACTCCCTCCACACTCACACTCATTTTATATAAGCCTGTTTCTTTCACCACGCTTCGAACTTATCAAATAGTTTTTCGTAACTTTCATAAAAAGTTTGCGTATAATATATCTTTAGTACTTTTCAGAAGATGCCTTAATGTTTCGGTTTGTCTGCGGTAGTATTTCGATTGCTGACTGCTGTGTGTAAATTCTCGGTTTAGTTAACTTAATAGTAGTAAGGCTGTTGGATTGGTACATAGAGATCATCAGCTTAGTTCCACGAATACCACCAAGTTTACCACCTCTATATACTAACGAGATGGGTGTAAAAGCCCAGGATTCAACCTCTTCGTCTAAAATGTAAAAAAAATGGAAAGAAATGACCCCTATATCTCGGGAGTCTTTTGACCCACAGATGGATTCAAACTCAACCGAGGTATGACTCCAAGGTGTCTGCACATCAAGTTACAAGTCAATATTTTCCATTTAAAATATGTGCCCCTATATCTCAGGGGTCTTTTGACCCACAAAGCCCATATTACAACTCGACCGAGGTATGACCCCAAAGTGTCTGCACACCAAGTTACAAGTCAATCGGTCCAGTGGTTCCGAAGTTGTGCCTATCACTAACAAACTATCACTAACAGACAAACACAGACCCACATAGTGTTTTCATTAACCTCTTCGAAGAAGACTCAGAGGTTAATAATACTATTTAATCGTATTAGAACGTAAAATGTCTACAAACAGTTCCAACAAGAAATAAGTTTTATCTGATTGGAATACTCGCGGTTGTATCTAGACGCCGAGAAGTACGATCAACTGAAAATATAGCTACAAAATTTATCACACAATTTTCTGTCTCGCGTGGGTATCGAATCCAGAACATTGGTGTAATGGCAGTAGCGAAGCGATCACATAACCTACTACACCTTCCGTGTTTGATAACCATTTTTTTTGTTGAAACAACCAAATAAAAATTGTTTTAAAATTTCACAATATATAAGCATGACAAAATTTTTAAAGCAATCCTTAATAACACATCTTGTAATCATATAACAGTTCTAAAGAATTTATTTTTGTTAGCTATCCATCATCAGACACCGCGTTCGCGTGTTTTGAAGCCAATTTACAAGTTTATAAACAAGATATGACCGCGAACGGTCGAAGTGAAAAAAAAAACCACAATATTGTTCGCTCGGATCTTGATAAAAATATTGAATGTCAGCCAAACGTCGTGTCATGTGCTGTACACAAGTACTTGTGTATATATATATATATATATATATATATATATATATATATATATATATATATATATATATATATATATATATATATATATATATGTATATGTATATGTTTGAACATATTGATTGTATTATTACGCAAAGTATGTATAAAGTGCCTTTGTGGCGCAGCGGTATGTGCACGAGGCCTCGGGTACGAATCCCGGGTCGGGATAAAAAAATTATTGAGTTTTTCTGTTAAGAAATCTCAATACGAACCCGGAGTTTGAAATTTGGTGGTGTAAGATACCCCGTGCCTCAAAGCACGTAAAGCCGTTGGTCCTTCGCTTGACCTCTCTCCGGTTGTGTGGGATTATCCGTCCCATCGGATCATGAGAGTTAGGGAACAGAGAGTGCACTTGTGTTTGCGCACATACTTGTGCACTATAATATCTCCTGCGCAGATGGCCAGTCTCCGTTAAGATTGGCCGCCGTGACCGAAATTCGGTCTGGAGGGAAATTATTATTATTATATAGATACATTGAAATTAAACTACTATATACGGATTTTATCGCGTTGTTTATTTGACACTCTTTTACAAAATGAAGAAACTGTTACACTACATACTACTATTATTAAGTCAGTCTCCCCGTGACCATGGCTGCTGAAAAGCAACCGAAACGTCGGGGAAAGTGTAAAATTAAATCAAAACAGATATAATAGTTTTAATAATTTAATTAGCTTCAGAATTAGTAAAGTTTAATAGTAGTAGTATGTAGTGTAACAGTTTCTTCATTTTGTAAAAGAGTGTCAAATAAACAACGCGATAAAATCCGTATATAGTAGTTTAATTTCAATGAATAATATTCACGTTAACAGAAGACAATATTATATATAGATACATTGTCTCACGCCTCAAGCACTGCAGAGATAGGCAGAGATGTATTAAAGCCACATTTCGCTAGAAATGGTTTTAGGTCTCACGTAATAGGAGTTTATCACGCATTTCTAGACTCCATGTAGCTGCTGTTGAGAATTTCTTGATAGAAATATTCAATAACACTTTGTCCGATCCAAGAATTGAATCTTAGGCACAGCAATCGTATATACTACCGCTGCTCCACCGAGCCATTGGCATATCGTCCCAGTTCTGATGAAATAGTCGATCTTAAATAGTGTTTAGAAGTATCCTGATAGTGTAGACTAAGCTTTGTCACTCCCCGCAATCGCCTACATTGCGGCTGTGCTATTGAGCCACTCAGTTTTCGATTGTTTCTCTCTAAATAATCGATCTTAATTGGCTCTCAGAAATATCCTGATGGTTTAGAGTAAACCTCGTTGCATAATTTTGTTTAGAATAACTTAGCTGTTTAATCCTAACTGCCTCTATCACCTTAGCCTTTATTATTCCCAAGTCACTTGGGGTCGGCTTTTTAGTCTAACCGGATTTGACTGGATATCAGTTTTTACACGAAGCGGCTGCCACCTGACCGCCGCAACCCGAAGGCTAACGATACCCTAAGGCTAGACCAGTGTCAGGATATTATAGGGCACTGACTTCCCAATAACGACTGCCGTAGATGATCATGGCAGCCGGGACCGACGTCTTAACGTGCTCTCCGAGGCACGGAGCAGGCGATAATTGTCAATCTATACGCACATAATTTCGGAAAGTCATATAACTGCCGAAAGTCAGAGGTGCGCGACGTGGGTTCGAAGCCGAGACCTTCTGCATTGCAGTCTTAGTCCTAACTAATATAATAAATGCGAATGTGAATTTCATTGTTATGTTTTCACGGCATAACTACTCGCCTGATCATCATGAAATTTTGCATACACGTTGTCAGGTGTTCAGAATAGGATATAGGGTACCTTTCGTCCAGAAAAAGTATTGTTCTCGAGCGCAGCGTGGGCAAACACCAGTATTGCTATATTGAGAAAGACTCAATGCTCTTGTGGAAAGATTGCATTTATGTTAACAGCAGATCGTGAGGCTTTTAGTTCGATTTCAGACTTGGACAAAGTGCTGCTAACTTAGAATGTACATAAACATAGATCGTGCACGTCACTCGCGGCATGTTGGCAACGTTTGCTATTAGCATTTTCCTCTATATTTGCTCCTAAAACTCGTTTTTGTTTTTCTATATTGCAAGTTTGGATCCTCGTTTCTAAGAATTACTCTTTGGTAAATAAAAAGCAAATATATTTGTGGCTTTTAATAGATATGTCACAGCGATCACTTAATAGAAGGTGTACTGCCACACAGAGGTTTAAATATCGATCCCAATACACGAACTCTGTCTATTAAAAGTAATGTGCGTATTGAATAGTTAATAACCGCTTGCTTTATTAATAAGGCAACTTGCATGTCTGGGAGTTCTTCATTGAATTCTCGAAGACATGTGCTCGATAGTTTGCCAATCTACGTTGTTCAGCGCGGTGGAGTAATCGTTCTCACACTGACCCAACAGTGGGACAAGTTATATACAGAGCTAATATATAAATAAATATACTCAACTTACTACATAATGAGATTCATCCGTAATAACGCCGCTCTATTATATATTCACATATTAACATCTATATTTTAAAATTAGTCCGTTTTCTAGTTAGATCATTCTTATTAGCGTCCAATATCAATGTGACGGACAATAACCTCAATACCTATACGTAAGACCTAAAACGTAGCTGGTAAAATATGAGTGTGGTGCACATCTTCCTGCCCCGTCAAGGATAAATAGGCCTAACTATAGTAACATTCGCGTGAATATAAAACAAGTCCAATGCTTCAAAGTACTTACTCTTTGATATTAAACTACTATATACGGATTTTATCGCGTTGTTTATTTAACACTCTATTACATAATTTAACTGTTACACTACTATACTCTACTATTAAACTTTAAGAGTAGTTTACTTTGAAATAACTACACTGGAACATTGAGACAACTACCATCTTAGTCTCCCCGTGACCATGGCTGCTGAAAAGCAACCGAAACGTCGGGGAAAGTGTAAACTTAAAAACAAATAGATTTGATAGTTTTAATAATTTAATTAGCTTAAAATTAGTAAAGTTTAATAGTATAGTATAGTAGTGTAACAGTTAAATTATGTAATAGAGTGTTAAATAAACAACGCGATATAATCCGTATATAGTAGTTTAATTTCAATGAATAACATTCGCGTAAACAGAAGACAATATTAAGTACTTACTCTCTTTTCCTCTTCCTAGCGAGATAACCCAGACAGTTATGGGGCCAGCCTTCTTCTAGCTCTATACTTCGCTCTACTTTTGATATCACCATCGGACAGCTTGCATTCCCTTATGTCTCCCATTTCCATTTTGTCTTGGGTCGGCTTCCAAATCTCTAACCAGAGAGCAAGCTAGTAAAATCTATGAAACACTACATTTCATAGGTTTTACTAATATCACTATTAACATTGTAGATCTAGGTATAAACATATGTATGGTATATTATTTTATCTACTGCCTCTGTGACTTCACTCACGTTTATGATGACTGCTCCGCTCCTGTGGCTTGTATCGTGATATTTTATAGCCTGAAACCTTCCTCAAGAATTAGGCAATCAAACGCAATAATAATTTTTGAAATCCAACCAGTAGTTCCAGAGATAAGTTCAAACGCGTTCAAACAAAAACTCTTTAGCTGTATAACATAGACGTATAGATTTGCAATTTAGAATGCCGGCGTCACACCCCACGTGTGGGTGTATGGCTCAGTTCACCCATATGCTAACTTACTGTGACTCTGCCAACATTTTGCCACAAAAATATGTTAGCTCGTTCGGTAATAAATAAAAGTGCATCGGGCTGCGTTCATCAATACAGCATTGTGTACATTGAAAAATGTGCGCTGTCACCCATGGAGTTTCTGAAATTTTATGATAGATGGCGCTGGTGGCGCCGCGGGCAGTTTGATTAAAAACTAGGCTTTGCTTAGTTTGGTAATGAGAAAGACTTTAAAAAAGGGGTAACAAATAAATTTAAATTAATATTATAACGTAGAACAATTTTTTTGTTTGTACGTATATGTATAGCCGGTAATCATCGGAAATAAAGTACCGATTTCAAAGGAATATTTCAGTAATAGTGATCTGCAATATTCCTTCGGTTAACTCACGGCATATGTATATGTCACATTAAAGTAAAAAAAAAATATAATATTCTAATATACTAGTCTCTTACGACCCAACACAGCATTCATAGTTAGACAACAAAATTATGTTAAATGTTTACAAATAATATTCATAAAATCTAAACCATAAAAAAGTTTTAATGACATATCGCCAATATAATATTATCTTATGTTTACGCGAATGTCTTCCCGTGAACATAGCTGCTGAAAAGCAACCGAAACGTCGGAAAGTGTAAAATTAAATCTAAATACTTTTATAATTTAAATAGCTTAAATAGAAGTAAACAGTAACTAGTAAAAGTGTTTAACAATAGTAGTTTAAAGTTTCAAAATTATGTAATAATAGTGTTTTATAAAAAATAAACAACGCGATAAAATCCGTATAAATTAGTTTTAATTTCAATATAAAATATAAATATAAATATAAAAATATAAATTTGGCTTATAAAATTATATTACGTTTTATGAATTAAAATTATATTATTTTGTAAATAAGCAATGCTAGTTTTATAATTAATTTTGTCAACATTTAAATCATTTTTTTTATCATAGGCAATGTTACTTTTGTTGTGTCTGTAGTTATACCTACAGCAAATATAAACTCGCTTTTGAACAAAACCTTAGCAATACTAAAAAACTGTGCTCAATATTACCTTCATAAATTATTTAAAAAAATTAATTCTTATTCTACCACGTTCTCGATGAGTCAAATCTTATTAGAATTTCGCACAGTCATTGATAATACGAGATAAGAATTCAAACTTGTATGCAAATGTCGCGGTGTCCAATACAATCCAGCACCATCAAATGCATTATTTAAATTTAAATATGGCGATTGGCGACGTGTGCCAAAGTGCCAACATGATATGAATTAATACAGATGGTATTTATTAGTAACCAAATATAGGTATAAGATATATTGGAAGTCAGTGTGTTTTAAATCCTATTGAGCCGCAGTGGTACACCGGTAGTTAGACACAAAAGATCTGATTGTAAGATATTTGAATCTACAATCTAGTTTTGCGTGATAAGTATATTACCTGTATTAATAGAAATACCGCTTAGCTATCTCTCAACTAAATAACTGTCAAGTTCTTGACCAATGAATTAATTTGATCGAATCTTTCGTATGTACCTGTCTCTGATCTTTGTTCCACCGCGTAATTTATTATTTAAGTAACACTCAACGATGAATAATGTTTCTAAGCGATTTTACCTCTGATTGGTCACTAATTTATACTTAGCTATGCGCCATATGCTTACGGAGGCAGTTATACTTAAATTACGTGTTAGTGAAATAACGCATAATCTGATAGTCGTTTGTACGAATCGGGAGACCTTTCAAAACCATTTTATTTACTTCACTGGGGTATTACATCTACAATGCAGTAGTATCAGCATTTAATGCAAAGGTGATTCAGACACAATGTTTTTTCTTTAAGTATGAATTACCGCTTAGTTAAGTATATCTACACCAGAGGTTCCCAGACATTTTTCTCACAGACCACTTTAAAAATTTAGCTGGTTCCGGTGGACTCCCTGCAGCTACATTTCTACCATATTCCTTGACAAAAATTTTTTTTTGTTATCAAATCGTTACGGGCCGACCTATTTTTTTTTAAATTTTTAGCACTGAACTTACCACTCGGGCTGAATTTTTCTTCATATTCTCGGGTCTTCAGCGAGTGGTATTCCTCAAAATAATGTTCGTAGGCTTACGAATTGTGAACCCCCATTTTTGTCACGCCAACGTAGATCCCCGTCGAATCTCCCGTGGACCACTTTGGGAACTACTGATCTATACTATCTATACTAATATTATAAAGCTGAAGAGTTTGTTTGATTGTTTGATTGAACGCGCTAATCTCAGAAACTACTGGTTCAAATTGAAAAAAGATTTTAATGTTGGATAGCCCATTTATCGAGGAAGGCTATAGGCTATATAACATCACGCTACGACCAATAGGAGTGGCGCTTCAATTAAAATGTTGCAAAAGCGGAGAAAATTTTCTTATGTGAAGTAGACGAAGTTGCGCGGATCAGCTAATGTTTAGATATGAGCAAAGCTTTCTGTTACTTGTTTTTGTTTATCTGTCAATAAACTGTACTTACGATGTTGTTATCTATAGTGTGGTGTCCGCGCGTGTTTTACGATGTGTGCGAGAGATTAAGTTTACAAAATGTTTAAGGGTTGGGTCGCTTCGTTCGTCTACAGACGTGATTTCACATCTTGCCATCAGTATCTTTACTATTGCATGTTTATTTAATACAATGCGTGCATTGGGATGTGCTGCTTTAATTATTTTTTGTTACCGTTTATTTCATTATGCTTAACAATGTATTGCTGTATCGCGAATACCTAAACTACTAGCAACAAAATGAAACCAGTAACCATTAAACGTTGACGTTTATAACTAACTGTTTCTTTATGACCTAAAGAATTCTTATCTTTTGACTTCGACTCGGATAGCAATGTTTGTCTCATCTGGGGAACAAACCAACACCACACGGCCCATTTACCCGTTTTTGCAACATTTTTCATTGGTTGTAGCGTGATGTTATATAGCCTATAGCCTTCCTCAATAAATGGGCTATCCAGCACTAAAATAATTTTTCAATTCGGGTCGGTAGTTCCTGAGATAAGCGGGTTCAACCAAACAAACAAACTCTTCAGCTTTATAATATAGATAAACAGATAATTAGGTTCAAGCTTCTACTCGCTTAATAATAAAAATGTTTTACTTAGAAACTTAACTAACGTTGGATGTGAAAGTTCATAATAAAAGAAAAGAAAACAAACACTTATTGGCGATAGAATCAAACAGTGGGATTGTAGTAATTAAGACCATTTGCGGTACAAATCATGCATTGTACTACAACATACTTTGGTACAGTCAGCAATATAAATCAATACTCACTTGCAAAAGTTTCATCGCCTCTATGTTTTAAAAACATATGTGTTAGTTTTATTAGGAGTTAAAATATAATTGACATAATAAAAGTACAAAAATATATATAAATATGTATGTTCAATGCATCAAATTCTTCTTATAGTTATTTATCGCTCGCTTTACCTGATAGTGAAGAAAATATCGTGAAGAATGCTTACCTTCATGGAAGTTCTCCATAATGTGCTCAAAAATATGTTAAGTCTGCCAACCCGCACAGGGCCAGTGTCGTGGACTATGAAGCGTTTTATTAAGAAGCTGTGTTGGCGGCGGATAAGCGTCGACTCACGCGGACTGATCAACATCAAGAATGGATAGGGCTGCTGAGATCTAAAGGGTCCTAATCCTAACTTACATTTTGCCTCGGGTTCGCTCGTGTAAAAGTAAAAAAAAAAATGTTGGTATCAGAATTTTCTTTTCAATAAAACATAGACTATTACTCGGTGATACTATAGCTTTCAAATGGTGAAAGATTTTTTAAATCGGTAGTTTTTGAGTTAAATCGTTACAAACAAGCAAACAAGAAATTAAATAATTCCACCTTATAATCTATGTATACTAATATTATAAAGCTGAAGACGTTGTTTGTTTGTTTGGTTGAACGCGCTAATCTTAGGAACTACTGGTACGAATTGAAAAATTCTCTCAGTGTTGGATAGCCCATTTATCGAGGAATGCTATAGGCTATATAACATCACGCTACGACCAATAGGAGCGGAGCAGCAATGAAAAATGTTGCAAAGACGGGGAATATTCTCTTATATGAAGCAGACGAAGTTTCGCGGGTCAGCTAGTATTAATATAAATGTACATAGAAATAATGTAACAACTACTGGATGTCTTAATAATGTAACAACTACTGGATGTTTATATAATGTAACAACTACTGGATGTTTAAATAATGTAACAACTACTGGATGTCTAAATAATGTAACAACTACTGGATGTCTAAATAATGTAACAACTACTGGATGTCTTAATAATGTAACAACTACTGGATGTCTTAATAATGTAACAACTACTGGATGTTTAAATAATGTAACAACTACTGGATGTCTAAATAATGTAACAACTACTGGATGTCTAAATAATGTAACAACTACTGGATGTCTTAATAATGTAACAACTACTGGATGTCTTAATAATGTAACAACTACTGGATGTTTAAATAATGTAACAACTACTGGATGTCTAAATAATGTAACAACTACTGGATGTTTAAATAATGTAACAACTACTGGATGTCTAAATAATGTAACAACTACTGGATGTCTAAATAATGTAACAACTACTGGATGTCTAAATAATGTAACAACTACTGGATGTCTAGATAATGTAACAACTACTGGATGTCTAAATAATGTAACAACTACTGGATGTTTATATAATGTAACAACTACTGGATGTTTAAATAATGTAACAACTACTGGATGTTTAAATAATGTAACAACTACTGGATGTTTAAATAATGTAACAACTACTGGATGTCTAAATAATGTAACAACCACTGGATGTCTAAATAAATAAATGATGAGCTACTTATATTGCTGGCTGTACCATAAGCACCGTTAGCGCGAAGTTGGGGCCTCGCACAAGTACACGGCGTCTTATAGACCTCATAGTGCTATGAGTGATGTGCTTATAGGTATGTGATGTGTGTGGGAGCGATATAGTAAGAAGCTGTGTTGGCGAACGATAAGCGTCGACTCAAGCGGACTGATCAACATTTAGTGCTTCTAACGGACAGGGCTGCCGAGATCTATAGAGTCTTCACTCTTTCTCAAATGAGTCCTAATCCTTACTTATATTTGGCCTCGGCTTCGCTCGTGTACACGTAGGTTAGGTAACTGAACTTTTTTCTGGATGATATATATTCCCTATGACCTTTTCTGTTCTCCTGACAACGTGTATGTTAAGGCATGAAAGCGTAACAAACGAACAAACTCACACTCGTATATATTAGTAGCTTTTGAGCGCGGCTCCGCCCGCGTGGTACCTACATCAATAAAAAGTAGCCTGTGTTCTTTCCCAGGTTTTAAGTTATATCTGTACCAAATTTCATCTAAATCGGTTGGGTGGTTTAGCCGTGAAAAGGTAACAGCTAGACAGACAGACAGAGTTATTTTCGAATTTATAATATATGTAAGGAAAGCAAGGAATTCTAAGGATGTAAAGATTAGTTGGGATTAACACATAGCTAAATAACGTCTACCGATAAAACTATTCCACATCTTAGATAGGCTTAATACTGATCAGGTCACGAGTCTCACTCAAACACCTTATCGGTCTCCAAGTCGACTTACCATTACTCACCCACGCACTGCTATAAAACGATACTAAATTTCCTACGGAAGCTATGTAGAGGTATAATGTACTTCTAGCTTCTTAACAAGGAAGGCTAGTTATAATAAGAGTAGTTAGTTAATAATTAAGTTAATTAGACCGGCTTGAAAACTGTCGCGTTGTTGGTGCGAGTGCTCTTTGAGCGGTTTGTTCCACATTTGACCCTTTTGTTTCGTCCCAAACATAAAATACGCATTCGTCCCAAAAATTGTTTCTCATATGCCTCTAAATTTAAATACATATTAATTCCATAATTTATTTCCTGATTCGTCCCTAATTATATTCATTTTCCGTCCCTTTTTTGTATGGAAGCTTATGTTGTACCATCTGCGGCAAAATATTTTAAAGTACCTCGTTGATCTCTCGGTGAAACTTTGGGCTTATGATTGCATTACATCCCAGCCCGACAACGAAAAGATTAAAATAATTTTAACATTGTTTTGTTTTGCTAACCATATGCTCAAAAATGTAGGACGATAAGGGAATACTTTAAAAAGAGGGGCGAATGAGGAACATTTTGGAATGTGGGACGTAACGTAAGGGCAAATGTGGAACAAACCCGTACACGGGACAAAACTTTGTGTGATCCACAAATAGTTGTGCCGAGTCTGTGTGTTCTTTGTGTCCGTTGTTTGAATGTTTGTAAAGTACCCCACTATACAGGAATTATTCGAAGTGCCTGGTGTCTTTAGTAAAAAAATCTCAGTAACGCATACGAAGTATGGTAATGTACTCGGTAGTACCTTTTCCTACCCCTCCAGAGTAAAAGCATGAGGCTGTATATGTATATATAATGTATATACAGGGTGTCCGGTAATTAATGGATAACCTTGAAATGTCTTATAGTAGAACTGAAGGACGTTCAGAAAAAATGAAAAAAAAAAATAATACAGAAAAATATATATACAGCCTTGGCCAATAGTATGGAGCACCCCTATAAAAACTGCATTTTGTAAAAAGTTTTGTATAAAATGAAATGAAACAACTTGTGTACATTTTAAATGATTTTTACTTTGATATAAAATCAATATTTCGTCGGCCACCCTTAGCCGCTAACACAGTAGCTATTCATCTTGGCATAGAGCCTACAAGATTTTTACATTGTTCTTCAGTTATGGTATTCCATTCTTGACGGAGGCGTATTTTTAGTTCTTCTTTTGTTGTTATTGTGTGGCGCCGGACCTTACGCTTTAGGATTCCCCATAAATGTTCTATAGGATTAAGGTCCGGCAACTGTGCAGGCCATTCCAGGAGCTCAATGGAATTTTCACGAAACTATGACATTATGCGGGCTGATTTATGGCATGGTGCGTTATCTTCTGGAATTTAACTCTATCCATATTAATGTCACCAAAAATTGTAAAAACGAAGGCAATAAAGCTGATTCCAAACACATTCATGTATTTTGTAGAGTCCCTTCGGCCCTCATACACAAACATTTCGCTGACTCCTGTATCAGACCCAGGTCATCCTGGTACCTGCGCCGTGTTCTACAGTCGGGACCACACACTCTGGCATAAATTCTTCTCCCCCACGGCGACGCACGAAGGTAGCACCAGGGGTTCCAAAGACCAAACAAAAACAAAATAAATAGAAATTAACTAATGATGAAAAGACAACAGTATAGCTTTTTAAATTTCAACAATACTTATTTATTCATTTGGACATTCATATTATCTAACTTACTTCAAAGTTTGATTCGTCTGACCACACAATATTTGACCAGTCTTTTTTAGTGTAATGTTGGTACTTTAAGGCCCATGCATGGCAAGCCTTTTTATTATTGTCTGAGATCAATGGCTTTTTCCTGGTTTTACACCGTTTGAGACCAGCTTCCTGAAGTATTCGACGAGTCGTTTTGGCAGAAATTGTGTTGTTACTCGCCACTGAGAACTCAGCAGCGAACTCAGAAGACATGTTTGTCCTGTTTTTCAAAGACTCTCTCACAAATTTTAGATCTTCACGGTCACTGGTAATACCTTTTCGCCCAGTTCTGGGTATATCGCTATGCTTACCGGTAGCGGCGAATCGCTCAATGGTAAATTGCACCGCTTGGCGCGACCACTTAACAGTTCTGGATATCTCAACTTGGGATTACCCTTGTTCATGAAAAGGTTGTATTTTCACACGTATTTTAAGAGATAGTTCGGATGTTTTAGGTATTGTGTATCGAAATTAATATAACTGAACACAAAATAATACAAGAAGTGCGCTAGATGACGGTATGTGTACACAACGACGCAAAATAGTAAACTGAATTAAAGATTGGAAATTACTAAACGGATAAGATGCTTTGTATCGGATGTTTTATTAGCCCTAACTGGGTACACTATTGTTTTAAATATCTTTTTAGATGCCACCTAATCTATATTTAAATAAAATGTATTGTTTCCTACTGCAAATATTACGCACGTGAAAAATACATGGGTACTCAATACTTTTGGCAAAGGCTGTATATATATATATTTAAAAGTGCAAGCTCTAGAGCATAGCATACTTTTGACTGTCTATCTATTAGCATAATTAGTGTTTTTATAATAAAACAACAAAAACCGATGGATTTCATTCATTTATGGTCGTAGTATGGAAGAAAGTTATATATGGTAATTAAAAAAAAACACATATCTCAGGTAGTAGTTAGGATAGATTTTTTCCATATTTTTTTCTGAACGGCCTTCAGTTCCACTATAAGACATTTCCAGGTTATCCATTAATTACCGGACATCCTGTATATAAATGTCAAAAGGTTCTAGTTATGCTGCACCGTTTCGTTGCGAAGCAAGTAAAAAACGAACACAGTTTTTAATTGATATTCGTAAAACAGTAACGATATCAGCCAAGAAAGACATATGAGGAAGCGCTAAGATCTTAAAACAGGCCAGTGAACAAAAAATAGATTCACACCGTGCCCATGGCTGCTGAAAAGCAAAATATCGGCGAAATTGTAAACCTAAATCTAAATAGTTTTAATAATTTAAATAGCTTAATTAGTAGTAAATTTTAACAGTAATAGTTTAAGTTTAAAAATTACGTAAAATAATGTTTTAAATTAAACAACGCGGTAAAAGCCATATAAAATAGTTTAATTTCAATATACAATATTATGTAAATATTTATGCCCTATTGACTTTACAAATTAAAATTGAGAACTGAAAAGATCACTGCGTAGGTTCAGTATGCAAATACGCTCGCAATGGTAAAAATAGTTTCGTCTCCCTTAGGGTGAAGAAACAGAAACTAGACAGTTTACGAATGAACGGCGATATATTAGTAAAAATGTTAGTGTATCAGTTATTGCATGTGGGCAGGCTGTGGGTGTATGGTAGGAGTCTCGTCTGTTGGGCGATAACCGCAGTGCAGTGCGGCATGCTACTCACAAGTTAGCGGCTGACACGAACACCCAGGGCTGTCGAATCGTGCCGTACCTGGTGTAGCAATAAAGCACTTATTGTTCGTGTGCTTAGAAATAACAGAAGTTATCAATCGTGCAATATTGTTTTAGATTTAGGGGAGTGGATGTTTTAGGACTTATAACGTACTAACATTACCTATATTTTCTTTGTTTTTCTTTTTAACAGGCTACTTTTAAAGACTCGCACGAGGAATATTCCTGTGTCGCGGCCGTCGGCGATGACTTAACAAACATAATTATGTATAGTCTATTTTTTTCTTACTCGTTTTATTTAGGCAGTTGCTTTAAAACCAAGAGCTTAAAATTAAATTAGAGTGCACAATGTCGGCCGATTAAAGTATAAATAAAACATGTGCTAAATTAAGGTTAATTATAATTTATACTAGACTTATAACACAAATGTATACCCATGTTATTATTGAATAAATTAATATTGTTAATTGTTGTCTGTCTGTTATCTTTTCACGGCTAAACCCCTCAATCGATTTAGATGAAATTTGGTACAAAGATAGTTTAAAACCTGGGGAAGGACATAGGCTGCTTTTATTGATGTAGGTACCATGTGGAAAACGCACGCATAAGCTAGTATTTTGTAAGTGAAACGCTTTCATTATTTACTTTAACTTTTATTGCGAAGAATGAAATTGTTTCACTGTTATATCAATAATTGCTTTATAGTTCGGTATTATGTCTTATATTGTATGCGCATATCCGGGGAAGCATCCTATCTCGACCTGAATTTGTTATTTGTATAAGTATAAGCTGAAAATCCTGTTTCACAACGATACGTTGAGACAAATGGGAGCAAAGTACACTGAAAAATTGTGGTATTATTTAATAGCCAAATATAAATAATTTCGCGGAACCCTGGTGACTTCTCTACGGAACCCCTAGGTTCCGCGGAACCCATTTTAGAAATCGCTGTTCTATATCTTATTCCAACAAAAAATACTGACAGCAATAATAGTCAGTACAGACCGGCGAAACTTCGACCCAGTGGGATCTTTTGTGTCGACTTCCCCAATAACGACTGCCATAGATGTTCATGGCAGCCGGGACCGATGGCTTAACGTGCTCTTCGAGGCACAGAGCAGGCGATAATTGTCAATCAATACGCACATAAATTCGAAAAGTCATATAACTTCCGAAAGTCAGCGGTGCGCGACGTGGGTTCGAACCGTGTTCGAACCTCTGAATTGCAGTCTCTTGGTCTCCCCACTGAGCTATCGCTGCTCTACTAAAAATACTAATACTAACACTTAATGCTCAAGTTTTTAAGGTACATTATCCACCATGACAGTATAGAAAAGTGGCTGGTATTGCCGGCCAGTATATTGCAGCCATACATTTCTTTAAAATATTGCTCGTTTAGAAACCCCTTAAATAATATTTACGTACACTAATAACGTCTGACAAGTTCAAGGCCGACAAATAATTTTGACGATACTTCGCAGTGAGCAGCATAAACAGCTCTCAGCAAAATAAGGTCACGCTCTAATAACTATTCTAATCCTTATTTTTAAAGCATTAAGGTACAATTTGGCACTGTTGTGTGTGCCTACTCTCATACAGTTTCATAGTTATGTGACTATTGGCTCCTGAAGTGCGAGTTTTATTATATTTGAGTCATCGTTTTCTGATGTGGTGCGTCCCAATTTTGAAAAAGGATACAGTGAAAGTAAATTCGTCGTTTCTGTAACTTTCAGTTTGATTCTTAGTAATGTGTTTAGGCAGCGTTAGCCTAGTGAGAGACCGTCGAAGTGCCAGGCAGTGGTCTCGAGTTCAATCCCAAAACATACCTGACTTTTCAAAGTTATGTTTAAAATAGTTAATTATCGCTCGCTTTAACGGTGAACGAAATATTACGAGAAAACCTGCATGTCTGAGAGTGCTCCATATTATTGTCTTCTGTTTACGCGAATGTTATTCATTGAAATAAAACTCATTTATACGGATTTTATCGCGTTGTTTATTTAACACTGTATTACATAATTTTGAAACTGTTACACTACTACTACTATTGAATTTGACTAATTTTTAAGCGAATTAAATTATTAAATCTATTTATTTTAGGTTTACACTTTTCCCGACGTTCCGGTTGCTTTTCAGCAGCCATGGTCACGGAGAGACTCTCCGTGATCATGCCTGCTGTGTTAAATAAACAACGCGTTAAAATCCGTATAAATGAGTTTAATTTCAGTGCTCCATAATGTTTTCCAAGATATTTGAAGTCTGCCAACTTGCACTAAGCCAGAGTAGTGGTCTATGACCTAACCCTTCTCACACTGAGACAAGAGATCCGTGCCCAGCAGTGGGACAGTTTAATACAGAGCTGATATTATTATTATATGTTTAAGAACTATGGATTAATAAATCTTCACTAATAAAGAGAAAAGATTTGTAATTTCGTTTGTGATAAATCAACTTAAAAACTACTGTACCGATTTTAATAATCCTTTCAGCAGTAGAAAGCTACTTTATCCAGAAATTACATAGGCTATCTAACATCATACTACGAGTTACGAGATCAGTAATCAATAATCATAAACGTGGGAGGAAATCGCGACGGACAGATAGTTATTATGTACTATAATAATAATATAGCCAGTTGCACTCACTGATCGGTAAACGATTAGCGAGGTTAAGCAACGTTGGGTGCGGTCAGTCTATAGATAGGTGACCGCTTAGTGGTATTTCATCTGAGCGTCTCCGTGCTTTGGAGGGCACGTAAAAAGTCGGTCCTGGTTGTTGCCAAATTGACAGCAGTCGTTAATCCATGTCAGAGGCCTACGGGCGGCTTAAACAACTCTTGACGACAGGTTGGCCACTAACCACACGAAACGAAAGAAAGAAGAAAGAAGAAGAATAATAAATAAATAACTCTAACCATAACTTATAACTTAAAGAGCTGGGCTTGCCTTTTTGAAGGGGTAGGCAGGGGAGGGTATCTTACATATATATTTCGCCAGATATTTCTTTAATCGGACGTAATAACAAGTCTGCCTCATTGGTCCGCATAAGTGGTAATGTTTCCATGTGATCGTGAGGTCCATGATTCGATACCCAGGTCGAGCAAAATGATTCTGGTTTATTTATATTATTTTATATTTATCGTCTGTGTATTGAGACTATGTTCTGTGGAGTTGTAGTAATATTTAAAGCAGGTTCCATGTTGTGGAGCCTTCTTTTACCGTTGTCCATGGTCACACAGGCCTCATATCTATCATAGAGTAAAACAGAATAACACATTGCCCGACCCGGCAATCGAACCCGGTACCACACAATAATTGTGCGCCATTGTCAATTAATGACAGTTATGTATTCACGTTTAGGTATACCACTAGCTTAAAGAATTGTTTTATATTAAAACAAAATAAACTCTACCTCACCCAGAATTGAATCCTGACCACATACACACATACCACGAGAGAGACTAATCGATTATTATTTTTCAATAATACCAATAACACGGGTTGAACACAAGTAAATCTCATATAGAATGATCGAAATGTTATATATACATGTAGTTTAGCTAGCTTTTAACCGCGGCTGCGCTCGAAAAGAGTATTTAATTTGGACGAAAGGTGTATAACCCTATGTCGTTTTCAGTACCCAACGTAATGGCGAAATTTTATGATGATCGGTCGAGCAGTTAAGGCGTGAAAGCGTAACAAAGAAACTCACATTCGTATTTTAATACAGTTTGGATAAACAGACTTGGTAGAGTGGTAGTAAATGCGGCTGCTGTACATAAGGTCTCCGGTTCGAAGCCAGGGTCAGGCCAATGTGTTGTCGACTTTTTTTAAAATAAAAAATAGCAGCATGAAGTTCTAAACTTTGCATGGTAGACGCGAATAGACATGGTCGCATGTCCTAAAATCATAGTCGTAATGTGTATTTTGTTGTGTTCTTATGAAATGTGAACCATAAAACATCTCTGCTTATCCCGTCAGGTATGTTGACGTGAGGCTATTCTAATATATTATAGTCTATCTGTTGTTCAAATCTGGCTTGACTAGAAACTAGATCTTAATTATCTTAGAAATAATAAGATTAGGATGGCAAAGAATCCAGTTCATAGAATTCCTAAGTAGCGTCTTAATTCTAAATTAATTTATACATACATATACTAGCTTTTACCCGCAGCGTTATCCGCGTGAGACTAATGGGATCATATATCGTGATAAAAAGTATCCTATAAGTTATTTTAGGATATAGTTTATCTGTATACCATCTGTCATTCGAACCCATCCAATGGTTTAAGTCTGATTGACTAACAAACGTCACCAATAACTTTATATTATCGGTATGTTTATCAATGTAAACAGACTTTTAGTCAGTTTATCTGTCTGTCTTTATAACTGTTCTCCACAATATCTGACACAATTTTGATTTACTTTACAGTAATCTATAAAATATTGCGCTAAACTTATTTATTGCGAATCGATTGACAAGCCAAAACGAGTATTCTAGAGACGATGGCGCTAATAGTTTGGTTATTTATAACAAAATGCAACTATCTTCATTCCTGTGTCGCGGAGGGCTTAACAAATTCAAACAACGGACACAAAGAGCACCCAGACTTGGAACAACTATTTATGGACACAATTTTTTGTCTCGTATGTGATTTAAAGCCACAACACTTAACGCAGTGGCAGTTGCGAAGCGATTATCCATATTACAAAGCGCATTGAGATTTAGATACATACATAATAATACGCGCATATAAACAGCACAGCTAACACGCAATACGTGTATATAAACAGCTAGCTGTATAGGTAATAATATCGGTATCACGAGGCAACCTTGCCGCGAGTCGGCGCGGGCATCCGTGCGTCCTATCGCAGGATGATCAGAATCGTTGACATCGAGCCAGCTCGCGGTGGAATGACCGCGCGACGTTAATTGTCGCGTCACCTTCGAGCAAGGGCGGCCTCGCGACGCGCGACGACTCCCTCTGCCCCTCTCCCCTCCGTCCTCCCCCCTCGTCTGAAGTCGCGCGTGTCCCCTCCAGCGTCACGTTACGTATGACGGTCAGCCACCCGCGCCGCGGTTTGACACGTAGGTCCGCGCGTCACCTCTGCCGATGTCCGGTAATAGATCTGATACCTTCTCTGTACTTTGCCAAACGCATTACTAGATACACATTCAAATGATAATATCGTTCTTTCTTTTAAAGCAATTTTCACGTGCTAGGAATAATTCCGGTGCTGCGGTGAAAAACATTGAAGGAACGGACACAAAGTAGGTACACCCAGACAGGCAATTTGTTGACCACAAATTTTTTAGTCCCGTAATCGAAGCCATAACACTCGGCGCAGAAGCGAGGCCACCACTTAAAACACAATGCCAGTGCTGTCAAATAAAGATATTAATAATGTTATCTGCGCTGTATATACAACGCTAATAACATTGCGCTATAAACTGATTTAAACTAGAAAATGGTTAGATCATAGTCCACCACGCTGGCCCAGTGAGGGTTTGAAGATTTCATATGTCTTCGTAAACTTCATATAAAACTCTCAGGCGTGTAGTGCTCCATCAATAAAGCAAACGATAATGATTAATAGCGTATTAAATATAGAATACGCACATTCGTTTAAAAAGTCGGAGGCTTTAGGATCGAACTCGAGATCTCTATGGGGCAATCGAACGGTTTCCCACTAGGATATTACTGTATTAGATATAATGTTTTTATTAAAACATCTTCTTCTTCATCTTCTGGAGGTAGTGACTTTACAAACATTCAAACAACTGACACAAAATCACTATAATATTTTGTTACATGTGGGTATCGAACCCACAATACTCGGTGCATTGGCCAGGTGACTTAAACCACTACGCCTTAATACAGTTAATAAAAAATAAAACGTGTCGAGATGTAACCACCAGGTAATTATTGTAATCAGCGTCAGATCGAGACCATCTAGCGGTCAGAACAGGATGTCGTTGGGTGTAATAATTGACGATACGAAGTTGATTAAAATTGAGCTTCTGGGATGCAGTATAATTGATTGATTAAAACTAAATTCCAATAAATATAACAACTTTAAGATTGGTACATAATATAATTTAAAGTATTTTCTTTTTAACTTTTTTACTTATATAAAATTGCTGTAATAAAATTATATTTTGCAATGCCTTCTAATTTGCCATGGCTGTAAAAGAACGCTAAGTTTTAAGTAACTTTTATAAAATATTTCAGACCTTATGTATGTAAACTTAGTTTGCAAATAAATAAATGATTAAATAATTGTTTTATTTCGTAAACAAATATGGCGTACTGGTAGGTAGAGACAATACATATATTTCATTTATTCTCCTTTTCAAAAAGACAAATCCCGCACTAGTAATAATTTTTGTGTTGCGGGGATTTACAAACATTCAAACTACGGATACAGAAAACATCCGGACTCGGAACAACTATTTTTGGATTACACAGAGTTTTGTCCCGTGTGGGATTCGAACCCACAACACTAGGCGCAATGGAAGTGTCGAGGCGAACACTTAAATCCGTGCAGTCTCACCTTTATGTACTGGCTTTCTTGTTTGCTATCTCTGTTTATAAGATAACGAATATAGTCCAATAACAGAAACTGAATGATTTTATAATGATCCAGCTCTCGTCTGGTTTCACCCACGTTTATGATAACTGTATCGCGTCCGTGGCTAGAAGTGTGATGTTATATACCCTGTGTATCTGTACCCCTCCAAGAAACAGGCTTGAGTATTTGTATGTACTTATATACATGTATGTAATATCTAAAAATAGATGAGTACACAATTAGTTACACTAAAGTTTTTGCTCAATTCATCAGCCCAGTGCCAGTTTTGTTTGCATCAAAACCCTACATTACTCAATCAGGTATATTCTAAGCAAAAAAAGGTTACCTTTTTTAAACCAACAATTTCTTATTAGGATTTTTCTGGCAAGAAATTTTTGTAGCAACACCGAAGATCTGTGGCCGGTAGTCGGCAATAGGCTTGCCAACGATGAGAGCAATACTGGGTAAGCCTATTCCGTCTACTTTCTTACTTTCTTGCTATTTCTACTTTATAGTTGAGTCAGCCGTCTATGTTTTTCTATCATTTACCTTGTTCTTAACATCATCACAGAGGTATTGCATGCCTTTATATCTCTGCGCAACACATCTGTTAATGAAGTCTTGGGTCTTCCTCTAGCTGTTGTTCCGGGAGCGGACAGCACCAGTACCTGGTTGCCAACGTAATCGGGTTGTTTTCTTTTTACGTGTTCATACCATCGCGTCTTGTTCCCCTGCAGCTTCTCTGCTATGTCGCAGACTCACAGGCATTCTCGCATATAGTCGTTCCAGATCTTATCCAGCCTGGTTACGTCGCACAAACATAGCTTCTGGCTAAATGTGTGGATAAAATACCTTTGCCCATCCCTTCGGGGTTATAGACGTGAGACAATGTAACAGCACTCTTGCTGTCTTCGTTCTCGTATCTCCAACTTTATAGTCGTATTACATTTGAGCGTGTGGTGACAATTCTGTAAATAAACTGCGTTCATTGCGTCCTTGACCTTGCGAAGTACGTATCGTGTTGTGCACAATTATAAATGAATATCAATCGAATGGAATAAAACGCCTCTCTCTCTCTTACTCTAGAAAACTATTCAAAGATTTCTGTCCAAAAGGGCCAAAGGGTATTTGTTTCTCTTTCACGGGTATTTCTCCAGTAGAAGAATACCCGTGGAAGAGAAAGAAATAATTGGAAATAGAGGAACCCAACACGCACCCTTGGATAGTACATTCAACTATTGCTGACAATACCAAATTCCTCTGTAGGACAAAAGCTCCATGCGGGGCGTGCTCCATCTTGCAGTATTCTGCTTTAAAGACAATTAAATTTGTTTGCTCGTTAAATAATTTACCAAATATTTAAACTAATATTATAATTGACGTCTTAACTACTTCATCGACCATCAGGACATTTCGCAAACACGTTATCAGAGGTACAGAAAAGGACATAGCGTACCTCACCTCCAGAAAAAAGTACTGTTCCCAAGGTATAGCTAGTTATTTAATGAGGGGATCAACCAACTTTTAACATTCAACAGTTGGATCAAGATTTAATCTTCACAATAACTATTTCATTAAATCTTTTCTGAATTCTTAAGACTCCGACCCGCACCGGCACATATGGGTCAATTATCCGGCGATAAATCGGAAGCGCCGCTGTCCCTTGCGCCAAGCTCGGCAACGGTCTTTTGTTATCTATGTATGACGTTCCCGGAACGATTACCGAAGCAGATAGCCCTGTTTGTGCTCGCACTGAACGACAAAAGGTTGTAAATCTCGAGATATCCGCAGGATTTGTATATACGTGTGGGGTTCTATGTCGTTAGAACATAGGTTAATAAGTTACACAACATATTAACACGTCAATAAAACCTTGAAGAGTAAAGCAAGGATGACACTTACATATTTATTTCTTCAGCAGTTAAGATGTTGCGAAATGAAAAGAGCTCAATACTGGGCGTGGTTCCAGACTCCGTATTGCTACTGAGAACTTTTTTACATAAAATACAATAACACTACCCTCCCCTGAATCTGAGGTTGGGCTTGCCTAAATAAAACAGTGCAACTGGACCAACGCATAACAGTTCAGATACTTATGGCCAGTTTTACAACTACCAAGTACAAGTTATCTGATAAAAGAATCGCATGCTGTCTCACTCTTGATAGGTTAAAGAATAGAGATGGCGAGACTTTTATCTTATAGATAAAATGGTATTTGGAAGTGGTGGAACAGGCCCTTCATCGTTTTTAGTTTAGATTATCAGGGATCTTTTATTTTTAATCTACAATTTTTAGTATCGTATCTTCTTTCTGTCTTTATAATCTTGACCATAGCCACTGCAGATTGCAAGCCTTTTTAGTAAGGCAATGCTTCGTTTCGCGCCCTTTATTACAAACATATATACACAACTAAATGCATGAATTGTTTCTAAAGATAAATCGTATAAAAACTAGGTCAGAACCTAGCCCAATTTCATAAGTTTCCCAGTCACAACAATCTGCTTGTCTGGGTCACTTACCGTAAACAGTAACTAATGGACTTCTCATAAATAAATAGTTTTAATTGTGAAACAACAACTAGCGACATCTGTTGATGGCGGCGCGAACTAAAATTTGTTCCTGATTTATGGCAGCAGAATTTGCGTTTTTCTTTTCGATTTGTTTTTGTAAAGTTTAATTTGTGGATTTAGAATTGATTGAAGTGTTGATTAAGAAGGTTTTTTATGGTAGGTGCTAGTTTTTTGTGTATTGTATAGCTAAATTAGGTGTTGTATTAGGTCTATTTGTTAAGAAGTTTTCTATGTAGGTGTTGTTTTTTTTTGTAATCTGTAGTTTAATTAAATGTTGTTGTAGACTTTAGTTTTGTTCAAAGTTTATAAGACAGCTGGCTGTAGGTATTAGGCATCTAGACATCGCGTTTTTATAAATGTGGCCGTATTTACGAACTGTGTAGTCCGCAGTGGCTCTTGTCTTGTGTTTTTCATTAGTGACTTCTTTTTTACGTCTTGGTAACGAGTTACATTCTTCCATATGCTAGTGTAACCATTTACCACTGCATGCTAGTTTACTATATTAATCAATTAGAAACTAATGCTAGGGACTATTAGATCGCTATAGGAGAGACTGGTGCAAACCATCGCATAACGAAGATGTGGAAAAGCGGCTGTTGCTCTCCAGTGGAACAATACAGGTTGAAATAATAATAATAGGGACATGGGTATTTTCTTCGATAGAATACTATAAGTGGGCGCTACCGTGGTTTTGTAATAGCCATATATTGCATAAGTCTCACACCTACCAGGGCTCACGACGTTATTGAGAAGCATTGTTGTGAAGACACTGCAGAAGGAAGCATCTCACTTTAGATCAAAAGCTTCAAAAGGCTCTTGCATACTTTATTTTTTATTTTATTTAAACACAAAATACGTTACAGTCGTTATTACATCTCATATCATAAATACATTGTTTAGATCTAGATCGTAACGTAACTAATGTGTGCACACAAAGAAATCAATAAGGATTACACAACAATTATCTCTGACTTATGAATACCTAATATTGCAAATAACTTATGAGTTTAGATTTGGATGCCTCTGCTGAAATCAGAACCATACAAACCCAATTTATTATGGAGGATGTCTTTCACTATTTTAGTATATTTGTTATAGTTGCGATTAAAATTGTCTAATAATTTATCGAGTTTTGCCATACCATTATATTGACGGGCCATTCTTGTTAATGGATTATAATAAAAAATATTATTTTTATATATTTGAACGGCAAATCTATACTAATATTACAAAGCTGAAGAGTTTGTTTGTTTGTTTGCTTGAACGCGCTAATCTCAGGCACTACTGGTCCGAATTGAAAAATTCTTTTAGTGTTGGATAGCCCATTTGTCGAGGAAGGCTATAGGCTATATAACATTATTCTACGACCAATTGAAGCGGAGCAGCAATGGAAAATGTTGCAAAATCGGGGTAAATTCTCTTATCTTATATGTAGCAGACGAAGTTGCGCAGGTCAGCTAGTATATTTATATCCCTACGGGCACTAAATTTATAATTAATATAATTAATTAGCTAATATTTTGAGCCTATGTCCTCGTCGTCCTCTCAAAGAGCCGGCTACCTCACAAAGCATATTACTCGTCTTTTAGCGTAGTAAGTAAGTTTTAAGTGCTTGCCTCTCATCTGCTATTACACCGACTGTTGTGGGTTCTAATCCCATACGATGCAAATAATTATGTGTGTTGCTGCGACTTTGTGTGTTCTTTATGACTGTTGTTTAAATATTTGTAAAGTCAAAATGAAACAGCGGAGCGGATCCTAGTGCGGGAAATGATTTGGAAAAGAACTGTCTATTTTAAAGAAAGGTCTCGCTTTGAGCAAATTTGTATGTTTCCAGGTCAACGGGCAATACCTATGAGGTTTTGTTTGAGCATATACAGTGTCGTATTTTTTTATTGCATTAACTTAGGAGCTTGAATTTTTACACTTATTAGGGATCTATACCTTAGTATTTGATACCAATTTCAATTTAATATCTCTATTTGTTCTTCAGATAAAGGGTCTTAACTGATCGATAGTCAAGACCATTTATTTCAAGAACGGGTACAAGCAGTCTCACGGACAACGAAGTGATTCTATGAAGTGAAGAGGTCCGTGTTTTCCTTTTGAGGTAAGAATCCCTGAAAACGCATAAAGAATAGGTATTTTTCTGAATTATTGCAGCTAGCAGCGGGTATAATTAATTAGCAATATATTTTTTTTGCTCAAATCATCATAACTATTTATAAAAATTATACGCCAATAAAGTTCATATACGTCTCGAAATTTATTTTAACGGAGTGCTTTACTTTAATGTATAATAAAATGAATTATTAATATTTATATACTTATAAAACTAGCTTTTGCCCGCGGTTGCTTATTTCCGGATGAAAGGTGTAAAGGTGTAGGTGGTAAATGTGCTTTTCTGTACCACTGACATCGTGTATGCGAAATTTCATGATAATCGGTCGAGTAGTTATTATGTAAATTCGTAACAAACAAAGAAACTTACATTTGTATTTATGATATTAATTAGGATTCAGCACCCGTATGTATATACAAAACTCGATTTCACTCAAAAAATTTCGATTATTGTTTTCAAATATTTCACAATGTTGCATTCCTATATTTATAGATACTTTTAACTTGAAGTTGCAACGGGAACGGGCAATAATAATTAATATCAGACATAGCAACAGGTAAGCAGAGCCGGGCTTAGCTAGTTGTTAATAAATGGCCGCTTTTCCATTACAGTATAAAGATATACAGAATGTGGCGTAAATAATAGATAACCGTGAAACTGTCGACTGGCCAGATTATTTGTTGTTTTCTAATTAATTAAGCATTTTTGAGTCCCTGTATCGAAATAAATGTATAGTGGCATATGGTGATATAAGTGGGGTAAATGATAGATAATAATCTGGCCGGTCGACAGTTTCAGGGTTATCCATTATTTACGCCACATCCTGTATACATAATATGCTAAAATGCTTGAAAGTTACATTAACAATTTTCTTGACGTATGTTCTTATGTCGTATCGAACCGCGCCCAACATGATAATTATCATTCAAGTCACTGCAACACCCCACCCCGAAATTAAATAATTAAACCATCAATACACAAAAACATAAAACAATAACAATTAACACGTAAACACAAACAACTTAAACAATTTACAAGAAACAAAACCAAAGAGCATAAAAAATAAACAGAAACGATTAAAACCATCATAAAAGGTAATAAATTATATGATAATAATTCGTGGCGCGAGAAGGCGCCGAGTTGTTTTGATAACAATCACTCCTCCCTTTCGTTTTCATTCATGCCCAATGCCCAACTAAAACAAACTTTATTTCAATTTATAAATGTGTGTCTTACAACGCCCTGTAGACTGTGCGCATGTCTGGGTGAGGCGGGCCAAAGATTATTGACCGACGTTTTGTGCCTAACTTTGTTTGTCTTTAGTGCGATAGCTGCAGGAGTCTTTTGATGCTCTTGGATAACATGTTGTGTTTAAATTTTGATAAGCATTTGCTGTTGTTTAATTAATAATATACTGACGTATGTTGCATATTATCACAGTCATAGTCGTCGCCAAAATTACTTTCAGGGAGGTTTATCTGCACCTACACATTGTTATTAACTGATAAAAAATTTAGAAAATTTACATGTATATTATGTAGATAAATGTAATGTCAAATTCAAATCGCACGGGTATTTTATTGAACGTATATACAGCTCAGCGACAAAATAATCATATTTTCTATTTATTTTCTTGCCAAACAGGGCGGTACAAGTGCACCCCCTTGCACCCTGCTGCCGGCGCCCATGATTACAACCTAGCTATATCTATCCATACATTCTATTAGATATTCTTAAACAATATGTTTTGAGATGTCGGATTCAGTATTGTTTAAAAATAAGATGTAGAAGTGTGTTATGTATTATCACAGCCTAGCTATAGTTTATCCATACGGATAATTAAGGACTATCAATATAGTAGAAAGGTGAGAAAAAGTATTATCTAAGTGATTTAGCTGGCAAGTTTCTTGCCTGACGCTGCACAATAATTTTAAAAGTATATTTATCGGTTGATATGGTTTAGCTTCAGTGGCCCGCAGCAATTCAAAAGGTTAAAATACTTGTATTTTAGACCACTTTGTGCACACACATGCAGCATCGACCACTGTGGCTATTTTGTGCAGAGATGGAAGCTATTAGCACTGTCATTATTTACGGCTATGATAATATCCATAATCAGACAGACTTGACATGTTATCACAATGACTTTATTAGTGTCTTCCGTTTTGATATTGTATTGATTATATTATATATTATATTTTTATATTATTTGCACTTGCGAAACAGTTGATAGTGAGAAGGCATCACAGAGCATATAACATGGCGCGCTGTGTAGTTACTACATGCCGTGTGATTTAGTCCCATGCTCATAGGCATAATACTCTACCAAAGCTTAAGATAGTTGTCGTGTCGTCGAAAAATATTATTATTGCTACTCTTTGCGGCATCACAGTCGCAAACACATAAATATGTAGGAGGTATCGCCGCAGATAAACTTGTAAAAAGTTATGAATGAAACCGAGAGTGGCCGTAGTAGAGTTGTAGACTGTTCCCCCTCCCCGCACGGCGGGCTCCCCGCTCCTCCCCTCTCCCCCGCTGGCACCCTTACCACCCGCGCCCTCCCGTTCGCGGCATGCGATTTGTTTAACGCATTAGTTTTATTTTGTTTTGAGTTATTTTATACTATCGTGTAATGGAGTGTCGCTTGTGTGCGTACAGTTGTTCTGAGGCGTTTATTTGTAGTTTTATTGTTTATGTTGTTTTGATGTGATGTTTAAGTTTTATTGTGCGTACTTTGATAGTAAGCATGTGTGTTTACCTAGATACTAGAGGTATTTGATGCATCTGGGCGAAGTTAAACGTGTGTTAAGTATTGCTTTTGTTTGGATATTTTAAATGAGTAATTATTTTTATTTAAGTTCATGATCTGACGTTGTTTTCTTGGTATACGATCGCGAAGTGCAGTTAAAGTCTTTTAGTTTTAAAATTCTTCAGTAATAGCGCGTGGTCTTAAGCTTGGTGGTCAGTTATAGGCTCGCTCCTATTATAAACCATACATATAGGTACATACATGGTTTAGAAATATTGTTGAAGAAATACAAAATCCTGGATCTATTAAGCTACCTCATCTTAGGCACTGTTTTAAATTATTTTCTTCCTCTCTTAAACATAAGTACTTAAGTAATAAAATGTTTAATGGTGTTATTCGTCAGGCGATATCTTACTTCTTCTCCCTAGCCTTTATTATTCCCAAGTCACTTGGGGTCGGCTTTTCTAGTCTAACCGGATTTGACTGGATATCAGTTTTTACACGGAGCGGCTACCACCTGACCTCCGCAACCCGAAGGCTAACGATACCCAAAGGCTAGACCAGTGTCAGAATATTATAAGGCACTGACCTTCCCAATAACGACTGCCATAGATGTTCATGGCAGCCAGGACCGACAGCTTAACGTGCTTTCCGAGGCACGGAGCAGGCGATAATTGTCAATCAATACGCACATAATTTCGAAAAGTCATATAACTTCCGAAAGTCAGAGGTGCGCGACGTGGGTTCGAACCCGAGACCTTCTGCATTGCAGTCTGTTGGTCTCCCCACAGAGCTATCGCTGAGTAGACGATATCTTACTATCCCACCTAATATTATAAATGTAAATGTGAGTTTGTATTTGTGTTTTCACACCTTAACTATTCAATCGATCGACATGATATTTTACATACAGGTTGTCAGTGGTAAGTACAGAAAAGGATATAGGGTATCCTTCATCCCGGAAAAAGGACGGTTCTTAAACGAAAATGCGAGCAAAAGCTAGTTAGTTTATAAGTAGTTTTAATGAATGTCGCAGTCATTTGAAGCTACCGCTAGCACGAGCCTCAACTTGTCATCTTAGAAGACTTCTCAGTTCCATACACAGCATTCACCTCAGCTTTGTAATCTTGACTGGCTTACAGTTCAACTCGGACATATGCTATCTTACTCCTAAGACAGCACAAACTACACACAATAAAGGTCAGCAACCACTTAACCGCGCACAGCAACATTAATACAGCGCCATCTCGCGACAACTTTTAATACTAAACATGGTAGAACGGACAGAAAACAAATGACGCGAGTCTACGTTTTTTGATTTAGTAATAGCACGTGTGAAGTTGTCATGTTCGGCTGAATGAGGTCTAACCTTTATAGAGATACAGTTGGCAACTAAGCCAGTGCTTTACGAGTAAGCTTACGCAGGCTGCGGTCCATTCGCGTATAGCACCGTGTGTGCTCTGCCTAGAGAGCGTTATCAATGATTCTCTCGAATGATAACAGACACCGCTGATGTGTGGAGTAAGCTGTGGGTTTGTGAGCTGGGTTTACGTCAAATCTTGTGCAGATATGTGCAGCGAAGCGTTGTATCTTTTGGATATACAGGTGTCTGGTAATTAATGGATAACCTGGAAATGTCTTACAGTGGAACTGATGGCCATTCAGAAAAAAATATGAAATATCTATCCTAACTACTACCTGAGATATGTGTTTTTTTTTAATTACCTTTTATAACTTTGTTGTATACTACGACCATAAATTAATGAAATCTATCGGTTTTTTGTTGTTTTATTATTAAACTCTAATTATGCTAATAGATAGACAGTCAAAAGTATGCTATGCTATATAGCTTGCACTTTTTTTTTATATATATATATATATATATATATTTTCTTTTTTTTCATTTTTCCGAACGGCCTTCAGTTCTACTATAAGACATTTCAAGGTTATCCATTACTTACCGGACAACCTGTGTAGTGTGATAATTCGGATTCAAAGTCGAAGTAAAAAAAAATTATTTCCATAAAATGTGTAATCAATCCTTACAAATGTAAAATAAAAATTTAGCATTTAAAAAGCCTGTTTATGGAGTAGAGTTTTATTGAGACAAACCAGGCAAGAAACTCATGGCCATTCTTTTCAATCGCCAAGTGTTTATTATTATATTCGTTTTCTTATACGATCTGCTGTATGTAGTTGTTACAATAGTATATTTCAATAAGATTTAAAAAGTAAATGTTTGTGTAATTTAAGATACACATTTATAACAAATAAAGAAATAGTCACAACAACTCATATTTACAATTAACTTAATAATATGATTAGAAATAGCCTGTGAATGAAAGCAACTCAATCAGATGCGACCAAATGGATATTTTTATATCACTTAAATGCAAATAAGACTATTTATTTTATTTTAATTTATTTGAGAAAATAACAGATACGACAATAATTCTGATTAGAACATAAACAAAACATGATCCATGAAAGTTTCTGTCTAACATCTACGCAATGAAATAAAATGAAATTTGAAATGAAATAAAATGAAATGAATTCTATTTATTGCATCAAACATATTATGATGTTACACTTATCACATATCTGAGAGCAGCGATAGCTCAGTGGGGAGAACAACAGACTGCAATGCAGAGGGTCTCGGGTTCGAACCCACGTCGCGCACCTCTGACTTTCGGAAGTTATATGACTTTTCGAAATTATGTGCGTATTGATTGACAATTATCGCCTGCTCCGTGCCTCGGAAAGTACGTTAAGCCGTCGCCGTCGGTCCCGGCTGCCATGGACATCTATGGCAGTCGTTATTGGGGAAGTCGAAACAAAAGATCCCACTGGGTCGAAGTGCCGCCGGTCTGTACTGATTGGCCCCCACAGAAGATAAGATAAGATATCACATATCTGGTTGTTTCACAGCATGCAATATTGAGTTGGCATAGTTCATACATTTACTTATGTTTTATCTTGTAGACTTAGTTTGGTTTATAAGTCTATAAGTCATTGACTGTAGGCACAAAATATCAGAATCAGTTATTATTGCATCGATAAGTTTTATGTTTTTATAAAATGTTAAGAACGCAAGTCGTCGTTTATTTAATAGTGGGTGTTTGGCATGGTGTGTCGTAGGTCTCCCTACCTGGTGGGGAGGTAGTACCCACATGCGAGGCGGCGAGGTATCGGAAGATGATATAGTTAACGTTATGTAAGACCTTTATGTCTCACGGCTCCGTCCATTTCCATGACGTTGCAGCTGCCAGCCGCAGGATTATAGTGGTCATAGGTTGATAGGAGGAGCGAGGTACGTAGCGGATTTGAAGTTATAAGATTGTACATTATGAGACAGTATAACAGAAAAGGTAACTGAGTGGAAGCCTGGATAGCGTAATGGTTTATGAAGTCGCCTTGTCGCCACCACGTCGACTGTTTTGAATTAAAACCCCACACGGGACAAAAAATTGTGTATTCCACAAATTGCTGTTTCATGTCAGAGTTTTCTTCATATCCGCTGTTTGAATATTTATAAAGTCCCTAGGACAGTAATTATTCCAGGTGCGGTAGTTGTCTTTTTTGTAAACTAAAATAGATATTATAGGCAAAACGGTTGAGCTCAGGAGAAGATATATATGCAAGAAACTCATAGTGACTCCTTTAAAATTGTCAATTAAATATAACTAGCGACCCACTCGGCTACGCACGAGTAACCTTAACAAATTATACACTTAAACCTTCCTCATGAATCACTCTGTCTATTGGTGTAAACTACATCAAAATCTGTTCAGTATTGAAATTAAACTACTATATACGGATTTTATCGCGTTGTTTATTTATCACTGTATTACAAAATTTTGAAAATATTACACTACTACTACTATTGATTTTATTTTACTAATTTATAAGCTAATAAAATCATTTAAACTATTAAATCTATTTATTTTTGGTTTACACTTTCCCCGACGTTTCGGTTGCTTTTCAGCAGCCATGGTCACGGGGAGACTAAGATGGTAGTTGTCTCAATGTTCCAGTGTAGTTATTTCAAAGTACCCGACCATGTAGATATAATAGATAGTATTATAATAGAGTATTATAGTAGTATAATAGATTTAATAGTTTAAATAATTTTATTAGCTTATAAATTAGTAAAATAAAATCAAGAGTAGTAGTAGTGTAATATTTTCAAAATTTTGTAATACAGTGATAAATAAACAACGCGATAAAATCCGTATATAGTAGTTTAATTTCAATGAATAACATTCGCGTAAACAGAAGACAATATTATGTAAATCTGTTCAGTAGTTTTTGAGTTTATCGCGAACAGGCAGACAGACGCGGCGGGGGATTTATTTTATAATATGTAGTCAATTATTTTAGAACTCATGGCTGTGGGCAGAACGTGGTATGGTAATGATGAACTGTAAGCGCGAGGGTCGGTATAAAAACTGTGTGCGGGCGCGTGGCAGGAAATCGCTTTTTTGTGCAACTGTCCGTGACTGCTCATGTGGTCGCACCATCGCACCGTCCGGCGCATCAACACACCTGCTCTCAACGAAACGTTTGAATAATATAACGAAGGATATAGAAAACTAACTGCCCTGACGATGCTTCGCACATAGCGTTGCCAGGCGGCCGGAACAAGCCGGACTCAGTCAAGCTTTTTGGTTGCAAATCCGGCTAAATTAGGAGCTGTCCGGCATTTATTAGGATTTTCAAATTTGACTATTCTTTTTTACAATTGTCAATTGTTGGTTTCCGTTCCGTTCGCCTCGCCTTGTATTGGTATCGCAAGCGAGCGAAATAGCACTCTCTTCCACTAAAATATTTGTCGTGTTATATACTAAGTTTAGTCTTAGTTGACCAATTAATGTTGACCGCCCTTTTTATCCAAATTTCCGGCTAAACTGATTGGTCTGTCCAACTTTTCGGTTTTAAGGACTAACTTTTCGCATAGAGTCGAAAATGTGTTGACGCATTTTATGAAGGAAGCAGAATACCACAACTTGGAGTATGCTCTGATCTCACGACTCGTTTGTCCCTTACTAGAGGAGTTCGGTATTATCAACCTTTTCTATTGCTGTTCTTTTCTGTTCCTCTCTTCGCTATTATTTTATTCTGAATTGTTAGGCAGAGTTGTATCACATTAGATTTCAAAGTAAAAGTCAAAAATCATTTATTCATTTAGGTCACAAAGTAACACTTATGAACGTCCAAGTTTATGTTAGCGAGGTAACTGAAGTTACTGTATTTATATTTAGGTTAGTTGTAGTAGGTAAGTGTATTAGGCAAAGGTTTGAGCCTATGAGAAGATACCTGCAAGGAAGCCACGGTTTCCATTTATTGCGGAATGTTAGTGAGTTTTTACGTACAGCTGTCGAGTAACGGACGGTGTCGCCAGCAGCCAGTGCTACTGTTCAACTATACTAATATTATATTTGTATCGAAGAAAGAAAAATATCACGTTTATTTCGTACAGAGCATACACAATTAATTAAAACAAAATAAAATATTATACATAATAAAACATAAATGTGTATGCCCTCGCCGAAAAGGGTCACCACCTCAGCATTAGCTGGGCACCCAAATTGAGTGCACTAGCGCTGGTTTTCAGTTGGTCACGCGACACAAGTGATGCACGGATGGAGGCAAATGCTTAACATTACAACAAAAATACAATAAATGTGGTTCTGCTACGTACATACACAAGGAAAACGTATCGCCTGTATAATTGTCACTGACACGTTGAGATTGTGAAGAATATGACAAACGAGGCGCCTTAATAAAAAGCTTGTATGTTCTGTGTCAGATCTTTGGAATTTGCAGTTAATAGGAACACTTTCTTTAGTTATCTATCATTATTTAGTGATCAGGTTTTGGAGATTCAAACTCGACCGCAAGGTATATTTGTCGGGCTCCGGTAAAAAAGGTTATTTATTTATTTTATATTTTGCAGTCAGGCATTTCTCCACAGTAGCATGCAGTGTTTATTTATTTTTAAGAACACAAGTGGCACAGGTTTCTGACGTGGTTAGACCAAATATATAAAAGATTTGCCCTCACTACAATTAGAAAACACGGTACAGTACACTAAGAAAAGTGAGCACACACATTAGATAGGAAACGACAGGGAACAACTGTAAAAATAAGTAAGCGTGTATACAATACTGATGTTATACTAATTGGCATCATTCTGATGTTGTCATCTGTCACACAACTTATCATCCATACTAGATCATATCTGTACATTGTAAGACGCACTTATGATTTAAAAAAATACAATGCAGTCAGGCAAACAGAGACCGTCTTTTCAGTCTGGAAAGGTAGAGGCTCTCGATAGGCGGTTCGCCCGCTATTTCATACTTAAAAATAAGAGGCTAATTGTTTGCTTCATACATTTCGCCTAAATTTAGGCGTAAATCTATCCAAAATCTCGAATATTCAGTCAAAATTTACCAAGTATCTCACTCAGTTCGCAACCTTACATCGTCATCAGAGAAGGTCGTATTCTAAGCTCGCCCATGCAGCGGGCCGTTCGCGTATAACCTATGTACTAACTGTACATACGTATAAATCCTTATGTACGAGTACATACGAGGTACATGTACCCATCGCAGAGTAACCCGACTGTGTTTGTGAGCCATCGAAGCTGATATGCTGATGAAAATTTAGCTGTTGCGAAATGTTTTGAGATACAATACGGCTTTGACGAAGAAAGTACGGATGGCTTTGTATTTTTTATGTTTAATGGAAATGAATTTTGGTATGATTTAACTAACAAAAAAAAAGGGTTTTACTTAGAATGATATCTTTTTCTTTACAAATAGTAACTTCCTGTATTTCATTTTCCATATAAACTTAAATTTGATTTTTACGTTGAATATGCCAAGTCTTACACTCCTCCGTGCACACAATATGCTCACAATAGGGTACAAAGGTTTTCTCTTTACTTGTTAATATATAAATGTTATGTTTTATAAAGACACCGCCTGCACAATAATATATTTTTGCGTCTTGGAGAACTCTTTTAGTATATTGATGACAATGCTTTCACTGAAAATAATTGTCATATTGCATGGAATTTTATAAGTTGGCACAACGGTCGCTTAAACTAGCTAGGGACAGATATTTGAAGGTCATATATTGTACTTTGACAACGCTTTCCAGCAATGACAAGGCTGCCATTTGAATCACCGCGTCATGCAGTGTTTGTTAATTAGTAGTATCTTAATTAACCCATCACGCGACATGCGCCCAGACGCTGGCCGCAGAAAATTTTGGCGTCAAATGTCTCCCAATGACCGGTTCAATCAAATGACGACACTTGACTTGATTTTTGCTTTTTTAAGGCAATCGCGTGACGGGTTAACTTCTCTTGTAAAGCTTGTGTGCTTGCGTAAATAAGTAGTGAAAATTGGTTAGGACGAACACACAACCTTTCGATCCTAAAATCTACGTTTTATTTACTGCTCAACTGTCATTTCAAGTTCATTTAAAGTTGCAAATGATCGCGTTTTAGATACATATTTATAACAAAGTTACATAAACTACCTTTCAGAGATTTTATGAGCTTAAGAAAAATAATGAAATCTCTATTAGAGCATAGACAAAATATTTGCATCGGTTACTATTAAGCCCGTCGTGTTGATAGTACAAAACAAAAACAGTGATCTACATTTGCAGTCAACATTTGTTCCAAGTCTTGTTATATTTTGTATCATTATTTGTATGTACGTAGTTTCCTATAAAAAAATATAATATATATGAATACATCATATTTATATTCTTACAAATGCCACCTAAAAATCTCTCAAAGCTAAAAATAAAGTCGTCACATATACCTCCTTCCTTTTACGCTACGTTTAATAGAATGAAACCGTCACTTTATACCATTCCATTCATACAATCTTATTTAAACTTATAAAACTACCTCTACGCTGAAGAACAGTTAGTATTATGACCATGAAATAGTAAAGTTCCGAGCGATAATCCAGAAAATATAACGATCTAATTTCCGTACAGGGCGTGGAACGAACACGGCATATAATTCTCTGTCGGGTGGCCACTCACAAAATGAGCTGAGTCGCGGGTCCGCTCAGCAATGCCCGAACGGAGGTTACGTGCCACACACACGGACACATAGCTTGCACAATGCAAGTAGCCAAAAAAAAAACACTAAAATAATGCAAGTATTATTTTCTGTGTATCAGGTTTTGGTGTTAACTCTGTAATGGATAGAAAGAAGGCTTGCACAATGCAAGTAGCCAGAGTAACTACTGCACTAATGCAAGTGTTTTTTTACGTGGATCAGATAATGATTATTCTGTAGTTAATCTCACTAAATTAATATGAATGTCGCTCTTTTTACTCTATTACTGTCGTATGTCGTTAGAAAGTACCTAACCGATATAAACATATACGTAGACTTAACTTGATAATTAGCCGAAAATCACTCTATGAAAAAAGTATCCCGGTGTTCGGGTGTTAGCCAGGAGACTAAATTGGGAAATTATCATACGACTCGCCTGGTGATAAAAAGCTACCGTACCATATGGATGCTTTCAACATTAGAGGTATTTATTATTTAAAAAAGAGATACCTTGTTGTCGATGCAAGAAACAAAATTTACTGCGTCCCTACTGATAGCATAATGTCTTCCTTAGAAGCCCTTCTCACCGCAAGGTCTTCCAAATTCTTCCTTAGTATCAGCAATTTGACTTAACGGATGCTGCAATGCCGTTGTGTCAGGATGGTATTGTTTCTGTTATTTCGAATTTTGTAAAGTGGGCAACGGTTATCCCTTTACGCAAACCAATGTCCGCAAGAGTTGTCTTTCGCAAAGCATTATAAATAAGAATATTATCAAGAATTGTCAAGCATTTAAGGTTTCTACAGAAGTTTTATTGAGGCAAAAAATCACAGCGGAGCTATATTAGTAAGCTTTACGTGCTGTTGTGACCGTTAAGTGCATTCAATTAGGATGTGGCGTGTGACACGCGCGGGAAACTAATTGCAGACGGTTAAAACTTTAATGTTTGTACTAGAGTGGAAGAAAATAATGGTCTGGAAAATATTAACCTGTGTAGACTTGCATAGTACAAGTGCAGTCGAAGGGTTTGATTGTGCAGTTGGAAGATAAGTGAATTGATTATGGAATCTTGGCATTTTGAACATCAATGCCATATTGGTGTCCTAGCCTGTTCTAATTTCCTTCACATTGGCGTATGATTTTTCGAGAGCGATCCTTAAATAGGCATAGCCTACATACAAACTCAGAATTTTGATTTAAACCTGATGTCATGTATCCAGGGGTGGCTACCAGACTATTCTGGGGTGGCACGGCCCAACTTATCTCGTATCTACGAAGCTGAACGGTAATGCCAAAGCGCCGAAAGTATTTTGGAGATGAAGCTTGTGTTCTGAAATAATAGAGATATGATAGTAAATGGGGTTTACTTAGAGATACACGCACAAATCTGTCTTGATAGGGCGGAGTCTGCCAGTTGAGCTTTTCCATTCGGATAGAACTTATTCGCAAAATTCTTCCATAGATGACTGAAAGATATTGGCAAAAATTGTGTAATTGATAAGCTATAAAGTGCAAGGCACGGCAGAGCGACATATAAGAAATACTGTTACTGCATTTCGCAAGATAAGTAAGTGTTTTGGAGGTTAACATGAGAAGTCCTAATACTTTCCTTTCTTCCAATCTTTACTTTCTTTTCTTTAGGGTCTGTACCGTAAACATTATAAATATCCAGCGATTATAGGCCACGTTAACCGCACCAATCATGTCGTATGTTTGCCGTCTCGTATAAAAACGAATAATAATTATTGTATGTATGACCGATAAAGATCTGTGCAGTACACGACCGAGCCGTGTGTCTCGTGCGCCAGCGAGGCGGTATTTTAGCTGCGTCGTCACGCGAGCTCTCGCCTTGAGATTGCGGCGAAATAGACCTCCCTGTAATAAGCCACACATATCTACGTCTAACGAGTACCTACGGACGCCATACTATATATTCAACAAATACTACTTGGACAAATTCGATTTATAATAGTGGTATAATTGTATTCGAATAAAATTCGAGAGAGAGATCAATCTCAGGAATTACTGATCCGAATTGAAAAATTCTTTAAATGTTGGGTAGCTCATTTATCGAGGAAGGCTATAGGCTATATAACATCACGCTACAACCCACGGGGGCGGCGCTGTAATCATAAATGCGGGTGAAACCGCGGCCACATCTAGTTTAATACATATGTATGCAGAAATCTTTTAGAGGTCAACATGGCACAAAGGTTTAAATTATTGTGTGATTGCCCTCATTGTACAATCGGCCAAAAAGTGGTCTACCAGTATGACGAAAATTTCTGTGAGATCTTATTATCGCTAAGGTTGACTTTTCTAACTTGACTCATGGCATGGAGTAAATAGAATACATGATAAACAGACCAATGGTCACTGTCATAATTATTGCACGGGAAAATCGACCATGTTTCATGACGTTCTTATGAACCTTAACCATAGGGTGGTATACCACATTTTTGGCCGACTGCGACGCTTGAGGTCGCGGGTTCGATTTCCGCACAAGTCAAACATTTGTGTGCATGCACATAGATGTTTGTCTTGGTCTGGGTGTTTCTATGTATAATATGTATTTACAAAAAAAAATGTATGCATGTTTATTGTCTAGTACCCATAGTACAAGCTCTGCTTAGTTTGGGCTAAATTGTGTAGTGTGTATGTGATAGAATATATTATATATTTATCAGTAGCCAGCGGACCCGAAAGACGTTGTCCTGTACAAACGAAAAAAGAATAAAAGGAAAAACCAAATCTGAACCATTCTCGAATCCACTTGAACACACAAAAATTTCATCAAGATTGGTCCAGCCGTTTAGGGCGAATTTAATTACAAACACACGCGCAGCAGATTTATATACAGGGTGTCCAAGAACCTGGCGTCCAACTGGATTCCCACGATGCCCCAAGTTCTAACAGTACTCAGAAAAATATTTTAAAAAATCCACCCCATGTACTTACAGAATTATACTGATTTCAAAAAAAAAGGGGAAATGAGCACCCTGTGACATACTTTTGAATGCTGTGACTGCTAATGCTGATAATTTCGATATTTCTTGGAGGTTTTGTAATCTAGGGTATTGCTGTGTCTAAATAGAATGTAAAAATAAAGTACTTATTGTACCATTTTAAAATAAAATATTATTTTAACTAAAGGTGATATGGAAAACTATTGAATTTCGCAACTTTGACCGACTGTAGTGTAAAAAAAATGTACCAAAATAGTATGGCAAGTGACGTCAAATTTTGACGCGTTTATTCCTCTTTTTAAAAAGGTATAATACTTACACATTAATTTGAAAAAAAAAAATTTTGATAATATTTTTACTCAACAACCCAATTTTTACGATGTCTTACAGAATTCTTAGAAAGAAAAATTTACGACGAATTGAATCTAACCTCTAAAGAATTACTGTTGTATGCTCATAAAAATAACAACAGGCCTCTCAAAAAACAGGTTAGACCGTAAGGGACGGTATGTGCATGCATCTCACCATAGTGATTCGTTATTACAACAGGAGGGAGCAAGACAGAAACTATCTTTGCGATTTGCTGGTTCTTCTTTATGGTACCCCATTATTCAGGTAAGAGTGAGGGAGAAAAAGGTTAGAGGTGCGAGTGAGATAGATAGTGACGCTATCTGGGATCGTGCTATTTAGGATAACAGTACGGTCAGTACGCGTCACTGCCTCCTGCCGTTACTACGCACCTCTCTCTTATTGTTACCATTGATCACGTACTACGATTTAAAGCTTTGTTTATTGGACTCGATTACTCTTTGTGCTCTGGACTTTGAAACGAACTCTTTACGACGACCTTTGCCTGTGTTTGGACAGTTTGTGTTTTGTGTGTGCTACCATGGCGACCTACACTCCGCAAGAATACGCAAATATGCACTACATTTATGGAGAATGTAGAGGTAATGGACGAGCTGCAGCGAGACTTTACAGAGAAAGGTATCCGAGGGCTACGCGATATCCCGACCATCGAGTTTTCATTAATGTGCACAGATCACTATGTGACGGGCGGTTCCCCAATCAAGTAGCTGGTGAAGGACGACCCGTAAATGACTTCATACGCGATGAAGTTTTAGAGGCGGTGTCGGCAAATCCAAGCATCTCTGTGCGAGGAATAGAAGCTGATACGGGGATACCGAAGAGCACAGCACACAGTATTCTCCAAAAAGAAGAATATCATCCGTACCACGTACAGCGAGTGCAAAGTCTTTTACCTCGAGACTATCCGAGCCGAGTCGCGTTTTGTGAAACAATCCTGCAAAAACATCGAGAAGACGAAAACTTTATCGACAAAATTTTGTGGTCAGATGAATCTACATTTAAGAAGGATGGCTACATGAACCTACACAACTTGCACGAGTGGCATGTGGAAAATCCGCACTTGATGCGAGAAGATCCCAGTACCGGTTCAAAGTGAACATGTGGACCGGTATTCTCTGTGGGAATATTATTGGTCCATTTGAGATGCCCGAGAATTTGACTGGCGAATCATATTTAAATTTTCTTCAAAATGATTTGCCAAACTTACTAGAAGAGACCCCACCAGATATGTGGTTCCAACACGACGGCTGTCCAGCACATTTTCGCGTATCCGTTAGAGAGTTTTTGGACGAGCAATACCCGAACAGGTGGATTGGGCGATCAGGAACAATCCCGTGGCCAGCCCGCTCACCTGACTTAAATCCGCTGGATTTTTTTTCTGGGGAACTATGAAGGAGCTCGTTTATGCGAAGCCCATTAATGACATCGCTGACCTTCGTGAGAAGATAACACAAGCAGTGCAGGTGATACGTCAAAAAAGTTACTCGCGAAACATAAAGCGGTCCTTTTTAAGGAGAGTGAGAGCTTGTATTGCCGCGGGTGGTCAACATTTTGAACATTTATTGTAATAAAATATCTTTAAACTAACATTCTTTGCTTTTATTCTACTGGGAACCCATCTACCTGTGTGTATTTCCTTCTTGCTCACTCTTGGAACCGAAGTAAATAATAGTAGTAACATAACAGTTTCTAAGATAAGAAAGGGTCCGACAGTTACCGTTAGTAGGTAGGCACTTCGTAAAAATTGGGTTGTTGAGTAAAAATATTATCAAAATTTTTTTTTTCAAATTAATGTGTAAGTATTATACCTTTTTAAAAAGAGGAATAAACGCGTCAAAATTTGACGTCACTTGCCATACTATTTTGGTACATTTTTTTTACACTACAGTCGGTCAAAGTTGCGAAATTCAATAGTTTTCCATATCACCTTTAGTTAAAATAATATTTTATTTTAAAATGGTACAATAAGTACTTTATTTTTACATTCTATTTAGACACAGCAATACCCTAGATTACAAAACCTCCAAGAAATATCGAAATTATCAGCATTAGCAGTCACAGCATTCAAAAGTATGTCACAGGGTGCTCATTTCCCCTTTTTTTTTGAAATCAGTATAATTCTGTAAGTACATGGGGTGGATTTTTTTAAATATTTTTCTGAGTACTGTTAGAACTTGGGGCATCGTGGGAATCCAGTTGGACGCCAGGTTCTTGGACACCCTGTATATAAAGATATTATAGATTCCATGATGCCATTTTTCAACGATGAATGAATGATGAATTTCAATTCATTAAGAGTAGTTATAAATGCGAAATTTGAATTTGTTTATTCGTTTGTTTGTTACGCTTCCACGCCTTTTCTACTGGACCGATCATCATGAAATTTCGCATACACGTTGTCAGGTGTACAGACAAGGACATAGGATACCTTTTATCCAGAAAAAAGTACTGTTTCTAACCTAACCTAACGTATATTCGCGAGCGAAGCCGCAGGCAAATCTAGATTTTTTAAAAGGTTACTGTCAATTTGAGTTTCAAATTACTAGTGTTCTTGTTAACCCCTGCAGATAAGCTTGAATGCCTGTATTAGGAATGGGTTCACGTCAAACGTGCTATGGGTGGGAATAACGTCCAAAAAGGTGACCGTATTTAACGTAGTATGACGTATCTATGTTTTAAATGTTTACTATAAAGTAGTCCAATTACATTTGCGTAAACATAAAAAAATTAATACATAGGCAAGACGTGTATACACGGTTGTACACATCAATAATTTGCTTGTTTTAGTAGATGAAGCCAACCGTTTGTAAAGTGAGATGGTGGTATGCGTGTCTGTGTGTAGTACGTAGCGTTATATACCGCTATGTGCCCGCGTTACATAAACTGAGCCGGCGACAGCCAGTCGGACCCGACCGACCAAAATACGGGCACCTGACGCCCGCAACCCGGCGGGGTTGGACACACAGACGCGGTAGAATAGCGACTGTTCATTGCTTTATTTCTATGTATTGTAAGCCTTATATACATAAATTCACACTTCTTTATCCTTATAGGGATAGGCAGACGTGTACATCATATATTTTTTTTAAAATTTTGTGTCCCGTGACGGTTTCCATGCCGTTGCAGAGTATGTACGTATATGTATAAGAATACGAAGCCTGTTAACAATAACAACTATTTGTGAATCGCATACATTTTGCCGTGTTTTGATTAAACCCACAACACCGTCGCAATGGTAACGGCGAAACAATCACTTATTCGACTAATTCAAACATGCAGTCACAAAGTAACAGATCAATATTTTTTCGCCTCTGTTTGTCAACCGATTTTCTTTTATGGGAAACTAGCGGACCCAACAGACGTTGTCCTAAACACACGAAGAAAATTTAAACCTTTCTCGAATCCACACACAAAAAATTTCATCATAATCGGTCCAGCCGTTTAGGAGGAGTTTAATTACAAACACACGCACAGAAGATTTATATACATAAACAGAGACCTTTATTGTAAATGAACTGTTTTGCATTGTATGTATATATAGAGCTGTATATACTCAGATTTATAATGAATAAATGTTAAGAGTAAAAAAAGAAATGTTGCAGAATATAAATTTTTTAGTTCTCCTCAAATTTTCATTAATGATTATTGTAATTTTGACTACTTTGCAAACATCAATATACAACGTTATGTTTAGTATACACTGAACCGAAATACTAAAAATTAAATATTACGTAGTGAAAACCAAATATTCTGGCCGCTACTGTAATTGTATTATCTTCGACATATTTTTATACATTTTGGGATGGAATTTAACATGGTTTAAAATCTAGTGCAATTGATTCTATTACTGATTTTAAATAAACTGTTCAATATTCTTTCTCTATTTTATTCTTAGTGCTGATTTTAAACAATCGTTTTCAATTTTCTGTCTATATTTTATTCTAATAAGAATACCTTTGTATATAAATACCTCCCGCTTCGCTCATAAGCGTATTCACAACGTAATTTCACCACGAGCGAGCACAAAGCCTGCCCGCTGCGGTCGGCCGTCTTACCAGGCGGCGCCCGATTGTGCTCAGTACTTATATACATATATATGTGCCTACACACTATATAGCATATATAACGTGTACTATGTACATATATACTACAGTTTATCGCGTTGACACAACACGCTCTAGCTCCCGGTAGCGTGTAGTTTTCAAGAATCTTTATTTTTGCAAGAGAATTACAGGTTGCTTGCTGTGAGCTTCTGTAAAGTATATACATATGTAGTCGCACGTTTATATAAAGTAAAGTAGTGTTTATTTCAAAAACCACGATGAAGTCCGTATATAGTAGTTTTAATTCTTATGAAAAGACACAATCATTATATTATCCCTATCTGCACCGTTGCTACAAGATTCGCGAGATAACAATTTGATAGGCAATCAGCACATTTATATAACGAAAAATAAATATACCTAAAAGGGGTACCTAGGCAGAAATATATTATAATGAGATGTCATCGGCTATGGTTTTAAAGACTATTGACGTGTACCAGAATGTATTCCAGACTAATTGCTGTTTTTAAGACTTTCTTGACACATAACCATAGTAAAACTTTTCCAGGGAATCGAATCCGAAACGTCATGCATTGCAGTCACATTCAATACCGCTATGACATCGAAGTAGATAAATAAAGTATTTTATATAAATATTTTTTCAAAGAGAGATCTTGATTTCACGTCTGTCATAATAATTAGGTCCTGTACAATCTTTAATCATTATTATAATCTTATTTTACGATAAAGAGAGACATGCTTATACAGTATTCTCTTCTTTTTATTTATCTTAGTGTGCGAGTAAACGAGATAGAATCATACGCTGCTTATATATGTCTCGTTCTTTTATAAAGTACATGAAAATGGTGACACGGTTCTAAGACTGAGCTGCGTAAAACTAGCATGCGCGAAAAATTTAATGAGAGTGAGAAGTAAAATACATTCTTGGATCTTTCAATTATCTTTTGATTTTTTTAACCAATATACGTTTTGCTACAAGTCTGAATTTACTTCTGTTTATAAATAAAATTTTTCTATATATAAAGTCTAAGTCGTGAAGAGAATACTTTATACCCCTTTCTGAACATATTGCGTGCACAGAGGAGTGTGAGGTTTCGCATAGTTAAAGTTAATATGGCAAAGAAGTACACGAAACTAATATTAATAAATAATTTGTCACAAAAGTTAATGAATTACGGTCGAATTTCGGCCGCTAGGCCACTATTAGTATACATGAGGTAAAAATGTTACCTAAGGTAGTACCTTACTTTACAAAAGATTAAGACAGACCTATATGTAGCGTATAGCTCTATCCTGTTCTCTCGTTAAAATATTACTATAACACTGTCATAGGAGATGATTTCAAACCCGGCTTGCTTTAACCCTTAGTAATCAAAACCCACACTGCCAATGTATTCGAAACATGCTTTGAAATATCGAAATCAAAATAGGTATCGAGATATCTCGGTTATTTCGTCGAAATCTCTCTCGAGTTCAAAGCCGTGAGTCGTAGCTCTTTGACGGCCTCACTAATCTGTGGTACACCGACCTCGTAGCACAAACGTAGACAAGCTTCTGCTACGAACGTAGATGTACGTAGCACTGTATAACTTGGTAAGGAGATTTTCGTAGCTTGCGTAGGACTATGCGCTTAGATGCTTGTGATAGATGAAATGTATGGCTCTATATAATCTTCTGAGATTATTATGTGTGAGCAAAAGAGAAGTTGTTATAATAGTCTTTGCAGATAATTCATTATAAAGTATCAAAACGAACAGTGATAGAATAGGGTAGTTGTCTATATAATGAAATATGATGGACTAAAATTATATGTAACATCTTTGTACCATGCTTCTAGCAAATAAGTAAATAAATAAATATATTTGTATTGTATATTATTGTACAGAGAAGCCCAAATAGCAATCAAAAGAAACCTTTATGTGTTCAAGTATCAAAATTGGTAGCAAAATAAGAGAGTAGATAATATTTTTAATTTCGATATAAGAAAAATAGAAGAAGTCATTCTAGTACGGACCCCAGTTATCTTATCTTATCTTGTGTGGGGGCCAGTCAGTACAGACCGGCGACACTTCGACTCAGTGGGATCTTTTGTGTCGACTTCCCCAATAACGACTGCTATAGATGTTCATGGCAGCCGGGACGAACGGCTTAACGTGTTCTCCGAGGCACGGAGCAGGCGATAATTGTCAATCAATACGCACATAATTTCGAAAACTCATATATCTTCCAAAAGTCAGAGGTGCGCGACGTGGGTTTGAACCTGAGACCCTCTGCATTGCAGTCTGTTGGTCTCCCCACTGAGCTATCGCTGCTCTACGGACCCCAGTTACTCACGAAGGATCTTTATTACCACCTATTATGTGTATTTACTATAAGATACACATGTACGTGAATCTTTGTGATGAGAGAAATAAAGTTTATTATTCTTTATAATTAGAAAAAGTGTAATGAGGATATCTTGCTATCCTCCTTCTCCAATTACAAAAATGTGTAATAAAAGTGTTTTTAAAATAAACAACGCAATAAAATCCGTATAAAGTAATTAATTTCAATCTATACTCAACATTCGCGTTAACGTAACACTATTTTAACTGGTGATACATCTGTATATCTCTCTGCCTGCCCCCTTTAGGGATGTAGGTGTAAGTATATATATAGACAAGTAATATGTTTATTGGTAAGCCCACTTACGAGTGCTCGGCATCGCTACAAGTTGTGCTGGTGCGTGAAGTAGGTCGGTTCGTCTGGTTGCCATGGCAACCATTGGTGAAACTCGTATCGTTTCATTTTACTCTCTAAAGGTGCTGATAGACTTCAGCATTGTAATAAGCATTCTAGCGAATGTTATATTACATCACTACGTAGTAAAAAATAAAGTCCCTCGCCGCGTCTGTCCGTCTGTTTGCGATAAACTCAAAAACTACTGAACGGATTTTCATGCAGTTTCTACTAATAGACAGAGTGGTTCATGGGGAAGGTTTAGGTGTATAATTAGTTAAGGTTACCTGTGCGTAGCCGGGGCGGGTCGCTAGTATTACAGAAAAATAAACGAGAACGTTTTAACGAGCATCCTAGTGAGCGTTCCAGCGAGCATTCTAGCAAAAGAACAGTGAATTTGCTTCAAACTTTTTGACGATCCGAGTCATTCTGTCATTGTACCACCGCCGTTCCTCTATGCCCACACTTGTCGCATCCCTATCTGACATCTTCGTAAAGAATATTCTTTGGCGAGCATTAACTAGAGCGTTCGCTGAAATGATCGTGAAAATGTTCGTAGCAGTGTTTGGATCTGTGCTTGCTGTTCGTTGTTGTTGCAGTTGGACAATTTAAAAACGGCGAATGCTCGATGTTGTATTACCAGTGAAAGCTTAAGTCTATCAGCACCTTAACGATTTATCTGCTCTGTCGACTTGTTGTGTCAATAACTTGGCCTTTTGAACTTACTTGTTGAAGCATAGTTTCTTCAGAATATATTGGTATATACATACATAGTATCAAACCTCTCTAGGGTCGGCAGATGATACACAATATATGACTTCTTCCATATTATAAGTCGCAAGTCCGGCCTCACATTAAGTACTGCAGTCACTTTGGGCAGGAGCACCAAAATACCAGCTTGATCCTTTTGACACGGTACAGAGTCGAGCCTTGAGAATTGTCAGAGAGCCCAAACTCACAAGTGGTATAGAGCCACTAAGCCTGAGAAGGGACTTTGCCTGCCTTTGTGTATTCTACCGCTTATATAATTAATTGTGTTCTGAGGAGTTGTTTGAGATGATGCCCTCAGCTACATTTTATCATCGCACCGCTCGCCATCGGCAGGGATTTCATTCTCACACATTACAACCTACTTGGTGCCGCACCAAGCGGTTTCTAAGGAATTGTAGCCCGCGGACGCTCAGGTTGGACTAAGTGAACTCCCTACCGATGGTTCTTCAAAAAGGGCGTTAAAAGGTTTTTACAAGTTCGGCAATGCCTCTGGTGTTGCAGGCGTGCATAGGCTACGGTGACCACTTACCATCAGGGGAGCCGTATGTTTGTTTGCCACTTTGGTTGTATAGAAAAACAAAACACTTACTTTTTGCTAGCTAGTCTTATAGATCCCACGTTATAGAGAGCATGTCTATTACTCCGAGCTGCTACAGAGAATTTCTTGATGGAATATTTCAATAACACGTTGTTCGACTAAGAAATTGAACCCGATAACTTATGTACAGTGGTCGCTCTTACTACTAAAGCGCTACCGAAGTAGTGTGTGCCCCTCAGCTGAACTTTCGTTCACGTGAAAGTCCTTGCAGGCGAACGCTGATAATAATAATAATAATAATAATTCATTTATTTGCATAATACAGGTCAGTTTACAGGTCTTACAGTATTTTTAGGGTTTCACAATATTATTACCATTTGGTGTGCAAATGCTTCAATTTTTGAAAAATGACAAAATAGTTACTTATTATTATCACGTAAAAATAAAAACAAAAATTTATTAAATGCAAACAAAAAAAAAAAAATTTTAATAATACACAAACAGCTTTAAATATGCAATAACAAACAGATGTCAAGTTTAATTTAGTACTTACTTCAAAGTGTCAATAGAACTGTACTAATAGTAATAGAATATTCGTCATAGGTATATTACAAATAATTAGTATGTCAATATTGGATTAAATTAAATTGTATTGAATGAAATCTATTAATAAAAATAACAAAGGCTTTACTCATTAATTATAAAATTATTAAGTTATATTAACATTGTCAAGCAAGTAATTACGGATGTCATAGTAACACTTGTTGATCAAGAATTTAAACAGTTTTAACTTGAACTGTGATACAGGTAATGCTTTAACGTGATCTGGCAATTTATTATAAATAAGCGATGACATGACAAAAAAACTCTTATTCATGAGGGCAGTGGCGCCATACGGTACTTCTACCGCTAATTTATTTTTTGTCTCGCAACTGTCTATAATAACTTTTATATGCTAGGTTGTAAAAATTAGAGTTACATTTTACAAAAATGTTTACTTCGTAAATATATAGCGATGGAAATGTTAGCAGATTTAATTGTTTAAAACAAGGTTGGCAGCTAGTCATACTGTCAATATTGCAGATTGCTCTTATGCATCTTTTTTGGGCTTTGAAAACGAGGTCTTTAAGGACAGAGTTGCCCCAAAAAATTATGCCGTATCTAAGTATAGATGCCACAAGACCATGGTAAGCAGTAAGCACTACCTCTCTATTTACTATTTTCGAAAGTTTATAAATATATTAATATGCTGATGTACTAAGTCTTCCACATACATTTTCAGCGTGTGTTTTCCATGATAGATTGGAATCGATATGTATGCCTAGAAATTTGGTTACAGTTGCAAGTAAAATGACTGTATTGTGGTAGGTAATATTAATATTTTCTATTTGTTTTCTTTGATTAAAGTGCATAATTTTAGTTTTTTCTATATTTATTCTAAGTTTATTACTTGTGAGCCATTGTATTATACTATGTAATGTTTGTTTGATTTCGTTTTCGTATTCATCCCGATTCTCACATTTTATGACAACTGTGCTGTCATCGGCAAAAAGGACCATTGGGTATTTGATATGCTTAGGAAGATCGTTAATGTACACTAAAAACAATAAAGGGCCTAGCACACTCCCTTGTGGCACGCCACAATTAATAGTTCTGATGTCAGACACATATTTTTTCTCATGAAGTGTTTTAGAGCATATTCTAGTGACTTCCGTAACTGATGTTTATCTTATCTTATCTTGTGTGGGGGCCAGTCAGTACAGACCGGCGACACTTCGACCCAGTGGAATCTTCTGCGTCGACTTAACGATAACGAACGTCCCCAATAACGATTGCCATAGATGTTCATGGCAGCCGGGACCGACGGCTTAACGTGCTCTCCGAGGCACGGAGCAGGCGATAATTGTCAATCAATACGCACATAATTTCGAAAACTCATCTAACTTCCGAAAGTCAGAGGTGCGCGTCGTGGGTTCGAACCCGAGACCCTCTGCATTGCAATCTGTTGGTCTCCCCACTGAGCTATCGCTGCTCTCAACATGCAACATAAATGAAAAATAATAAAAGCCACAAACACTATAATAATTGAGACACATTATTTCTTATCAAAGAACTCATTTAAATTATAAAATACATTATCTAGCTATACGCTGATGTTTACTAATATTATAAAGAGGAAAGATTCGTTTGTTTGTAATTGATAAACTCAGAGACTGTTGAACCGATTTTGATAATTCTTTCACCATTAGAAAGCTACTTTATTTAGAAGTAACACGTGCTATATGCACACTTCGAGGCACGGGAGCGAAGCAGCAATACGTGGGTGAAACTGTAGGGGCAGCATGTCCTAACTAATATTATTATATGCAATCCTATTAGTTAATATATAAGTATTGCCATTCAACGTGGCAATGCTGCCAGTCTTCTGGGCACGTTGCCAATTGACGACGATGCGGAGGAATATTATGACGCTTTTTGATTTTGCAGTTTTATTTTTGTTTTGTTTATATTTTTCTTGTAAATAATTTGTGTATATATTATACTGATGTAATAAATCAAATAAATTAAATTAAACAAAAAAAAAAAAATTTGTTAATATTCATCTGTTTCTTTGCTCTCCGCTTCTATGGACAGGCAGCCTAAACATAGGTAAAACGCCGAGAGACAGCTATAATAAAATAAATACACCTCCATAACAGCACAGTATTATCACAACACAAGGTTAACATGCAGTTCTCTATTATTTTACACCGCGTTTAGTTTCCATTGGAATATAAAACGCATCAGAGTGTTCAAGTAATACGTATAAGCATAGTGCATGGTGCGCGATACCCATAGCACGCCGCGTTAACTCACAGCTCACGGTGAAGGTGGTTACACGCCGGTGTGTACTTGACAAGCTTGCATGAACAAATGTGATACAGGCACACATTATCTACAATACATTTGAAGTTCCAATTAACGATTTAAATCGTTGAATATGCGCTGTAGTTATTTAATTCGAACGAATACTGCTCACATTGGGAAATAGGCACTCACGCATTACATTAACATCATAGAGAACGCAGTTTTCAATATGTGTGAGCGTGATAATACTATGTTTATAAGTCATAAAGTAACACTTATGAACGCCAAAATATATAGGTTAGTGAGTTTACTAAGTTGCTGTCAAGTCCGAAGAATTGGGTCAGATGACAAGATAACGTTCAGAAAGGTGACCCTATTTAAATGTAGTAAGGTATCATTTTAATCTTGGCTCCAATGATCCTGGCATTAGATTTTGTTTGAGCTGCAAGCGATATGTGATTGCTACTATTCGAATAATTCGATGAACGTTTTTTGATAATTAGTAGTTGATTATTATTCGAATCTTAGGTCCGCTGACCATGTCTCGCCACTGTCGCCGTGCCGAGTGCTGTTGGTTCGATTCCCAGACTAGATAAAAAAATATTAGATCCACAATTGTATCGAGTCTGGGTGTTCATTTTGTCCATTGTTTGAACGTGCCTAAAGTTCATGCGTCATTGGATTATAGAATTATTTATAAGTTAGTTTCTTGGAGCAACTGTCTTATGTCATAATTTAGATAGAGATACAAGATCAATTTATTTGTAAGAAACATGAGTACATTTACATATAATCCATATCAATGGTGTTATAGTTCATAAAGGCTCATCTTATTTAACCCTTAGGGTATACAAATTTTCAAATTATTTTACTAAAACCATTTATTTGACGCAAATAAAAACTTCAACGGATAATGAAAAAAATATTATTATGAATAACATTCATAATACTGGCATGCAAATTAATGGTAAAAAATATTTAATAATATCCATAATTAAATTATAAAATATGCAACTAAACAGATAGAACGACATTTGCTGCTAGAAACTTGCCATATGTAATAGTATAGAGTATAGATCTATAACTGTATCAAAAAAAGGAAAAGTAAGGAATGTGAATAAAAATGCATAATAAACAAAATATTCACTTAACATTAAATTTGAAGTCCAACAAAACATGCAGAGCTTCTACTTTATAATATAATCATCATGCAGCGCAACGTAGGAAAAATATTCGCTTTTGTCGTCCAGGTCGCGGCTCTCGTTGGTACGAAATAAAATGCGCGCGATATTCGAGGACAAAGCGCCGGTACGCGCCACCGTTTGAAGACGTCGCACGGCATTCAACCGCCGCCTTTTTAGATTTATTTTACATGCATAGACACCAGTACATCAAAGGGATAGGCAGCGGTATTAAACTTTCAAATCACACCAGCCAACGTTTTAAATCATCTTATTAAGAACGCGATCGTGGTCACATTGAGAAGAGTTGGTACATATGGATAAGTGAGCGTGATAATGCTATATTTATAATTCAGTTGTCAAGTTGCCATTTTATTTTTTTTATAAGTACATATCCCGCGTTTGGAATAATTCCTCCATCGTGGGGGACTTTACAAACATTCAAACATTGGACACAAAGAACATCCAGACTTGGAACAACCATTTGTGTATCACAGAATTTTTTGTCTCGTGTAGGATTCGAACCCACAACATTCGGCGCAGTGGCAAAGTCGAGGCGACCTTTTAAATCACAACGCCATCCGTGTTCATCACATCAGTCAAAAGGCATTAAGTGTTAGGTGACAAATTAACTATGCTTATTGTTTTACAACACTTTTTAAAATGAATATTTGTTTAGATGTCGATTCGGACACCTTTTTCAGATCTTTTCGCACAAATTGCTAATAAGCCACAATTTAATGTTCTGAAAGGTCACCATATTTAAATGCAGCAAGGCTCCTCCACTATTAAGATCTGACTAGCTATGTTCTTAGATACCAAATAATAAAAGAAGTGTCCCTTTAGTCGGGTATATCTAATCAAAATGAATATTGTTTTGTTACCGATTGGCATGTATAACAGATTTGTTTTTATACTTTTTTATATCTTCTTTAAATATATATAATTCTACTGTACGTGTGTCAACAGTGAACTCCTCCTAAAAGGCTGGACCGATTTAAATGATTTTGGATTTCCATTTTCCATTTCAAGTAGATTCGAGGATGTTTAGATTAGGTTTTTTTTTTCGCCTGTACAGGACGACGTTTGTCTGGACAACTAGTTTATATATAAAAATAGTCGATAGTCTAGTAGGAAACTGTTGGTTGTCTGTACTGTTGGTAGTGGTGTTAACAGAAATTTCGACATCGATCCCAACGCACGCACCGTGCGTTAACGGTGAAGCAAAACATCGTGAGGAAACCTGCATGTCTGAGAGTTCTATATAATGTTCTCGAAAATGAGTGAAGTCTGCAAACCCGCACTGGGCCAGCGTGGTGGACTATGCCTAACCCTTCTCCTACTGAGAAGAGGCCATCGACCTCTGCCTACCCAGCACTGGGACAGTGTACAATTGGATTGATTTTACATAACAAACCAGCTTCCGTATGTTTGTGTCAACAAAACTCAAAAAGTGGTCAGCGGATTGACTTGAAATTATTACACTAGGTTGCATTGTTGTATAAGAGGGCTCTTATATGTAAGGTCACGCTTTTTAAAGCTTTCTGTCAATCCTTCTACACGTGCAGCCTGTGGGTGAACTTTACTTTGAAGGCATACAGCCACTTGCGCATCCAGTACAACAGCGCGTTCCGGATGCTGGTGGGGCTGCTGCGTTTTTGCAATTCGTCTGGAATGTTTGCGGATGCAAACGTCGATAGCTTTTCTGCCATCATGCGCAAGCGATGTACCTCTTTACTGCGTCAGGTACGCGCCAGCCCCAACATCATCCTGAAAACGCTAACGGACCGGTGGGACTCTCCGATCCTGGAACGCTGTATATGACTGCATGCAGTCAAGTAGATGGCTTCTTTGGGTTGGACAGTCCGAACCGGTCAGGTATTAGATGTAGGTACTACTAACACTAGATGTAAGTTCAACTGTTACTAACCTACTATGGAATGTTATTCTGAAAATAAAAATTATTATTATTATTATTATTATATACTTTTTATTCTGAAGTTCCCACGGGAACGGGAAATTAAAGTATCAGACTGAGCCATAGCGAAGCGTGGCCGGGTTTAGCTATTACCCAGATAATACTCCTTTACCATGAAACAATGGATATACGATCTCTACAAAACAAAACTATATTAGACTTCTTGTTAAATGTTTCTTTAGGGATATTAAGTATTTAGATTTGAGACAGATTAATCGAAGAATCGATTCTTTGTGGGCTGGCTCGACCGGTGAAGAACTAACCTCTCACAGAATATCGATGTGAAATATTATTCCTGCTATTGTGTTGCGTTCTCCTTCCCACTTCCCGCTCATTCTCCTTCCCACTTCCTTTTTTTCTTCTTTCTTTCCTAAAGGGTTGGCAACGCGCAAGTGATGCCTCTGGTGTTGCAGGCGTCCATTGGCTACGGTGACCACTTACCATCTGGTGGGCCGTGGGTTTGCTTGCCACCTTAGTAGTATAAAAAAAAGCAATAGGAGTCACGCCAGAATTTTGCGACCCGACGTCTTTTTTATCCGACTGCGAGGAAAGGTTATGTTTTTCGAAAGGTTATCTTTGTTTGTAATATTCTTTATTCCCTCATATCTTCCAAACCACTCGATGGATTTCTTTAATTAAGGTATCGTTAGATTCGTCTCATTAGTCTAAGTGTTCTTAGATAGGTGACATTTAAAAATGTCATGTAAAAAAAAATTAAAATATTAAAAAAATCGACTGCAAAAAAAGTAAACATTAAAAAATAAAAATAATAAAATAGAACATAGCGACTTATCAGTCGGGACCCATTAACATATAGACCGGCTTAAATCGTCGCAATAATGCCTTTTTAAAGGTATAGCACCTTTTTTTACTTGTCACCAGCCCGTACGCATATTTGTCATATTTCAATAGCGGTGTATTGATATTCCGATGCTCGATTTAATAGAGAATCGATTTATACGCCCTCTAATCATACATACATAGTCTTATGCCTATTGCCGTTTACCGGCCACATTTGCAGACTCCGCGCTGCTACTAGAAACCTCTTAACAGAAAACCTAATTAAAATTTGCCCAACCCGGGGGTCGAGCCCGAGATCTCATGTATAGCAGTCGCATACCCTAACTCTGTGCCGCCGAGTCAGAGTCTGATTAACCCAGCAGAAAACTGAGACGCCGAAAAGTAGTTCTATTTTATGCAGTGGATCTCTCTTCAGAACTATTTATCCCATTTTTATGCAATACGTATAATAACCACTTCATAAAGATGAACTGCAAATCATATAAATATTATGTAACGTCGTTTATCCGATCATTTAATGCTAGAATGGAGTAAATCAAAATTCTTTGTAGAATGAAGACAGTTATTTTAAACTTATATAGTTCACGAGTCAAAGATTTGAATCCTATCTAATGTTATAAATACCAATGTGTGTTGGTTGTTTGTTACGCTTTCACGCCTTAACTACTCGACCGAGCATCATGAAATAATGTATATACGTTGCCTGGAGAATATAAAAAGATATAGGGTACCTTCATTCAGGAGAAAGTATTGTTACTAATCTAACCTGCATGCAGGCAAGGGAAGCTAAATTGTATTTGAATTTGTTAAATGAAAGGAGACGGGGATTTCTGGGCCTGACTGCTTTAAGTTAAGATATGGTTTAAAAAAAGCGTTGTATTTTTCTATTGTAAAATATAAAAAATTAGCTTAATTCACAATCTGGAAGACGAGAAATCTTAAAAATAAGTTTGTGTCACTAATAAAATAGGATATCGATTACTATAATCGATTAATGTGAATGTATTAAATAAAAAAACATAAAATCACTTGCACCAGATGATTGATTCAATCAAAGTAAATGTATTTAACAATAATTAACATAATGTCAACAGTTAAAAGTATCGAAATACTAACTTGATGAAAATAAATCTGTAAATTGATTCTCGTTTACAGATGGATTTATTACCTGTGTTTGTCAACTGTATTTTTAATCTGTGCTAACAGTGACAGCTACCTGACTTTCAATCTATGATCACTCGTCTCGTATCGTTTACTGCGTGTGCGTTTTGAGTGTGTTTCCAGTTTTTTTATATATATTCCCCAACCAGTGCTTTCTTTCTACGGACTTCTGATCTTGCTTAACTTGTACGACCCTTGCTATCTTAACGGACACGGATAAACTTGTTTACTCGTCTGAATTTGGCTCGTTATTTTGGATTTTACGTCCTGCTTATCGATTGGATATTGACACCATGGATCGCTGTGTGAATTGTGGTATAGCGATTAGTCGCTGTAATACACTGGGGCGACGAGCTTTAGATGATGAAACGACACTGTCAGTGATTCGTCAATGGCGTGCACCAGAACCTGTAAGTACAACCTTTTGTTTGTTGGCTAGCCAGCGTCTCTCACTATAGGTTCCTTCCTATGTTTTCCATAACCATTATGCAGGAGCAACACTAATGCTTAACGTCGTTTTTTAACGCATTATTGGATACCTACTAAACATCGATTTTGAGAGGTTGATTTTCCATAAATCCTTTCTTAGTGGCGGCTTCATTATAAAAGAAACCTACCTACTGTAAAAAATCATGCTTGTTGCTACAATAGTTGACTCTGCTTGTTAATAAGTGTTCCTAAACACGTTAATAATTATCGGCATTAAACCTAAGTGTGGCCCCTGCATTATACTTACAAATAAAGTATAGATACTTAAACATATTATAATAGTCATATGAAGATTATTTACATGTAAAAACAACTAAAAACCTAAACTGACTGTATGTTTCGCAGTAATCATGATTCTTTTATTTAAATTCTTTTCTCATCTTTCAGGTAAACAGCAGTGACTATATTTGCCAAGCTTGTTGGGATTTGGCTCAACAACCATCTGTTGATGAACCACAACAACTTGGCCACCGTAGTGTATGTCTCCGCTGTGGTCGTTGTCTTGCATCATGAGTCAGCCATCTACCACCTGCGCACTTCTTAGATGATATTCTGATTATAATTGAAGATGAATAAAAGATAATAATTATTAAAAAAGTGATTTTTATTTTTAAACATCACATCCTTGTCTTCCCTATATTTTAATCTATTTGTGAGTTTCCTAATATCCTCCCACTCAATACAATACAATAAATACTACAATTTATATAGTAAATAACTGTCTAGTAAAACAAAGTAGCAAGCGCAGCTCAAAAATCAGCTGTTTAGTATAGATCGTTGTCAACTTGTTGCATAACCTCACTTTTACTAAATCTCTTATAGCTCTGCTCTCAGATTGCCAAAATCCGCAGAATTTTCAGAGATGGTTTGATAATATATAAGCTCTAAATTCATTTAACTTTCATCCTTTTACATCCAGGCCCAAGAATGTATGAAAGCGTATCCGTCTCCTTTGAATTAGTGATATATTAATCCAATATGTATAAATATACCACTGACTTAAATTAGAATAATAATAATTATTGTTAGTTACCTTTTGTTTTTCGTTTTATATTTTATTGCGTTTTTATTTTCATTAAATGTGTATAACGTAGGTTAAGTAATAGAATTAATAGCGCAACTCGCCGTTAAACAATTACGTTTGGCGAGTTTAAACATGGAACAAATCTAAGATACTATGATAAAGGAAATAAATAATTTAATAAAAGAAAAAGCCACGTGCAGAATTCTGTCAAAAATATTTTGACAACAGTCTCATATAGCCGTTTCATTCATGTTTATAACAGCAGTGACCATTTTACGTCCCCTTTGAAGCAAGTACCAGGATATATAATAATTACCACAAACTGTCGAGCGTAGCGCTCAAAGCGCCTCTCACCTTTGAACCAAACAGAAAGACTTGATACTGGTTTGATCGAGTCCACAGTCCGATTCGTTTATTGCTAACTTAAAAGATCCCGACTCACTCGTTGCATTGTTCGTTTAACCCTATAAAGTGTACCCGTTGTGAATTTGCAGCAGTATTTTACAGAACTATAGTTTGTCATAAGTAAAGTTATTGCAGAATACTTTTGGGCATCGTAATTGCTTTCCGATTGGTGTATTTTAGCAGTGAACCTAAGTGATATATAATAATAATAATGTCTTCCAGACCGAATTTCGGTCACGGCGGCCAATCTTAACGGAGACTGGCCATCTGCGCAGGAGATATTATAGTGCACAAGCGTGTGCGCAAACACAAGTGCACTCTCTGTTCCCTAATTCTCATGATCCGATGGGACGGTAATCTGACACGACCGGAGAAAGATCAGGACGCAGGACCAACGGCTTTACGTGCTTTCCGAGGCACGGGGGTGTCTAACACCGTCAACTTCTTAACTCCGGACTGCTATTGAGATTTCTTAACAGAAAATCCCAATGACTTTATGTAGGCTCGACCCGGGATTCGAACCCGAGACCTTATGCACAGCAGTCGCATTCACTTCCGCTGCGCCACGGAGGCAAAATATAGAAGTATAGAAGCAATATGTTAATACTGACTACAACTGCTATAATTTCGAAATTTAGAATGTTTTTGATAATTTTCTACTAAATCATGTATAGTCAAGAGAACGTCTAAACAAAAAAATACTAATTCGTAGAATATTCAAACTGCAAAATGACAAGTATAATTAAAATTAAATTAATTAATTAAATGACAAACCAGATCTTTAGCCGAAACTAGAAAAATATTTGTGTTACAGAAAATAACGGGCAAACAAACCCGTCTACAACTCTGACTTAATGTATTTATTTATTTTATATTATATATTTTATTTTATATTATAATATAATGCTCTAAAAAGGGCACATTACAACACTTTTCGTTAAAACATAAAGCAATTATGATAGATAACAAAGCTGGAAACACCTATAGAATAATAATATAATAATAATAATAATATCGTTTATTTCTCCTCACACAATAGACTATTACCATAAAGTATAGTGACAAAAGTCCAGTATATGTGAGGAGCTGGTGTCTGTAGTAGGCTAAGACCTGTATTACCGATCACCAGGTCCCCACCCCACAGAATAACATATTTACAATTACAATTTTTACCATATGTAATGGGTATAATGCTCTGTCATAAGTTGTTCGAGAATATCTGAATATACATTAAAGATTTTGTGTGTGTGTGTGTATGTGTGTGTGTGTGTGTGTGTGTGTGTGTGTGTGTGCGTGTGCGTGTTTATGTGTGTGTGTACGCGTGTGTGTGTATAGAACTTACTAGTTAACGCTAGATTCTTGAATTAACAACGATAGTGGTATACTCGATAATGCATCTTCGGTTTCTTATATCTATGTAACAGGACACAAAACGCACTTGGTATAGCGTCTATGCCTCAAGGTGCGGCTGCACCTTGAGGCATAGTGTCCTAGAGCCGACGTTCAAGAAATATGACTCTACATTAAATTCTACTTTGAATAATATATAGCCTTTTGACTAAGTCCGCAGCTAGCGTATGCTATGTATTATTACATACAGCTCGAATTTTTTTTTTGTTCATCTATATAGCCACACTCCGCCCGATGGTAAGCAGTCGTATGGTCTAAGAGCAGTGGCCTCCACATCGTCCTCATAGCAGCCGAGGCGATGTTGAGGTCTCTACTTTGACGGCCTGAAAAGGTGCTTTTTCACGCCCCGCTTAAAGGACCCAGGATTGAAAGAAGGCGGAAACACTTGCCTTGGCAGAGAATTCCATGCCTTGATCGTTCGGCAGAGGTATGAGGACCCAAACTTGTAGGTACGCACTCTAGTCGACTCCACCGTGTAAGAATTGCACCGTGTAAATATACTAGGCCGTATGTCTCTCATATTGAAGTATTATTGTAGTCTTATTTTAGGAAACAACATGTATGGTATACGCAGATAACGTTGTGCTATTAGTACGGGAAAAATCGAATGACTCAAAAGTTTGTAACCCTGCATTCGATTATTGATCATTTCGTTGTCTGATTATTATGTATCATAATCGTAATAACACGCTGATAAGTCGTATGTTGTTGTTGTGTTCTTTATCAATGAATAAAGCATTCTAATAATTATAAATATTTCGAATCATTCGAATTACTTCAAAATTAGAGTCATTCAGATCGTTTCAAAATTAGAGTCATAATTTGTATCTATCACTTCAAAATTAGAGTCATAATTTGAATTACTTTAAATTACGAATTATAATTTGTGTCTATCACTTCAAATTAAAATCATTCGAATCACTTCAAATTTAGAATAAAAGATTCATTTCAAGAAACGAATAATTTGAATTTCATTAACATGACCAGCTATGATAATCAGCGAGTAGAATCGCACACATAAGCGTGTACACACAAGCGTGTAAACACACACAAAAAAGAGCTACATGCATTAATGAATTGCAATGTAAAATGAAAGAACCTCTTCACCTCAGTCGCGTAGGACGCAGAAGTAGAACGATTCTCTAACAAACGGCGGGCAACGCTCGCATCCAGTTATTCAGCATTGTGCCCGCCCGCGCCGTCGGCGTACCGTGCCCGGCCCGAACGGGCGTCGTTATATCTAAAGCTGGTAATGACGTTATTCAGTTGTGACATCGTGGGCTACAAGGACAGTAGTTCAGCTCCTTTGTTGAGTTTACTTTAAGATTTTTGGTAAAGACTTTTTTTATTCTTATATAAGGCAATTTCCATCTAAAGGGCACTGTAAATGTTAGTGTTTCCTTCTTTTATCAATACTTCAATCGAAACGTAAAAAAGCACCTTCTTCAGCCGCCAAAGGAGAGACTCCGGTACCACTTCACGTGAGGACTTGGTGTGCAGGACACTGCTCTTGAACTACACAGCTTACCACCAGACGCAATGTAGTCATTTTAACAAAACATATTTTAAATAAGTTGCTTGTAACACTAGCGTTATCACTGACGCCCATACTCGAAAAAAGGAAATATAGTAGGAAAGAAAATAAATCGATAAACGGCGATAAAGTCAGGACCAAGGGAGATGGCAGGCGAAGGAAGGGACCCAGGTGTGCAGATAGGGTCTCCGGTACCCTCACTCATTGAACTAAACCCAACAGTACGTGTACTGTTCCGTTACGTCTATATTCTAAAAGAGGGTATTACATCCCGAGCCGACCCATTCACACTGAAATCAGAAGAGCTCTACCCTCTCTCTTTTTTAAAGATTTCTCCCACACTATGTACATCAAGTTCTATGTCGCAAGGAACTTGACAAACATTCTATTAACGGATACAAGATATTAAATTAATGTACTTATTAACTGACCTGGCTTGACTTTTTAACTCAAATGGAATGGCCATTTGAGTATGTTTTGTTTTAATTTTTATTTTGTAAAGACATCTTCCGCTCTATAAATTATTTCCGTGTTGTGATTTTACAAACATACATACAACGGATACTAAGAAGACCCGAAACAACTATTGAGGATTACACACATTCTTGTCTGGGATGGAATTTGATCTCACAACACTCGGCGTTGTAGCAGTGGACACGCCATCCGTGTAGTAATCCACAAATTATTTGTATGAGTCTGGATGTACTTTATGTTAGTTAATTGTATTGTTGGTTGCGGAATGCGACATAAACAAGTTACGTCACGAATCGTCCGATCGAGCGGGTTATAAAAGCGCGCTCGCCGCGCAATGACTCACTTCGACATCGAGCGGCGGACGGAACGGACGTGCTGTGTGATCGCTGTTGAGTGATATCAATTATTTCTTACCTATTGAAATTAAACTAATATATACGGATTTTATCGCGTTGTTTATTTATCACTGTTAAAAATATGACTCTACTACTACTATTGATTTTATTTTACTAATTTATAAGCTAATACAATTATTTAAACTATTAAATCTATTTATTTTTGGTTTACACTTTCCCCGACGTTTCAATTGCTTTTCAGCAGCCATGGTCACGGGGAGACTAAGATATTAGTTGTCTCAATGTTCCAGTATAGTTATTTTAAAGTACCCGAACATAATTTAATTATTACTACCTGAGATTCGACAAACCACAGATTCTCGCTAAAGAACACCGATTCCTACCAAGGATGCTTCGCGAGGCTATTGAAATCAAAAAACATCCCAATTTCAATAGAGAAGATGGTTGGAATGTACCACCAGCTTGGGATCCTGTACTTCAAATAGTCAAACCCAAGAAGAAACAAACCACAGCTAGACTTTATGATACTTTGAGCTCATTCTGCGTAAATAGAAACACCAATAATTATAAACCGTATATAGTAGTTTAATTTCAATGAATAACATTCGCGTAAACAGAAGACAATATTTCTTACCTACTTTATTTGTTAATTCATTTCTTGAATAAATCAATGATTATTTAAAGGTGAAAATGCGTATGTTATTGTTTTAAGCAGTTTCATATCTGATTCCTAAAAGTATCTTTAAAGACTCCCACGATACAATAAAAGATAGCTGATGCATAAGATATCTTTAAAAAAATATCGGCGGTCGATACTCAGCGTGGCGACGGCTTGCTATTGCACCATCGATGCAATCAAGAAATACTGGAAAATACCTTTTGTAGGATGGTAGATGCCGAGCGCGGCAATTCCTTGCCAGCTGCGCCATCCAGGCATATAAGAAATGCTCGAAAAATCTCAGCGGGGCAACTGCTAGCTATCGCACCATCTATGCAAAAAAAATAAGTCCTCTGTAGTGAGTCTTCTGCGTTTGCCTGCGCGGTGTGATGCGGGCGGTATCGCTGGCAGTAGCTTCTGTTCAACAGTGGTCGTTTGAGATCGCGGAGCGCGTTTACGAGCTCGACCGAGCGATGCGCCGCTTTATTGTGCCGCGTACTGTCCCACTACGTGACGAGATGGCGACTCCACTGTCGCTATTGCTATGACCTCGATACTGGACGGATGCTATCAATAAATACTGCTGGAGTTTTTGGGTAATAAGAGGATGCTATCAATGAATACTGCTAGGATTGGTTTTTGGGTAATGTTTGGTGCTGTTTTTGTGTTCTGCGGATTTCAATAGTATCGGTATGGAATTCATTGCTATCGGTATGGTAAATGTTTTTGTACTAGATAGCAAAAGTGCAGGTAATGAAATCGAGCTCTGCTGTAGAATGTAGGTTAATGGAATTGTTATCCCTTAGAAGAACAGCGGTTTTCTTCAAAATACGGCAACCCAAAATCTCTCATCACAAACCGTATATACTAGTAAAGCCCAATTGTTTAGAAAAAAAGAACATGTAGTTCGAGAATTTAAGGTTTAGAAATATTCGATTTACTTGAATATTCGACAGCCTAATAAGAAAATTCGAAGATTATCAATAATTCAATGCTATCATAGGCATTATTCGGTTCTCTATATACTTCAAGAATAATAAGGTTTAAGAAAATATAATACCATTCCAATAACACAACCAACAGCTCTGCTTACCCACTATTCCCCAAGAAAGCCATTCTGAACACACCAAACACGTAATACCCCGATAATAGGTGAGCAGGTGAGTCTTGCTCCAGTGTTTACGAGCGTCGGCTAACGAGTACACTCATGATAATAAACCCCACGTAAATAAAGTCATTCCTCGAAGTGACGATCACCTCCCCACTCCCCTACCCTCCCCCCTCTCGCCCGCGACCTGTCGAACCCTTGAACTTATCTACGAGCTCTTAAAATACCTGCGAACGTATTTGCTATGGACAGGCATCAAAGACACAAAGGTCAGAGGCGATAGATGGACAAAATGAGAATAAACTTCGTTGTGTAGTTGATTTTTGTATGATGCTTTGTTGGCTTGGAAGTGTAAGTGTGTGTGCAATAACGATATAGATTTTTCTAGTATAAAAAGGTCCAATCTGCATCAGATAGAATTACTGTATCGGTAAAGACTTTGTAATCATTTAAACAATGAATACAAAGAACACTCAGCCTCGTAGAAGATTTTATAATCATTCAAATTGACACAAAATACAACCAGACTTGGTACAGCGTTTTATAGTTCACACAAATTCTTGTCTCGAGTAGAATTCGATACCACGACACGTTCGGCATAGTATCAATGGCTAGCCCACCACATATACCATTACGCCATCCGTAATTGTAATGTGATCAAGGATATCAAGGGATTATGATATGTATCGCAAGAGACTTCAAACATACAATTATTGGACACAAAGGACTTAATATCATCATATTTTGTGGATCACACAAATAATAGGCATGTTGACAGGGTTAAAAATAAGTGATTCGAATTAATCCATCTTTTAGATTAGCAAAATATATTGAACACTTATTTTTTGTTTTAACAAAACAATAAATATTTACTAAGATATAACGTATTAAAGTTCAGGAGTGGAGGCTTGTGACGTCAGTGTCCTATAAAATTTTTACCCACAAGTGACGTAACACGAACTTTAAACCCGTTGTATCTTCGTTGTTATTAGTATGTGTGACAAAAGAAAAAATACGTGTCCATTACTTTTTGCTAATCTTAAAGACGCACTAATATTTTTTTTTTAGTCAACTTGCCTAATGTTCAGTGTGGGATTCAGAACACCAAACTTAGTCGGCAACAATAAGTATTGCTTGCCTAAAAGATGCAGGCACTGCAAATGCTTGCAGTGACAGACAGTTTTATTTTTAAATTTGGTCTATTAGGATATCGACCCAAATTCAGGTGCACCAAATTAGGACCCTTTCACACGTGTGTTTCTCTAGAGCAGGCGTTCGATATACGCGCAGTGCAGTCGTTGCGACGTATTCGTCGCGGCGCGCAAATGCAGTACGATCGCTATATAGTATTGTAAATAATGGATTCTATTTCCGCATTGTAGCTGTGCTAAACGCGGTATACAACCGACAATTTGGCGACAAGAGTGTTTACGCAATTTGTGCGTTGCGTTGTCAAGGCGTTTGCGCTGCGTATACGTTCCCGCAGTATAAAGAAGTTGTCAAATCATATCAATCCTGCTTATAAATTGTCCTTCTCCTGGCCACTGGCTTCGTCTCATTAGGAAGAATTAGACCCTAATATATAGAGAAATAGATGCATAAAAGTTCCCAAATCATTAAGATAAAACTAGATAAACATTATAAAAGGACCACAATAAAATCCGTAAAAGCAAGCTTAACTTTAAACTTTCTTAATCCTAATCGTGCGACGCCGCGCGCGGTACCAGTGCATACACAAGCGAAGTTAAACTGGGACGAAATATTCCGGCGAGAATCGGTTCACTTTTACATATTAAGCTTACTTAACACATACGGAACTCGAGCGTAACATATCGGGGGGTGATTTTTTCGCTACATTCAGTGGGGGGATGGTGGGGTGGCAGGTCTTTTTGCGTTTCTTCTCGATGCAATGCAAATCTCCCGTTGTGGCGCGTGCTCAACGAATGCGAATGGAGAATTTTCGCTAATGCCCCGCTGCGCCAACTGCGAGCAGCTTTCGGATGATGGGTCGAATTGTCTTTATTGGTACCGGTTTTATTAAGCCGTGGACTTATATTAGATGCTTGTGTCTGCTCGCGGTTTTGTTCGCGAGAATCTCGTGGGAAAGTGGCGAAAAGTATCCTCTTTTAATATATTAATCTTAGTTAGAGAAATCCAATGCCCATCATGTATTTAATCAGTGAAACTGAAGTAGAATAACGATAACCGATCTCTAACAAAAAATATACACTGCAATTTACACAGAATTTTACATTAGTATTATAAATATATCCTTTCAATTATAGGAGACCACAGCATGCAATAAAAGGCAAATTAACAACTAAGATTAAAAGCTAAAACAATTTAAAATATAATGTGGCAACTACTAATAACTAGATGGCAAACAACCATACGGCCCACCTGATGGTAACTGCTCACCGTAGCCTATGGACGCCTGCATCACCAGAGGCATCACTTGCACGTTGCCGACCCTTTAGGAAAGGAAGAAGAGAAAAAGGAAGTGGGAAGTAGGAGGAGCGGTGATTGGGCGATCACTGAACGAAACACAACAGTAGAAATACTGCTATTTCACGTCGATATTCTGTAAGAAGGTAGTCCTTCCCCGGTGCAGCCGGCCCATTCATGCTGAAATCAGCGAGGCTCTATTACTCATAAAGATGGCGGTACTTTTTCGTTTAGAATAGCTTGTTGAGAGTGGCGAGTTGTGCCACTTAGAAAACAAATAAGAAAAATCATACAGCCGGACATAGAACCTCCTCCTGAACTGAAGAATTAGTTATTTGTTTGAGGACGTTTATCTATGAAAAGCTATTAAAATTTTTGTTTGCAGTTTTCGAGGTCTTTATAGGCATATAACATGACGCTACAAGTCAGAGAAGCAGAACAATAATCCTAAACATGAGTTAAACCAAGAGGGCAAATAGTTTGATATATTATAGCTTATTAATATAAAATTATCATCGTTGTGTGGATCGGGCTTTATACAGACCACTGACGCATCTGCATTGCTAATTAATAGCAATTAAGTACTAATTAAATGTTGGTGTTTCACGGAATACGTACATACTCCTACAGCAATTAAACTTTCCGTACTCCAGAATGGACTTGTACTTGGTTCGGCATCATTTTGTTATACGAAAACTGTGGATGTTGACAGAGCTACACAATGCAAGTACCTAGCGTGAGTTACATGCGCAAGCTATAGGCGTGGGGTGCATGCCACTCTAGCCTGCCAGTAATTAATTCGCGCGGGCTACATGCGAAAAAACTCACGCGGGATACATATGCAAGCTTTTCATGCGATACATTATTTGTTTGGGCTACATGCGTAAACTATTAGCGTGGGCTACATGTACTAGACACTTGCGTGAGATATATGCACAAGCTTTGCATGTTTGGGTTACATGCACAACGTTTTTCATCTAGGCTACATGCGCAAGCTTTTCGTGTAGGTTACATGCGCAAGCTCTTCGTGTAGGTTACATGCGCAAGCTTTTCGTGTAGGTTTTAAGCGCAATATTCTCGTGCGGGGATATATGCGTAATTTACTCATGTATTCCTCATGTGCAAGTTAAACCAGAGATACATACATGCGTGGGTGTCTCGCATCGGCCGCTTGCAGGATGCATACAATCCGCACAGGCACTTCAATTTGCGTTAGTTACTGCATCGTGTACATGAGCTATTAGCTTTTATAGTATACAGTTAATAACACTCTATGATTTTATTAGTTCTAAGGATAATACAATTAAGTGCGCACAGAGTCGCCACGATTGTGCTTAGGATATGATTACTTACAATAATTGAGACTGCGCTATGCAAAACAGAAAGGAAAATATGTTACTTACCTTCTATAAAGGCAATTCATGTTCTGCGTATATAAATTTTACTATTATTAAAACAAATACTCGATACAAATATTTTTGTATACACCATTTTTTTATGTGGGGGAGTAAGAAGGGTATCGAATACCCGGCACATATATAGTGGCGAGATGACTACTTAAATTGTTTAATGGTTGATGATCGCAAACGACAGACAAAAGCTAGTATAGCACTAGCTTTTGTCTGTCGTTTGCCATTGGATAAAGGAATCTTTACTGATTTCACTCTGTGCCATTTGAATACAACTCAACTCTTATGATTATTGATTACCATACTATTTTCATAATAGCCATTATATTTTTATGCATAATAATATGAAACTATGCATGATAATATACTAAAAAATAAACGGTAAATAAATTGGCAACACTTATTGGGATAGTAGAATTTTTGAATCGTTCGAATATTCTTCGTTGACAGTTGCGCGTCACTTGTGAATTTCTGAACGTTATACATGAATAAACATATTCCCTTTACACAATATCATACCGGTGTTCCCACCATACATTACATAAGCCCCTAAACAACATCACATGTCGCAAACACCCCAAGCTTATGACGTCACACTGTTTGCCGTGTCTGACCCATCAAACAAAGGTTCCAGGCACGTTCTCATCATTACGAAGAGCGCGGGTCCGACTCGTAAATCAATATCGACGGACCCTTATTAATTAGTGCGTTCGCTCGCGGACCCCGCGGCGGCTACCCCCTCCTCTATACCCGCTCGCACCCCGCCCTCGTCTTCCGCGATGAGAGTTTTTAATTATCCCAACGGGAGCAACCGTCCATGTTGACACCTTGCTCTCGCCTGATGAGACTTAATAAACTGTGCCCTTTGATAGCGGACCTAACTACGAGGACGCTGATCTGGTAATAATGAGAGTAATTTGTGTTTTAAGATTTTAGTATAAGTATTTGTGATAATTTTGTAGGTATACATGCGAGATGACTAAAAAGGATACTATCTGTCTGATGGTAAGTGTTTATGGTTACAAATATACTTGTCAGGGTATAAACCGCGCGTTACCGTTTCCTTTTCGAATGATACTAATAAAACCTAGTAGCATTTGAACCAACTACAGTAACTGTTTGTTCATTTCGATTCCTTTTTAAAACGCGTTTCGTTAATGCTTTTTAAAACGCGTTTCGTTAATGTTGTGTTTCATATCTACTAGAAATAATAACTTTAAAACAACGGACACGAAAGCTTCTAGAATAATAACAACTATATAAAACATATTATTTTTGTATGAGGGTCGAATCCATCCCTTTCAGCGCGGGCGTAGTGACCACTTAATATGTTGCGCCATCCCAGCAGTCAGACCTAGTGTGAAGAAAAGCTCAATTTCTATTCGGCTTTATCTGGACACAAAAGCTCAAACAATTTTTAATTTGATAATGTTCAGCAGAGGTCTAAAATTTCGCAAGTTTTGTCAAATACATAAGGACAATATCTGATAATTTTTCGTCGCACGTATGAGTTTCAATATTTGTGTGTGATCGTTATTTTGCGTAACACTTTACAACTGCTTTAAAATTAATTCGCATTAATTATATATCTCATCAATAATACTAGCATTATTCACAGCTTATTTATTACTAACCATTAATACCTATGTCAAAAATCACGTCGCATTATTGCTGTGTGAAAGTAGGGCTAAAGTCGCCAGCAAATAAATACTTACAATTATTATATTAACACAGAATTCAGAATAAGGGCATAATATATACGTTTTCTACCAGGAAACTAGACTGCACCAGGCGAAATGTGCCAAAACAGGCGGTCACAGTTAAGTTGATAAAATCAACACTTTTTGTTTAATACTAATATAAAATATATCTACATTGACCATAAGAATGAATGTGTTTACAATTACACCGTGTAAAAAACTTAAAATAATTAATACTGTTGTCTACAAAATTACGTAAATTTGCACGAAAAATGCAAAAACGTAATGATTGTAAAAGAGATATGTTGGAATCTGATTATACCTATGTCATAGTGGTTTACCTAGTCGCCTTGACATTGCCACTGCACCGAATATAATAGTTTCGAACCCCAGACAGAACAAAAAAATATATGTTCTACTAAAAGATGTTCTAAATCTGAGTATTATTTGTGTTCGTTTCTATGTTTGTAAAGTCCCCTGGGTCACAGGATATGTTTCTAGTGCAGCTGGAGTTGCCTCTTTTAAACAGAGAAAAAGTCGAGAATAGATTCGTAGCAAGTGGGAATCCGTAATCTCTGCTTACTCTGGAAATGATACCATCAGATGTACGCATGCTATCCAAATACTGCCTCCACAATGCGCAAACAACAAACGTCAACTACTAACGCTAATTTACTGCGGAAACTAGCAACGGGAATCTAGGCCAGAGCATCGGGAAGAACAAGCAATGTTTCCTTAAGGATGCGATAAAGAACGCTACATCTAAACTTATATCTACGTAGCTGCGTCATCAAGAAAAGATTATCGGCCGATGTTGTAAATCGGAGGCTGAGCACGAAGTCCGGAAGGTGGAACGGCGTCCCCGCGGGCGACGCTGGCGTCCGGCGCGCCGTCAATTAGACCGAAGGGGGGCAAGGCCGGCAGGCGCGGCCGCAGTGGGGGTGGGTGGCACGCGAGACGCCGCGTTGCCCACGTATCTACGTTAGGTATATGCCCGGAAATTCGAGCCTATATACCCGAACAGCTCGTCCGCCTTGGGTCGTAATTAATAAAGAGCCAGCCCGATCCACCGTTCAGCCTAATCTTCAACCCTAATTATTATTCAATGAGGTTTTTCTCGTAGCTTGTTTATGCTGCCGGAAGATGCGAGATGAAAGGCGACGCCTTACGTTTCCCTGTCTTTTCGTTGGACTTTTTTGGGGTCATTAATGTAAATTGGTGGGTGCCTCATTATCGGATCGCGGAGTTACGCTTTGTTGTGACTGACGAATAAAAGCTACCGCTTCGCTGGTCTCGTGGAGTAGGTTTGTAGACATGTATAAGGATTTTTTTTCGTTAAGAGAAGTATATATCACTCTCAAGCTCATAAATTAAATACTAAAAAGGACAAGACATAAAATAAAAACCAAGTAATTTATTAATTAATTATATTTTGGGTGTTATACATACACAATTGTTTATTGTTTCGCTAAAATCTGCTTAAAGAGGTGAACTAAACAATGTACTAGCAAAATCTAAGAGGAAAATTAATGTATAGACAGATTTTATTTAAGAAACATTATATCTAGATTCATTTATTTGTTTAGAGCAGATGTGAATTGTTCAAAACAACTGTCTTACTTATAAACCACTCTCAAATATTTAATAGATAGCTAAGTATTAGTTAGCGATTAATCAGCTTAATTATCCTAATACTACAAATGAGCACTTAACTCCTTAACCGATCATCATGAAATACATATACGTTGTCAGGGGTACAGAAAAGATCATAGGGTACCTTTTATAAATACTGTGTTTGAGGGATAGAAACTCAAGCGAAGCCACGAGCAAAATGTAGCATTAGTATAAATTAGTTAGTGACATTAGTAAGAAATTGGTTTAATAAGGATGACTAGTATTTCCTAAGAAGTTAGTGTACTCTATGTCCTGTGGTAAGGCCGGATAAAAGTTCGTTGTACTGCGAAAGTGGGTCAAAGTTGAAATATGTATGGAAATAGGTTTGTGTGCGGTTCGTTGAGGTCTGGTAGCCCGTATTCGGCTTTGTCTGGCTCCTACGCGTCCGACATTCATAATATTAATTGGTGTTATCTCGAACATTTTTATTAATACGCGTTTAATTTGATTCGTTGTTGAACTTCAGAAGATGTTCAGATCAATTGGTTGAGTTTCAAGCGCTTTATTAAAAACGTGTTAGCGTTTGATTATGATTTATTTAATTTCTTTATATTTGTGAGTATGACTTAGTGGTTTGGAGGCTGTCTGATAGTCGTGCAGTGATAGTACTTCCTTTTAAAATTAAAGGTTTGCCTTAAATGACTAATAGTAATAAATTAGAGATTAAAAAATAAAAAGACACGCTTCATTTAAAAAAAATAATCCAAAAAGCAAAAAACATATTTTTTAATAATTTGAAGTAAGGATATAGTGATTAATAAAAGAAATCATTTTAATGTAAAAAAGCGTGGGGTGCTTTCTAAGATATTTTGATAAGTAGCGTCATTATCAAAATATCTTAGAAAGCACCCCACACATTTTTACATTAAAATGATTTCTTTTATTAATCACTATATCCTTATTTCAAATTATTAAAAAATATATTTTTTGCTTTTTGGCTTGTTTTTTTTAAATAAAGCGTGTCTTTTTATTTTTTAGCTTGTATTTTTTTTATGTACAGCGTGATTTTTAGATTTTTCCTTTTATTTATTTACTATTTTAGTTCGGCTAACTGCAGACCACGCGCGATGCTCTATCTCTCTCGCTCTCACGCAAAGGTTCTGTGAGGAAATTATTAATCCTGACGATCCTAATTAGGATAATGAGATAAACATATCAAATTATTGTATTGTCATCGGTCCTCGATAGGTCTACGTTTAAATGAAATCTGACCGTTTGAAGTGGGTCAAAATCAAGTCCAAAGAAGTCGGTTACAAACAAAGTAACAAACAAACACATGCAGGTGAAGCGTATAAAAGCGTGTTAAAAATATTACATAATAAGGATCAAAGGACGAAGATCTTATAATAAATACCTCTTGTCTTACGTTTACGAGAAGGTTATACATTGAAATAAATAATAATATTTAACCACACAACATCATCTAGCCCAAACTAAGCAGAGCTTGTACTATGGGTACTAGACAATGGATAAACATACATAGATACTTTTTTTTTGTAAATACATTCATATTATACATAGAATATATGGTCTGGGACCAAGACAAACATCCATGTTCATGCACACAAATGTTTGACTTGTGCGTGAATCGAACCCGCGACCTCAGGCGTGGCAGTCGGTTACACTAATCACTACGCCATCGAGGCCGACATGAAACCGAAATGAAACTACTCTATACGGATTTTGTCGCGGTGTTGATTTTAAAACACTTTTATTACATAATAAATAACTACACTTCAGAACATTGAGACAACTACCATCTTAGTCTCCCCGTGACCATGGTTACTGTAAAGCAATCGAAACGTCGGGGAAAAGTATAATAATAAAGTATAAACTGTAGGCAAATTTAGAGTTACAGTTCAACATTATGTAATAAAAATGTTTTAAAATAAACAACGCAATAAAAGCCGTGTAAAGTAGTTTCATTGAATAATAATAATAATAATAATTAGAGTATTCAGGGCAGACGCCGTTTTCTCATCCATAGTTACCAATGTACCGGTCCACCAAACACCCATACCTATAGCCCATAATATATATTAGAATCCATACGTAGCAATAGTCCTACGCCTGCTGCGGCTAGTGCCGCGGTAGGTGTTCCATCCCACCTTTGATTAAACTCTCGAAGGGCCTCTTCACGTTGGACCCATGTCTCCGTGTAAGCCTCCCAAAGAGCCAGGTATTTTCTTATATAATATGTTAGAAAATGCCTGTGATAAGAGAAACATAATAATCTATACTAATATTATAAAGCTGAAGAGTTTATTTGTTTGCTTGAACGCGCTAATCTCAGGAACTACTGGTCCGAATTGAAAATTAATTTTAGTGTTAGATAGCTCATTTATCGAGGAAGGCTATAGGCTATATAAATTCACGCTAGGACTCACTGGGGTGGTGCAGTAGTAATAAATGCGGGTGAAACAGCGGGCAATCTAATAAAAAATAAAATACTTTATTTAATTGTCAACAGGTTAAAACATAAACGTTGGCAGGCTTTCTTTTATGTATATGAATACTTGTGAAGAAGATCCCAGTCTTCCATATCTTTAAAAATGTTAACATAGCCTGTGACTAAAGTAAAAATAACAATCTTAATGTTTTAATAACAATATGAAAATTTGTATTTAAAAAACATAAAGAAAACGAGAATATTAAAAAGAAATAATATAAAAGTATGTTAGTGTGTGAGCGTGTGTGTGTGGTATGCGAGTGTGTATTTTTATGCGCGTGTGTATGTGTGTGTGCGTCTGTTGTGTGGATGTGGGTCTGTGTGTGAATGTAATCATTTGAATGACAAAGATCGGTTTTTCTGTTAAGAAATCTCAATACGAGTCCGGAGTTAGGAAGTTGGCGGTGTTAGACACCCCCGTGCCTCGGAAAGCACGTAAAGCCGTTGGTCCTGCGCCTGATCTCTCTCCGGTCGTGTCAGATTACCGTCCCATCGGATCATGAGAATTAGGGAACAGAGAGTGCACTTGTGTTTGCGCACATACTTGTGCACTATAATATCTCCTGCGCAGATGGCCAGTCTCCGTTAAGATTGGCCGCGTGACCGAAATTCGGTCTGGAGGACATTATTATTATTTACTGAAATGTGTTAGGTAGTCGAACAATACCCCTATTAGGGACCTTAAACCATAACTTATAGCTATAATAAAATAATAATTTATTTTCTCATCACAAATGTTTGAACAGTATATAATGGCGGCTTTGCCTACCCGTCTGGGCAACAGGCGAGAATCTATGTATGTATGTATATAATGGCTTAATCTAATACATATAAATAGAACAAAACATCTGTGAGAGACTGGTGCCCGAAATAGGTATAGGAATACCTGTGTTACGGGTTACCAGGCTCCCAGGACTTGGTGATAGACATATTATTCGATCAAGTATAAACCTAATGTACGATGAGGAATAATACTAACAATGCCTTTAATTCTATTCTATTTTCTAATGTGAGTGTAATACACTTCTGCCTATCCCTAAATAGACTGAGACTATGTATGATGTTACTTTTCTTATTCCAAGATGACTTTTCTTATTATAATGTTATATCACGCTTATTACTTTTAAAGTTAAACTAAAACTACTTCATAAACAAGTCTTCTTGTGTCTAATATTTAAATTGTAAATGTTTTCCTTCAGATTAAATATAGTTTTAATGTGAATTTAATACAATAAGCAGCCTAAGCAATAGCAATAAGTAATGTGTTTAACTTTTATTTATTGAATAAAAAAACCCCCGACACTAAATTCATTTGATAACTATATTGAAGAAGTTGTGAGAAAAAAATGTAATTCGCCATTTTGTAGTGGCGGCCATCTTGGATTTGAAATTTATCATGGTGTATAGTATTCTACTAGTCAAGCCCTTTAATTTAATACTCATATTGAGGGAGTTGTGAAAAAATATGTAATCCGCCATTTTGTGGCGGCGGCCATCTTAGACCAATTTTCATCAAACATAACTAAGAACACTCCCAACTAATTCACCTTTCAAACAAAAAAAAAACAAATTTAAAATCGGTTTATCCGTTCGGGAGCTACGATGCCACAGACAGACACACAGACACACACACACAGACACGTCAAACTTATAACACCCCGTTTTTACGTCGGGGGTTAAAAAAAAGGGTAAGCTGAAGTATTTTTATCGCATTTTCTCAGTTATGGTTAGTCTCTATGTAATATAAGATAGGTCTATTGGCAATTACTGGGTAATAGATACATCGTATTGCGTTATTAGGTAGTACTTACCGATGGTGTAGCGGTTTAAGGGTTCAACTTGTCATATGCCACGCGCCAAATGTAGTGGGTTCAATTACCACATGAGATAAAAAATATGTAATCTAGGTAACGTTTCGAATTTGGGTGTTAGTTAAAAAAGCCTATCGTGATATAGGATTTAATATTAGTTCCAACAGACTGCAATGCAAAGGTGCCCGGGTTCGAACCTACGTCGGGCACCTCTGACTTTCGGAAGTTATATGACTTTTTGAAATTATGTGCGTATTGATTGACAGTTATCGCCTGCTCCGTGCCTCGGAGAGCACGTTAAGCCGTCGGTCCCGGCTGCCATGAACATCTATGGCAGTCGTTATTGGGAAGTCAGTGCCCTATAATATCCTGACACTAATCTAGATTTAGGGTATCGTTATCCTTCGGTTTGCGGAGGTCAGTTGGCAGCCGCTCCGTGTAAAAACTGATATCCAGTCAAATCCGGTTAGACCAGAAAAGCCGACCCCAAGTGACTTGGGAATAATAAAGGCTAGGGAGAAGAAGAGTTGTTTTATTAAGATGACAGAAAGACAAATCATTATCAGGCATTGTTGTTACAATGTCAGTAATATTCAAGACACATACACATTATACCCAGATTCAGCACATTTTTTGTGGATCTCATAAATAATTGTCTCATATGGGATTCGAATTCACAACACTCGACGAGGCGGCAGCGCCGTGATCGTACTGCCTATAGCCATATATACATTCAAAAACAGATTCAAACCAATTTCATTTTAAAAGAAAACGCTTTGTTAAGTAAAACAGATTAATTATCTCAAACATCTCCCTGTACCACCGGACAATCACACAGACACTATCAGCGGCACAAACCCCACGTGTGGGAACCAAATCTGAATACAAATGGACACATTATACATTAGGTACGACCCACGGATCACCAGCCAATAGATATGTCATAGGAGGCCAAGCGTACTTGGAGAGAGATGTGAGCGTAGGCGTTTATATCAGCCCACACGACGATTTTAACATGTGAGTGCCCCAATTCCTATTGTTCGCTCTGTAAATAGTGATACATAATTGAATAGTTTGTTCTGATGTACATTTATATTGGTTCGTTATCGGTGACGTTTTTGGCGTTCTGTCTGTTAGTGGTCTCAATCTACTTCAAGAAACAGCAAGGATTTTTTGGGGGAGGAATAATAAAGTTATAATAATATCAGGCCTGAATTTAAAAGGTCCCACGGACCTCTTTTTAATATGAGAAGAATTAGGCCATAGGCTACCTGGCTGGGCCAGTGCGGGTTGGCAGACATCATAAATCTTCGAGATTAGTTTGTAGAACTTTCAGACATGCGATTGCGTAGTGGTTGGTGTAACCGACTACCTCGCCTGAGGTCGCGGGTTCGATTCCCGCACAAGCCAAACATTTGTGTGCATGGACATGGATGTTTGTCTTGGTCTGGGTAAACACCCAATTAATATACAAAACTAGCTGACTCGCGCAACTTCGTCTGTTTCATATAAGGGAATTTTCTTGTTCTTGCAACATTTTTCGTTGCTGCTTCGCTCCTATTGGTCGTAGCGTGATGTTATATAGCCTCTATATAGCCTTCCTCGATAAATGGGCTATCTAACACTAAAATAATATTTCAATTCGAAGCAGTAGTTCCTGAGATTAGCGCGTTCAAGCAAACAAACAAACTCTTCAGCTTTATAATATAAGTATAGATAACATAGAAAGGTGTGGTCATATTTTATGGCCGTGATGTATACATATCTGATAAATAACCTACATGCCCTATTCCCAGATCAAAATAAACAATTATAAATTTTATTAAAATTTTCAACATTTTATTTATTTTTTATTAAAACATCGAAACAAACGCATTATATCAGTGTCTAAATAGAGCCTGGTCATTTTCGGATCCACAGTGATCAGCCGAGTCAGCTGTTTGTGTTGTTCAAGTATCGACTAGAAAATGTGATGGTGATGAATCGATAAAAAGAAAATGCTGTATCTTAGTGAAAGTAACGTATAAAAATATTTGTGTCGCGGTTTTTTCATTATACAGGAGTACTATATACTATATGACCACCTTTTTGTTACACGCTGTATATGTATGTATTCTACAGTTGAAATTTCAATAATAGTTACAAAAACAGAATTTTCGCCTTGGTAAGCCGATAACAGTTTGTTGGAATTTAAATTCTAGTGTTGTAACATTAAGGTATATTATTGTAAAAATCTTGAATCGTGAGATCAGTCACCAGGCGCCGGCTTTTTCGGCCTGTAGGTAAATATATGTGTTCTTAGTTTGACGTCTTATCAAAGGTTTCAGTCTGAAGCCCTAGAAATGTAGCCAATATTTCAACGCTTCTTGTCGTCCAATTCCTTCCTACGTAGAACAACGCCTGTACTTTGCAGAAAGTGTAGATAAAGGTTTTTCCTGTTACATACTTTTACATTGCATCAGTATATTCTACTAGCTTTTTCCCGCGGCTTCACTCGCTCGGAAATAATACGTTTTTTCTGAATGAAAGGCACACTTTGTCCTTTTCTGTACCCCTGACAACGTGTATACGAAATTTAAGGATGATTGGACGAGTAGTTAAGGCGTTTAAGCCTAGAAGGCTAACTAACATTCGCATTTCTATTATTAGTTAGGATAATGAAAGTAAATTAACGCGATCTGCGTAGGTTTTAATGTATCATATTGCCATGCTTCATATTTCGGACAGGCTGTACTGGTCATCATCGTAAAAGCTAAAATATACATCTCCAATCCTATTCGGCGATGTATAGGCCAGTTGATATAGGTACTTAGGTATACAGGGTGTCCGGTAATAGATGGATAACCTTGAAATGTCTTATAGTAGAACTGAAGGCCGTTCAGAAAAAAAAATTATAATAATAAAAGCAAAAATATTAAAAAGTGCAAGCTCTAGAGCATAGCATACTTTTGACTGTCTATCTATTAGCATAATTTTTTAATAATAAAACAACAAAAAACCGATGGATTTCATTCATTTATGGTCGTAGTACCTATACAAGAAAGTTATACATGGTAATTAAAAAAAAACACATATCTCAGGCAGTAGTTAAGATAGATTTTTTTTCATTTTTCTGAATGGCCGTCAGTTCCACTATAAGACATTTCCAGGTTATCCATTAATTACCGGACACCCTGTATATAATGTGAATAGGCATTGTGTGTAATATTTTGTTGGTCATATATTATCTTTTATTAACCTCTGAGTCTTCTTCGAATATGTTAATGTAAACACTGTGTGGGTCTGTGTGTCTGTCTGTTAGTGACAGGCATAACTACGGAATCGATTGATTTGTAACTTGGTGTGCAGATACTTTGGGATCATACCTCGGTCGGGTTTGAATATGGGCCCTGTGGGTCAAAAGACCCCTGAGATACCTATATCTCATTTAAAATATCGAAGCATTTAAAATACATGTGACCTTGTGACCCCTTCAAGGTCACATGTATTTTAAATGCTTTTACATTTAAGACCTTGTAACTTGGTGCGCAGACACCTTGGCGTCATACCTCGGTCAAGTTTGAATATGGGCCCTATGGGTCAAAAGATCCCTGAGATATAGGGGTCACAAGGTCACAAGTGTTTTAAATGGCAAAATATTGACTTGTAACTTGATGTGCAGACACCTTGGGGTCATACCTCGGTCGGGTTTGAATATGGGCCCTGTGTGTCAAAAGACCCCTGAAATATAGGGATCATTTCTTTTCATTACTTTTACATTTAAGACGAAGAGGTTGAATCCTGGTTTTTTACACCCATCTCGTTCATTTTAGCTGCATTATTTTTCATTTGTACGAAACTAGCTTCTGCCCGTCATTTCGTACACATGGAATTAGGAATCAGGTAAAAATAGCTGATGATTCTTTCGACTTTCTATTTTCTGTTGTTACGGCTTCTCGGCGTCGTATTAAAATGAATAATGTATCAGATTTTAAGTTAGACCTCCAGCAACACATTTGTCAAAACCGCATTCAATTTCGTGCAGTAGTATTTACGTGATGCTCCGACAAACATACAGACAGAAAATAAATCTGAGCGTAATTGTTTTGGCTATAGCTCTTATAAAGATTAATTTGTTTTAAATATATCTTGTCTGTCTATAAGTTAGCTGTATTGTATTTCCTTAATAATAATAATAATAATGTTTTCTTTATTTCTTCTCACATAATACACAATTTTTACGAGTCAGTGAATAGCACAAAAATGTATAGAGTATGTGAGGAGCTGGTGAATGAGATAGGCATAGATATGCCTGTAGAACAGCTCACCAGGTCCCCACTTCGAGCTACAAGTAATTATATTTGTATCACATTTATAATTTGTATTTTCTTTATAATTTTTATTGAAGCATATGAATTTTTTATGAGATGCATTTCTAGTTTCTCTATCTATTTCCGTGTCATAAGGTATACCCAAAGAAACATTAACGTTAGTTGTGTGAAGCTTGCCTGCCGCGGACGTTTTGATTTGGGGTTACACTTTAAAAGCGATTCCCCTCCATGCCCCCCAACCATTACATGTTGAAGAAAACTTGTCAAGAAAATACTCACTCGTATGTAATGTCCCTAAGTTATTAAATGGGGGCCCGATATACAAATTGGGGCCAGAAAAGTAAAATGTTGCCAGGTTTAAAAGCAAAAAATGCCTTATATTATATATGTACTTAGAAAAGAAAATTTGTTAAGCTAGTTTGATGGTATAATCCGAGCATATTTATTTATGATTAAATCAAAAATTTAAAATCGTATGAGGTACCCACAGGTCGGATTATTCCACTTTGATCACCCAGGTGATATCACCTGGGTGATCATATTCCACATTTTTGTGTCCCAAAATTACCTACCAACAAATCACCTGAGTGATCAAATTCCATATGATTTCAATTTATTTATTATGTTTCTTCAAATCACCTGGGTGATCAAATTCCACATAATTAAAATTTGTTTAATATGTTTCCTTAAATCACCTGATTTATAGTATAATATATATCTTAAACGAATGTCGAAAACAAAAATTGAACGCGTTTTATCTATAAAAAGTCCAATTGAAATAATATATTATAAATCAGGTGATTTAAAGAAACATAATAAACAAATTTTATTTATATGGAATTTAATTACATAGGTGATTTTAAGAAACATAATAAATAAATTGAAATCATGTGGAATTTGATCACCCAGGTGATATCACCTGGGTGACCAAAGTGGAATAATCCCACAGGTCAGGCTTGCCTAGTGTGGGGCCGCCGAATATTAACATATATTGTAATGGTTTTACTGTAAATAAATATTTTATTTATTTATCTTACTTTAATTTAAATAGCGAATGAGTATCGTTAATTTAAGAGCTATTCAATAATATTATAAATGCAAAAGAAGCTCTGGTTGTCTGTTACATTGTCATGGCTTATGCACTGAACACATTTTGGCAAAAAAAAAGATTTTATCCTAGGGAAGGACGTAGTCTTCTTTTTTATCCCGATATGTGATCCTGTGGGATTCATACAAGCAAAGCCACAGGCAAAAACTAGTTAAAGGTTGCGTAAAGTTTTAACTCGTGCTGGTTGATGGCCTAACCCTTTTTATCCTGCACTCTGCAATGATATAATTTATAAATTTGATACCTATTTAAGTAGTGATATCCAATTGGATAAGACCTTGGTTCAAAATAGTGTTGGAGAAGTTAAATCATACTCATTGTACTCCCGACGTGAATTTTGTCCTAACACTAGCGTAATATATTAGCTATTTTAGAGGGATTGACAAGAATACAAGAAATTTATATCCCAAATTGATAGCAATCTTTAATCATAACAATATCCTAACTAATATACTATATACGGATTTTATCGCGTTGTTTATTTATCACTGTATTACATAATTTTGAAACTATTACACTACTACTACTATTGAATTTTACTAATTAATAAGCTAATAAAATTATTTAAACTATTAAATTTATTTATATTTAGGTTTACACTTTCCCCGACGTTTCGGTTGCTTTTCAGCAGCCACGGTCACGGAGGGGTCTCCCCGTGACGTTTAAATAATTTAATTAGCTTATAAATTAGTAAAATTCAATAGTAGCAGTAGTGTAATAGTTTCAAAATTATGTAATAGTGATTTATAAAAAACGCGATAAAATCGGTATATAGTAGTTTAATTTCAATGAATAACATTCGCATAAACAGAAGACAATATTACCTAACTAATATTGTAAATACGAATGTAAGTTAGTTTGTTTGATCATCATGAAATTTCGCATAAACGTTGTCAGCGTACAGAAAAAGACATAGGGTATACCTCTCATTCAGAAAAAAGTACTGTTACTAACATAACTTAACATACATTTACATGAGCGAAGCCGCGGGCAAAATCTAATCTATACTAATATTATAAAGCTGAAGAGTTTGTTTGGTTGAACGCGCTAATCTCAGGAACTACTGGTTCGAATTGAAAAATTATTTTCGTGGCGGATAGCCTATTTATCGAAGGGCTATAGGCTATATCTTTCTTTTCTTTTCGTGTGGTTAGTGGCAAACCTGTTGTCAAGAGATGTTCAAGCCGCCCGTAGGCCTCTGGCATGGCTTAAAGACTGCTGTTAATTTGGCAACAACCGGGACCGACTTTTTACGTGTCCTCCGAAGCACGGAGACGCTCAGATAAAATACCACTAAGCGGTTACCCATCTATAGATTGACCGCACCCAACGTTGCTTAACCTCGCTAATCGTTTACCGATCAGTGAGTGCAACTGGATATGAGCGCCTATATGAAGCTATATAACATCACGCTACGACCCACAGGGGTGGCGCAGTAACTATAAACGCGGGTGAAACCGCGGGCACATCTAGTACATAATAAAAGTTAAAATACCGTTTCAAGCGTAGACAAGCGCTTTGTATAGAATATCAAAGACATACTCAAATAAAGCAAGCAAGTCGCGGGCAGTTCCTTAATTTTATTGAAAACATTCATGTGACCCCTTTTGTGAGGAAGTGAAGGGGTGTTCCCCTCGCGGACACTCGTGGGGTGTAAGGGGGCCGATGGACTCGTCTATAACACCCTGTGTCCGTCTTAGGCTGTGTGGTAAGATCCCAACACATTTTAAGGCGAGGTATAAGTGCAAGCGATTAGAAATCAATTAAGAGGAAATGCGCGTAGCGTTTTGTTCGTTCAACGGACTTCCCTGCTTTTTTTTCTGAATAATAACAACAAAAAACTGATCAACTGAGAATCGGACTCGCCCACGAAGGGTTCCATACCATCGAACAAAACCAATATCAGCATAATCACCGGTATTCGCCATCTTAGTTTTTTATTATTTGCTGCTATTTCGGCAATAGATATATACACTTCTTTTTCTCCCTAGCCTTTATTATTCCCAAGTCACTTGGGGTCGCCTTTCTGGTCTAACCAGATTTGACTGGATATCAGTTTTTAAACAGAGCGGCTGCCACCTGAACTCCGCACCCCGAAGGCTAACGATACCCTAAGGCTAGACCAGTATCAGGATATTATAGGGCATTGACTTCCCAATAACGACTGCCATAGATGTTCATGGCAGCTGGGACCGACGGCTTAACATGCTCTCCGAGGCACGGAGCAGGCGATAATTGTCACTCAATACGCACATAATTTCGAAAAGTCATATAACTTCCGAAAGTCAGAGGTGCGCGACGTGGGTTCGAACCCGAGACCCTCTGCATTGCAGTCTATTGGTCTCCCCACTGAGCTATCGCTGATGAACTGTCAAAACAAAATCTCTACTTTTCAGCTTTTATTATACAGCTGTTGTCAGACATCCAGCAAACAAAAAGAACAAAAGTAATAAGAAGTATTAGGACATACCTATATACATTAAGATATAAAAATAAAAGTATATAGCATTTCCAAGGGTAAATCGGCTCATTAGGTCTGTTGCGGTTACTAAATACACCCTAATTTTATAATTATTATTTATTTTAAGTAACTACAAGACTCATATATGGTCTAGTAACAATATTTACCTAGTGACTGTATTAGTACCAAAATAAAATAAAATTACTTCAAATTATTATTTTTAATAACTGCATCAAAATGCCTGCCGCAATTCTGGAGCAACGATTAATAATACGATATTCCAGCCTATCTGCAATCATGGCTAGGATGCTATTGGAGCCGGCTCGCAACCTGAGTACCAGGGATGCGATGCCACATCACAGTATAAAAATAAAGTTTAAAAATTATAACCCGACTACGTAAAAAAGGGGTCTAAAAAGGACGAAACGAGGAAATAATTCAGAAAGAAATCCTGAAATGCATAGGTACAAAAATGGTCAAGGTAGAGTCGTGGTCGCACTCTGTCTGTATTTTTTATTTAATACTTTTTTTTTTGTTTAATCCTTTTTCGTAAAATTTATACCTATAGCCTATGTCACCCGAGCCATTATTATGAATCAATTGACACCTCATTCATTAAAATCGGTTCAGTAGTTTAGGCGCTACGGTGGAACATACAACCATACATACACAGACTGCCAAAATCTACCCTTCCTTTTGGCTCCGCCGTCGGCTAAAAACAATCAATGGTTAGTCATTGCACTTGCGATCGTGCGTTTGTGGCCTACTCCTTTACTCCAACGTGAACCTACTTCTAACACATTCATTCAAAATGTAACTTATATTATAAATGCAAATCTTTGTTTGTTGGTTACGCTTTCATGCCTTAACTACTGGACCGATTATCATGAAATTTCGCACACACTTGCACTCACACTTACTGAAAGATAACTAGCTATTAGTTATCTTTATAAGAAAAAAATTGATAGACCAAGCTCTAATTCTCATGTAAGGCCATCCCATGTAAAAACCTCATCTTTGTGCATCTGCTTCCGCCGTTATATGAAGTTCTGTGGCTATGTATTCTGTGGCCATGTACTCACCATATCCAATAAACTAGCACCATAATCCTGCTATGGGTACTCCGGCGTCTAAGCAAGCACGCTGTTCTATAAAATGTAATGTGATGCAGCTAGTGGCTCGCAGTACGTATTTATATTTGTATCGTCCATTGAATGTTCTCATACAATTGGCGATTCAATATTCCGTTAACTTCGATACACAACAGTTATAATCCACCTCTTACCTTACTTCAAACAGGAACTCATATTATCTTTATACACTAACTGTCTTTCGTTTACGCGAATGTTATACTTTATACGAAAATACAACCGCGATAAAAGCTGTATGAAGTAGTTTAATTTTAATATTATAATTTTATCTTTATGTAGATTTTGATCTACTAATATTACTCTTCTAAACAAAGTTTCACACCGAAATCCCCAAAGGGGCAAGAAGCGGTGTGTTACACCCACATATCGCCAAATATGTATTTTCAGTATCACGTCAAATAGTTCAAGCCAATTGTCATCTACCGGTCATAGTTCCATACACCATGCTAATATTTAGAATTTCTTGATAGAAATACCCATTAAAACTTTTGCCCAACTCGGGTATTGTCAATGGCACTTTGACAATGGTAAAACTACCACTTAAACCTGCACAGTCTACCCTACGAACCAATTGAATTCAAATATATCATTTTTACGTAGGACGGACACGTCGCTCCATAAGTTATTAATACGTGAAGCAAAAACTTTGTACCCCTTTTTACGAAAATTGTGCGGACAGAGGAGTATGAAATTTGGCACAGTTAAAGTTTATATCATAGAGAAGGAGGGGCGAATCCTAATATTTTTATAAAATATACATTAGAAATACATTAAATTAATGAAAAAACACTACACGCACACAACCATGCATTTGACACATGCAGTCGAATCGCGTTCGTAGTATTTCGACATTGTTCGTCTGACGTCTTACAAATCTTTGTAACTATGATTACCTATACCTTATTTATATGTAATAGAGAAAAAGAGAAAACAAAGTAGCAAGCTTAGGAATTTTGGTCAAATTTTGACCACTAGACGACCTCTAGTTATTATTACTGTCCTGCTGCAGGGCAAAGGCCTCCATTCTTCCAATTTTTCCTATCCTTTGCAATCTGGACTCAACTACTCCTACATATATGCGTTCAGTTTCTCTCACCATCTCCTTCTAGGCCTTCCTCTCGTTGTCTTCTTAGTTGCATAATAAAATACAAGTACTAGCCCAGGAATAGAGAGAGAGTAGCTGACTCTACTTGTTTCTATGTTTTATTATGACCAGAGATCGGCGTAGGTAGATTGATTTAAGGTCGTTGACGTCAAACGTAGAGGATAATATGGATATACCTCTAAAATACCGGAACTTCATATTTATTGTGATATTTGTTCCGGAATTTTGAAATTAGCACGAATTTGTGTTTAAGGTGAAAAACGTATTAATAATATCAATTTACGCTGCCAGTGTTAGCTAATGGTGAAAGAAATCAGTATTTTATTTTATACTAAAATACCTTGGAATAGTTACACCGTATTTTATCTTTACTGTTGAATTAGAAATGACGCTTGACAGTATGAGACAAAACTTAGACAGGGCCTTTTGTTTCTTTATCTCATGTTCATCTATGTTCACAACGCATTGATCGCACGCGACGACCAATCAGAAGCAAGTATCCTGTATGACTCATTGGGTGTTTGTTAGAACAATGCGCGCGCGCTGTGTTCCAGGTATCTCACTCGCTTACCTCGGTTCGTAGAGTGCGCTCCTAATTTGTGAAATTCCTGTGTTGTGTAAATAATAATCTCACCCTAGCTTGTTTACTGATTTCTGGCACCTTCTTAAAACGACGAATTTGGCTTGTATCTACGGACATCGATTTGTTTTTAAATTGTATCTCTACTTCAAGTTATTTCACTTCAGGTAAGCTTTAATAATTTTCTTATTAAGTATGTTTTAGGTTTTTTAAAGAATAATGTTAACATTTTAGTCTCATATCCGATTGATAATCTTCCTATTCACGCGATAAATCATAATTTGTTTTTAATACATATTGTAGCTAATTGTAATATGTAAAAGTTGATTTACTAGACGTTTATGTATCGTTCTCTCGGAACCCGGGTTATGCATACGCATAATTGTTCTTCTAAATAAAAATATAAACTGAAAACTGTTCAGGTTAGTTAACTGCTAGTTTCAACAAATATCACTTTAGCAACATTTTAATTGCTTTAGGAGAATCTTTCACTCAAACATGGCTGGCGCAAACGTCAAGGCTGAAACAGTACAAAAGTGGATAATCGGTCATCCCGAGCTAATTTACGATCACGCTAGCCGATCTCTATATTGCTCGAAGTGTGAGAGCCACTTGAAAATTATAAATAAAGGCAAGATCACAAGACACATCGAAGGCGCAGTACATCAAGGAAAACATAAGCGTCCGAATGAGGAGTTTTACTTCGACCTTATTAAGTTCCTGATCCTGTGCAACATTCCCTGGATGCAAATGAAAAACCCGGCGTACAAGGAGTTTTTTCAAAAATATATGTGCTGTACTTGTTGTTGTGTTTGTAGTGATAGAAAAGTGCCCGATGAATCACAGTTACGTAAAGTTTATTTAGATAAGTTTTATAAGAACAAAATTAATACTATTTATGAAAATAATAAAAATGAGAAGCTATGGATATCGTTGGATGAGATCACATTTTTTAGGTAGACATATAGTCCACTTCTTAATAAAGCCACTGCATCCTAATAATAATTCAAGCCGGCCTTATTTGATTGCTTGTAAAATGTTAACGGTAGTAAATGGTCAAACAATCGCGCAATTTGTATTGCAATGTCTAGAAAATTTATGGCAAAACTCTTTTGAATCAAAAGTTGACAATGTCTTATTGCTCTGCACTGACAGTGTAGCGTACATGCTGTCTGCAGGGCGAAAATTAAAAGAATATTTACCTGAAATGAAACATGTAACATGTTTGGCGCATGCTCTTCATCGTATATCAGAGAAGATAAGATCAGAATATAACGATGTCGATATTTTAGTATCAAATGTTAAAAAATATTTCTAAAAGCCCCGAATAGAGCAAAGAGTTTAAAAGAAAAATATCCTGACCTACCACTGCCTCCGCAACCAGTAATTACAAGATGGTTGGTGGATACTTGGTTGGAAGCAGCATTTTACTACGCTCAACACTTCGAAAAAATAAAACATGATCTAAACAACTTCAACAGTACTGGTTCAATAGCCATTCGCAATGCAAAAAATATTTTAGAAAAACCAATTTTACAGGAAGAATTAAAATATATCGAAGAAAATTACCGTATTATTCAAGAAGTTCTAAAAGAGTTACAAAATCAAAAATTATCCATAGTTGATTCACTTTTAATGTTTGACCAAGTGAGAGCTACCATTAACGAGTGCAACAGTGACAATATTAAAAATAAATTGGAATATGTCATGGAACGAAATCCGGATTTAGACACAATTAGAGAATACAGCGAAAGTATTGAAAAAAAAGTAGCAAATAATCTGATAACATATTTTAAATTTGCTCCATTGACGTCTGCAGATGTTGAACGATAATTTTCCACATATAAATGGATACTAGACGTCAAAAGAAATACTTTTAAATTGGAAAATATTGAAAAAAATATGATTATTTATTTTAATTGTATTAACGATGAAAGCCAAAATATGGAAATTGTATCCGATGAGGATTAAAAATAATTTATTTATGTTTTTGTTTAATTAAAAATAATTGTTCATTGAATTCAACCAATCATTCATATAATAAACGATTTTGTTAGCCTATCTGTATTTTTTATTTTATTTTATTCCATAATTCCAATCCCGGAACTTTTTCCGGTACTTCCCGCACATTGTGGATAAAATGGCATGTCCATATTATGATATCTTGACGCAAGTACATAAAATCAATCTACCTACTCCGACCTCTGATTATGACTGACAAAGCATATATCTGTAGGTTACTTTTTATTGTTATTATCTTTAGTTTTTATAGTCAGTAGTATATGGTATAACAGTTGCAAAACCTTATTGATATGAGTTGTAAAATACAGAAATCTACACGTATTAATACGTGAAGCAAAAACTTGTACCCCTTTTTACGAAATTTGCGCGGACGGAGGAGTATGAAATTTGGCACAGTTAACGTTTATATGGAGAAGGAGGGGCGAATTTTAATATTTATATAATATATGCATTAGAAATAGATTAAATTAATGAAAAAACACTACACGCACACAACCTTGCATTTGACACACGCAGTCGAATCGCATTCGTAGTATTTCGGCATTGTTCGGGTGATGTCGTACTTTTGCCGTAACTATGGTTACATCTATCATTATATAATGACATACATATATCAGCAATATCTTACAGGCAACCTTTGGGCGGATTGAAATTATATATTATAATATATTTCCGTATTTATATATGATAAGGAAAATAATCAATTATGGTCGTATTTCGATCACTAGGCGCCCACTAGTTATATTTAATTAAAATTAAAATAAAGTTATAAAATTAAATGACGATTTAAAAAAGTGGTCGTGAGTTTCTTGCAGGTTTCTTCTCATAGGCTCAATCCTTTGCCTGAACCTACCAACTAACCTAAATGTAGCTTCAGTAACTTAGTAAACTCACTAAACTTTATATTTTGACATTCATTCTTTACTTTTTCCCCGTACTTTGTGACCTAAATGAATGAATGATTTTAACTTTGACTTACTCGATCGATCATCTTAAAATTTCGTCTTACTCGCCTTCAATGGATACATACCTCATTACTAAGAACACATAATGTGTAGCGAGCCTTTGGCTAATTAGTTTAGTTACGAGACACCAAACAGGCTCAAACTTAGCGACAAAACACTGCCCAATCTATAACACCCACCAGATTATTTACGAACTTCTCTGTACTGATCTAATAAGCCTAAGGTGTAAAAAACTTTCTTCATAAAAGAGTTAACCGAAGAAAGATTGTACAAGTATGGCCACAGTTAAAAAGCTAATCCATCTGTCACGTCACCGTCATTCGTTAAATGAGCATTGATCAATGATAGATGATTGCTGCTTCACTTCTGTGGCTGGTACTCTAAATAGAATTAATAGTTTAAATAATTTTATTAGCTTACAAATTAGTAAAATAAAATCAATAGTAGATAGTAGTAAAGTAATATTTTCAAAATTTTGTAAACAGTGATAAATAAACAACGCGATAAAATCCGTATATAGTAGTTTAATTTCAATGAATAATATTCGCGTAAACAGAAGACAATATTATACTATTAGTACTTACAAGATAATTGATCATTAAGATATTGGTAAAAAAGATAAAGGAAATAAAAAGGAGATTTTCAGATAATGTCTAAAAATATACATAGGTATCGCACGCTGACGGCATATTGTATATCTCTGGAAAATAATGAAGCATATAAGAACGACATATCCAAGAAGGCACATTAATCAGAATAATAAAAAAGAAAATATATAAGAATTTCTACCGGTATACCTACCTGGAACGAGTGAATATATTTTTTTTACCTCGCAATCTTTTTTTTTGTCCTGACTCGGTAAAGTGATTGTAACGGACCTGATGGAAAGCGCAATTACAGTCCAGAGACAGTGACGACGAGGAGAAGATAGATGTCAGTCTGACCAGATGCTTCTTCACACTACATTTGAAGGACCCAATGTCATAGAAAGGAGGGAACACATGAGCCGGAAAAAAAAGGAAAGTACTCATTTCTCACAATGATTCATCCCACTTATTAGTGCCACGAACAAGAACAACTTACATGTTATCAGTCGAAAAAGCCGTGAACATAAAACCAGTGAAATTATACCTTTTACAACTATGAATAAGCCTTTTAACCGCCGGCTCAAATTAAGGTTGTATATTCTAAAATATTAAAGTATTGACTCACTGTTGACTACGTGTTCCAATAAAGCTACTGGTACGTGGGGAGCTATAATGGTTCATCTGGTTTGACCATAGGTAATCGTTTTAAGCCAGCCGGGACTGATTCGGGATGACCTAGATACTCCGCGTAGGGAATGACACACTGCGCGCTGCGAACGAGAATGACTGAACATTTAAAAACAAAATTCCAACTATATGTTTCAAAAACAAGACAACTATTAGGAATAAATCCTGCGTCGTCAAGACTTAGAGGCCGTAATGGTTGGCAAATTAGGTGTGCAATTCCATGCTTCATATTGTTCCTGAAAATGTACATACATAGATTGCCGCACGATCTACACCACTTACACATTCTCAATAATCACACACACAGAGAGAGACACACACTCACACACACATACACACATACACAAACACACACACACACACACACACACACACGCACACACATTAACACACACACACACACACACACACGCGCGCTCTTTTCCCACATATATTATTATATAATAAACAGTGCATATAATATATATTAATCAACGGAAGGTTGGATGACCCCTGTAACACAGGATTCTCCTATCATATGGGTCATTGATCACATAGCGTGTACAATTATGTTTATAATAATTAAAACAAGGAATTTGTTAAAGTTGCACTCTTTGTACATTTAAATAATATCTGTATAATGTAGTAATAATATATATATATATAAAAAATATCTGGCCATTTGGGCGGCTTACACGGAGACATGGGTCCAACGTGATGAGGCACTTCGAGAATTTTAATGAAAGTTGGGATGGAACACTGACTGCGGCACTAGCCGCAGCAGACGTATGACTATTGCTACGTATGGATTCTTATATATGGGCTATGGGTATGGGTGTTTGGTGGACCGGTATATTGGTAACTATGGATGAGAAACGGCGTCTGCCCTGAGTACTCTTATAGCATCTATTATTATTATAGATGCGAACACCTATACTTGAAATATCTATTTGTAAATCACACAAATTGTATGTAGTATGGGTATCGAACCGACAACACTCTGGGCAGTGACAATGGCGAGATGGCCCTTAAACTACTACGCTCAGCAAGCACCTTTGTTGTAAATAAAAGTTTTAAAACTATAACCCGACTACACAAAAAAGGGGTCTAGAAAGGACGAATTTAAAATGTATATAGCCTATGTCACCCGGGCCATTATTACGAATCTATTGGCACCTCATTCATTAAAATCGGTTCAGTAGTTTAGGCGCTACGGTGGAACATACAAACATACGTACCCGAACTGTCAAAATCATTACCCTTCCTTTTGGCTTCGCCGTAGTCGTGTAAAAAGGTGAGGCATCCCAGCATTTAACATAGAGTGATATGCTGCCATCGGAGGAGCAGTTTTCTTTGTCTCTTGTGTCGAAATGAGGATATTCAAATGGATTGTCTTTATTATCGAGTATTCGAATCATTCGAATAGGTCGAATATTTAATCGATAATTGCCCAAAATTGCTATACATATTTAGAGATTTATTTTTAATTTTATAGCTTTTTGAACAATGTTTGATATAGTTGTGAAAATATATATGTAATAATGTTTAGATACTGACTATCTTATTTACAGTAACATCCTAAATAAAAACATACAAAGCTTTAAATAATCCTTCCGTCGCATGAGCTTCACAAATATTGGAACAGCCGACACAAAGAACATCCACACACGGTACAACTCCCTGTGGATGCTCCGGACCACGTATATTTTATTACATGTGAAAAACATTTTGCTTCTGACGCATTGGTAGGTAGCAAGGTACCAACTACAAATACACCCAATGGCGGAACGTGTATCAATCAAAATGGAGTGATGGTCATCAAAAACATAAGCTAGCTTTTTGCCTTGGCTTCTTTCGCTATTTCTGTACGAAAGGTATATTATGTCATTTTCTGTACCCCAGATAACGTGTATGCGAAATTGAATGATGATCGGTCGAGTATTATAAATGCGAATGTGATATTGTCTTCTGTTTACGCGAATGTTATTCATTGAAATTAAACTACTATAGACAACTACCATCTTAGTCTCCCCGTGACCATGGCTGCTGAAAAGCAACCGAAACGTCGGGGAAAGTGTAAGCCAAAAATAAATAGATTTAATAGTTTAAATAATTTTATTAGCTTATAAATTAGTAAAATAAAATCAATAGTAGTAGAAGTGTAATATTTTCAAAATTTTGTAATACAGTGCTAAATAAACAACGCGATAAAATCCGTATATAGTAGTTTAATTTCAATGCGAATGTGAGTTTGTCTCTTTGTTACGCTTTCTCGCCTTAACTACTCAACCGATGGTCATGAACCTTTCCTACTATTCCCAGCAGGGGCGTAGCTACCGCCATATCTCCCGTATCAATGATACGAGGCGCCCAGGCTTTAGAGGTCCCAAAAGTGTGTAAACAAAAATCCTAAAATGATATCAATAATCTTTTATAGATTAATAATATTTTTTAAGAATAACTACTGGGCCGTAACAAAGATTTCAGAGCCTCTGTGACCTGAGTAATATACCTTCGAAGTATTACAACCCGAGACCTCTTTTTTTAACGAAATAATAAAGAACAGTTTGCTAAATACAGTTAAGACATCAGTTGATCTGTATGAACAATTAATTGCTTTAAAAATATGCTTAAAATCTGAAATTCAGAAAATTCCTTCCGTCGTTTTAATTCAATTTGAGAATTTTTTATTTCTTTTATATAAACTTTACCCTTCGTTTGGGCCTCTCAACACATTTTGATAAAGAGCCCGTCTAAGGTAAGCTACGCCCCTGATTCCCTGATATATACATTTATTGACAAAGTCTACATACATAATCGCGACCGAAGCCGCGGTCAAAATTTAGCCAATTATATATCGCATATACAGATAGCAATGGTAATAATTTTCCACTATTCATTTGACTCCAAGTTTCGGTGGCGACGTTATCATTTGTAATTATATAATAGACCAAGTGTTGGCCTTTCATCGCGATGTCAGTGAGCAGCAGACAGGGGGCTCGGTTGACACTGCGTGGTTAGACCTAAAAGGCGTCTGCCCTTATATACTAACAGGTATATAGCCGGTATGTACTGTGACTGAACACAGAGACGCGGCTAGGGATGTGCTGTGAATGCTGTGATACGTGTCGATGATTTGGAATATTATTTAAGTTGGTAGTAATGTAATGTACTTTGCAGTTCGATATTTGTGCTAATGGTTTATGATAAAGGAAGGTGTAAGATAAGCATTGGGGTTTATCTTACTCCTATTGCAATTTATAAAAACATCTTATAGCTTTATTTCTCGTTACAAAATTTAATTTTATAAATTTCGTTACATAATTTCTACGTCTGCCGGCCTTCACACACTAATGTCGCATAAGGCTATACAAGTTGCGAAATCAGAAGCGTTCTCGTGAAAAGTTATACATACTCGATTTTAAGTATCGTAAATAGACATGACACATTTTTTTGGAAGTGATACAGCTATCGACGTATTTAAATATCATCTTTATCCTAAAACAGTTGTATAGTTTCCAATACTACAGTGCTAAGAACAGTAAGAACAGTACGACACTCCTCATTTTTGCTGTGTTCTTTATATTCATGTCTTTTTATTTTTGGTTGTGTTTCATTGCATATATCTTGTTCATTATCTGATAATATCGACATCGCGTTTCCAATAGCTTGTGCCCCATCACTGCGGGCCAGCGTCGGCGAGTGTGCGCGTCGATAAATTCCGAGCGCGTTGTCAATCGGCCGCGGCAGCGCTCAGGAATTAACGGCACTGCGCTGTCAAGGCGCCCGGTCCCGCGTCTCCCCGCCACCCCCGCGGACACAGGGCTGCCACGAGAGCAACTTATTATATAATCATTTATTAATATATGGGTTGACTTAAAATGGGATTAAATATAATGATTAATGAACATCAAAAATACTAATTGCACAGCAAATATTTCTCAGCATAACGAGTACCTATACGCCTCAAATCACTGCATTCCGTCTCGGAAGGGTTAGGTTATGTTAGGTTCCTTCTTAAACCCACCCAAAAATAGGACCCCCGCAAAGCGGGGCTCCGTCGACTTAGTTTGATCTCTTTAAATATATTTTACTGTGCAATTAGTAATTTTGGTACCAAAGCATATTTTGCTGTGCAATTAGTATTCTTTTGCTAAGCAATAATACCCACTTAAAATTACCTGCTGTAAAGTCTTCGAAAACAACTCAACCGTTGACGTAACGTTATCAAAATATGGATTTCTAAAACATGCTAGTTCTTTACGCTGTCTCAACTACACTGCTATGATGACATGTCTTATATATCTATGTATAATGGAACACTGTGGTATACTGATTTAAGGAGTCTGCCCACTACACCGTCTCATACCATGACCGTGCTAGGAACGTATCAGACATGAAAAGCAACACGATACGCCCTGCTATAGGAACTGCTGGTCGGTGACGGAACGGTCTAGTGGGCATAGTCTTATACATTTCCTTACAAAGAATATTCTTTTGCCTGACATGTTCCTAGCACGTTCATGGTATGAGACGGGATAGTGGGCAGACTCCTTTATTGTAAACATCTAACGTTGTTGTTGGTGACAGCCAGTTGTCGATCAAATTGGTATAAAATAGCTTAATTTCAATGTGATTCGCGTAATAATAATAATAATAAACCCTCCTGGGACAGTCGTTATCTCATCATGAGACTAACGCGATATCGGAGGGCACAGTACACTAGCTTTAAAACTATCACCTTCGCCTTGTGATATAAACAAAAAATGTATCACCAGGTTAAATTAAAGCGCACAACCGCAGGGCAGCTTGTGGCGGGCTGAATGTGAGTGGCGACACTGCGGTCCTGAATGCCTCAGAGAGTTGGTTAGGGCCTCGTCCCCGGCTTGCCGTTACTGGTTGGCTGGGGTGGAACTTCAAGAGCGCCCGTAGGACTCTTAACTCTGGCTTGCCTTGGTTGGCCGGTCAGAGGGGGGCCGCTAGAGCTATATGCTTGGGGGTGGAAGTGTCATTTTCAAGGGCATAACTACGGGGAAACCCGCTCCGGGTCTCCGTTGTCACGAGAACCGTGATGGTGAAACCGGCGCCGCACCGCTCGACACCCCTAGCCACTCGCACCGGTGTTGCCCTCTGCTGCTGGCTTGTATGCCTATAGTGGCTTATCAGGGGGCCCATCTAGTGAGTTGGCGAGTCACCGTCTGCCCATTGCATTGATTCTATTAGAGTATTCAGGGCAGACGCCGTTTTTCATCCATAGTTAGCAATATACCGGTCCACCAAACACCCATACCTATAGCCCATATATTAGAATCTATACGTAGCAATAGTCCTACGCCTGCTGCGGCTGGTGCCGCTGTAGGTGTTCCATCACACCTTTGATTAAAACTCTCGAAGGGCCTCTTCACGTTGGACCCATGTCTCCGTGTAAGCCTCCCAAAGAGCCAGGTATTTTCTAATATAATATGTTAGAAAGTACCTGTGATAAGAGAAACATAATAATAATAATAATAATACGATACGGCACGCATAGTGAGGAGATTCCTCTCTCTGGACCCCTAACCACCGACAGCTTGGACCTTGTCTCGATGTCGGTGGGCAACCATAATTTTTATATTTTTAAATGTGTTTTTTTATAATTATATATTTAAAATAGTAATTTTTATTGATAATTAATGAATAAATGTGAATAATAATAATAATAATATTCTACCACATACACACAACACTATCTAGCCCAAACTAAGCAGAGCTTGTACTATGGATACTAGACAATGGATAAACATACATATATACTTTTTTTTTGTAAATACATACATATTATACATAGAAACACCCAGACCAAGACAAACATCCATGTTCATGCACACAAATATTTGTCTTGTGCGGGAATCGAACCCGCGACCTCAAGCGTGGCAGTCGGTTACACTAACCACTACGCCATCGAGGCCGACAATCGTAATCGTAAGACAGTACTTGTATTCCACAAAGAGTCGAAATGTTGTTGTTGTCTAATATGTTAATAGTATGACACAGGATATTCTCTTAACTTGCTGAAAAATAAAAAATAAATCTATAATTCATAATTATTTCGGCACTCTATCCATCTGTATATTTTTAAAAATGTTATAATATTTTCTAGAAGTAGAACGTAACCTAATTCGTAACTCAATTTTTAAAGCATATGTATATTAGTACGGATCTCGGTTGTACCTATGATGCCTATGTAAGCTATATTTCATATCACAATTATAATAACGAAATATTGCAAACAAATCTACATTGTTAATAAATAAACTTATACTAACCAATAAAGCACGAATTTGGACAACCATATGCCCAACCGTTGTCCGGCACGCACACGAATTAATGATATTAAGGCATTAGCCCGCGGCCCGCGGCTTGGACGTATGCAGCAAATAGGGCTCCGGTACCGCACCGATGAGATTATGAGCCCTTTCGAAATTACCTCTCTATAATCGTGTTTGGATACGGTTACATATCAATTATTTATTGATTTTCGAGTAGAACACGTCAGCTGTACCGTTGCTGAAAGTACGAATAAGCCAGTTCGCTTAGAAGTTGTAGGGAAGAGTAAGAATAATAACGCTGTTACTGCGTTTTGTCTGATAAGTCCTATCTTTAATACATTTTACCTAAAGTCGACCATACGTGAGAATATCGCGTGACCATACGCATTCTAAATTTTAGGTGCCTAAATTAAACAGCTGTTAACGCGGCAACAAATTTTTATTATATTATGCAATTAAAGTATCTATTTTTACTCTCTTCCCGAAGCTACCGTTGCTTTTCAGCAGCCATGGTCACGGGGATCAGATTCAGATTTAGGTATTGGTCGTCTAATTAGGATCAACACAAAACTGTGAATTCTTGCAATGCGATGTCGAAACGCAGAAAGCTGCGATACGAATTGCAGTCATATATACAGCGTCACATGAATAAGGTGCAGTGAATTCGAATCATAAGAATTTTCATTTTTGTGTTTAGATACATATCTTCAAGTGTAGTTATTTTCCCCGTCTCTCAAGTTTTCAGCAGCCATGGTCACCAGCAGTCATAGTCTCCCCGTGACCATGGCTGCTGAAAAGCAACCGAAACGTCGGGGAAATTGTAAACCTAAACATAAATAGTTTTAATAATTTTATTAGCTTATAAATTAAAAAAGGTAAGTGGTCACCGTAGCCTATTATCGCCTGCAACACCAGATGCATCACTTGCACGTTGCCGACCCTTTAGGAAATGAAGTGGGAAGGAGAAGGAAGGGGGAAAGAGAGTGATTGGGCCTCCGGCACTCTCACTTCTCACACCAAACGAAATACAACAGTAGGAATACTGCTATTTCACGTCGATATTATGTGAGAGGGTAGTCCTTTCCCGGTCGAGCCGGCCCATTCATGCTGAAATATGCGAGGCTCTAGCATTTGCGGCAACGTGACACAATATTATCTTTAGTAGTATTTATTAATATAAAGTATTGTGGCAGCCCTACAGAAATTGCGCGTGTACTAGTGATGTGAGTTACCTTGGGTAGATGCGGGCTCTGGACGACTGAACGGCCGTCCGCTTTCACCCGAGCCGCACACTCCACCGACTCACAGCGTTGATGATGAGCTGTAAAAATATACGCGGGTGAGTACGGGTGAGTACGGGTGAGTTCACATTACTAGCGGACTTGACTCATTATGTATAGTCGTATATAGCCGCCGTTTGGAATATGATCGCGAGATGCTTATATGTATGTATATGAACGTATGTAATATGTCGTTTTATGTTAACGCAAATGTTTACGCGTTTAAATTGAACGGGTTCAATTTGAAGTCAAACATTTGTGTGCATGAACATGGATGTTTGTCTTGGTCTGGGTGTTTCTATGTATAATATGTATGTATTTACAAAAAATGGTATATATGCATGTTTATCCATTGTCTAGTACCCATAGTACAAGCTCTGCTTAGTTTAGGCTAGATGGTGTTGTGTGTATGTGATAGAAAATTATATTATATTATTATTAACCATGTAATTTTTATTTAAATAATTGCTTTTATTTTAATCCTTATTCTAAGAGATTTATATTTACACAATTCCCGACGTTTTAACTGCCTTTAGCACAGGGATTGCTCCCCTCGACCATGACTGGTGAAAACCAGTCATAAAAATACTTTTATTTGAATTTTAGAATGTGATATCAATAGTTTTGTCATATCTACAATAAGGCAGCCTAATGAATAAGGCATTAGACTTACGATCGAGCGGTGATTTTGAATCTCACCTGTCATATATACCGCAGGGAAGCATTCTAGCTTGTCGGTTAACAAGAATACTATAAACTTATAAGCGAAACTTCTAATATTCGCTTTTTACGTTTTTGAGCAAGCATATTATCCTCCTGATGGTTAGCCTTTGTTCGCTTGCGCTTGTAACGCATTACATCTATACCTACTAATATTATAAAGCTGAAGAGTTTGTTTGTTTGGTTTAACGCGCTTTTAGTATTGGATAGCATATTTATCGAGGAAAGCTGTAGGCTATCACGCTATGACCCACGGGAGCGGCGCAGTAACGATAAACGCGGGTGAAACCGCGGGCACATCTAGTCTTTTCATAAAACTGTTCTATATCTTTCAAATCTACCGATTTAAATTGCTTTCTGTGCATCTCTTAACATTTGTATTCTATCGTAGATTGTCTATCTTGTCTAGACCTTAGCGCCATTTTGAAATGCTACAAAGAATTGTTTTAAATTCCAGAGGACAGGTGACTTTTTAGTAGATTTTATCAGAATTGTCATACTTAACTGTGAGGCAACATTTGAGAGGGATGACCTATATTCGATTTAATAAAATAATAATACAATAGAAATAATACAAAAAAATACGAAAGAAAGGAAATACTTAGTTTGTGAAAGTTTCTAAACCAAGCATGCTTACATGAAGAGATTTTTCTTATTCTTAGGTTTTATTTTTTGTACAATAAACTAAATAAGTTATTAGATATACATAACATTAATCATAATCAATATCACATAGTTTTAACTACGTACCTAAAAACGCTTACGTAGGTACTCAGATACAGAGAAATTGCTAGTAGTTGTAAAATAATTTCTTATTGTTTAAGCAATTTTCATTTATAATTGTTATTGATTAAAACTATTTTAATTGTATAACTATATACGTCAGTGCATGTATAAATGTTTTATGTAGACCCTTACTTTATTAACAGTAGAATAAAAATGTAATATTAGAAACAGCCTGAAACACAGATCTCTGGCCTAGTTCAGGTAATACAATGTAAAAACAGACTTCATAAACAAGTCTTTTTGTGTCCAATATTTAATTTGTAAATGTTTGTTTAGATTGACTATAGTTTTGATGTGAATTTAATACAATAAGTAGCCTGTAATGTGTTTCGTGAAATAATTTTTTTTCTGAATAAAAAATTAAAAAAATATTTTATTTCCCCGAAGGCGGAGGCAGGGGTGAATTACATATTACGTACGTTTTTTACATACCACATAATAGATACTTTATAATAATATTCTATCACATACACACAACACCATCTAGCCCAAACTAAGCAGAGCTTGTACTATGGGTACTAGACAGTGGATAAACATATATATTATATACTTTCTTTTTGTAAATACATAGCATAACACTCACAACAAGACAAGCATCCATGTTCACGCACACAAATGTTTGACTTTTGCGGCAATCGAACCCGCCACCGCCGGCATTCGGTTACATTAACCACTACGCCATCGAGGCTGCCTGACGTCGAGCCTATTGTTGTTTACCGTTCCTGAGTCAAATCCTGAGAAAAATCTAATATTTTTATACGACCTGGGAATTGAAGCCGAGACCTCATGTATGGAGGTAAATACCGGTAAATACTCTAACGCTGCTGCACCATATATCGTTAGGTGTATTATAAATTTCAATATATTGACGTCAGATGTAAAAATTCTTAAACTACACTCCACAAATTATATTTGACAATCACATATCAAAAATTCTGCATCATACAAGATAACTTTTATCTGACATGTAAATATTTTCGATCCACAATAATAATATTTTACCAAAACTATAATAATTTTTGACACACCTGTCAAAATCAAAATGTTCGTGCCAGTTCTGTTATTTCTACCTTGCAAATAAAATTCTCGTCCCACCAGAAAGAATATTCGTCCCGTTAAATAATTTATCCAACTACCCGTTATGGCACTGAGAACCTAATAATGCTTAATATAGAGTAAAATCACTTGAGTATGTTAATATATTGACCCAACTAAACTTTATGCCGACACAGACTCACGACAGTATATTTGCAAAAGCGTAGGCATCTGGATATTATATTCACATTTTACCTGTTATGTTTTGAGGTCCAGCGTAATAGATGGCAATTCTATGGCTATCGACGGGGCGGATTAGCAGACGCCGTTATCAAAAATTTCACTGCTCGACGCGGGAATCGAATCTTGGGATCGCATGCAAACATAAGCACAAACTTATGTCACGAGACTACACAGTTTCATTATTTTCGACGCACAACAAAAATATTCGACCCATAAAATAATTTCTGAGTTAACAAAAAATAATTTTCGCCCCATTTAATAATTATCCACCTACCCGTTACGTCACCAAGGACTTAATAATTCTAACTTCTAACTAATGTCTAATCTAATTTTATTATTACTTATAATATTATAAATGCGAAAGTGAGTTTGTTTGTAACGCTGTCACGCCTTAACTACTCGATCGATCATCATGAAATTTCTCATACACATTGTCAGGGAAACAGAAAAGGACATAGCGTATCTTTTATCCAAAAATAAGTACTGTTACTAATAAAACCAGGTTAGATTAACCTGCATTTACGCGAGCGAGGTCGCAGGCAAAATATAGTACTTAATACAGGGTATACTTGAATATGTAAATAACAGTGACCCATCTAAACTTTGGTCGCGACAACATTGCCTAATTAAGTGCACGAGCCGATACGTACTCGTGCTCAGGTCGCGAGCTAGATTTACAGAGGTCATTCGGGAGTTAATTACCTGTATATGGCAATACCCTTTATCTGCAATGCGATACCAATTTGGTCACTGTAAAACTTTACGTCTTTTTTAATGTACGTAGCAGTTTATTGTTGAATTAATATGTACTGTTTTACTAAAGAATTGTATTTCTTTCGTTTCTTGATGTGTATTTATTCGGTTCTAAAAATATTAGTTTACAAAACAATAAGCGTGGGGTGCTTTCTAAGATGTTTTGACCACACGCTTTTTACATTAAAATTATAAAATTATTTTCTTATTTTTTAATAACGCGAGTTTTTTAATATTTTGTCATCAGTCCTCGTTAAGTGTGCAAAGTTTCAAATCAATCGCGTCGGTTTGAAAGGGGTCTTTCTTTCTTTTCGTGTGGTTAGTGGCCAACCTATTGTCAAGAGTTGTTCAAGCCTAGTAGGCCTATGACATGGCTTTACGACTGCTGTCAATTTGGCAACAACTGGGACCGACTTTTTACGTGCCCTCCAAAGCACGGAGACGCTCAGATGAAATACCACTACGCGGTCACCCATCTATAGACTGACCGCACCCAACGTTGCTTAACCTCGCTAATCGTTTACCGACAGTGAGTGCAACTGGCTAATAAATAATAATAACAAATCACGTTCAAAGATTCCGTTAAATAGATACATACCAAGCTAATAAAAGCGTGTTAAGATATTACCTTCCATAATTCCAGTTATTATCCATAAAAGGGTTATATAGGACAGAATATAACAAAAGGTCTTTAATAAACTAACGCATGCTGTGATATGTGCATGTGGTCATTCTTTAAATTATTGTAAAATCTGTAACACATGCTCTTGTACCTTGCCTTTTAACTCATGTAATAAATCCTGCGTCGAGGGGGGCTTTACAAACATTCAAACAATAGAAACAGATCATATCTAGACTGGGCACAAGAATTTGATGATCAAAATTTTATTTTATTTTCTAGAATGACAGTCCGATCTGCACAACCACACTCGGCACAATGGCAGTGGCTTGGCGACCATTAAAACAACTACGCCGTTGGATAATTATAAATAATATTAGGAGATTGGTGGTTATTGTAACCAATTCCCTTATCCCTTGAAAGACGCCCACGGGTAGTGGAGGATCTATTCTAAGCCGGAAATAACACAGCTAACCGGAAAATGTCTCGATAGATTGATTAAGCCGTGCATAAACGGCGATAATACTGTTCTAACCGCAGCTTACGTTTAGTTTATTGATTTGGACGTAGAACAAAGAGATCGCCGATATTCTAGAGAGACAGCCTTCTCTAAATAAACCTCCTCGCATTTCCTTTCTTCTGATGTAAACTTGCGAAATTGTTTTACATGTGCAGCGTTGGTTTACGAAAAGTTGATGATTTTTTGGTTATGTTTGAAATAAATTATTTATATTATTGTATTTGGGAAACAATCAGATACAAATTGAAAATAATTAATGTTCAAATCTAAAATAACAAATGCACAAGTAATTATTAACAATAAAACAAAAGAAAAACCAGTATTTTAATAGAAGTACAGTACCTACTGGGAACAAAAGTAGTATTAGTAGTATCAACATAATCTTATGTTTAGACCCCCTCCAAGGAGTAAGACAGGTGTACACACAGCGACACATCAACCTAGACTGCTTAGACATTGAACTATTAGAAGTTGAACGCTGCGAATCGTGCGAGAGAGTGTGTTATATTTTTATTACGCTCTATCCTTACTATTAAATCGACACCACTATGCACAGTCCCTTTCCGACAATTCTCTATTTTGTATGTAGCGTAATTATGCGTATATAGGGTATCTAACTTAATGTGTGCCGTGTGTACTACACATCCACGTTTCAACAGCTACTTTTAGATCCTACTTAATAGAAATATTGCCAACAAGCTATAGGTTCTCATATTTTTTGAGAAACTACGACAAATAAACAAAGCTCCTACAATCAAGTCTTTGAGAGAGGCCTAATACTCAGCAGCGAAAATCGAATATGTATGTATTGTCTATAGTAGATATGTTTGGATTTTAAAAACACTACTCGCACACTAGGCCTTCAATCTAAGCAAATAATTTAGAATTTTGGTATCTATTCTTTGTTCCCGATGTTTCAATGTTTCTAAAATTCCCTGCGACACGGAGAACACTTGTAGTGCCGGCATGTTGTTTTTCAAAATGGCAACCAAATGAAGTTTATCAACTAAACTTTTTCAAATTGGCAACAAAAGTAGGTAAGTTTATCAATTATCAACAGAACCCAATGGATTCCTTCTTTTAAATAATCGCTAATTAAGCTCCACCAAACATCTCAATAACACATACGATACAATTTTATTTAATTAAATCAAGTAACAAGTACAAATAAGTAAAGGAGTATCAAACTTGGCGCTCAAACGCGGGTGTATTTTCCCGCGCAACGCCATGTTAGCCGCCATGTCGCCTCGCGCGGGAATTAGAGCGCGCGTTCGGTTTACTCGCCTAAAGTCTTTGTGTGGAAACACGTTCTTACTAAACGCGAATTGAGATGTGAAGTAAGCATTTTTGGAAGTAATTTATTTTTACTAGCTTTTGCACGCGTCTTCGCTCGCATAAATGTAAGTTAGGTTAGATTAGTAACAGATTTATTTTTTATGAAAGCTACCCTTTGGCATAAGAATAAATAATATGTAAATTTCATGATTATCGCTCGAGTAGTTACGGCGTAAAAGTATAACAAACAAACAATCAAACCAAACTCACATTCTCATTTTTAGTATTAGTAAGGATTCAGTTAAGTTTGTGAATCTGACATAATCTGTCAATTGTTGGAATGCTAGACGTAATTGAAAACCTTTTGTGTCTGACTGCCGTTGTGCCACTGCGACACAATAAGTTAAACAAAAATAATCTTTGTGGCTTTTAAAAGCTTTGATAAGTGATTAAGCTTTTTTAAGTTGAGCTTTAATTATGTAAATTATGACGAGAATAAATACAATCAATGATGCAAGACTTAAACCTGCGTCCTCAGTAAACTGTGTCGCTCTTTTAACTAACCTATTCACGGACTTAAAGGTAGATAATTTATTCGTTCCTAATAAGGAGCGAATTGTGCATTATGAGTAATAACTCCGACTTAAACATAACTGATGAAATATTAGTGTGACATACCTATACTTAACTCCTCAGGTGTAAAGGCATGATGCCTATTTTATGACTACAAGGCGTGATGTCTATATCATAACAAAAATAAAAAGTGATTAGTCAACTTTTATTGTTCGCAAGAGGCAGTCATTAAAACTGACCTGCTCATGCATTCAGTGCGACAGTTTTGATGATACAGGTCAAAATTATTCTTAAGGTCCATACAATAATATTTTAGCACGCAGCATACGTCTTATGCTATCTCTATCAAAATCAACGAGAAAAACAAAGACAGTATGAGAATAATTCGAGAAACTATTCGCATGATAATGACCCTATAAGCAGGCACAGTCATAAATTGACCGCCTCTTAAAGGTGTGCTTGAATAATCAAAGGCATAAGTGAAAGTCACAAGACCCAATCGTGAAGTGACGGGTTTGACTCGTAAGGCAATCTTCTAGACCGTGTAAAGCTTAAACCTGTCATAATCAATTAAGACAGATGATATGTAGATATAATAGTTAACACTATTTAGTTGTTACACCAAGTTAGAGTAGTGACGAGTTAGTGTATTGACGTGAATAGAAAAGGGTATGTTAAGCTGGTTTGGGCATGTAGAAAGAATGCACGAGAAAAGACTGACTAAGAAAGTTTATAAGGCTAGTGTGAATGGGACAGTTGCAAGAGGAAGACCTAGGTGAACGTTTCTTGATCAGATCGGCGACGTTCTGGATAAAGGCCAGGTTATGAGCATCTTAAACTATATGTTCATACATACATAGATTATATATATATATATATAATCTATGTATGTATGAACTGTTTCGGTAGACGTGAATAGGCTTTTCGTATTCTGCTGTCCGCTAACTAAAAATATATTAAGCCATATGCGTTAAATATCACTTAACGTCTTTTTAGTTAGCGGAAGGCAGTTTTACGTGGGATCTAAAACCGTAGCGGCATGTGGGTGTTACGAGTATACAATTTTCTTTAGACGTTATATCGAAACGAAATCCGTAGTCTCTGCCTACCCCTCTGGGAAACAGGCGTGAATCTATATATGTATGTACCAAGTTAGAATTCAAAGAACGACTTGAAAACATATATTTGTAAATTTAGGATAATCTTAAAAAAAAAAAGTCATATTTGTTGTTTTGAAGTTAATTAAGGTTATGTATTAAATACTGTCCACGACTCGGTGCTGCTACCGAAAATTTCTTGATAGAAAAATGTAATAACACTGTCCGACCAGTGAATCAAAACCGAAACAGAAACAGTAACAGTACAGAAATACAAAAATATCATCTACAGACATTTACAGATAAGTACTTAAATAGCTTCTAGAAATAAATACCCGCGCACTTTACAAAATTAACCGATTATTCACTTATCTAGGTAAATGTTTTCGGTACTAACACAACCGAAACCCTACAAGCGCGGCGGTCCACCAAAATAAACGTATCAACTTCATTAATTATTCATTGCGATTTGTATTCAACTATCTCTATACACAATTAGGCACAGAGCTTTTCCCTTATTTCTGAACGTGTGCTTTGCTTGCGACGGAGGGGGGACGCGGGGCGGAGAGGGAGGGTCGCGTAGCCATTAGCACGACGGCGTCGTCGGCGACCGTTCGCGGACAAACATAACAATGCTATTGTTTTGACTCTTATTCTGAAGTGATACATCTCAAAATCGCGTGTTCAGATGTCAGTTGGAAGTTTGTCTAGGCGTGCATAATTTACGCGCGGCCGATAGACGGTCGCGATTGTTATTACGCGTGCGGATATTGGATTTGGCGGGAACGCAGTCCGCCGGTGGCGTTCTGTCGCAAGATAATGCCGGGGGCCACGATTCGAGTACTGCTACTACTTTACAATCGACCCAGATGGGGCCTAGCAGCCGAATCACCGATAATTTTCGGCGAAAATTTTATATTACTGTCGCCGTAGCCGAATAACCTTGCACTTTGCTCGTATTAACCAGATGTGACGCGAAAATGATGGTTGGAAGTATCCGCGGAACAACTGATCCTACGAGATTATCTATACGTATAATAAAATTGTAACTGGTGTATATTAAAGCAAATATATATAGATACTAGCTTTTCTCCGCGGTTTTAGCCGCGTAAGTCCCGTTCCCATCGGAATATCGGGATAAATATATGTGTGAATCCAGGTCTCCAGCTATCTATATACCAAGTTTCATCGCAATCAGTCCAGTAGTTTTTGCGTGAGAGTAACAAACATTCATACATCCATACAAACTTTCGCGTTTATAATATTAGTAAGGATAGAAGCCTAAACAATTATTTTTAGAATTGTTGTCTATCTGTATGTTTGTACAAGCGTTACGCAAAAACTACTGCACGAATTGGAATGCGGTTATCACAGTTGTATTGTTAGTAGTCCAACTTAAAATCAGGTGCATATTTCATCTTGAAACGCCGCCTAAAAGTCGAGTATCATGTATGTCAATCAGCTTCTTACAAGCAAAGAAAGAAACATATCGAAAAGTACCTACTTCCAAATTGCAACCATACGAAGTCACAGCTAAAAGCTAGTATTTAATACAATAAGTGACGTCATCGCCACGGAAATATTATGTTAAACAATATTTGTTTATAATAGTTCGATAATCATATGTTATTTTTGGGGCATGAATCCTAATTATCGTTAATTGATTGGTATTGACATACATTATAAACGTATTACATATGTTATTGAAGCTTGTAATCTGATCTCTACTCCTAAGACTTATGTTTGCAGTCGATCGTAACTTCCAGGGTTCAATTAACGGGTAGTATCTAAAAAATCTATTAGAAATTCGCCGGACGTATTCTGAATATTCGTCTAATAAATTTTTGTCGTATGTTTTTTTCAATGACAAATACCGCACTAGTATTTATTTCTTAGACTTCACAAACATTCAGACAACTCGACTCGGTACAACTATTTGTGGACACAATTTGCGCCGAGCGGGAATCGAACCCACAAATGGCCTAAATTAGTGTAATACTTATACCTCTGCTTACCTCTTTCAGGACATGAGTCTATGTAAAACGTGCACCGCTCGCGTGAGATCGCGAAACATAAAATATGTATGCGCTACTAAAGAAAAAGTGCCGAGATTTCTATAGAACTAGTGCTTATTTCGACTTCCATTCAAATATACGTAGTTTAACGCATCGTAGACACCCAATCAATCAGTCTAAGAACAATTTCATCGCAGCCCTACACTTGCGGGGGTCTATAAAAGGCACGACTGTGTTTGCGAGCGCGCTCCGGGGCTACCTAAGCGGGCATTAGCGAAGGACGCGTAGGTTACACAGTGCCTATAATAAACAGACCCCTGATGTCCCATTTGCACTCTCCGCCGCAACCACTACAACACGGCTCAACATAAACTGGTCTGCTACGTAATTTACGCGCGAGCGGTCACCGGCGGTGGTGATTATACTCGCTTGTTGGCATGTTGGTCGAACCTGATAATCCGGCCGATTTGTGTGACCTCGCGGGCGGGTACTGTTGGAGAATATGCGAGGACGTTTCGATTTGGCAGTGTTGGCAAACGTTTGTGAGGTTTTGTCCAACGTCGTGGGTAAGTCATTAAGGTGGCGTGTGCATGTCGGGACGTTGACTACCGCCCGAGGGTGGAGACTGTTCGTGCTAGCCGTCGACGGGTGCGTTAACTTAATTATATACCTAGCCGCCGCCCCACGGCGATGCCCGCCAATACGTTTTATCTCATATGGCAATATCAAAAAATTATCTCGAAATCGGTGCAGGCTAGCGACGCGTGCTTATCGCTAAAAATCATTCGAATCTCTTGAAAAATAGTAATATTAATAATATGGAGAATGATTCATTGATGTGGATTGTCTTTTTGAATACGTAACAACTAAACGCATTGTCAGCACGGTAGACGACAATAATTTATCAATCATGTCATTATCGAATCGATTATTCAATTACTATTCGAATTATAATCAGTTACGAACTGACTAAAATTCGAATGTGGCATCGAATATATAAAATTCGAGCACAAACTACTGTTGTACATATGGATAAATTGTTTTTAGATAATAATAATAGATACATAGTGGCATATCACTCTGATATTTTGGTACTGGCTTCTATTTAAAGGACGTCTACCCAAATGCATTTTGCTTGACACGGGAACCGAAGCCAGGACTTCACGACCGGTCTCAATTATAAAAGTTAAATTTTGCACCAGGTCCACTGAGGCAGTATTTCAGATACAAATCCGAGTATTAATTTCATCATTGCAACCCTATGCCACTTTAATTAATTTAATAACATTACCCGAACACATAGTCTGAAACCACTTTCCACTTCTAGGATATCATAATTAATTATCCATTTACAGTCGAAATATTATCACAGTTATTTTATAAGAACAATACCAACGTAGACACATCAAATTCTGTTATATAAAGTACATAAAACGGAGAGGCTCGCGTATTTTCGCCGTTCATTTACTACATAAGCTGGTAAATGCCCCGAGTCAGGTGGCACATCGCGTGTGCGACCGACGGGGGCCCGGCGGAGCGCGGCCTGGAAATCCACCCCCTATCCGCCTCGGAAACCTTTAGAGAAACGTGCAGGGACTTTTGGGTCGCGAGACCCGCGAAATTCCATTTAAAGATGTCGGGATAATTTAGCGCTGACGAGGCGGAGGCCAAATTGACGCGCCCCCGGGGCCACCGTGTCGCCGCGCACTGTATCGATCACGCTTTTTTACAAGGATCACCTCGAGGGATGGCTCGAGTGCACGTAAACAACCCTCATCCATTTTCCCAAATGTCGCGACTGTCGAAAGATCTTGGCTTGCAAAAATGTTCGTTACTATTCTGGCCCCACGTTTGGGCGCCATTTAGTCACGCCCCGCTCCTACTTACTACTAAATAAATATTCTTTAAAGTATTCCACTTTATTGTACCTCTAAAACATCAAGAAAATATATAAAATTTAACCATTTTTTATATGGACTTCAATTGTTTGTTGTTTTGGCGCTCATCATGGGACTGCGTCATATCACAGCCGGGACATAATAATGTCGTATAATCGATGTGCGTAGCCATGTTGTGGCTAGATGAGTGAGGCTTCAATCAGACCATGCATTACATAAAACGAGCACGTCGCCTTTGTCTCCCGGGCCGGCGCGGCGGCGGCAGTGACATCACTACGAAACTAAAGATTTATATTTTCTCTTTGATATTTTTATCACTTTCCCGTCTCATTTCACTTATTCATTGTCACTTCAAACAAGCTGAATTTGCTGTTTTGTGGAGTGATACAACGTGAATACTATTATTAATATCTGTAGCATATATGATAATCAAATAAAATAATTTTCCAGTTTTCTTCATATACTATCCAAATTCTCTACAATAACTTAACGTAACATTACTTTAAGTTGTCTACTTTCGTTTGCTCTTTGCCAAAAACTGTCTGCAGTATCTACGAAAAGGTTTCTTGAAAATAAATCACAAACACTTACCTACTAATTGATCAAATTTATTACTACTAGTAGTTTTATTATTCTTATGTAATAATAATCAACTGGTAGATTAATTATTTACGAGCTACAATAGTAAACAAAAGCATTATCTATGAAGATTTATTTTTTGACTTCTAGAACATTCTATATATGTATATATATGCGAATAGTAACTGATATTTGTATAATTCGTATCCAAAATCTACAAAAAGTGATTAAACCAACAAATTTAAATGGCAATTCTCCCTAAAACGTATGACTAAACATATGCAGGTTGAGCTAGGTCACTGACATACAATATAGCAATCAAGTCACACCACACATCAATGCCTCTACTAAAACAATATTTTCCCCAACTACCCACCAAAAAAACGTATCAAAGTCCAATGTAAATTATAACTAGTTCATTCCCACGTGTCGTCCGCGGGGAGGCGTGATTAACCGTTAATTGGGAGGGTCGAAGAGTACCCTTTGCGTTATAAATACGTGGGTAGATACGCAGCGTAGATGTACGTAGAGTTTTTACGAGGCAATCTTACACGCGGTGTGCGTAGCTGTTCTTTTTTTACATCGCCGTAGGCGGGCGGCCGCGGTGCAAAGATTATTGTGCAGAGGGATCGTTGTGTTCATAATTAAAATTAAAAGACTGCTCTGAAAGCTCGGTTTTGGTCGTCGCTATTGCCACCGCGCTACATTTTGAAGGTTTAGTTAGGATTTTCGTTTAAGATTTGTTTTTACCAAAAATTGTTGCGTCTGATTCTTTGTTGTTTCTGAATTTGATTTTATTAGTGTTATACTAAAATGTTACAAAATCTAATTTAAATACAATGTACCTAATAACCTTTTGATTATGTATAGCAGCCAAGAACCTCTAATGGAATTATAAAACTGGTTGCAATCAGCTTTTAGTTCTATCAGGTAGAGACTTGTTTTAAATCATGTAAAATAACACATTAAAAAGAAAGATTTTAAACTGCCATGATGATTATATCAAATGCACATCATAACTCTAGAATATGGGCGCAAATTGTGCCTATTTTCTCGAAGCTTGGCGCAGTGTTCTATACTTCTTTCACAATCTGAAACATACCTGGTACAAAAAGAAACCCGTTATATCCCCGTATCACCTAATCAAAGCCTAACTTCATTTATTCCAAAGAAAGCCTTAAAGTCGCATGCATTTAATCACCACACCAAGCTAGTTAGCGTCACGTAAAAGAAAATCCAATTGCGACCCTCACAGAAATTACTGGAATAATCTTTGACGAGCATCGGGCAGGGGTGGCGCGTGGGTGGGTCGCGAGGGGTGTTTTAATTAGAACGCGGACGCCGCGGCATCGGCGTGCCCGATGTCCTGCCTGACCGATACACAACTGTGTTTGTTCTGTGTACCTCTGTGTACTCCTGTGTACTCCTTTGTCTTATGCCCGCTTTGTTTTCGACGATGCCTAAAGCCTCTTAGGACTGAGTACAAAACATATGATGGAAATATAGCTGTGTTGTGAATTGAATGTACGGCGTATTGGAGTAACGGTACTTGTAATTTCGGTGTTACGTTTGAACTTGTTTACAGAGATTGTAATGCGATTTTTTACCAGAATTGTATGGATTCAAACGCTTTGTGAACTGTTCTTTTTACAGGTAAATTACTTCTTGTATAATTGTACGACGTATAAAAAATTTAAAGGTACCTATTTACTTCTCGACGTTTCGACTGACTTGCATAGATCGTTGTAACGAAAGTCTAAAAACGTTTATAGGTACTTTCTCTTTACCCACGGATGCGCCCGCTTGATTCTGAAGATTTAAAAACCGTGTCTTTGTCATTTCCCGGACCATGAAATACCTCTATACAAAAATAACGTTGACTCGTCACTACTTAAAAACGTGCCCAACAAACATACTTTTATATATTGATTAGTAAGGATGACAGTATGATAACCCGTTGGATATTCTTAGTCTGTGCTTTCCCCTGGATACAGATAGGTATGTAGTCTGAATACCAGAAAATTTACCAACCATTTTTCTAATGTTCTCGTCAGTCGTATCGAATGAACCGAGACAAAATCCACTGCAGTTTTCGGTGCACTTCTAAATTTCGAACTACGTATTCATATTGCATTTCTCTCTCTAACAGTTTCCTTATTCCTTTTCATTTCGTCCTCGAAAAAGGAATGACCTAAATACGTTGTTTTTCGCCGAAATTTCGCTAACCAAAACCAATGGGTTTCGGATACCGTATTCCATATTGCGTTATCTTGTGGCCTATATGTGTAGGTTATGTACCGTATATTATGGCCGTCAGTTGCGAGCGTTGCACTGGCTTGCCCCCCTTAAAGCCCACCCATTTGGCCCCCTTCGTCGTCCATTCCTCAAAGGCTGTAGAGCGTCACTAAAGGAACGATCCAAGGCGTTCTCGATGGCTGATGACTACAAGCTAAACATTTTCGGCGCTCGTAAAACTTTTTAATTAATTCACGGCTCAAAGGTGGCAACTGGTTAGCGAGAATTTTACCCGTTACGGTAGCGATAAAAGGGTTATAAAGTACGTCTTATTTGTTCGAAAATTTTTCTTTATATAGCCTTCATCCCGATTTTATTATCGCTATATATATCTATCTACAGTAATAGATACAAGCGAGACTCTTCTCGCTTGTTTATTTTTGGAAGGGTATACAGAGTTATATTGCTCTCATAATATATATAATCGCTTTGTTCAACATCTCACTTATTATGTCGCCTTTCACTAGACAGAATCTCGGTGTGTGCACGGAGTCTGAAAATATGCCAGATAGACACTTGGCATAATTTCTCCGTGACGCTACTGGAAAATTTCTTGGTAACACAACATTATTTTGCCCGTACCGGTCATTAAACCTGAGACCTTACCATCCCAAAGCATATATTTACATATAATGTATCAGTACCAGTTTTCAAATAGTTATGAATCAGTTTAGATTAAGTAAATCCATACCAATATGTAAGTGAAGTAACATTCTTCCGTTTGTATATCGAGGACTAATCTCTCGAACTACTAAACCGGTTAATAAACATTTTACCGAAAGCTACCCTATGCTTGAGTTACGATTTATCAAAATGGATTTAAAATAAAAAATCCTTTTATTTAATTAATATAATGAATACATGTTAACTCTTTTAAATACAAGTAAAGAGTGCGACGGATACATTGTTCTTAGGTCTTTTTATACTCTAAGATAACATAATGGTACGTGAGATTATTGACGGAAGGAATTCTTCGTTATCTGCCTTCAACTTGGATTCTTACATTGTTATTGTGGTAGGTTCATGATATTGACACGGGCGAGAACGGCATATAATAAATGTATATGTGACCTGTATATAAATTGCCGAATATTGAGTACGGGCCTCCTCTTACATGAGAAATGTTAGGCCATAGCCCACCACGCCGGCTCAGTGCCCTTGCCAGACTTTACATATCTATCTTCGAGATCATTATTCAGAACTCTTAGACATGCAAGTTTTCTCACGATGTTCTCCTTCACCGGTAAAGCGAGCGATAATTTGCTATTCATACATAGCTTCGAAAATTTGGAAATGCGTATCTTTGGATCGAAGATGTGACGGTCTCCTATTAGTCTCGAACTCGAGACCTCTGAGTGGCAGTCCAACGGTCTCTCTTCAGGCTATGGCTGCTTAGTTTAACGAGAGTAACCGCTCTATAAAATGAACTTTTATTTTCTCAATAAGCAAATGAATGAATGATTTAATGTGATGGGTTATATAAACGGGTGCTGTTATGAATGAGTAGGAGTTGTGCGATGTAACGACGTAACATCCGTCACCCCTGCCTATAGATGAATCGGGTTATGTAACGATTCCTTATGAGAGACATTTCTTGTAGACTTGTTACATAAATGTTATGACATGCAACTGTGTAGTAACCAGCTGGTTTAAACGGACTTTAATTGATTATTTTGCTGGTCTGCTGTGTACAAAGATTTTTTAATAATAATAATATTCTATCACATAAATACAACAACATCTAGCCCAAACTAAGCAGAGCTCGTACTATAGGAACTAGACAATGGATAAACATACATATATACTTGTTTTTTGTAAATACATACACATTATACATAGAAACCCCCAGACCAAGACAAACATTTATGTCCATGCACACAAATGTTTGACTTGTGCGGGAATCGAACCCGCGACCTCAGGCGTGGCAGTTGGTTACACTAACCACTACGCCATCGAAGCTGACTTATGATTTAAATCATAGATGCACCCAACTACGTTTAAATATGGTCACCTTTCTGGACATTTTATTGTTACCTGACGCAATGCCAACCATCATAGCACATCGTATGATTTAAATGTTTGGTAGTGTATATAATAAAAATTCGGAGAGCCTAGGAAATATTTGTTTGTATTCGATAAACTCTAAAATTATTGAACCGATTTTAATAATACTTTCTCCATTAGAAAGCTACATAAGTAGGAAGGTAATAAAATAATCTATACTAATATAATAAAGCTGAAGAGTTTTTGTTTGTTTGCTTGAACTACTGATCCGAATTGAAAAATTATTTTAGTGTTGGATAGTTCATTTATCGAGGAAATCTTTAGGCTATATAACATCACGCCACGATCAACGGGGGCGGCGCAGTAATCATAAATGCGGGTGAAACCGCGGCCACATCTAGTATAAGATGAGGACGACACCAGCACTGGGATTAATTCCTATATAATAAATAAATTAATAAATATTCCATCACATATACACAACACCATCTCGCTCAAAGTAAGCAGAGCTTAAACTATGGGAACTAGACAATGGATAAACACATATATACTTGTTTTTTGTAAATACATACATATTGTATATAGAAACAAGACAAACATCCATGTCCCATGCACACAAATGTTTGACTTATGCGAGAATTGAACCCACACGGAGGATTTTATAAAGGAAATTGCTCAGTTTGTTAGGGTGCTTCGGCTTGGCGTGGACATTAACTATAGTAATAAATGCATTGCTTTTTTAATATATAACTAAAATATGCCCAAATAAACTAAATATGATAATAAAGCTTCAGCAAGTTGTTAAAATATGCCTTTTCTTGATATACATAATATTGCAGTATTGTCACTTATTATAATTGACTGAAAATGAGCATTTCATTGATTGAATAATATCTATATTTATTATAAAAACGATACCTTATTTATGTAATAAAGAAGAACATGTTAAGAAAAACAAGTATCTTATTAAAAATGCATGTTTATTTATATGGTAACCCAGAATGGAGCGCAAAAGAAAAAAAATGGCGGTGCCTATGATTGTTTCTTATCAGTTTAAATATTTATTGAAATATTTCCTGCAACGAGGTATTGTTTAATATTTTTAAATTAATTAATTGTAATTATTTGTAAACAGATTATTACTGAGCAATTTGTCCACGCAAAGCCGAAAGTAGTTATTCCCTTTCCAAACATCAAACGGAACAGCCTTTGTAGATTAAATATTTTTTGTCCCGTGTGATATTCGAACCCATAACACTCGGGGTAGTGGCAGTTGCAAACCTCTTAACAACATGCCATCCGTGCAAAATAAACCGATTTTAATTATTTTAAGTTACTAGTAATTAGTGTTCTTAAAATAATCAGTAGTCGTCTATATTATAGGTATGGTTGCATGTAGTTAGGTACATACCAAACCGCCTATAACTAAACTAAGTTGGCTTGGTACAGTCCTACTTAACACTTTAGATATATGCATGGTCTTATGAGTAAAAATGCGTTCCAAATCGAATCTATACTAATGTTAAAAAGCTGAAGAGTTTGTTTGTTTGAACGCGGTAATCTCAGGAACTACTGGTTCGAATTGAAAAATAGTTTAGTGTTGGATAACCTATTAATCGAGGAAGGTTATAACCTTCCTCGATTAATAGGTTATCCAACATCCTATAGGCTACGACCCACGGGGGCGGCGCAGTAACCATAAATGCGGGTACATCTAGTAATGAATAAAATCGACACACATACCTTTGTAAAAGAATTCTTACGAGTTTCATTTAAAAATTACATTTAATTCGAATTAATAAACATCATATCGAACACGTACGGCCATTTCTTTCCATACTTATCGTCCGTTTAAAGGAACATAAACACAATACCGACCGTTCGATACTTGTGTATTCTAGTTGAGTACATTTCAGCGTCCATTTGCGTAACCCTCCTGTGCGCGACCCGTTTAAAGATTCACTAGGACCGCGGGCGGGTCTCTCCGACCGCTTTGAAGATATTCACCTTCATTAACGCGGGGTCCAAGCGACCCGCGGGGCCAGACCGTCCTTGTTTCCAACTGGAGCTTAATTTGCGAGTTGCACTTTAGTTTGACGGCTTTGGTAGCCGTAGATTTGGCTATCGTAATTAAGTTTCGACCATTGATGTTGGTTCTATGTTGTTTGCCTTTGTAATACATAGATCGTACGTTTGTTTCGATATAGATCGGTTTGCTTAAGTACTTGTAAATAATGTTCGATTGATCAAATAAACATTCGAATGAAAAGTGACTCGAATATATATTATCTAATTGGTGAATCCTTGTAAGAAACTACAGAAAGGGCGTTATGTTCTCCAAATGTATTGCGCTATTATGTACCTTCAAATCGAGTTTCAAATATTCGAATACGTTTCGAATGATAATTAGTGACCATGCATAAATCGATATTTGAATGCGAATAACTATGTTTTACGAATTAATTGTTAATTTTTTTACTAATTGCTCATTAATAGTACCAGATAGGGTAATTTAAAAAAAATATCAGCTTCTATCTCAGTTCTCAACAAAAAAGAGACTTTCTCTTAATGAATTTTCAGAATCAGTTCCGTTGTTTCAGAGGTTATCGTCTACAATAGAATTAAATTTGATTAATATAGATTACTTATTATCGACTAGTAATGCGACACCATTACAATAACAACAAATTTCATCACTATTACAAATGATCAGAAAAATAAAATAATTAAAGTAACAGCTAACTACATATCTGGTACATGCAACAGCACTAAAACTTAGACTAAATAAAACGACGAGTACAGCACAACTTGTTGTTCCAACATCTCAATCGTGGCGCAGCGTCAGCGTTCCCCACATTTGTATCAAGTGGGCAAATAAAGAAGGAAACAAGTTAGATGGAGTGGAGCCGGACCGCGTTCGCGACTAATTAACCCTCCCAGCCCGGGGTGGCATCGACCCCCGGCAATGGGGGGTTAAAAAATATGCGGCTCCCGCGAGACGCCATGCGATGCTCCGAAGAATTTCTACTTTCACGTTGCAGCTGTGTTTTCGAGTGCCTGTGCCTTTTGTTTTTTAATTGTAGAATTAAGCCTCGTTTCCGAAGTCCACATTGACTATACATTTGTATGTTTGGAACGAAAGCATACAGTTCGGTTATGTGTCTACTGTATAAAGAACAAAAGAGTCCGTTATACAGTGCTTGCGTGTGCCTGGGATTTCGCCCATGTGAATCACAATAAACACATGCGGTGTTAAAATATCATACGTGTTAAATGTATCAGCAGAATAAAAGATTCCTTTTGTTAATTCCTGTTTCACCGGAAAAATTGTATACCTATTGTATCAGTACTGTGTGTCAAATTTCGTCTAAATTCGATCATCTATTTACTAGTGATTAAGTAACACACATCCAATTTTTTTTTAATAATATACCATTTAAAAGAGATGAACAATATCCTACCTATTGATCGAGAATATGGTCTATCCGGGTGCCTAGTTTCGTTCAAATCAACGTTTAAAAGGCAATCAACGAAATAATAAAATTAGTTAAATAAAGGAGTCTGCCCACTACCTCGTCTCATACCATGACCGTGCTAGGAACGTGTCAGGCAAACAAATATTATTTCTAAGGAAATGTATAAGACTATGCCCACTAGACCGTTCCGTCACCGACCAGCAGTTCCTATAGCAGGGCGTATTATGTTGCTTTTCGTGTCTGATATGTTCCTAGCAGCTCATAGCCAGTTGCACTCACAGATCGGTAAACGATTAGCGTGGTTAAGCAACGTTGGGTGCGGTAGATGGGTGACCGCTTAGTGGTATTTCATGTGAGCGTCAGAGGGTTGTTGCCAAATTGATAGCAGTCGTTAAGCCATGTCAAAGACCTACGAGCGGTTTGAACATATCTTGACAACAGATTGGTATACTAACCATACGAAAAAGAAAGAAGAACTCCTTTAAACATCTTCGTTTGTAAATTAAAAAGACTAGATATTCCTGTGTTGAAAAGGACTTTATAACAAACAACGGACAAGACAAACAAAGGCTTGGCACTTGTGGATCACTGGAATATACAGGATGTCCGGTAATTAATGGATAACCTGGAAATGTCTTAAAGTGGAACTGATGGCCGTTCAGAAAAAAAAATGAAAAAAAAATATATTTTATGTTTTAATTACCATGTATAACTTTCTTGTATACTACGACCGTAAATGAATGAAATCCATCGGTTTTTTGTTGTTTTATTATTAAACACTAATTATGCTAATAGATAGACAGTCAAAAGTATGCTATGCTAATATAGCTTGCACTTTAAATTTTTTTTTAACTTTTCTGAACGGCCTTCAGTTCTACTATAAGACATTTCAAGGTTATCCATTAATTACCGGACAACCTGTATACCATGTGAACCCACAACATTCAGCGCTTTGACAATGGCGAAATAATCACTTTAACTATTGGTGAATTCTTTTACTATTTGTAAGAGATTGCTTTATTAAGCAATAATGGCATCCATTGTGCAAACAAATATTTTGTATGTATATTATGTAATACATGATAAACAAGTAAATAATAATAATGTCTTCTCACACTGGAGTCGACGTGGTTGGTGGTCTCGATGGCGTAGGGTTCGATTCCCGCACAAGTCAAATATTTGTATATTTGTTGTGAACATGGATATTTGTCTTGGTCTGGGTGTTTCTATGTATAATGTGTATGTATTTACAACAAAAAAAATGTATATATGTATGTTTATCCATTGTCTAGTACCCCCAGTACAAGCTTTGCTTAGTTTGGGCTAGATGGTGTTGTGTGTATGTGATAAAATATTATTATTATATATTCGCGAAAAACGTAAAAAAGTCCATCACACGTTCATTTTCGTCTATCACACATTGAAACATGCGTAAAGATTTTACAAAATAAATACCGTTTCAATGCAAATCGTAGACTATTTAGATACATATCAAATTACATACAAAGATGTTCAGCCGTTTAGAAGTAATTTAGTAACAAACGTCATAACTTTTTGATTAATTTTATTCTTACACTAGTTTCTGCCTACGGCTTCGCCCACGTAAACCCCTCAGGCACTCATACCTTTAAAGTATTATCTGGTAATCCAGGGTATTGTACATCTGTGTTTCAAGTTTCATTTAAATTCCTGCAACGGTTAACGCATGATTCAGTAACATATTTCTAAACATCTTCACAAATTTAGTAGAATGATGACATATTTCACTATAGACAAATTCGCCTATTTTCTAAAGAGATACCTAAGCAGAAATTACAAATCTACCAACTACAAGCTTCATACTCATACATATATTTTCTTTCTTAGAAATAATACCCGTTTTAGTAATAAGTCATGTGTTGCGGGGGACCTTACAAACATTTAAATAATGAACTCAAAGAACATCCAGACTCGGAACAATCATTTGTGGGTCACACAAATTTTCGTCACGTGTGGGATTCGAACCTACAACACTTGGCTAAGAGGCAATGGGAGGCGACCACTTAAGACGCAGAGCGAAATGTGCCAAAACAGGCGGTCACAGTTAGGTTGATAAAATCAACACTTTTTGTTTAATACAAATATAAAATATACATTTACCATAACAATGAATGTGTTTACAATTACTCCGTGTAAAAAACTTAAAATAATTAATATTTTCGCCTACAAAATTACGTAAATTTGCACGAAAAATGCAAAAGCGTAAGCTCGTGTTACGTGATTTTTAGATTATAACAGTAGAAATCTATCCTATTTTACAGCTTAAACGAAACATAAATAGTTATATTACAATTTGTCCGTCCCAAATATTTAAGTTTTGGTTGACAATAAAGATATTTATCAAAAAAGCACAGATCCTCCATTTTCCACCAAAATTTTACTATGGCGGCCGCGCGCCGATCTGTCATTCAGTCCAACCGCGTCTTACGCTCGGCGCAGTCTTAAACCAGTACGCCATTCTTGCCATTGATTTATATTATCCTTGCTGTCAATTAAAATTTGAACGCATCACACTCTGTGTGCAGGAAAATCACTCGTAAAACACGGTGTCAGCATTACGCCAACACCTGCCATTTATTGTCTTTATACATGTATACTAATATTATGAAGCTGAAGAGTTTATTTGTTTGTTTGAACGCGCTAATCTCAGGAACTACTGGTTCGATTTGAAAAATATTTTAGTGTTTGATAGCCCATTTATTGAGGAAGGCTATAGGCTATATAACATCACGCTACGACCAATAGGAGCGTAGCAGCAATGAAAAATGTTGCAAAGACGGAGTAAATTCTCTTATCTTATATGAAGCAGAAAAAGTTGCGCAGGTCAGCCGTTCTTAATCGGCTGTCCTAGCAAGTGTGTCTTTGACCGTAACACATATCATTTCATATAGCAATAATAGTATTAGATAATATTATATTTTAACATTACTTTGGTAAAGATAACAAAAGTTATAACAAGTTAACTTATCTCTATCATTTCACCATCCTTGGTGTATGCACCGTGTATCATATTTGTCCGTACATTCTGTTTAGCGGCAATACCGACGAGACTACTTAAATAAATACGCTATTAAAAAAAAAGTATTTCTCTGCGAAATTAATTTTCTAGTTAAAAATAAACCTAAAATGTAGGCAAACGCAAGGAGGCTGTACGGAAGCGAGGGAACAAGCCGCGTGAGGAGGGCGCTGGGTGGGACGACTTGTCCTCCGTACTCACGAGGGTCGCGAAGGTCGAGTGCACGAGAGGGCACCATGTACTACGCTTTAAGCGCTATACATTATTATTGATCTGATATTATTGTTTACTAGTATTTTCCCGCACCTTCGCCCACATAAACGTGTATCAATCAATCTGTATCAATTTTGTATCCCTCGGAAACAATACTTTTTTCTAGATAAAAAGTACTCTATGACCTTTTCTGTCGGTACCCCGAACAACGTGTATACGAAATTTCATGATGATCGGTCGAGTAGTTAAGGCGTAAAAGCGTAACAAACAAACTCACATTGGCATTTATAATATTACGTTAAGATAGTGATTATGAAACGTGTAAAATGACACTGCACCCAAAGGCAGTTATAGTTTAAAAAATAATAGTTTAGAGAAATATTTTTTATGTAAAAAAGCGTGGGGTGCTTTCTAAGATATTTTGATCCAACGATTTTTTACATAAAAATTATTTTCTACTTTTTAGTTTGCTTTTTAATAAAGCGTGTTTTTTAGTTTTTAAAACTATTATTTAAGTATATTTAATTATTTTTTATATTTTTATTATGTTTTTCTAAATTATTGTTTTGTAATCGGTCCTTGATAAGTATGCCAAATTTCGAGTTTATCCGACGTTTTGAAGGGGGTAAAAATCATGTTCAAAGTTTCCGTTACATACGTAGTAACATACGTATGAAGCTAATAATAAAAAGCGTGTTAAAAAGAAACAACTATAGGAATAATGTCCACGTCGTGGGGGACTCTAGAATAGCATCATTCAAACAGCAAACTCAAAGAACACACAGAATCGGCACAATAATTTGTAAACAAATGTATATAATACTAGCGGACACGATAGACGTTGTCTTTACACACGAAAATCTAAACCATTCTTGAATTCACTACACAAACAATTTTTTTTATCAAAATCGGTCCAGCCGTTTAGGAGGAGTTTAATTACAAACAAACGCACAGAAGATTTATATACAGGATGTCCGATAATTAATGGATAACCTTGAAATGTCTTATAGTAGAACTGAAGGCCGTGCCGATGCTCATGTTTTGGTGCATTCATCCAAGACATGCTAGTGAAATTGAAGAAAATCTAAGATGGATTTAAATATTGTTTACTTTTATTATAGGTCACAAAGTAACACTTATGAACATTACACTAATATCAATTTAAATTTATTTGTGTTATGTTTAGCAAAACAAGGGCGTAGAACCAACGAGACGAAAAGGCTTTCTAATCGCCAAATGTACAATACATTTAATTTCAATGTATAACATTCGCGTTAACGTAAGACAATATTATGCGAATAATACTAAGTAATAAACGCTGGAATATATCTGGTTTGCTTCTAAAACATCCAGCGTTTTGTTGCTACGCCACCTACAACAGTAGATTAGCAATGCGACCGGTTACACGTTTCAGTCGCGTAATCCACCCGCTGGCTATAAATATTGTGTGGGCACGTGTCTCCCTCGGTACAAATAGTCCTCGATAACAGCACGTGTAATAATATTGCTTGCTCGGAACCGTCAGCTTAAGGGCAGAATATTGGAATAGGTAGCCACTGTGTGTACAAACTGACCACATTATTCAAAGTCAAAGTCATAAACTAGCCACAAAAAACAATATTCAAAGTCAAACTCAAAAATATTTTATTAATTTAGGTCACAAAGTAACACTTATGGATGTCAAAATATATAGGTTAGTAAGTTTACTATGTTATTGAATGTGAGTTCGTTTGTGACAATGCCACGCCTTAATTACGCGACCAATAATCAGGAAATTTCGCATACACTTTGTCAGGGTAACAGAAAAAGACATAGGGCACCTTTCAACCAGTTTTTGTCTGCGGCTTCGCTCGCTTAAGAACATTACTTGTTTCTGGATGAAACGTACCCATTCTCTTCTATATCCCTGACAATGTATATGCGAAATTTCATGATGATCGGTCGGGTAATTAGGGCGAGAGCGTAATATAAAACCTGTCCACAAGGGAGCCCACGAAAAACTCTTTAAAAAAATTTCGTATTAGCTTTTGTCTGCGGCTTCGCTCGTTCGAGAAAAGATCTTTTTTTCTGAATGAAGGTTTCCCTATGTCTATTTCTGTGCCCTTAACAACGTGTATGCAAAATTTCATGATGATCAGTCCAGTAGTTAAGGCGTGATAGGGTAACAAAGTCACATTCGCATTTATAATATTAGTTAAGAGGGCTCGTCCATATTTAGATAACGCATAAATTAGCGTGACATGATAAGTACTTGGTTCAGTTATGTCAGGTCGAACAAAACTTTATTACCATATTAATGGGTGATGGTAAGGGTCTGTCCTTTCGGCGTGACATTTCAATAGTTGTACATGTAATTAAAGTAAGTGCGGCGGATGACGCGGCAGCTGGGGCTCTGTGACTTCAAATGTTCAGACGAACGTGCGTAGTATTGTCACGCCTCGTGACATCTCTTACTCAGCGCAGCATTGGTAAGGTTTCACCTGTGATAGGCCTCAGAGATTAATCCAACGTCGATTCGAAATAAATGAACTGTTGTCACGCGACGTGACATCTGATTCCTAGAAACTCTTCGACAAAAACCCACTTCGAGTTGATAAGGCAGCACTATTGCACCATTTATTCTGACTACCTACTTGCTTGCATAGACGACAGTTGGATTGCGTGACATGACGTGATATTAGATAGCGTTCTAACACTAACGTCGCTATAGTACCAGAGATGTCTACCGTCGCGTAATACTATAAAAAATATACAGTTTGATTAAGAATAGTCAAGATCTATTATTAACATTCCCAAATATTTTGTACTTAATAAACATATTTTGATTGGTATATGTATTATTAAAAGAGATATGCTATGTTATGTGGGATTCGAATCTACTACATTTAACATGGTAATTTCTAATTCCAAGGATTAATAGCTCACGAATTATACCCCAATATTACAAACTAGAGGCACCGCTTATCAATAATTCGCTTAGTAACATAAAAACGACTATATATTATGGTATTCACAACTCAAGCACGAATTAGAATACCAATATACATATACTCCATGCTCCTTGAGAACTACCTCGTTGCATTACGTTGTAAACCGACGAGTAATGCTTTTACGAGGTATACACCCCATGTATAGATAAGTTCACCTGCTGTGACGAAAAATAAAAATACCTTCCGAAAAACTGTGCGCGGGTCGTACGGAGTCATGTTGTTTTTTTCGAGCGCTCGGAGCAGTTGCGACGGTTTTTGTGTAGCAAAAGTTAGGATGTTTTCGTCACATTGCCTTGGGGATGTTCTTTATTTCGTCCATGTGCTGTGTAGGGCACTCTGTGCTGTTAAATATGTGATTGTAAATTTTTTTACGAGCAAGTAATGTAAGCTGCAAATTAGTTGAAAGTTATTGCGAATGATAAAGTTAACCCATGGTATCGATTGCCATTCTATTTGCAGCTGGAAAAATTAGTTACTAGAATTTTCTATTTAAATATTGACAGTATCAGTATGGAGTCTAGGTCTAAATGTGAAGATGATTGGTGAAATGTGGGCAAATACGCACCTGCAAACTTCTTTGAAGATTTGCAGGTGTAAGTCTAAGTATAAACTAAGAATTTAGGAACAGAGTTCTGTATGGAGGCAGAGGGAACAATGATACTGTGCTTTACGTTGACAATTTAGTGTCTCCTTTGTAGTATGCCCTCCAAGTTGGCCCAATACAGATTAGAGGCCTTCATATATCTCAGATAACATTGCACAAAACTCTCAAACATACAGGGTATTTGCAATATATTTAGTATTAATCTGAGCAATAATGAATTATTAAAAACGAGAATAGCTTCAAAAAATTCGAGGTATAGTCCAAACTCGATCGCCGGGCTTGCGCAAACTGAAAAGTTTTTTCAGAATAGTTAAAAGCAGGAGATCTGGTCGTCCACATTTTAGGATCCACAAGAGAAAATCCACGGCTGTGGTCGTCTAATGCCATATTAAAGTTTATGTTAGGTGGCAGGTGAGTTTCTATGAGCAGAGATGCCAGGCGTAGTGAATCGAAACGATGTAGTAGAAGTGTCCTTTAGGGTAACCCATGGTTCGCAGTGATGCACTGCATATAATCACCGGGGTGGATTTTGTGAGTAGATCTCACATCACACTCTCCATGCCTGAATAGGGTTGACAAGCATACTGTGGCGCTTGACTACGTGGCGCGTGTTAGATGGTACCATATGGTTCGCACATGTTTGCATATGATCTCACGTAACCCAATCTTCACACTTGAACAGGGTTGCCAAGCAGAATGTAGCGTGACCTCTGATGGGTATGTTTCTAGGGATATCCCAAGATACGCGGTGGTGCACTGAGTATGATCGCAATGATCTCTCATAACCCTATCCCACTCCTTAGGGATTGCAAATATCTCTTCATATTGGATATAAAGACCGACCCGTAACAAAAATACAGTAGCTTTGCCATCCCGTCACTTGATCGCGTAGAACAACTTGCGACTTGGAACCCTTTTTTAAGTGCGGGTCGTTCGATTTACGAGCAAGTTTACGATTATGTCAAGCTCTGTTAACACGCGCCGCAGGTGCGCCCTTTTCGACAGATTAGTTTTAATCCTCCGGCAATTTTCCAAGTATATGTCACTGACTGTGTAAGTTGAGGGCAGAGGCACGAAGGAGTCAGAGGTTAGACGAAAAAAATCAAGGCTCGCCCTTGGCGCCGATTATTTTGTGACATCAACAATGAGCCAGCCCGCTCGTTAAAGTACCACTCTCTTACAGGCAACCAGGCCAACCAGTGTAAGAGCAATACCACTGTGGCTGTGTATGTTGAGGGCAGACACGTGAAGGAATCAGAAGTAAGGCGAAAAAATTGTCAGAACCCGTCCTGGGCACCGATTATTTGGTGACGTCACCACTAGCCAGCCCGCTTGTAGAAGTACTACTCTCTCACAGACAACCAGCGTAACAGCAATACCACTGTATGTCACTCAATGAGTAAGTGTTCTGTAGGTTCATATAATTAATCTTTTCGATGCCTTTCATTGGATCCCATTATAACCGCTTGCAATATAACACACTGATTTTGGCATCGCGCGTACAATAGGGCGGATGCGACATAAGTACCGATATCACACTGACGCTTGCTTTAAAAACACACTCAAATGTTCATATCTTATTCCACACATTTTTACACTACCTATTTAGTAATTATGTTTATATTTATTTACTTGCACATTTACATATTTAAGTATATTTAATTTTTATATGTTTAGACACTAGGCGCCGGCGTCACTAAATTGGATTTCGCAGAATACCATGTTGCGATTTAACAATCGCAACGTACGCTGAGCGATGTCCAAATTTTGTCACTGATGGGACACACACATTCACATTACTTTTTAAACTTAAAGTTAAAGTTAAATAATTGAATGTGTGTAATTGTATCGCTACTCACTCAATACTAGCCTTGACCTGAATAGAAACAGTTCTCGACTTCCGTTAAGTCAAACGGAAGGTGTGGTGTTGCCAGTGAGCAGAATATAAGTAATTTATAGTGTTATTATTTGTTTTATTATCTAGTTGTATTATTGTTCTGTTCTTTGGTTCTGTTTTATTTTGTATCTTTTTATTTTTTAATTTATTTCTCCATGTTTTGGATGTGCCCTTTTGTGAGCCAAAATAAATATCTTTCTTTCTTTTTCTTTCTTCTTCGTCGGTCGTAGTGTTTTAAGTACTTGACTCGCTACTCCCACCACGCAGTGTGTTGATAGTTCGTATCTACATATGGTTGTTCTTAGACAGGGCATTCTTTGTGTCCGCTGTTTGAATGATTGTGAAATCTATTGTAATTATATAACTCTGTAATAAGGCGGTAGGCAGAAAGCCTTGGTAATATAAAAACAAACTTAATGAGATAGGTGTAAAAACCCAGGTTTAACCTCTTCGTCTTCAAGTGACCTTTTTCTTTCATCAGCTTTTTGTAATATCCCACTGCTGGGGAAAAAGCCTCTCCCTTGGACTTCCAAATCACTCTGTTGGTGGTTATCCCCTGACCTTATGACCTTGTGACCTTTATATCTCGGGAGTCTTTTGACCCACAGAGCCCATATTCAAACTCGACCGAGGGATGACCCCAAGGTGTCTGTACACCAAGTTATAAGTCAATCGGTCCAGTGATTCCGGTGCTATGCCTGTCACTAACAAACTGTCACTAACAGACAGACACACAGATCCACATAGTGTTTTCATTAACCTCTTCGATAAAGACTCAGAGGTTAATAAATGACGTTTAAGTTCAAAATCTTTAGTCATAAATGGATAAAGCACAGTTTGGAATGTACTGTGCATGTGCTACCGTTGTTCAATTTGGCGATGGTGAATATGTATCATACATATATTATAATAAAGAGTAAGGTCGGCTCTAACTCCTTATTATCTATATATATGTCTATCTATTTAACATTGGCATCACCGACAGCCCCTTATGTAGAGGTTGCATGGAGACCGAGGAGACACCGGCTCACGTGCTCCTTAATTGTAAAAGCTTGAGCAACCAACGGTAAACTTCTAAACAGTCTAGAAACGATAAAGGAGGTACTGCGCAACACCGGTCCCCTATTATCTTTCTGGACGGAGCTGAGGTGGTATGAGTAAACGAACAATATTTCGCGTCGGTTACTTACGCACTGGCCCAATGGGGCTAAGTGCGGATAACACACGTCCAACTAACTAACATCTATGTATATAAAAATCTCGTGTCTCAGTGTTTGTGGTCGCACTCCTCCGAAACGGTTCGACCAATTTTTATGAAATTTTTATGTACGTATATCTGGCAGGTATGAGAATTGGTTATAAAGTATATTTTATACCGCTAGGTGAGTAGGGCCCTATACAGAATATTGTTTTCTATTTTTTGACTAAATATATGGCAGAACAACGTTTGCCGATCAGCTAGTATTATACATATGATACATTATCTAAGCGTAATAATTACAATCATAATCTGGTATCTCTTAAGTTAAGGAATATTTGTCTTTATCTGACTAGACTATAAGTATTGAGTCCTTGTGAACTGTGAACAGAACCAGAACCTTTGAGCTCCCACTCTGTTCCTCTCACACCCAAGATGCTTTACACAGAATTTAGTTTCAAAACTCTTTCTATTTAACTAAACTTTTAAGTCATATGGCCCGTGGTTATACAAGGTTACTACTTTTATTCTGGGACATTGCCGATATCGCGGGAAAAATCAGCTGTTCCATTCATTTTGACGAGGTCTAAGTCCAATTCTGTATGAAACAGCTGTTTCGAAGTCCTAGAACAAAAGTTGTTCATAATAACAAGTATAATCATCTCCTGAGAGGTTTTCACTATACTAAGAATAACCTTCTAGAATGAAATTCGTTATTCATTAAATAGACGTTTTTACTTTTGATATAGGTACAAATGTACCATCTTAAAAGCTGTTAATAGAACTTCTTTGAACAGTACCAGAGCAGCTACAATATTAATCACTGAACATCAATGATCAGATGTATTTACAGTATCAGTAGTACAACTGGGTTAATTTGACATCCTTAACAGTTTTTCTACAGTAACCGAACAGTAATTTGCTATACAGAAACATTACACGCATGCAATATAACTCAAGGGTAATTCTTATTAACCGCATTGAACACAAATCAGTGTCTCGCTTGACCTTGTCAGTGGAGCTTTACCGCGACGCCGCGGCCGGAAGCGTGCCCACCGGCTGCGCTCGCGCACCGCTGGCTGTCACGCAGCGGACGTGACGTCGCGACCGCCAGGGGAGGTGAAAACAGAGGGACGGGGGGACAGGATGTGGTCACGCACATTCGCGCGCGAGATCATATCGGGTGGCCGCTAGGGCTCGCGGCCTCACGCGAGCCCGCGGAGAAACTGCTGCGTGATAGTGCTGGGAATTAACCGATGAAAGTCGTCGATAATGAATTTGATTGTTCGAGTATTTAAATTGACTTTTATTTGCACGTTTCGGACATGGAAAAGTTGTCGCTATACGAATTGTGAATTCAAAGCATGCTATGCATATGACCCCTTCAGAACTAACATTTGTATGATCCTCAGATTTTGGTTTTAAGTCTGGATTTAATTGTTATATTTGCCTCCAATTGTTAAATTTATTTTAAATAAAATTGTAAAATTGAAAAATTGAAGTAGGTTTTTAACTTGCTACCTCGACCTCCCGTGCTGTCGATGCCCCAAGTGATTTCTGTTTAGCTGGTGTATTTTTTATTTATTGAACTTAATCAGTATTGTCCTTTATTCTTTCTTAACATTACCATAAATTTTGGATGAACTGACCCAAGAACGCTAAGCAAACTACAGCAGGTATCCTAAAATTGCGAACTCAAGCCCTGTATATAAAAATATTTAATCGTGTTGCTGAAACTCTAAAACTGCTTAAGACATTCAATGCCACTTTCCCTGTGAGATCTATCTCAAATGCCGGTTTTGGTAAGAAACGTATCAGTGTGGCCATACAATATGAGTGTTTGTATTATTTGTAATGAAGTATTATGCTTAAGTTTTGATAATAAATATAAGGAAGCTAGCTTCCTTTTCTTAAAAAAAAAAAACCAAAATCACGGCGCCGTGTACTTGGCCTACAGAGATATTGGTGGCCAATTAGATAATTAGATTTATTTTTTATTTTATGATATTGCTAGTTTCACCCGCGACTTCATCCACGTAGATGTCGGTTTTATATAGCCTATAACCTTCTCCAGGCTTCAGACTATCTCCATACCAAATGTCAGCACAATCGGTTCAGTAGTTTAGACGTGAAAAGTAAATTAATCGCGCAAAACCAAATCCAACACTTGTTTTATATAGAACAAAACGTCACGTGTATGGCTGGGTGCTTCACGTAGGTACCGCTATCGCAATGACCGAAGTCATACTGATGCATAGAAACAAACGAGTCGCGAGACACGGCGCCCTGTATGCGGTCCCCCACCAACAGACGGCGCCGTGTATTTGCCATTAAATGTGTTAATGTTCCAAGAAAAGTTAAAGTAAATTAATCAGTGAACTAGTCTGTGCATAACGATGTAAATTAGATTTTATTAAAAACATAAAAATTGTCTATCGACAAAACTTGATCATCAATGCCCATCCCTAGCGGATGCGTGGTTGCGCGAGCGCATGGGAGGCGCGTCGTAGGCGCAGCGCGGTGCCTGGGGTGCGTACGGTGTCCGTCGGTGCTATCGCCCATTGCGATGCGCCTCGTGCCCAGTGCACGCGCGCCGCGCCCAGCCACTCTTGCGAGCGAAACGACTGCTAATCTTAAATAAATCCATAACGTGCTCTGTCTTATATTATATCCCGTTTCAAATCTTCTACATTTAATTATATACTTTTTTTATTATAGTTTCTAGTTTAAATAATAAATATATTATATCTCCCTCACTAGGAATAATTCGCGTGGCAACGTTGTTTAAGCAACGGACATAGTGAACACCCAGACTTATCACAACTATATCTGGATCACACTGATTTTTGTCTCGTGAGGGATCTAGCACGGTTCCTTATTTATTTACATAAAATTATATGTCATAATTTAACATGGCATACTTTTACTTATCCTAATAATAGTTACGCATACCTAATATAAATTTAGCAAAACTGTTTAGGCACAATTTTCAATAATAGTAGTGTTAGAGTTTTCAAAATTATGTAATACCAGTGTTTAAAGTAAAATAAACAACGCGATAAAATCCGTATAAAGTGTTTAATTTCAATGTATAACATTCGCGTAAACATAAGACAATATTACACAATTTTTTAAATCATAATTTCTGTTAATATAATAATTGTTAATACTATTCTAAAGCATAAATTTATTTATGCATAATTATATTTAAGCATAACATTTATAAACATAATAATTATACGCCGCATAATTATAGGCATAATAATTATTAATAAAATACTTTTCGTATATAAAATAAACATGTGGCGGCTAAGGTGTTATGCCTAGGTAATAATTATTAGACGAATAAACAATATGCCTTATAACTTTATGCCAATCAAAATTAGGGAAAAAAGAATTAGCCTAAATGATATTTATGCCTACTGAAATAGTATGCTAGAAACAATTACGTCAAAGTTTTATTATGACAAAAAAATATGCCTAACTCGTTATGCCAAATTAAATTAGGACAAAAAAAATTAGGCGAAACAAAGGATCCCATCTAGCACTCATACCACTACGTTATCTGTGTTGCCGCCATTCATCTACATCTATAGTAATATTATAAAGCTGAAAAGTTTGTTGTTTGTTTGGTTGAACGCGCTAATTTCAGGAACTACTTATTGAAAAATTATTTTAGAGTTGGTTAGCCCATTTATCGAGGAAGGCTATAGGCTATATAACATCGCGCTACGATCAATGGGAGCGGCGCAGCAATAAGAAATTTTGCAGAAACGCTGAAAATTCCCTTATATGATGCAGATGAAGTTGCGCGGGTCAGCTAGTTTAATTATATACTTAGTGTTACGTCTATATAGCAGCGATAGCTCAGTGGGGAGACCAACAGACTGCAATGCAGAGGGTCTCGGGTTCGAACGCACGTCGCGCACCTCTGACTTTCGGAAGATATATGACTTCGAAATTATGTGCGTATTGATTGACAATTATAGCCCGCTCCGTGCCTCGGAGACCACGTTAAGCCGTCGGTCCCGGCTGCCATGAACATCTATGGCAGTCGTTATTAGGAAAGTCAGTACCCCCTAATATCCTGACACTGGTCTAGCCATAAGGTATCGTTAGCCTTCGGGTTGTGGAGGTCAGGTGGCAGCCGCTCCGTGTAAAAACTGATATCCAGTCAAATCTGGTTAGACTAGAAAAAGCCGACCCCAAGTGACTTGGGAATAATAAAGGAAAAGAAGTCTTACGTCTATGAGTAGTAAACACAGGTATTGCAACCACCTTACTCTAAGTATGGTTTTAGGAGGCTATGGCTGTCTACCGCGCTCAGACCCAAAATCCTCAATGCTACAAAACCTAGACCTCACGATTCACGCACAGCAACTACTGCGTTAGGCTGTGACTATCTCTTTTTGACATCATAGTAAAAAACGAAACAGCATTAAAATTACACACAGTCTAACTCAAGTCAGTGTTTCGTAGTACAGTGGTTTGTAAAAAGGCCAACAAATATGTTTTATTCATCAAAACTTCATAGCGTGTTATCTCGAAGGGTTCAAAGCCGAATCTGCGTGACAGACACACGGACAGATTAGCTCGTGGCTTGTGATATCAACTCCAAGACGACAGGTAGATAATTTGTTAATAGGACTAGACATTGAAATTGTAACAATATTACGTTATAGGATTTGACAAAGAAGATTCTAATCCTAAGTAATATTAGAAATGCAAATGTGAGTTTGTTTGTGACACTTTCATGCCTTAACTACTTGACCAATCATCGTGAAATTTCGCATACACGTTTTCAGAGGAACAGAAAAGGACATGGAGTACATTTCATCCAAAAAAAAATTATTGTTACTAACCTTTTTTTTTTACCTCGGGTATCCATTGGAGAAAACTTGTTGGGGCCCTCTGCACCAGCGGGGTGCCTTAGGACAACAACAACAATGTATTGACGCATACCACTCCGCGGAGGCGGGCGGAGAGTTTATATCGGACTCACCGGGGTAAAGACAGATGTTGAAATGATGATATTAGACCTCCCGGAATACCGATTAAACCTACCACGGTGTTCTCCGACAGAACCGCAATCGGCGGGACCGCGCGAATCACTTGCACATGCAGTCGCGATCCCGCGAAGGTTTCGGCCCGCCGTATGAAACGGCAGGCCACTACACGATAAGACCTACTTGGTCACGTCTCAATAAAACCCTACTGTCCCTCCCCTAAAGGGGAGACTAACCTAAGCTAAATTAACGCGAGCGACGCCGCGAGCAAAATGTAGTCTGTTATATATTGCATACCAACTCCTTCATACTCACTTCGACCAAAAACTTATCATGATTTCGAATGCATAATAAGTCCTTGGTGGATATGCTTTGGTGCCAATCATCTAACTAGATGGAACTTGCCTCCTCCGTCTTATTGCAGAAGAAAAAAGAATATGTCTGAGCGTAGCGCCAAATCAAATTAAAAATGATTTTATTCACGGATGGCGTAGTGGCGTAAGTGGTCGCTTCGCCAGTGCCACCGCGCCGAGTGTTGTGGGTTCGAATCCCACACGGGACAAAACTTTGTGTAATTCACAAATGTTTGTCCCGAATCTGGGTGTACTTTATGTCCGTTGTCTGAATGTCTGTTAAGTCCCCCGCGACACAGGATTCACTCATAGTGCAGGAGGGAGCAGACTTTCCAGACTTTCTTTCTCATAGACCACTTTCAAAATTTTGCTGGTTCCGGTGGACCCCTTGCAGCTAGAAATTTAATCCGCCAAATAAAATCGGTATATTCGGACCAAAAAGTTATATTGGGTTAAAATTACAAAATTAGATCAACCTTTTTATTTTCATTTTAGTAATTCTCAGGTCTTCGGCGAGTGGTATTCCTCAAAATATCAAGTAACAATCGCTGAGCTTCTTAAAATAATATTATCTGCCTACATTGATAGGTAAAGTCAAGCCAACATTTTAGTTCTTCACTATCGAAAGCAAATAAATTTTCGTGGATCCAATCTAACGAATTGTGGACCCCATTTTTTTGTCACGCCAACGAAGACCCCCGTCGAGTCTCCCGTGGACCCCTGGGGGTCCACCTGGACACTTTGGGAACTAAGAGAGTAGACTTTAAAAAAATTGACATCGGAAGACAAAGGAAAAATTTTAAAATTACGTTGAGATAATTGTTAGATAATGTATTTTATAATTTAAATGAGTTCTTTGATAAGAAGTAATGTGTCTCAATTATTATAGTGTTTGTGGCTTTTATTATTTTTCATTTATGTTGCATGTTCGTTACGGATAAACTGTTGAGCCAAAATGCTATTATTTTATATATATTTATATATAGCAATAAATAAATCTTTATGTTATAAACGGCATAATCTAGTGGTAAGTAAAGATACATTTACGTAACTCAAGTTGAGGTCCTGATCTCTATTGCCAAATTGCGCTGAGTGTTATTCTCTGCGCGGCGACTCCATAGTCCGCGGCGCTACGCCCTAGACACGCCGCGTCGCCACGAAGTGTACGCAACGTTGACGCTTAGCTCACGTCACACCAGCTGCGAGTTGGCAGCTTGAGTCAAAGAGAATATTTCAGTATGTTCGTGTATTAAGTCTCCAACGTTGCCGATAGAATTGAACCTGTTTGCCTATGAATCACAATAACACTGTTTGCGCTCGGTCAGTAAAAATACCGGAGACTAACATACTTTAAGCTAGCTAAGCGGGGCGTGAAAAGCACCTTCTCAGGACGTCAAAGTAGAGACCTCAACATCGCCTCGGCTGCTATGAGGACGATGTGGAGGCCACTGCTCTTAGACCACATGACTGCTTACCATCAGGCGGAGATGGTCATTTTGAAGAGCAAAAAAAAAAAAAAAAAACTAGCGGGCAAGCTAGTACAAGCTATAGTATCTATCCACTTAAGTGTCCCATATGCTTGTTTGTCATATTCAGTATATTAAAAGCCTTAGAAAATGTAACGTTATAGTTAGTTACAAAATACCGACACATGTAAACCACACTTTCAAGAACTCAAAATTCTAACATTACCATGCATCTATATCTTAGAAGTATGTAAATTTGTCCGTAAATATCCAGAACACTACACCAAACGCGAAGATATCCAAACCAAAATGAGCCTAAGACACAAAAATAGATTAAACCTTCCAAATTCACGATTAGCAATGCATTCCTCCGGCCCATTGGTCATGTCAATTAAATTATATAATAAGCTACCAAATGACATAAAAAATGAAAATAAATTCAATACCTTTGTTAGAAAGTTAAAAAAACTTCTAATAAATAAAAGTTATTACAGTATCAAAGAATACCTAGAGGACAAATTATAAATTATAAACTCCAAACAGCTAAAAGCACCTACATAATAATAATTAACTAAATATTACAAACATATATAGGTATACATAAAATTAATTAATATGATTTAAAAATAATAATTGTATTTAAAATTAATGTAATTATAGGACATAGGTAGCAACTACTTGTCTACCTCCACTTATTCATATTACCATATAAGTAATTTAACAACTACCTATGTAATAAATAAATTACATATTATTTTACTTAAAAAAAAAAAAAAAAAAAAAAATTGTAATAACATTATGCAATAATAAATGCAATAGACATAAATTATCAATAAATATTATTATTAATAGGTATGTATCACCAAATAATATATCCTGCAATTTTAATATAAATATTAAGTTTATTTATTTATTCATCTTTTTCATTTCTCATAATTCTGTTAAATACTAATATATCTTAACTAGATTAAAAAGTTGATAAAATTGTGTTATGTTATGTCAAAACGAAACTTTAAAAATGGCATATCTAAACAGCTCCTCCTCTCTCCTAATAGTGCTGTGCCCGACAGGGTCCATAATTTGTTACTTATATTTAAGCCTACCACCTGTAAATGTACATTATGGAATGCAATAAATTTGAATTTGAATTTGAATTAATTCAAAAATAATATTCTACATCATCTAAAGATTTTTTATTTGATAACGATTTGTATAAGTATACAAACACTTTTATAGCAAACATTAAAGACTAGAAGTTAGATAGGAAAACAGGACGTGGTTCTAAGGGACTTGTTGCGTGGTCTTTAATAATAAAGACCACTTAAATTCGCGATGGCTGCACAGCGGAAGCCGGCATCTCGGCGCGGTCTTGATTATATAGGACGGCTACCACCGGTGGGGGGGGGCAGAGAGGACAGCCACCACCACTCGACCTGCGCACGGCCGCCATGCCGCGAAAGGTCGACGGGACAAAAACTACAAGTAAACTGTACCACACATCCTTCAATCAGTCAATCAATTATCAGCCCTGTATCCTACTCCCTCTACCACTGCTGGGCACAGGCTTCTCAGTGTAATAAGTCCACCAGTGCGGGTTGGCAGACTTCATATGTCTTCGAGGACATTATGGATAACTCTCAGTCATGTAGAGTTCCTCATGATGTTTTTTTTTACCATTAAAGCAAGCTATAATTACCTATGTAATACGCATACGACGGCCCTAATAAGAGGGACATCCCCTCTCTTTACGACTAGTCCAGTTTATGATATAGCGTTCCCCTACACCAACCATTAAGGTTATATTAGGTGGAGCCGCTGTACTTTCCAGTGCCCGAGAGCACCTTCCGGGACCAGTTATAGACAGGTCTTGTCCCCAAATCTCGACATCTCCTCCCTAACCTCAGAGATCCGGTTCTCGTAAGCGAGCTAACTCGTGCCCAAGTGACACTACCTATTCTCCAGATAAGTACCGGAGCAATAAAGTCGCTCACCACCCGCAACTCTGGGAGTTGCCAACGAAAAGCTCGCTGAAGCCGACGGAGAAGCCGCCTCCCATATCTCCAGTATGGTACCGGAGCTGTGTAAGACACGCTCACTTCCCGACGTACATCCGTACGCCTACCCAAATAGGTCTACAAGCCGGGTGTGGCCCGAGTCACTCCAGCTATGACTCTTACTTGCTGAGCAGGCAAGCACCCGAGATGCGTCGTGGCAGTGAAACCACACTACTCCTTCGCTAAAGGCAACTCCGTGCCTCGCTCGACCAACTGGTTCGCACTAGCCGCGCATGATTCCGACGCTCGAACGCCACGTGCTTGCCGAGCAACAAACAAGCCGTCCTCTGCGGCTACCCACATAGCCACTACGAGTCCAATTTCAATGTCAGGCACCGCGCACTCTAATCAGCGGCCGATAGAACACACCTTTCGAGGCGCAGTGGGCTAGCCTAACCCCGTAGTTCCCTGATCCTAAGGGGGACACCCGTAGTTCGCCCCCCGAAATCCTACCTACTCGGGTGCTGTAAGATAGGGATTAATAAGAGGGACACTGAAGGAACTATGAGTGTCATTGCTCTTGACGCATATAAAAACGTTTGACCGTTGGCATACCTTTCTGTATATTTGTTAAAAGCCCCGCTAAGACGGCAACAGATCAACTAACCTAAATCGTACAAATGTTTATTATATATAATCATATAATTTACACATAATTAAACACCCTCGATGGCGCAGCAGTATGTACGATAGTTATCCATGAGGTGGCGGGTTCTGTTACCGGTTTAAGAAATTCTCAATAGCCGCAAAGTGTCTAAAACTAATACATAAAACCTAAAACCATAGATAGAGGAATGTATAATATTGTCTTCTGTTTACGCGAATGTTATTCATTTAAATTAAACTACTATATACGGATTTTATCGCGTTGTTTATTTAGCACTATATTACAAAATTTTGAAAATATTACGCTACTACTACTATTGATTTTATTTTACTAATTTATAAGCTAATAAAATTATTTAAACTATTAAATCTATTTATTTTTGGTTTACACTTTCCCCGACGTTTCGGTTGCTTTTCAGCAGCCATGGTCACGGCCCCGTGATTTTATTAGCTTATAAATTAGTAAAATAAAATCAATAGTAGTAGTAGTGTAATATTTTCAAAATTTTGTAATACAGTGCTAAATAAACAACGCGATAAAATCCGTATATAGTAGTTTAATTTAAATAGAGGAATGTAAGCATTAAAACATGTGTTATTTAGATTAAATTTATTTATTCGGATAACTTACAGCATATACATATATAAAGTCTTGTGGCTTATATCGGAATTATGACAGACGTCAATGTTAACGTTAGTGACAGCTGACGTGTCAAGGAGCAGATGCGCCGACATATATCTAAAATTTTAGTGAAATATTTAAATAATAAGGTATATGTACGTACAAGCCACTTACGAGCTAACGCAGCATTCATAGTTGAGACAACAAAATTATGTTAAGTGTTTACAATGTTCATAAAAATGTGAAAATTACATACATACATACATAGTTTCACTTTTGTATCCTAACACTTTCATCATCTGGGCATCAAATACGAGACCATACTGCTACACCACCGTGACTAATTTACCTAACTATACAGACCAAACATTGGCATACAAAAAAGTCGTACCAAAAAATAATAGTTTCATTTGGCAGTGACGTCATATAGAAACTGAAATGTTCGCAGTGACGTGTGCTATAAAATAAGTGTGTAATTTGGCCACCTGTTGCCGCCACGGCCCACTGTTATGTAACAAAACATCCGACTGGATCTGGTTACAACGAGTTGATTTAACAATCCACTGTTGTTCGTCAACAAACCGTCAGGAACAACACTTTTAAAATATTGTTTGTGGAATTTTGGTGTTGGTTGTTGTCGGCATGATAGGTTGACCATGAAGGTCGCAGGTTTGCTTTTAGGGAAGTAGTGTTGTTTGTTAGTTCATATCAGTAGCAGTACGGGGTTTCAAATGAAAAATAAAAGGCTCGCGTACTGTTACGTCGCGTTTGAAATGAAGGTGATGAAAACATCAATATCACAAAGAATTTACATTTACCTGTTGCCATGTTAAGAAAAGCAAGGGCGTAAGACCAATGAGATGAACTGGCAAGAAAGTCACAGCGTTTGTTTTTAATTGCCCAATTTACAATATTGTTTATTTTACAAATCACTTCTGTAAGGAGCTGCAACTACCACATATTTTGAAATGTGGTTGGATTGATTAGGAACGTACAAGTGTATTATTGTAATACACTTATACCTTTCCTATTGAATCAATCGTCGATATTTCCATGAACCGTGCCTCGTGGAGAGTCTGGGAATCTCCTGTTGTATTTTATTTTTTGCTCGTAGTCGTAATCATATCGTACGTAATTAAATAATTAATTGACATCGACAATAAATACATTCGAATAATATCTTTCGAATGACAATGATTATTTGATAATTACAATAACGCTAGTCATTACCTACTTTCTTTTTTTAAATAAACAGTACGGGCACGAACTAAAATAAAAACGACAAAGATACCCGAAATTACAAAAAGAAAACACAAACGTAAAGTGATGTGCCCATAAACACGAATCGAGTAATTCCCGCGCACCGAATTAGTGCGGCACGCATACCAATCGATATATCGCGTGATTATCGACGATAATGGCCGCGGACGCGACGTCTCCGTCCGTCCCGCCGGGCTAAATGGACCCAACATGGCCCTACGTACCCGAGGGTTACACGCGGATAATTTGACCGTTACGTAGGGTGCTGAGTTATTATCATTGATGTGGAGTAAGCGGATTTGAGTGCGCCCGAATGTGTTTATACTTACTTAAATTTGTTGCGTTGTTTTGCAAAAGCAACATAATGCCTCCATAATCTTTTATTCAGGCAACGTATTTTCAGTTCTACTTTACCACCATTTAAAAGAAGCGAAATAAATAAACGAATTGTGATATTAAGAAATACCTAATATGTTATATAGACTTAGCGATCGAAAATAGTATCCGTGACTTTCTTGCCGGATTCTTCACATAGCTAAGAAGTAGGCTGCTAATCCTCGAACTGCCTTTTTCAATACTAAATTTTTATTGCCTGTTGCACAATAGTATATTAATATAAAATTTTTTTGAACGTAGATACTTTGTGACAAGATGTGATTACTTGCACATTTTTATGAATATAAAAGATTTTGCGTTGAGTTTTGAACAAAATTGTTTTTAAAGTTTACTAGCATTTGGCTTAAATGTATTCTTGTTTCCCTCTAACTGAGAAGTGAAATGTCGTATCCACGGTCTTTCTATCGCAAGTCCAATGCCTTACCCATTAGGCTAGAGCTACTTTGGTTAGACAAAACACGAATCAGTTATGCATTCTGTCGGAATTGCGCAACTTTAGACAAAAGTTTAATTAGTAAATTACGAGATATTGACAGATAGACATCGCAGAGATGATAACAGTCGATACGCTCGTTCTACAAACAGCGTGTATCGGGACGCGGTCACCACGGACGATATCGATAGAGCCCAAATGAAATCGACCCCGGGCGTATTCGTATCGGCTGAATAATTTACTGCGATTTGATTGGTCATCACGAGCGGGCTATTTGCATAATTGCCCATTAGCAAGTTTTTGTTTACAGCCGACTACGAGTCGGACAAAGCAGTCGTGTGTAGCTCGAGGCTACATTTCTACCGTGCAAGGGTGGGCATTTGCATTATTTTATTCAAAACCCTTCGCCTTCAGTTAACCTTACGGTAAAGGCGCTCTTAGACGACCTTCCCTTTTAAGATTATTTACTCCTCAGTTACACCGTCATATAATAGAACTATCTCTCACAAAAATATCAGAAATTTTGTACATTCAAATTCTCGACGCTGGGATTAACGAAACCCAAGCGGATCATCAATAAGGGTCCAAGCAAAATTCCGTCTCGAATATCTTCAGCGGGCTCCCGTTTGTACGTAAACACGCAAAATCCCTGTGAAGGTACGGCCGCGGTCTCTAGACATGTGCGGGACATAAATTTGGCGAGCGTTACGTAGGTACAGGCCGGCCGCTATGTGCCGCAATACATAAGGCGTACCTATGTACGGAGCAACACGGGCGTCACTTATCCGCGCGGAGGATGCGGTGGCCGTCCGATCGCCCCCCGGCGGGCGACGCGGCAGGGGGGAGGGGGTGGCGTCGACCCACCCTCCCCCTCGCGATTCATTAAGTCGGGCGCGGCCGACGCGGCGGACGGTCGCGGAGTCTCCGTGAATTCAAATTAGAGGCGGCTCGGACGTCGTGCACTAGAGATGGGATGCTGCACTCACATCCAATTTATTGCATCGATATCTCGACACGAAAACTTTAATGCTAAATCACTAGTGTGTAAACTATTGAGTAATATTATCCTTTACATTAAGAGGATATTATAATTATAATTCTCATACACATTCCTCTTAATTCCTTCACCATAATAAAAGAGTCACTCAGTCTGTTCAGGACACCACTGGTGCCTTTGTTTGCAGAACAGTGCCTTCTTAAAGAGTTCTGTAACGCATCTATCGACAGGAATTTGACTGTGATTTCCTTTAGTTCATTTTATACAAATGGCCTTTAAGACCAGGGTTTAACTATAATATTCAGCTGTTTAGGGAAGTATTAATGAATATCAACTACAGTATTCTTTTTAAAACTCTTAATTTGGATTACGATTTCTGCTAGACAAACATAGAAACGTAACAAAAATCTTAACAAAGATATGTATATCTACCACTCAAACATAGATTCACAACAACAAAAAATATCTTTGTCCTAATAAAGATAATGTAAAACAGTTTATCGATATGGTGCGTTTGGTGACATCTCTACCGCCCCTTTGTCTCGACAAGACAGACGCGCAGCACGGGGCGTGCGGGTGGCGCGAGGGGCGAGCGCGGGGCGCGGAGGGGTGAGTCCAGCACGTGCCGGACGGAAGTCGCGCCCCGCGGCCACACCGCGCTAAATGATTCAAAACTCGCCCCGAACCTGCAAGATTTATGCCCCTACCCGATCCCTAGATTAAAGATGTCGCGCCTTTATTGAAATACGCTAAAATATTCCCTTATACCTTGTTGGTCTCTGGTTCCCTCTATACTCTATGACATTTCATTCATTCACATTCATTGCCCGTACTACCATTCACTTCTTTATTGTTTGTTTTTCGGTCTGTTAATTATGACTGGGGTGAGGTTCCTCGTAAATTTTTTCTTCGCTATCAATTTGTTGACTAAGTACCTACTTACAGTTATTTTATGTAAAGAGATGTTGATACGGCCATTTTTGAAAAGTAGTTTTAAAAATCAAACATTCCGAGATGCACACTTAAAGTAAAAACTAGACAAAAGCTTTTCTCCTGTATTTAATTATCCATTGATGTCTACCAACAGTTGTTAGAATGATTATCAAAGCTTACAAATATGCTTATTGTAATAATACACAACGAATTGCAGGTAAACACAGCATGCTAAATGTTTAAATTTGCAAGAAAAGTAATTAAAATTACTGTAGAAACATTATCATAGATAACTAAAGTCTGTTTCTGTATTCCAAGAATGAATAATAATAGTTTTAAAAGATGTAAGAGCTACCTATCTGTAAATCGAGTCATTAATAGCTTGCTAGCTAATGAATAGGGTCGTCGTTACCAACCCCTAACCATTTTGTATCATGTATGTAATTAGCATGAATAATGAGAGTTAAATAAAGTAAAATAAACGTAATTTGTCTACAAACAACATACCTTATTCTTTTCTTTTTTTTTAATACACGACTCCCGCATAATGGGTAAAGCCTGTGTCGCGAGGGACTGTAGAAATATTCAAACAACGGACACAAAGAAAATAAAGACTCGGGACAACCATTTATGGATCACACAAATTTTTGTCGCGTATGGGATTCGAACACACAGCTCTCAGCGCGATGACAGAGGCGCGGCGGCCATTTAAACCACGATGCCATACGTGCAGACAAACCTAATTGTAATACTAATTCAATATGTATTTAGTTAATTAAGATTTGCGATTCTATCGTCTTCATATCTTAATCTCGACTACACTTTTTAATATAAGAACTGTGCATTTTTGTTAATTTGTTCATAAATACTGTCCACGTAACGATTTATTATTATTTAATATAAATCTTAGGCATAAACAAATAATTCAACTATTAACATAGGTACCTCATGGCTATTGGAGCAGACATTTTGACAGTTGCTTTTGTTTCGATTTTTAAAGTCAATGTGAACATACCTACATTTTTGTTTGACAGTTACTTTTTCATTATCCGTTTTTTAATTGTATGTATCTTTATTCTTTTGTTCTTTTATGTTGCCAGAAATATATACTTACTTATAACTTTTTACTACTGAAAATAAATTCGTAATCACAACTACCGAGCAGAAATGTAAATTACTAAGCCTCGACTGTCCAGTGATACATAAGTCTACTTGATTAACCTTCGATTATAAGGTCTTGAATTCTATATCTGGTTTGAACAAATATATACCGATGTAAATTTTTCATAATACTTATTTGTATTTTCATGTTTGCTCAAGTAATCGTCATTTAAGTTAAACTATACGCTTCGGTCGTTAAAAAATAAGTACTCAGTAAAATGTCTAACACAGATAGTTAACGCATTTATAATACTATATTGAATGGACTTTAATACCAAAGTTGGTGCATTATGGGTGTACACTTTTGCCTACATACTAGGCGATATAGCTATAAGACTATATGATGTACACCACGTCTATAAATGCGGCTTCGACCCCGAACTGTAGATATGTATAAACATTAATGTGACCAATAAATAGTTGTTACTAACAAAATATAAATGTAGGTATTCTTGGAGCCGTTTTAAAATTAATTTATGATGCATTATTTACGATTTTATTAACAGTCTGAGAGTCACAATGGAACATGAGCCAAATTCGATTTTCAAGTAAAGCAACACTTTTGTTTGAATTTGAACCCTGTACTCTACAGCAGCATACATTACTCTGAACATTAAAACTAGTTAATAAATATAAATCCTAACTTAAATTATAAATGCGAATGTTTGTTTGTTACGCTTTCATACCTTAATTACTCGATCGATCATCATGAAATTAATTTCGCATTCCTAAACGTTATGAGGGGAATAGAGAGGGACAAAGAATATCTTTCACTCAGAAATAAATAATAGTTTACAAAAACTAAAAACACGCTTTATTAAAAAACTAATACGAAGAAAATAATTAATAAAGTTTATGTAAAATATCGTGGGGTTATCAAAATATCTTAGAAAGCACTCCACGCATTTTTACATAAAAATTATTAAATCATTTTCTACTTTTTAATTTGGTTTTTTAACTTTATTAAAAAACCAAATTAAAAAGTAGAAAATGATTTGATAATTTTTATGTTAAAATTCGTGGAGTGCTTTCTAAGATATTTTGATAACCCCACGATATTTTACATAAACTTTATTAATTATTTTCTTCGTATTAGTTTTTTAATAAAGCGTGTTTTATAGTTTTTAAACTATTATTAAAATCTTTTCTTTTTGTTTATTTTTCTTAATTATTGTCATCGGTCCTTGATAAGTATGTCCAAATTTCGAGTTAATCCGACGTTTTGAAAGGGGTCAATATCATGTTCATTGTTTCCGTTACATACATACTAACATACGTATGAAGCGAATAAAAGTGTGTTAACACACACACGAAAATAAAAATTAAACAAACTAAATCTAAACCATTCTCGAATCCACTCGAACACACAAAAAAAATCATCAATATCGGTCCAGCCGTTTAGGAGGAGTTTAATTACAAATACACGCACAGAAGATTTATATATATAAAGATAAACAACACGAAAAAATCCGTTAATTTCAATGTATAATATTCGCGTAAACATACTGTAACTAACTTTACCTAACCTACATTACAGTGAGCGAAGCCGCGAGCATGATCTAGTAGACTATAAATTTACACTTTTTAGTGACCGACCGTCCGGTCATAGTTGTTCCGCGGTATATACAGCGGATCCAAAATTTCGGTATTAACGTTTCACGGTAGATAGCTGTAGTATTTACCAACTCCTCCGAAAAACAGTCGTGAGTCTACGAACATAGTTACATCAGAAAAAAGTTATAAAAACAACTTGATATAAAAGTAAGGAGTAATGAGCGAAACGTATGGACAGACAAAACAACAAGACTATCTAGTCGTAAAGTTCGCGTCGCGGGGTATGCAAATGCGAACTTTCCCTCTTTCGGAGGACGGAGGGAGACTGCACTTGGCCGATTTACAGGCACTCCCTGGCACTCCCTCTCAAATTGAAACTTACTAGTATCAGCGGAACATAGTTTTAAAAGATGACAACTAAAGTGTTTCGTGTAAAACACTCCGTGTTTTTCACATTTATGTGTATGCGCGTCATTTAATAATATGTGCGTATTATTGAAATTAAATTTCGTTTACGTTACGTTTACGTTAGTCGTAAGAAATATGATGTGCGTAAAATGCTTTTATTTTTATTTTTGAGAAAGCTCGGTATTCTGTGTTTGTAATAATTGACAAAGAAAGCCATTTTCTTTTTATGTTTTATAATGTTCTTTTTTTAAATTTGTAGTACTGGTAATGATTTCAGGAGGCCAGCTTAAACTAGTGTGGAGTTTAGAAGTTATTTTGGCTGTTTGGTGATTTCCATTTGTATATTATTTTAATGTGGTAAAGTTTTGTGCAGAATGCCATTATTTTTTTTGTTTATATAGGTATTAACATATCACACGGGAAAATAAGGTCATTAGCTACGTTTTTAATTTAAAAACGCAATCGAAACCGCGGGTAATAGCTAGTTCTTAACAAATATGTAGTGAATTGAATTTGTTTTGATCTACATTTTGTTTATATAATATATTATGTATCGTAATAAATGTTCTTCTGCTATATAGGTAATATATACAATAAGATACGCCTAGACTATCAGACAGAAATCTATATTTTACCGATCTGGCATTCGAACCTGGCATTACACGATCAACCGTAAGCATAAACAATTCAAATAAGCTACTAAACCAAAGGAGCATTTATACTAATATAACTTAAGTAAATATAGAGATTGTTTGCAATAATTTAGTGTCCATTTGCTAAGGTAGATGAAACGTAATTCGCGCGGTTAGAATTTCAATAGTTCTGACAGAAACCACCCGTAGGCAACAACTAGGCGCCGTTCCCATCTTGTGAGTAATTAACGCGATTGCCGGAGCTATGTTCTGAAACAGTGTTTGAAATAGAGACGCCTTTGCCCAAGATTCGAGATGCAATGGCCTATATACGGGGACGAGTAGGATATCAAAGCAATCTGGGCGGGTGGCCGGCCTAGGTGCAATTCGGCCAGCTCCTTGCGCATATTGCATGCACGTCCCAATGAAGTTTGCTTTGTAGGCGGTAATCTGCGGGGGTGTATCGGGGTGGTGGGTGGTGGGTTATGTACACACGAGCCCGAGGCGTCGAGGTAGGCAAATGGCCGGCGCGAGGCGGGCGCGTAGGCCGACAGATCTCGAGCGATATCGATCCGCAGCCGTCGCCACGGACAACAGTCGCCGTCGCCCTCCCGGCTCAGCGACAAAAACACTCCTTTGTTTGCCCAAGATCGAGTGCTCCCACCGCTCCCACGCCTGGGAAGCGCTGTTGACAATGACACGCGTTTAAATAAGGCGAGACGGGCACGCATCGGTAAACAAACACCTCACCAAAAGCTCAACGTTTTTACACAAAAACAAAATGAACACAAACATCTATTAGTACGCTTTTAAAGTTCTCTAACGTTTATCTATGTTGATCTTAATTAGATAATTAATACATATGTTGAGTTATCGATATCGATAGATCCTGCCGCGGTGGCACATCACTAGGTAACGTCGCGACCGCTCGGCGGGTGGTGCAAATCACTCGCGCGGACTGCCGTTCTTGGAGAGCGCAGCGCTGCGCACCTCCCGCATTGTTTAGTTTTATTTGTCGATAAAAAATAACGCAATGTGCACTATTCGTATTGTTACTACCTTTATGTAGGTCAGTAGAATGTTTTGAATGTGTATTTTATCTGTATCTGAATTATGTTTAAGCGTGTATTTAAGTGTTATGCGTTTCGTTTGTGAGTTCTTAAAATTCACAACGTGTGAGTATTTTTGAATAAAAAGATTTGTTGCTAATATGAACTAACTATAATTTTTATCTTTATTTTTGTTAATGATGTCTGTAATTCGTTAGGTGAGACAAGACTGATTAAGCCGATTAAATGCAAGATAGAATTCTGTAGGTTCTACCCACTTTAACTAGAAAGAGGGGAAACGGTATAGTAATAACTTGAATAGATGGAGTATATCCTTAAATGCGAGTTTATGAAAGAAAAATAAATTAACTAAAGATTATCTGCATGCTTCTATCAACAACTGATATATGTAAGTCCTGTATAACAAATTAGATAGTTAGATAAATCATGTATGCCATTTGCTTGGAAATCGCTAAATGCATTTATGAATTCGCTATATCAGCCAAAGAACCGATGCCGTAAAATCAAACGTAAGCCCGCCTGTTTCCCTGTAGGGGTGTTGTAGACGACCCTATCGACGTCTACTAAACCTGTTTGCAAACCCCCGCTGATATTCAATTTCCTAACAGAAACACCCAATTACACTTTGTATTGAGTTTTGCGTCTGTACTTTTTGTATCGTTGTTTCAAAGTTTCATTTCATACTAAAACGGGGTGTTATTTTAAAAACAGCAGAAGTTTATTTCGAGAATTGATCCCGTTACCTACCAATCAGCCTTATGTCACGGTACTAATGAAGCAAATGAAAATCAATTTTATCAAACCAAAATAAAAACAGCTATAAATAATAGTTAATATTATCGTCTTCAATATACTTATCGAATATTTAAATTTATGAACGATGCCGCAGAATCTACAACGAAATTCATAAAGAAAACTAAATTAAAACCTCGAACAAAAATCATATTATCGACAACTCGTTATCGACAGCGTCACATCGTATTCAATTAGAGGCGCAGCACGGTCTCGCATGAGTGGCGTCTGTACGCGTCGCCAGCTCGCGAGGCGCCCCCACAATCGATACTGGCTCTATCGATACGGGGGCAGCTCTACGGTGGGCGTCTTGTTCCAAATCCGAATAACGCTTGGTCAAGCGCAACTCAAAGCTAGGAACGTGGCATGGTCTAATTTGCGCGGTGCCGTAGCGTGCAGCGTCGTACCGTGCCGACGCTGTACCTTGTAGCTCACGTTGCGCTTTTGTGCTGAATATTATATGTGTGTAGCATACCTAGTCGCTATGTGCAGCCATTTCTTATTCAATGTTTGTTGAGCTGACATTGTTTTCGTGCTAACACTACACGTTAAATACGTAATAAAAACTCAATTTTTCTTATCTTGTGTGGGGGCCAGTCAGTACAGACCGGCCGCGGCGACACTTCGACCCAGTGGGATCTTTTGTGTCGACATCCCCAATAACGACTGCCATAGATGTTCATGGCAGCCGGGACGGCTTAACGTGCTCTCCGAGGCACGGAGCAGGCGATAATTGTCAATCAATACGCACATAATTTCGAAAAGTTATATAACTTCCGAAAATCAGACGTGCGCGACGTGGATTCGAACCCGAGACCCTCTGCATTGTAAATTCCAAAGATATAAAACATAGATGCGTCGTGCTACGTTTAAATATAGTAACCTTTCCGGACGTTAAGTTGTCATCTGATACACAATGCAAACATGACATCTAAATTATAAATATAGTAATGAGCGTATTATATTATTGGTATTATCATGCTCACTTATACTTATCTAATATTCTACACTATGGTTATCAATAATGTAAATGTAATAGGTGAGCTCGCTTTCGGTGTGGACACTTTTTCGCGAGATCTAAATACAATGAAGGCACAGCTATGGTTAAAATATTCGGTATATCTGTAATTTTGTCATTGCAAATCCGTTTATCTATTGTTCTATTCTAATATTATAAAGCTAAAGAGTTTGTTTCTTTGTTTGGTTGAACGCGCTAATCTAAGGAACTACTAGTTCGAATTGAAAAATTATTTTAGTGTTGGGTAGCCCATTTATCGAGGAAGGCTATAGGCTATATAATCACGCTACGATAACTAGGAGCGGAGCATAAATTAAAAATCTTGCAAGAACTTATGTGAAGCAGACAAAGCTGCGCCGGTCAATTAATTAATATTATAAACTAGCTGACCGGACAGTTGATGTCCTGTCAATCTATACAAAAATACATTTCTCGTAATTAAAAACATATTAAATATCAATATCAAAACGTCAACCAATTTTTTTCAAATTAAAATACCTTTAAATTTCCGGACATATTCTGCGGATTTTGCGCTAATTTTCGTTCATACAAACCTTGTCCTGACAATTACGAACAGAACAAAAAAAAGCAGCGAATTCGGTCGAGCCTTGCTTATGTGATGCTCGTCGTACTTGTGGCAATTGATTTTTATTTATACAGATGTGAAAGTTTGTGATGTTTATTATCCAGGTACGTCAACAATTGAATGGATTTGGATATTATCTGGCAACCAGATGGATCAAAGGCTGGATTAGCATATAAGGGATTCACGCGGGCGATGTCGTAGGCAGAAACTAGTTCCATCTAATATTTTTCTTTGTTGCAGCAACAGAGCATCAATCGCTGTAATATAAAGTAGTACAGGAGTTGTATTTTTCAAATAGAAAAGGTTTACAGTTTCAAATTTATATATAAACTAGCAGATTCGACAGACGTCGTCCTGTATACAAAAAAAAACCAAATCTAAACCATCTTCGAATCCACTTGAACACACACAAAAAAATTCATTCAAATCGGTCCAGCCGTTTAGGAGGAGTTCACTGTCAACACACGTACAGAAGAATTATATATATAAAGAATATATCAACTTACATGGACGTTGTCGTGAACACAAGCCTAGTTTTACAGTCTTTGCCAGAATTAGGAATTTTCTAACATCTGACAAACAATCTCAGCTAACATTGATATTAAAAAAGAAATGGTTACTACCTTTTTTTTGGGTTACAAATTTCTTTGCTTTACTTTGCCCCGGGAATCAAACCCATGACTTCAAGAACTCCTACAACCCTATATCAAAAGAATAATTAAGCTGCAATCTTTAAATATTTATGGTTAACCTATTAAGACGCAGCGGTACACCTGTGCCCAACACAACAGATTTTTAATTGCGTCTGGTATTCTAAAACTTGGCAGATTAATCAACCATTTTATCATAGTTACCCATAGCAACTCTAATGGCCCTAAACCCCCCAAATGAAGTGTGTAAGACGCTGCTTCATGACGTCATTGTAAAGGACAATGACCACAAATTCCTTCAAGTCATTCTGATGGCTCGTCAGTATAAGGCGCTACGCTTTCCGGGACATTTAAGCTTCCCGGTCAACCCCCCAGGAACAGTAATGTTGTTCCAACGATAATTAGTATTAAGCATATAGCTACATTATATGTAGGTATATGTTGATAATAGTCGAAGTCATTTATATCATAAACTACGGATGGCTTAGTAGTTTAAGGTCATAAATTTGAATGTACAAAAAGAGTTCCAAATCTGGGTGTTCTTTGTGGTCATTGTTTAAATTTTTGTTAAGTCCCCCGCGATTTCAGCATGAATGGCCTGGCTTGACCGTGAAAGGACTACCCTCTCACAGAATATCGACGTGAAATAGCAGTATTTTTACTGTTGTGTTTCGTTCGGTGAGTGAGAGTGCCGGAGGCCCAATCACCCTCTTTCCCCCTTCCCACTCCTTCTCCTTCCCACTTCCTTTTTCTCTTCTTCCTTTTGTAAAGGGTCGGCAACGCGCAAGTGATGCTTCTGGTGTTGCAGGCATCCAAAGGCTAAGGTGACCACTTACCATCGGGTGGGCCGTGTGCTTGTTAATAAAAAGACATAGAAATTTAATAGATAAAGAATAAAAAAATAGGTAGCCAGGCTGCAGCCTCTGCGCCGACTGTTAATTGTTCGACACGGGACAAAAATATGTGTCATCTTAAACTAATTTCTAATTCTGAGCCTGTGTATTATTTGTTCCCGTTGTTTGAATAAAGCCCCCGGCTACACAGAAATTGATACTAATACTTCGGACGTTGTCTTTTATTTAAATCGAATAAAGAAACGTGAAGAATTATTTTAAAACTAGAATTTCCAAATACAGTAGTCATATTCAATACTAGTCTTCCATCCCCTAGGCTATGGTTGTAAGTTAACTAGTGAAATGTTAAATGAAAAATAAGAACCAATTATGGACAAAAAGAAACTTACATAACTTTTGAAGGTATTCAACTATGTAACAGTCTGCCCTCACATATAAGAAATGTTGACACATTTAGCTCATTTAAGTCTACATTATCTCATTATATATGATGTGCATGAGGTCTCGGGTTCGAATCCCGGGTCGGGCCAACAAAAAGTTATTGGGTTTTTCTGTTAAGAAATCTCAATACGAGCCCAGAGTTAGGAAGTTGGCGGTGTTAGACACCCTCGTGCCTCAGAAAGCACGTAAAGTCATTGGTCTGATCTCTCTGCGGTCGTGTCGGAATATTCGTCCCATCGGATCATGAGAGTTAGGGAACAGAGAGTGCACTTGTGTTTGCGCACAAACTTGTGCACTATAATATCTCCTGCGCCGATGGCCATTCTCCGTTAAGATTGGCCGCCGCCGCGCCGTGACCGAAATTCGGTCAGGAGGACATTATTATTATATAAAAAGCAATCGCTCGTTTCTCACTTAAAAGATATTTATTGAACTTTCATTCATTATTTAAATGTTTTAGGAGACCATTTTATGAAAAAGTATTATTTATGTTAAAATAAGTTTTTCACATGTAAATGACTTGTATTATCTTTTTTAAGAATAAATTCTTTAAACCTAATGTCGTTGTAATACACCTCTACTTATCCTTTAAGTGTTACAGGTGTGAAAACTATTAATGTAGTAGGTATTATTACAGGGAGTAAGTTTGACGTAGTGTTCATTTGTCTAATGAAGAGGGACGAGTGACAAGACGCGTTAGATCGTCAGCGCCAAAATATACAGAGACATGCATGCAAATGACACGGGTAACGTACAGTGGCACTTGTCACTAATAAGTGGACTCTCGGATGTTAATCACTACATACTGCGAAGAAAGCTACAAACTTATACCTAGAGTTAAATTTAATATAGGTATATTTATAAACAATTATTTTAATTTTTTGCCCTTTTTAAAGACTGCCTTACCATTAGGCACCTTCTCTTCTCAGTATGGGAAGGTTTAGGCCATTTATTTATTTATGTGAAACTCAACAGCTTGTTTTCCATACACATAACTAAGAAAATAAATAGCACTAGCAATATAATTTTAATTTATTAATAATTAAATTATGGCTTAAAGATTTAGATTATAGTCAAATAGAAAATTTATTGCTAGTCATACAATAACACTTGAAACACATACAACCACAACACACACACACACACATACACACAACACACGGACACACACACAAACACATACAAGCGCGCGCGCATTATTATGTAACTACACATAAATTTTCAGATGCATACACACACTCAGTAATAAATGCGCATCGCATTAACACACACATAATTATTACTGTAATATGTACAACATAGTTCTAAAAATAATTTAAAATATTATTTGTACTTACCTACAAACTGCATTGTAACTATTTTGTATAATTATTTCTGGGAAGGAACTGATTCCCAACACACAGCTCACGCTAGTTTGGGAATCAGGGCTCACACATTAATCGTTACCGACTTTTTGTTACAATAAAGAATTATTAAAGAATTAATGTTGAGCAACGCCTAAAACACTAGGATTATCGTAGAATTCATTGCTATACCTACCTACAACAAAAAGTTATAATGAAGCCAATTACTGACTTTCCTGGCATGTTTAGCGGTATGAATTGAAACACAGAGACAAACAATTATAATGATCACACCGAGTATAGTAATTGCTAGAGCCAAGCAATACCACAATGATATGACATGCTGTGTGGACTTATGCTATAAGTTAACATAGTCCATCACGTTGGCCCATTGCGGTTTTGGCAGACTTCACATATCTTTAAGAGCATCATGGTGAACTCTCAGAAATACAGGTTTCATCGCGATGTTTTTCTTCTCATATTCTGCATACTTACGAAAAGTCAAAATTGCTTGCCTTGGAATAGAACTCGAGACCGATGCATAGCAGTCTATTTTTCTTGATACGTCTGTTTAATTATTCGTGCTTATTATAGAGAGTACCTACTAAATCGATTTAGAGCAGTTTATATATTTTCGTAGCTTGAGGTTCAACTTAAAATCTAAACCATATTTTATTTTAATAGGAACGAAGACATTAAGTTTATTTAGTGTGTTCTTAAATGACAATGTAAGCGAAATGTAGTCCAAAGGCGAATTCGTGGGCAAAATATAGTAACTAGAAGTAATGTTTCTTTTTAAGACAGCTCCTGTACTAATGATTAAGTCGTCTGTGTGAGGGCATTACTAACATAAATTAATCAACACAAATTACAACCAGACTCAGAATAATTATGTAAATTATACAAATAACTATCCTGTGTCAAATACGAACCGATACTAAGCGCGGTGACGGCAGCAAGACGAACGTCAATCTTATAACTGAACAAATATTGACTAGTCAATCCCAAAATTGCACGCATTTTCACTTTTCAACACAGAGACGAAAACAAAAATATTTTCGCCATCCGTCATAAACTTGCTGTCCCAAACTTCTATAAAGAAGTCGGAACACAAAACAGTGCAACGCGAAACTTTAAAGTTGTTACTCTGAACTCTGAACTATGCGCCGACAATAAAATGTAAAAACGAATGAAAGCATACTGATAGCGAAAGTGGAGGAAAGTTTTGAACAAAAAGTGAGAGTTGTAGGAAAAGTTGTGATGCCGACTTTGTTTCCCTCAACTTTGGATTCAATTTGTAGGAGGGGGAGGCCACCCACCCTCTGCTCACTCCGTTTATGAATCTGTACAATAATAACCGTGGGAACACTTCTTTAGGATTTGTTTACTGTTGTTTTTTTGGTAATTGTGGAGGATGATTGACTCCGTTTTTACATTAGCTGTATTAAATGGCTTTTTACATATTCTTTAATGATTATGTTAGTAATGTTCTTGGTAGCAGAACTAAAAGGATTTTTAACCATTTATTGACATATAAATAATTCCTGACTAATATTATAATTACGAATGTGAGTTAATTATTTGTTTTTGTTACGCTTTCATGCCTTAACTACTCGATCGAACAACATGAAATTTTGCATACACGTTGGTACCTTTTATCCAGAAAAAGTAATGTAACATTACTTTTTCTGGATAATATCTAACCTATATTTAAGCGAGTAAAGCCGCGGGCAATATCTAGTAATAACATGATATTAGCTCTATATACAGTGTGTATAATTAACCCTGTCCGATCCTTAAAGGTGTTAAACAGTATCTAATTATGAGTACGTAAGTGACATCCTTTTATAAAAATCGACCAGAAAATTTACTCCAGTAAATTTAATTTATTTAAAATAATATGTTAATAGATTACGCTTTTTTTTTTTTTTTTACATGGGGCAATGCAATGACGCATATCGCGGGGGCGGGCGGAGGGATTATGTCGGACTCGCCGGAGTAAACGAAAGATGGAAAAGAAATAATGTACCTCCCGGAATACCGACAAAACCTACCACGGTGTTCCTCGACAAAACCACTATCGGCGGGGCAGCGCGAATCGCTTTCGCATGCGGTCGCGACCCCGCTAAGGTTACGGCCCGCCGTATGAAACGGCAGGTCACTACACAAAGAGACCTACGCAAAAGAGGCACTTCTCACATTATAGAACCCTACTGTCTCCCCCCTAGAGGGGAGACGGACTCGAAACAGAGGCGCGCGTGGGCACACGCACGCCGCCTCTCGGACCTGGTGCTGAACGGATGACGGCCAGACCCACAAAGCCCACCACCCCCAGGTCAAACCTCAGGGTGGCTGGAGGTCATCTTGCGCCTTCCGGCGCCCGGCTCTGCGGTTGGGGAGAGGGTTTAAACGCTCCCTCTCCCGCTCCGCCGCCTCCTTGATGGAAATCACTTCCTAGTAGAAGGAGGCGACGGCCTTCCACGACCTCTCACTCCGGACCATAGACTGAACTACAGCCGGGAGCGTGAGGGCAACCGATCCGACTGCCGCGATCAACTCACGGCGCTGCGATGCCCAGGCGGGGCAAACCGCCAAAGTGTGCAGCGCCGTGTCTTCAACAACGTCGCGGCAGTCGCCGCAGTGGTGACAACCGGGCGTCTCTTGCCGGCGTATACGACACAGGAACTGGCCAAAACAACCGTGGCCAGTCATTACCTGTGTCAGCCGGAAGGTGAGGGCGCCATGCCGCCTCTCCAGCCACTCCTCAAACACGGGACTTACCGCCACGATCGTGGCGTGCACGATGTTAATAGATTACCCATGGCAACACCGACAACTTATTAATCATAATACCTAGTTATCATTAAGTTCATAAAGGTTCACAGATGCCGCGCCGCGCTACGCCGTGCCAATCTACCTACGCCTTAGAAAAATGCCACCAAAAGTATGCCACGCTCCGCGTCCTTGTCAAGTTTAGTGGAGTGTTGCTAGACTGTGCGAAATTTCAATAATTTAAGGGTGAAATACTGATCAATATGGTACTTAAAATTATTATGAAGGTGTTTTACGGTGATATAGTTGCTTTTGTATTTTTCTTAGCGTGTTTGTTAAGAGAGAATCAAGCCCTTAATGGATCGGACAAGGTTTATTATACACACTGTATTATCTGTCCCATTGCACAGACCGTGACATGTCGTTGTGTCATGGAAGACTACAAATAATCTAATACCGGACTCAAAGAGCTCAAAGCAACTTTTGGTTTGTGGGTTGCAAATTTTCATCTTGTGTGGAGTTTGTTTGAATCCACAACACACGGCGTACTAACATCTTAAAGCACTGCCATTTCGCTTTTGTATATCCAAAGATCGCCGGTAAAGATTGCTTTTATCGATAAGACCATTCTTTGTACATTATAATATGCTGTACTTTGATGTAAGCTGAATGGCAATTAACTGGTACTGGCACTGGTAACACCAGTAATACTCGCACGTTGGTGACCCGAAAACAAAGGACTACGTTCACTGGATTCCTTGATCACACACATTTACCTTTAGGAATTCTAACAAAACCTTATTAATGCGATATCGTATATTATTAAATTACGGGTAGTTTTGAACGTGATGACTATTTACGAAACTAAATTATCAGGAAACCTGAGTCTAATAACTATTTTTAAATAAATAATTACCTAGTAAAATATACCTATGTAAAATATGTTGTGTATACTTTGATAGAATTACTACTACCTACTAGACCCCTGGTTATTCGATGCCAAATTTAGTTATCTGTACTTTAAGTGTGAGTTTTCTTGATTACAATAAATATATTGTCAACTCTAACGACTTTTCCATTAATTCTCTAACAGCGCCCCCAACGGAAACTATGATGAACTAATTAAATCAAGAGCCCAGTTTTGTGGCGCAGTTTGATACTACTAACGCCATCTATTGCAATTTTCACGTAATTCTACGGAATGACGTAGAACTAAAATGTTTTTAAAACATTTTGCGATTGCTATTGATTGGTTTCAAATTCTAGGTTTTTTTATGTTGCTTCACAATAGGTTTTCCTTTGGAATGAAATCTGCTATCTGCTGTTCCATAAAAATGACGTTGGAACTCAAACAATAAGTTGAACTTAACACATAGAAGCAGACTTGGTTCAAATATAAAAATAATTGTAAGATTAATCTCAAATCCTACTGCAACATGCAGAAAAGGGCTTGTAATTATTTTTTATAGTTTATGGAAAAAAAATACTAAATATGTTACAATTTTCTGGTATTCTTATTAGCCCCTCTAGCTAAAATGCTCGTGTTAGGAGTGCGTTCACGTCCGTAGAGAAATGGACGGGATTCTAATCCACGACAGCACTAGTATCGATTTCGATTTGTTTGAATTATCGAAACTAATGTTTCAATGATTGATTATTATCGATATTATTAGTCGAGAATCGCCATCCGCCACCATTTAATACTGATATTATATTAACTTTTGAAAATAATGTTGTTATGTTTTCGAACTTTGTCTTAGTCATCACGGATTGCAAAACGCACAACAATAGAGTGTAACTGAAGCAATACTAATATATTTAAGTAATAAGTTATATAAATACTAACACAAATTGTATGTATGTTAGTCCATAAGGTAAAATTTATCTATGCGTCTATACCACGCGAAATAAATGGTTATAATTAAATGGCAAAATAAGCATCTACCTCTGTATTCTGTATTTAAAAAAGATGACTCGCACACTAGGTATTCCTGTGTCGCGGGGAACTTTACAAACTTTCGAACAACGGACACAAAGAACACAGAGTCTCGGACCACCATTTGTGGATCACACAAAGTTTTATCCCGTGTGGGATTCGAATCCATAACATATATACAATGTGTATAATAAACCCTGTCCGATCCATTAAGGTCTTGTTTCTCTCTTAACAAACATGCTAAGTAAAATAATAAAAAAGTCTATATCATCGTAAAACGTCTTCATAATATTATTATGTACAGTATTGATCAGCATTTTTACCCTTAAATTACTGAAATTTCGCACAGTCTAGCAACACTCCACTAAACTTGATAAGGATGCGGAGCGTGGTATACTTTTGGCGACATTTTTCTAAGGCGTAGGTAAGTAGGCGCGGCGTAGCGCGGCGTGGCATCGGTGAATCTTTATGAACTTTAGTGATAACTAGGTATTATGATTAATAAGATGTCGGTGTTGCCATGGGTAATCTTTTAACATATTATTTTAAAGAAAATTAAATTTACTGGAGTAATTTTTTTGATCGAATTTTATAAATGGATGGCACTTACGTACTCATAATAAGATACTGTATGACACCTTTAAGGATCGGACAGGGTTAATTATACACACATCATATTCCATGTATAGGTACTCATGTTATGGCAAATAAGATGATCTTCATATTTATTTTATCTTATCTTATCGTTGCAATGGCAGTGGCGAAGCGACCATTAAAACCATTACGTCATTCGTGCAGTCAAAACTAACTATATCAATGGTCCACAGCCGGAGCGCCTGATGTCTCCATACACCGCCATCATTCGTCGCAGCGCCAACCCCTTCGAGCTGGCGACGGTCGGCGTCTCCTGGCTGATCGGAGCTGGGTACGACGCGTACATCGTGGTGGGCTGTGCCAAGAGGGACAAGTGCATGTCCATCAGATACAGGACAGAGTGCCCTGAAATACCTGATGAGACCGAGGTGAGTGGGACGGAGAATTAGATTTTGGAAGAAAAATTATACAGCAAGATCTACGTTCAAACTAACAGAAGTCAGGTCGTAAAATAAACTTCATCCAAAACAAAGGTGTTGGCAATCAAAGATAGGTAGACAAGCCAAGGTTTGTTCTTTTCTGCATAACTTCTTGTTCTCGTACTTGAAGACTGTTCTTTCTTCAGCTCGCTCTTGCACATCACTAAAGATAATACTTGGGCATAAATTTTTTAGCAGCAAACTTGCCCCCAATGATTACGCTAATGCTAACACTAATTTAGTAGAATTAGAATTCTATCTATAGTAATAAATGTTTAACTTATCCCGAAAACAAGTAGATGCCTCGTCACCTACCTACTACCACGGATACCGGCATGGTAATAGTAACATTTAATGCCTTTTGACCGGTAACTCACGTCACACCTGATTTCAAAAGGCTATTGGTTTGATTGGCTTTGGCTAATTTAGTTAGCCTATCAGATTTGTTGTCGTGGGTTTGATCGTCTATTAACTTCTGCCTTTCAGAAACCAGGGCAGAATCTCATATACCTACCACACCCGTTCCATACCTTTCCCACATTATTTCGTTTACCCTAGAAAAGGCACATGCAAGTAACACATCTAGTGGTGGCAACCGATCATAAGCTATGGCAATCGCTTACCATTAACTTGTCAATTGTTGAAATGCCAGACATAATTGAAATCCTATTGTGTCTGGCCGCCGGTGTGTACTCACTCAATACACACGCGTCAGCCACATTTTTTGCATTATAATATATTCTTGCATCACAGGTGGTAGAGGAGCCACCGCCAGTTGAAGAAGAGCCTAAGTACCGGCTGGTGCCGTTACCAAACCTCACGTCGCAGTACTGCAGGGATATGGAGATAAAGGAAGAAAATAGGAAAAAGACTGCGCTCGCCCATATTGAGGCTAAAAGAGCGAAAAGAATTGCTGTGAGTGACTCTTATAAGGCACATTGAAACTAAAGCTGCAAAATCTGGAACTACCCCTTCGGGGATCTAAGGTCCTGTATGTAACTTTTTGTATAGCAGCGATAGCCTAGTGAGAAACTGCTGGACTGTCACGCAGAGGCCTCGAGTTCGATCCCAAGGCGCGTATCTCTGCCTTTCCCAAGTTATGTGCGTATTCAATCGTTAATTATCGCTTATTTCAACGGTGAAGAAAAACATCAATGACGAAAGCGTAAACGCGCAAAATTCTAACATTATTTTAATTTTATTATTTAACTAGCTTCTCTCGCTCGGAAACGGTAACATTTTTTAGGTGAAAGGTACCTTATATGATTTTCTGTATCTCTGACAACGTGTATGCGAAATTTCATGACGATTGTTCGAGTAGTTAAGGCGCACATTCGCATTTATAATATTAGTTAGAATTCATTTGATAACATAGAATTAAGGACGAAGTTACCGTTTTAAGTACCTACTACCATATTTAATTCATGCTTATGATATTATTAAGGAAAATCTTTGATTTTCAATACCTACTTACTTCAATATTTAATATACTTACATATTTACGCACGGAGTTTAAAAATGTGTTTATAAGACGGCGATAGGTTCGGCTACTTAAACTTGACATTCCTTAAGATATACATACAGGTTTAATTACATATCTAGTTGTATTAAATAACATATACAACCACTGTTTAGCAGTTTAATAGATTAGCCTCCCCATATATTTTAAATTCCACGATCAGCAATTAAAGTCTAATGAGTCTCATGACTGTAAAACCAATAACGGTGATGGCATTCATCTTATAAAATTTCAGGAATTGGAACTCCCCCCTCCAGACGACATTGACGGCTGGCGCACACACGCTTGGATCCTCATCCTGCCTGATGCTATGGGGGTTACGGAGCCATTCTTCATTGAACCCAGCGAAGGCAACCGCTATCCCCTCGATGCTGAACACTACCAACATATAGAGAGCTTGTACAATCATGAGAATTATTATGTTGGTACCAAGTTTGTGAATTGCGAAACATAAAGCTAGTATGTTCTACTTCCGTCGGCCTCGATGGCGTAGTGGTTAGTGTAACCGACTGCCACGCCTGAGGTCGCGGGTTCGATTCCCGCACAAGACAAATATTTGTGTGCATGAACATGTATGTTTGTCTTGGTCTGGGTGTTTCTATGTATAATATGTATGTATTTACAAAAAAAAAAAGTAGTAGTATATATGTATGTTTATCCATTGTCTAGTACCCATAGTACAAGCTCTGCTTAGTTTGGGCTAGATGGTGTTGTGTGTATGTGGTAGAATATTATTATTATTATTATTATAAGTGTAGGACTAAATATACTGGCACTAAAATCGATGTTTTAGTATCTTCTCAATGGGGAAATCATGCTGCATACCTAGAATTTTCTGGCATATGAACAAATACTTTTTTTGTCTTGTCCAAAAAATCAAACCTGAATCTCATGATTTCCAGCCATATATTATATGAACCACTAAACTAAATTACCTCGGCGGCGCAGCGCTAATAAATGCAGCTATTGTACCTGAGGGATTTTATTCCTAGGACAGGCATAATTTTTATGAGTTCAACTGCCAAAAAATTATTTGTCAACACTATCCCTTTATTATTATAGTTGCTTAATTATAGATCTCATATTCGTCTGCCTACCCCTTTGGAAATATTGGCGTGTGACTATATACCTTATGTATATACATATGTATAGGTATAAAGAAAATATGTCATAACGCGTACCAAATAAAATAATCATTTTATTCTTGCCAGGTAAACATCCAAGACGATACTGATGGCCTAGGCTCTTTAAACTACGACCTAAGTAACCTGTCATGCTGGGAGCATCTCCTGGCTGGAGAACCAGAACACAGGCGGCAGATCACCGGCATCGACACCTCAGACATGAAAACAGCAGTCGACACTGAGAAGCATCTGGATATGCCTCACAGCTGGGTTGAGAAGCTGGACATAACTGCTGATGGTTGGTCAAAAGAATAGGTTCCAGCATTTCACTGCCAAGCTATTACCGACTTTACAATAACACCAGTCCTGAATATAAGCTGTGCCACTGCTAGGCATGGAACTCTTCTCAGTATGGAAAGGGTTAAGTCATAGTCCACCACGCTGACGCAATGTGGGTTGGCAGACTTCACATATCTTCGAGAACATTATGTAGAACTCTCAGACATGCAGGTTTCCTCGCGATCTTTTCCGTCTCCGTTGAAGCGAGCGATAATTTACTATTTAACATGCACATAATACCGAAAAGACGGAGGTGTGTGCTTTGGGATCGTGCGTGGCAGGTCAATGGTTTCCCACTGGTGATCACACAATTAATTATTCTGTGTTTATCTATACACAGGACAATTTTATTGTATGTGTGATCCTCATGTAGAAATAAAGCCAAAAAACTTGTGGCGATAGGAGTGACCTCTGCCACCGTGTCAAGATTTACCGATTAAGCCATGCGTGCAATCAATTGATCTTTCCTGCTTTCTATTTTTTTAAAAGACAACTCCCGCGCTTCGAATAATTCCTATGTCTTTACAAACATTCAAGCAACGGACACAAAGAACACACAGACTCCCATTTATGGATCGCACATATTTTGGTCCCGGATCGAACGCGAAACACTCGGCGCAGCGACCAGTAACGAGGCGATGACTTCTTACGATTACGTACCATTATGTCATCCGGGCAGTGATTGAAAGATACCCCGGGAAAAAGGAATATGATAATCTAGTTTAAGTTAACTTTTATCTCAGAATTACGTTTGAAGCCTTTCTTTTAATTTTAAAATTGTCTTTTTCCTACATATATTTATATTACTAATTTTTCTATTCTATAGACAATATGTAAATTTTTCATAACATACTCTCTTTTATCTAATTGCTTGTAATTTCTGTTATGGTCTTTCATAACTGAGAAAGCTTGAGACCTTATTTTAATTATGAAGATGTGATTGTGAAATTGTATTTCATGTAAGAGATCCTAAATAAATAAATATTTTCCAGACTACAATCAAAGGTATCCAGGCAGTCACAAAGTGATTCACTACAAGAAGGTTCTGCTGGAAAAATTCGCACCATACTCGCATCCCACCGGCATCGTGAAGAGGATCAAAATATTCGAAGATTACGCACTCCTTTCTCCTTTACTAGCGTAAGATATTAGTTACAATTTTTATGTATTTTTAATGCAAATCTTGACTTCCACCTTTTTATTATAGTTTAATACTAGATTTTGCTTGCGGCTTTACTGACTGTAGATTTTGTCAATAAACTTTCCCTCGGTAATAGTACTTCTTCACTGGATAAAAGGCGCCCTATTGTTTGTTACGCTTTCATACATCAAGTACTCGACCGATTATCATGAAATTTTTTATACACGTTGTCAAGGGAACAAAAAGGAATATAGAGTACTTTTCTTTCAGACAAAAGTACCTAAAGCGAAGTTGTGTACAGAATTTTGTTTATAATATGAATTAGGATAGAAGGTAGAGATAAGTAGCACGCTAAAACTTATTGTATGTGTCTGTTTTTAGCTATGAGTGGTACGAACAGCGAGTCGACAAGATGACAACAGCGAGGATGGACCACGTCCAACGTGAAGTGCGTGAGAACTTCCTCATCGGCAGGTCCGACCACATCATGAGTACGTATTGAGTTGAGTTGGAATGTTTGTATCTATGTAACGGAATCTTTGAACGTGATTTTCACCCCTTTCAAACCGACCGATTGATTTGAAACTTTGGACACTTATCGAGGACCGAAGACAATAAAATAATTACTAAAAAAAAAAAGACAATAGTAGTGCACTACTATAAAATAAAAACAAAACAGTAAATCTCTTAATAACTTAATTATGTTAAATTGATAGTAAAATGTCTAAGTAAACAAAATGACTAGATTACAGAATGACTGGGTAGGCAAAACGTCTGAGTTGCTAATTTACATATATTTATTTTAAAACGTCTAGGTAGTCAGAATGATTTCATTGCAAAATGACTTGATTGCATAATCCCTAGATATGCAAAACGTCATCATTGCAAAATGTCTCGATTGTATAATGACAAGATAAGTATACTGGGTGTCCGGTAAATAATGGATAACCTTGAAATGTCTTATAGTAGAACTGAAGGCCGTTCAGAAAAAATGAGAATAAAAAAAAGAAAAGTATATTAAAAAGTGCAAGCTATATTAGCATAGCATACCTTCGACTGTCTATCTATTAGCATAATTAGTGTTTAATATTAAAACAACAAAAAACCGATGGATTTCATTCATTTATGGTCGTAGTATACAAGAAAGTTATACATGGAAGTTAAAAAAAACACATATCTCAGGTAGTAGTCAGGATAGGTTTTTTTTTATATTTTTTTCTGAACGGCCATAAGTTCATCCATTAATTACCGGATACCCTGTATATGTCACTGTAAGATATTAATAATACTCCCTTTAAAATAATATAATAATTCCTTAATGGTAATGCCTCGACACCATCTAAAGAAGCTCGAGTTAAAAGGCTTACTCTTTATGCATAACCTGGGTCAAGTCCTTGAAGCAGACGGCTTACTGCTTAACGTGGCAGGCATCGTGAGGAGAGGAACCTCCTCCTCTCTAGAGTCCTACTAACCACCGGTAAATTGGATTCTGTTCCCGATAGCGGTAGGTCTTTATAACTTTTACTTTTAAAATATAAATTTTAATGGTGACACCACGAGTCAACTAAAATAATAAAAGGAATAAAATACCAGGCGCTAGATTAAAAAGGGTAGTATTTAACTGTTCCTCAATTTTTTGCCTGTGTTCCACCAAAAATACTAATTGCACACCAAAATATGCTTACCAAAAATACTAATTGCACACCAAAATATGCTTACAAAAAATACTAATTGCACACCAAAAATACTAATTGCACAGCAAAATATATTCAAAGAGATCAAACTAAGTCGACGTTCGCAGGGCTCCCATTTTTGGGTGGGTTTAAGAAGAAACCTAACATAACCTAACCCTTCCGAGGCGGAATGCAGTGATTTGAGGCGTATAGATGTTCGTTATGATATATTTTAGTGAGCATATTTTGCTGTGCAATTAGTATTTTTGATAGATTTTAATCCCATTAAAAATAATATTTTGCATTTGATTTGATTTAGTAGTGGTACAATTTGATACAGGTTTGATATTATTATCGGCCCTGTATTAAACTATCCCGCAGGTCCCGCTGGACACAACTCTGCTCTTCTTAGTGTGAGATGGGTTACGCTGGACTATGCCACCACACTGGCCCAGTGCAGGTTGGCAGACTTCACATATTATTATCTTCGAGAACATTATGTAGAACTCTTAGACATGCAGGTTTCCTCACGATGTTTTCCTTTACCGTTAAAGTGAGCGATAATTAACTATTTAATACGCACATAACTTCGAAAAGTTAAAGATCCTTGGGATCGAACTCGAGATTTCTGTGTGGCATACCAACGATCTCTCTCTAGACTAATGGAACTAATAGTAATGTCCTCCTAATCGAATTTCAGTCATAGCGGCCAATGTTAATGGAGACTGGCCATCTGCGCAGGAGATATTATAGTGCACAAGTGTGTGCGCAAACACAAGTGCACTCTCTGTTCCCTTACTTTCATGATTCGATGGGACGGATAATCCGACACGACCGGAGAGAGATCAGGTGCAGGACCAACAACTTTACGTGCTTTCCGAGCCGAGGTGTCTAACACCGCCAGCTTCTAAACTCCGGGCTCGTATTGAGATTCCTTAACAGAAAAACCCAATAACTTTTTATTGGCCCGACCCGGGATTCGAACCCGAGAGCTCACGCACAGCAGTCGCATTCACTACCGCTGCGCCACAAAGGCAGTTACTGAAATGGAACTAAATAGTAAGGGTTACCATTTTGAAAGCTTCACTTTCTATATGTGTTTTTTAACCCTGGTAGCTGGTTCTTATCGCTATTAAGCCCTTTTGTTGTTTAAACAGACAATACCACTAAGAATTTGCGCCTATACATTCTGCAACCCAGACTTTGTGTAACTAGGACGTTTTATCTACATAGTCATTCTGCAATCTTGACTTTTTGAAACTTAGACGTTTTGTCTACACGAACATTCTGCAAATCACTCTTTTAGCAAGTTAAATGTTTTGCCTACCCAGTCATTCTACAATCTAGTCATTTTGTTAACTCAGACTTTTTACTATACAGACTATCTGACACTAACCCAATTTTTAATCTCTATTCACAAAAGTTTATTGAAAAGAGAACACATCTCTTACATAAATGAAAACCTGAGGGTTGAACTAATGTAGCCGTAATTTATAAAACAACGCCATCTTGTTCATTCAAATTCATTCTAATTAGAGTGTTCACAAGATTTTAGATCTTACGGTATATATGGAAGCCCACATGGGACTAAATATATATAATCTACAACTGATGATGATCTTTGCAGCTGTTAAGAGTTTAGTAAAAATAACATATTAATTTATTCATATCTATAATACAAAAGCAAACAAATTTTTATAGTAATCTCTCCTGGGTTATTTGCGTTCAGTCAAGAAATCTCTCTTCATATTTAAGAACTTTGCTCGGTCGGTGGAGTATACGCCATCTTTCTCAATTTTCGGCCAATTCCTTGACCTCCTTATAAGACATAACCTTCGCCTTTTCCTTAATTTGGTCAGTAAATGTCTTTAGAATATGTCTTTAGAAGGAAAATAACGTTTTCAGAGCACACATACTCCTTGGATGCGCCACATTCTTCAGTGGAGGGTAATCGAACGCTGGAGTTTAATTACTACGCGCGACTGGACCATCTCACCAAGATTGTATGCACGCCGCTCACTTTTGAGGAGCATTATACTGACAGAGATGACAGGTAAGGTTATAGCTTTATGCATTTAGACTTGGCTTCGGATTGAGTTATGCGTGAACAGCAAAACTGCCGTCTATCTATAGTTTTAATTTTCTTTATGAGTTGATAAAATGTTAACAATCTGAAGAGATAGGATAAGACGGGATTGTCGCTCCAGCGACTTATCCACTCAAGGTAGGAGTAGGCTCACCGTGGAAGGTGTATCCGGTAGGACTCGGCACTTTCCATCTTTGCCTGGGTGAGCCCGACGTAACCTCACCGCTCCTCTTTTCCTGCGGAGAGGGATGAGTAGCATTCTACACGTTAAAAAAAAGAACTGTCCCTTAAAGCTAGAATTACGCTTGAATATGGAGCAACTCGTTTGTTTGCATGCTTTGTTTGTTACTAATTGCAAATAAATAAATAAACTCGACCTTGAGAAATACCACGTTTCTACTGAAGATCGCAGACAAACAACTATTTTAACAGCAGAGCGTCTCATATATTGGAATGTTATTAAAGTGCGCATAATACTCCTATGACTTGTTGCCTTAGGCTATAACCAACTTTCCGCAGGTATCAGTTTTTGGTCCGCACCTGAAGGACATAAGGTATGACTAGGCCCTATGTGACGTCCTACCCCTCAGGCTGAGCGTCATCAGTTACGCTGACCCTCCTTCGAGGAGGCGGCCCATCTAGCCACCGTGGGGGTTTCTCAGGTGGTAGAGCGTATCGAGGCACTGAGTTTACGGGTGGCTCTTAACAAGACGTAAGCCCTTGTTTTTCATGGGCCCGCTGATAGTGTTGGTTGCCGGCGACTTTACACGGGGATAATCCGGTCGATGGCGCTTTACGGCGCACCGGTGTGGACGTACTCCCTGACCGCTCAGTGGAAGACTCTCTTGCGGAGGCCGCAGAGAGTCATAGCGGTCAGGGTAATACGTGGATACTGCACGGTGACGACCGACGCAGCTTGCGCGTTGGCTGCGACACCCCCTTGGGATTTGGAGGCTGAAGTGCTCGCCGAAGTGTTCGCAGTGAGTGAGGCGATGCGGGAGGAGACAGGTTGTCGTCCCCTACCAGCAGTGATTGAGCGCGCGCGAAATCGAGTCTACTAGGGCATGATAGGAAGGTGGAAGGCGCGGCTGGAGGCGCCCCTGGACGGTTTCAGAACCGTTGGGCCCTCCAATCGGTATTGGAGCAGTGGGCAGGGCGGCAGCATGGGACTCTTTCCTTCCAGCTGGTGCAGGTGTTGTTAGGGCACGGTTGCTTTGGCAAATACCTGCACAAGGTCGCTAGGAGGGAACCGAGTCCCATCTGCCACAAATGCGAGTGTGAGGAGGACACGGCGCAGCACACGTTCGGGCAATGTCCAGCTTGGGCGGTGCAGTACCGTGAACGCCAGGACGTAGTGGGTGAGGACCTCTCCCTGCCGGCCGTGATCAGAGCCATGGTCGACAGCAAGAGGCAATGGGCAGCTGTACTGCGGCGGAGCGGATCCGTGAGAGAAATATCCTGGCGGATCCGTGCCACTGCCGGCGTACCGGGTGACAGAGGCGCGCGTACGCGCGCCCTATGCTGCCGTAGTAAAGGTCGCGGGTGGGAGAACGGGGATCTCCTACCCGCCAACCATTCAGTCGGAGCGACACCCTCTGTCGTGCCAGAGCGTCGCCCAGGAGTCCTAATCCTTTTCTGCATTGGGCTCTGCTGGGTAGGTCGCTGATGTAGTTATAGTTCCTGTGACCCACTCACCTTAAAAAGCAGTGACGTGGCAGACCATGGTAGTTTAAGTCGGTTGGCCCGAAGTCTCGGGAGAGCCCGACATTGCCTTCTCGTCTCCCCTTGTGGCGAAGGGGTAAAAGTAAGGAGCATTTCCTCGTGTTAAAAAAAATCCAAACCACCAAGCAGACTGCATGCTTAATTTCCATATAACGAATACGCATATTTTTAATGCCCTAATGAGGAACCAGGAATCCTTGAAGCTGGTCTCTAACCTGCAAACTTGACAGAGCCTGTCATCTTTTGCTAACTAAGCTATTTATGATCCTACGTCGAAGCCTGAGTTTTGCTCTTGTTTTGCACCTAAGACGATGGATGCTATGCGTCATCTTAGTTAGGAAAGTCACGACGATTTGATGAAGTCTCAGTTTGAAGTCATGCTTCGTGAATGGTCTTTTTCATCTGTTACAATTTACATTTTACCTTAATCCGTCAAGTCTTAGAATGAAACTCTATTGAGTCTAGGCACCGGTGTGCCGCCGCGGTCTGAAATAAATCTTAACATAGGATATATAATATGCTAAAGTGAGATTGTTTGTTACGCTTTCATGCCTTAATTACTTGACCGATCGTCATGAAATATCGCATACATGTTGTCGAGGGTACAGACAACGGCATATCTTTCATCCAAAAAATGTTCTGTACCCGAAGGATAGAAATTTTTTGATAAAATCTAGATTAACGCGAGCCAAACCGGGTGCAAATTATAGTATCTCATAAAACTTCAACTTTCAGACTAGAATCCCGTGTAATACTATACACAGAAGGCACCAAATCGGAGCCCAAGCGCAAAGTGAAGGACATCACGGAGACCTATAGCCGCAACCCTGACGTGCCAGCCAAGAATGATATCTGGAAGAAGATCTTCCACATGCAAGAAAACACCATCCAGCTGCTGTACCAATACGCGTACAACTTCGTCACTAATGACACCCGACACTTTATCAAACCGAACTTGGCGGAGACTGGAGGAAAGATTCTGTTCTACCCTGAGAAGACTACTGGTTATATTGTAAGTATAACTTTACCAACAAATGCAATCAGTCTGCTGTAGCTAAGTGCTGGATATAGGCCTCTTCCAATTAGCGCCATTATATTTGTTTTTCTGCCTTATGCGCATTGAGTTCAGATAAGAAACCTTATTGTATCCTACTAATATTATAAGTTAAAGTTTGTGGCGATTTTTTCTTGTCTTCAAATATTACTAACAATTTGAGTTACAATTTATTAGTAGATATCCTTTTGACCGCCACAGTCATGTATATATGACAAAACAAAATGTGTCCAGCACGCCATGGTCACGACTACATGACAAATTAAAGGATGAAATCGTAGCTTGGCACCGAGCGCAGGGTTTTGGATTTCTTTCGGATTTCGGAAAAAGACCGTCGTTTGCTTATAAATGATTTCACGTCGGTACAGCAATTGTGTGGGATTCGAACCCATGGCCTCTCATTGCGTATTCACGCATAGACTTTTGAAAGATATTGATAAGTTGACTATGTCTTAGATTCACACATTATTTCATTTTATTCCAACATACCACTTGGAGAAAAAAACTAGATTAATTAGAGGAAAAAGCTAGATAAGATCATGGAGAAATCAGAAATATAGATGAGACATATCATATTTTATTTTCCATACACCCAGTCCGATCCATGCGCGAAGCCACCACGTCCACTAGACGTGTACTACGCCCTGTGTGAGAACATCGACTGTGAGTACAGCACAAACAAGCTGATCCGGGACCGCAAGACTGACATCAATGGCTACCTGCGACAGAGGCACCGGGAACTGACGGAGCCGCTGCTATACGTGGCACTGTTTGATACTGAGAGGAACGAGGCTGCGAAAAAGGGCTGGAGGGAACAGGTTGGTATCTCGTAGACTAGAAAGTGTTTTCTTTATTGCGAAACTAGGTAACCTCACTGGGTTAGTTGTTACAGTAGTCCATGGAAACTTACACCACTAGAAACATTACTCTTTGCCTGTTAGGAGACTGGTAGTACCCCTGCTGACAACATAGCACTTTTTGAGGATTCTGACAAGCTTAATAACCACAGGAACATAAAACAATGTTGTTTGTCTGCGATCTTTAGCAAGAGGGAGGGGAATGAACATTGCTTTAAGAGGAGGGAGGGGAATGCACTCTGGTAGCAGTGACTCTTTTTTGGCTGGGTCGGCAACTCGCCAGCAATGTAGTGCTACAAGTGCCGATATGCTACAATACTCATTTAGTATCAAGCAGGCCGAAGTAGATCTAGTCCCAATCTTATTAATATGTAATAAACTTGCAAGCAACTCATTAAATTACAATTTTGCTAAAATCATTAGAATACAATTAGCCTATTTTAGATCAGTAGAAGTCGTTTAGTTAGTTACTTAACCGGTCATATCTCTACAGGAAACCCAAAGAGCCGAAATCGAAGAGCGAGAGAAGGAGGCTGAAATCGATCCTCTCGCTCCCTACCTCGCTCGTATGTTTGGCTCTGGTCACGGTGCTGGAACTCTTCTGACCGTGAAAGAAGCCACGCTGGTCAGAGAGCAGTGCATCAATGACTTCAAGGCGAAGCAGTTGGCTAGACAGAACATTGTGCAAGAGAGATTTGACAAGGTAAGTATATTTTTACGATTAATCTGGCTTAGGTAGTTAAGAAGGGCATCTAAACTCAATTTGAGGTTACAATGTTTATTGAACATAGTCCAGTCAGCTCAAAACACTGCACGGATGGTGTACTTAATGGTTTAAGTGGTCACCTCGCTTCTGCCACCGCACCGAGTGTTGTGGGTTCGATTCCCACACGGGATAAAAATTTGCGACATCCACAAATAATTGTTCCGAGTCTGGATGTTCTTTGTGTCCGTTGTTTGAATCTTTGTAAAGTCCTCCATGACATAGGAATTATTCCTAGTGCGGGAGTTGTCTTTTTATAAAGATAAAGATTAAAAAGACATTTGAAAGCGTATTTATTTAGATAGCCATATGCAAAATAATGGCGGATATTCCATAACATGGATGTTATTGCTGGCCATTATATTACAGTAAAATGATTGATGACTCGCTTAGAAGCATCCATAGTTAACATATAATTTAAACGAATACTGAAGTATCCGATTTAGTTTTGAATAAGTGATACAGTTACTGTAATTCACTTGAAGAGTAGAAGTTCTGAAGGCTCGCATAACCATATCTTTAATCTTTTCCCTTGACGTTTTTAATCATGTTTACCAATTTTACTGTATGTCATTGAAAGCTCAATACTGGGCATATCTAGAGTGGCAGCAAAGCAAAAGCCATCCATCGACCGGTAATTAAATTCTATTAAATTAATAACGCCTGCATAATTTAGTCTTCGATATCCTTTTTCTTTTTTCAGTTCAACTCAGAATACAAAGCGAAGAGGCTATGGTATCTCGCTAACCAGTTTATTCTGACGCCGGAGAAAGAGAGCGCTTACTTCGCGACCAGGTTCACACTATCCTATTATTATTGTTATCACGTCGGCCAATCTTACCAAAAACTGGTGAATACGCACCATAGTGTACAAGTCTATACGCACAACACAAGTGCCCTCTTTATGTCGAGTAAGTCGGTAATCCGACACGACCAGAGAGATCGGGCGCAGGACTAAAGGATTGCCATGCTAAGCCTAATGCCAAGGCACGTGGACCAAACCAACCCGGGATTTGGACCCGAGACCACAAGGTCTTAAAACACAGCAGTCGTTTTTTTTTGCTCTTCAAAATGACCACAAAGCAGTCGTGTGGTCTAAGAGCAGTGGCCTCCACATCGTCCTCATAGCAGCCGAGGCGATGTTGAGGTCTCTACTTTGACGGCCTGAGAAGGTGCTTTTCCACGTGATGATATGTGACACATACACATACATAAATAAATACTCTATATACTCCTGGATTAATATCTATGTTTAAGCCGGTATGTGTTCCCGTGGTATTCATGATGCAGCTACACCCAGCCGCGACCAGAAAATAATGATGTATGAAACTAACTAAATATCCTCTCCACAGCGCTGAACTCTCATTCAGAGTTCACACGTTAGAGGTGACGCTGACCCGACACCGGGACTTATCAGGGCCAAGGTTCAGGGCGATGTTGGACTACCTGGACAAACACCCTCTACTGAAGGAATACAACCGATTGAGACATCGGTCAAATAAGATTTAGCTTGAAATTCAGGTCCTACCTCCTAGGCTCGCGTCCCTATTCAGCAGATCTAAAACCATACTTGGCAAGATGTGGGTGTATAGTATGTCGACGTAAGACTATGAATAGACCATTTTTATTGCCATCTTTGGGTGTGTTTGAGTAGGTCCCTAGATGGTTAAATGTGCAATTGCACCCGGTAGGTAGCCGGTGGGTTCTTCTCTATATACATAAATAGATGGAGAGATTATCTCTATTTATTAGAATTATATTCGTTCGGAAAACATTAAATGAATGATTATAAAATGAACAGTTTCTTTTCCGAATAAGACAAGTAAAAACGTCTCTACATAGTCTTAAGCCGAAGGGGTTTGGAATACAGGGTTTATCACCTACACACATAACGCTTTGGTAAGTAATTGCATCATACTATGGTTACAATTTCTAGTTTAATTATTTACGACGTTCAAATATTTTATATTATATTTGTAAATGTTCAAATAATTTGTAATTTCATTATTAGTTATTGTTCTAATAAAATTTAATTGTGTTGCTTTTGATGTTGTGGTTATATGAATTTATTCAAAAATAAAAGATTTTTGTTAAAATATGTTTTTATTTACAGAGTGATTTTTGCAAAAGTTCTCAGTTGATTGCAAAATACAGGCTTTTATATCTAAGGTAGATTTGCACCAGCATAGCATATCTGCTTCTTAGATAAATAGCTTACAACGCGCAGGGATTGGTGCACAGTCAGCAACATAAATAGCTGAAGGTTTAATAAATTATTCTTATTTTACAATTTTATAAACGTATTTCATGCAATAATACACAATGTTGTGTGTGAGTAATTAAAGAAAACGTAACATTTGTTAAAATTTTCAAAGATATGTAAAGGCAATCGAAATCTCTTAACTGTTACATATGTTGCTGAATATACCAAAAACAACTCGCCTTGATCTTTAATTGCAGGACATGCAACACTTGCTAAACACGTATTTTAGTTTGGTCTTGCATACAGTGTGAGTCTTTATAAAGTGCACATATTAAAAAGGGTGAAAATATAAACAATTTTAACGACGGAAAAATGTTTAAAAAAATCTAAAAAAAAATTATGTACTTTTAATTTTTTTTACTCTCGTCTTGGTACCCCATGCAAACAAAGCGTTACTACTTTTAAACTAAATGTGATATTAAAACAAAACAAAATTAATAATAATCTCGAATAATAGGTCGAGCTAATAAAGCCATAATTTTTTGAAAAATAAACCTCATTAATTAGTTATTAATGATTTTTTGAAGAAAATTTTTGCAATAAATGTATGTTTTTGTGTTTACAACAGCGTGGCGGACATTTTGAGCAATTAATGCATTAGTTTTAAGTTTCATGTGAAATAATAAATGATTTTGATTAACCTAACCTACGCTTCTTTGTTTTATGAATCACATAGCCTTCATAAGAAAGTAATTTATCCTTTCGAATTAATAACACACCCGGTGAGCCTCTTTTTTAGTCTCTGATAGCAAATGTTGTGTTTTAGTTACAACCATGAGATTTTTACCAAAAACTAGCTAATACGATATAGAATAACATAAAATAAGAAAAAAGTAGGGTAAAGGGGACATTTTTTTGATAAATTTTACATTTATTGCAATAATTGGTAGACAAATGGTAAATTTTCTTCAAAAAATCATTGATAACTAATTTATGAGGTTTATTTTTCAATAAATTATGGCTTTATTAGCTTGGTCTATTATTAGAGATCATTATTAATTTTGTTTTGTTTTAATATCACATTTAGTTTAAAAGTAGTAACAGTTTGTTTACATGGGGTACCAAGACAAGAGTAAAAAAAATAAAAAGCCCATAAAAAATTTATAAATTTCTTTAGATATTTTTTAACATTTTTTCCGTCGATAAAATTGTTTATATTTTCACCCTTTTTAATATGTGCACTTTATAAAGACTCACACTGTATAGAACCATTACTAAAGCAAATAAGGAGACATTAAAAAAATGTTCTTCCCAAAAAGCCCTGCTTACAGTCTATCGATAAAATACTTGATCTCATAATTGCAGAACAGTCTATGCAACACGTGATAATGACGTATTTTTAGTTTACTTTCGCATATAGAACCATCACTAACGCACACATGGAGATGCGCAAAAATGTTCTTCCCATAACGCCATGCTTTCAGTTTATCGATATATCAACAAGTTACTCAAGTATTTGACATTTTAAATGTTCTAATGCTTCGGCAGTATCCAAGAAGGTTGTGGATGGTTGAGGTCTGTGTTCCAGTCGCCGGCGCCGCCGAGCAAGTTGCCGCGCCCGTCGTGCGTGGCGAGCGCCAGGCGGGACAACTTGTTGGCCAACCGACGCTGAGGAGAGTCCGGTCGCGAGAGAGGCGGTAAAGATATACTCCCTGAGTCTGAAAAAAAACAAAGTAATATTAAAATGTCTTCGCCTAAAACTTTCAGAGTAAAGATCTGTCTAGACGTTAAGTTTTATAGTCTAAGCGGCGGTGGGTCAATGGTTCCTAAGTACCACACTTGCGGTCGAGAGGTCATGGATAGAAATCCTACTCGTTATGCTCCCGACGTGAACCTACCCCCAAACACAAGCATTTTAGCTTAAGTGGATTGGTAAACAAGATTTATTCTAGTTATTCGAGGCCCAAATTCCGAGTAAATATAAAAAGTTGTCTTTAATAAAAATAATAATTAACCAAAGCACTTTCTATAAAAGTTTCACTGGCGCTTGCTCAGATACATGTACAATCACTTGTAATAGTGCATGGATACCTTAAGGACCAAAATCCTGTGAACACTCTAATTAGAATGAATATGAATGAACTAGATGGCGTTGTTGTATAAATATTGCAACGCTTACATATTTTAGAAAATAGGTGAAATTTGTAAGTTATTATAATCTTAACTGAAAAGGCACTCGAACACCGAGACAGAATAATGTTTGCATACGAACAGAATAGCGAGTCATCGAAAGTATATATAAAAAAAACTAGTTACCCACTATAGATTTATAAATTCATTTGTAATTCTTTGCTTCTTGTTTTACCCTAAAATGTGTTCTTTTTCTAAATAAACTATTGCGATGGAGATTTAAAAAAAATTGTTTAATGTAGGTACATGTGCAACAAGGGATCAACCACTACCTGAGATTCTGAAAACCACAGATTCTCGCTAAAGAACACTGATTCCTACCAAGGATGCTTCGCGAGGCTATTGAAATAAAAAACCATTCTAATTTCAATAGAGAAGATGGTTGGAATGTACCACCAGTTTGGGATCCAGTAATTCAAATAGTCAAACCCAAAAATCAAACCACAGCTAGACTTCATGATACTTTGAGCTCATTCTGCGTAAATAGAAACACCAATGATTAAATTATGTTCGGGTACTTTGAAATAACTACACTGGAACATTGAGACAACTACCATCTTAGTCTCCCTATGACCATGGCTGCTGAAAAGCAACCGAAACGTCGGAGAGAGTGTAAAAGTAAATCTAAATAGCTTAAATTGAAGTAGTAAAACTAGTAAAAGTGTTTAACAATAGTAGTATAAAATTTCAATATTATGTAGTAATAGCGTTTTATGAAAAAAATAAACAACATGTTTAATTTCAATGATAACATTCGCGTAAACATAAGTCAATATTGTTTAAAGTAAATTGATCAAAATTTAGATATAAGAAATCTACTTCTTTTTATTTTATAGTAGTGCACCGCCATCTTTTACGATATATATAAACTACTTAACAATTTTTGTATTGATTTCCGTTAGATGGCGTCGATTACCAGCTTATGCCATTTTAGTTTTGAAATGGGTACTTTGGTTTTTAATGATGATGATGATGATTGATGTTTCACTGATGTGTACAAAACATCAGTGAAACATCAATCTTGGTGATGATGAACTTCTCACACATTTCTTTACCTGAATGGTAGTCATAGTTGGCGTGGTCACTAGGTGTTTCCTGTCCAAGTCTCTTCCTATACTCGCCAGCGAAATATTCGATCAAAGTGTCCATCATAATAGCTTGTTTCGAGAACACCTGAAAAATATTTAATAATGTCAGTCCTCTTTATAACCTTTCCACCCGCTGAGCAAGTCAGCAAGCTTAACAGTGTGATAAGAATTGGGTCACGTATAGCAGGTTGGCAGATCTCAAACATTTTCGAGGACGTTATAGAGAGTTCTCAGACATTCATATTTCCTCATGATATTTTCCTTTATAGTTAAATCAAGCAATATTTTGTAGTTCATTTTCAAATAGTCAAATGTGTCTTAGGGTGGCAATTAAGACCCTTAAATGGCAGTGATACCAGCGTAACATCATTCACTACTACTATATTTAAAGGAAAAATAAAAATATAGATATTTTTACTTCTCCTTTGACCTTTAGAAAAAGTATAAATGTAATTTTATAAAAAAGCAAATAATTTTGAGAAATTCTGTTTTCATTATAGTGTTTTAGATTGCCTAAAATTTTATACCTGGAGTATCTTCGAGACCCGGAGTCCATTCTCAACAACCATAAACTGCAGAAACAGGCACGGGAGACAATCCTCATTATCATCAGATGGTAGACCGATATCCCATGACAATTCTTCATATAGTAATCCAAGTAATACAGTCTATAAAAATGAGTAAGTAATTATTATATAATCAGCAGATCACGTATGATTTGCAGGCATCTGGTATACTTATCTGAACTTAACTTGTATGTATGCTTTTTAATTAAATATGGAATCATGCTGGACCAGTAGTAATACAATCAGGTGGATGGATGGATAGTTAGATGAGTTGACGAGTGGAACGACGACAGCATGTAGGAAATACAGTCGGATAGGATGATCGGATGGGGGAGTAATAGTATGGAGGGGTGAAATGGTTGATAAAGCAGATGATATCGACCGGTAAACAAGGGGACAGACGTATACATATGCAAAACCAACTCTTTAGGTTATATAAATTTAAAGTGTATACTAACGCTCTCAGTATCATCGATGACGTAGACCCCGTTTGAGTTAACAGCGACCAGCACTGGGATGTCCTCGTGTGTCAGTAGACTCGTCAGGCTGCGCACCGGTTGCTCGATCTGACCTTGGAAGAACGCCGCTCTGGAAACAAATTGAAATGATTATTTGATTACTAACATGTTGCTTAAAAGTTAAGAGCGCCAGGTACTTGTGGCGGCGCGGCGCGTACTGTGCGCAGGTGTACGTACCCGTAGGTGGGCAGCGTGCGGGTGTGCGCCAGGTACTTGTGGCGGCGCGGCGCGTACTGTGCGCAGGTGTACGTACCCGTAGGTGGGCAGCGTGCGGGTGTGCGCCAGGTACTTGTGGCGGCGCGGCGCGTACTGTGCGCAGGTGTACGTACCCGTAGGTGGGCAGCGTGCGGGTGTGCGCCAGGTACTTGTGGCGGCGCGGCGCGTACTGTGCGCAGGTGTACGTACCCGTAGGTGGGCAGCGTGCGGGTGTGCGCCAGGTACTTGTGGCGGCGCGGCGCGTACTGTGCGCAGGTGTACGCACCCGTAGGTGGGCAGCGTGCGGGTGTGCGCCAGGTACTTGTGGCGGCGCGGCGCGTACTGTGCGCAGGTGTACGTACCCGTAGGTGAGCAGCGTGCGGGTGTGCGCCAGGTACTTGTGGCGGCGCGGCGCGTACTGTGCGCAGGTGTACGTACCCGTAGGTGGGCAGCGTGCGGGTGTGCGCCAGGTACTTGTGGCGGCGCAGCGCGTACTGTGCGCAGGTGTACGTACCCGTAGGTGGGCAGCGTGCGGGTGTGCGCCAGGTACTAGTGGCGGCGCGGCGCGTACTGTGCGCAGGTGTACGTACCCGTAGGTGGGCAGCGTGCGGGTGTGCGCCAGGTACTTGTGGCGGCGCGGCGCGTACTGTGCGCAGGTGTACGTACCCGTAGGTGGGCAGCATGCGGGTGTGCGCCAGGTACTTGTGGCGGCGCGGCGCGTACTGTGCGCAGGTGTACGTACCCGTAGGTGGGCAGCGTGCGGGTGTGCGCCAGGTACTTGTGGCGGCGCGGCGCGTACTGTGCGCAGGTGTACGTACCCGTAGGTGAGCAGCGTGCGGGTGTGCGCCAGGTACTTGTGGCGGCGCGGCGCGTACTGTGCGCAGGTGTACGTACCCGTAGGTGGGCAGCGTGCGGGTGTGCGCCAGGTACTTGTGGCGGCGCGGCGCGTACTGTGCGCAGGTGTACGTACCCGTAGGTGGGCAGCGTGCGGGTGTGCGCCAGGTACTTGTGGCGGCGCGGCGCGTACTGTGCGCAGGTGTACGTACCCGTAGGTGGGCAGCGTGCGGGTGTGCGCCAGGTACTTGTGGCGGCGCGGCGCGTACTGTGCGCAGGTGTACGTACCCGTAGGTGGGCAGCGTGCGGGTGTGCGCCAGGTACCTGTGGCGGCGCGGCGCGTACTGTGCGCAGGTGTACGTACCCGTAGGTGGGCAGCGTGCGGGTGTGCGCCAGGTACCTGTGGCGGCGCGGCGCGTACTGTGCGCAGGTGTACGTACTCGTAGGTGGGCAGCGTGCGGGTGTGCGCCTGGTACTTGTGGCGGCGCGGCGCGTACTGTGCGCAGGTGTACGTACCCGTAGGTGGGCAGCGTGCGGGTGTGCGCCAGGTACTTGTGGCGGCGCGGCGCGTACTGTGCGCAGGTGTACGTACCCGTAGGTGAGCAGCGTGCGGGTGTGCGCCAGGTACTTGTGGCGGCGCGGCGCGTACTGTGCGCAGGTGTACGTACCCGTAGGTGGGCAGCGTGCGGGTGTGCGCCAGGTACTTGTGGCGGCGCGGCGCGTACTGTGCGCAGGTGTACGTACCCGTAGGTGGGCAGCGTGCGGGTGTGCGCCAGGTACTTGTGGCGGCGCGGCGCGTACTGTGCGCAGGTGTACGTACCCGTAGGTGGGCAGCGTGCGGGTGTGCGCCAGGTACTTGTGGCGGCGCGGCGCGTACTGTGCGCAGGTGTACGTACCCGTAGGTGGGCAGCGTGCGGGTGTGCGCCAGGTACTTGTGGCGGCGCGGCGCGTACTGTGCGCAGGTGTACGTACCCGTAGGTGGGCAGCGTGCGGGTGTGCGCCAGGTACCTGTGGCGGCGCGGCGCGTACTGTGCGCAGGTGTACGTACCCGTAGGTGGGCAGCGTGCGGGTGTGCCCCAGGTACCTGTGGCGGCGCGGCGCGTACTGTGCGCAGGTGTACGTACTCGTAGGTGGGCAGCGTGCGGGTGTGCGCCTGGTACTTGTGGCGGCGCGGCGCGTACTGTGCGCAGGTGTACGTACCCGTAGGTGGGCAGCGTGCGGGTGTGCGCCAGGTACTTGTGGTGGCGCGGCGCGTACTGTGCGCAGGTGTACGTACCCGTAGGTGGGCAGCGTGCGGGTGTGCGCCAGGTACTTGTGGCGGCGCGGCGCGTACTGTGCGCAGGTGTACGTACCCGTAGGTGGGCAGCGTGCGGGTGTGCGCCAGGTACTAGTGGCGGCGCGGCGCGTACTGTGCGCAGGTGTACGTACCCGTAGGTGGGCAGCGTGCGGGTGTGCGCCAGGTACTTGTGGCGGCGCGGCGCGTACTGTGCGCAGGTGTACGTACCCGTAGGTGGGCAGCGTGCGGGTGTGCGCCAGGTACTTGTGGCGGCGCGGCGCGTACTGTGCGCAGGTGTACGTACCCGTAGGTGGGCAGCGTGCGGGTGTGCGCCAGGTACTTGTGGCGGCGCGGCGCGTACTGTGCGCAGGTGTACGTACCCGTAGGTGGGCAGCGTGCGGGTGTGCGCCAGGTACTTGTGGCGGCGCGGCGCGTACTGTGCGCAGGTGTACGTACCCGTAGGTGGGCAGCGTGCGGGTGTGCGCCAGGTACTAGTGGCGGCGCGGCGCGTACTGTGCGCAGGTGTACGTACCCGTAGGTGGGCAGCGTGCGGGTGTGCGCCAGGTACTTGTGGCGGCGCGGCGCGTACTGTGCGCAGATGTACGTACCCGTAGGTGGGCAGCTTGCAGGTGTGCGCCTGGTACTTGTGGCGGCGCGGCGCGTACTGTGCGCAGGTGTACGTACCCGTAGGTGGGCAGCGTGCGGGTGTGCGCCAGGTACTTGTGGCGGCGCGGCGCGTACTGTGCGCAGGTGTACGTACCCGTAGGTGAGCAGCGTGCGGGTGTGCGCCAGGTACTTGTGGCGGCGCGGCGCGTACTGTGCGCAGGTGTACGTACCCGTAGGTGGGCAGCGTGCGGGTGTGCGCCAGGTACTTGTGGCGGCGCGGCGCGTACTGTGCGCAGGTGTACGTACCCGTAGGTGGGCAGCGTGCGGGTGTGCGCCAGGTACTTGTGGCGGCGCGGCGCGTACTGTGCGCAGGTGTACGTACCCGTAGGTGGGCAGCGTGCGGGTGTGCGCCAGGTACTTGTGGCGGCGCGGCGCGTACTGTGCGCAGGTGTACGTACCCGTAGGTGGGCAGCGTGCGGGTGTGCGCCAGGTACTTGTGGCGGCGCGGCGCGTACTGTGCGCAGGTGTACGTACCCGTAGGTGAGCAGCGTGCGGGTGTGCGCCAGGTACTTGTGGCGGCGCGGCGCGTACTGTGCGCAGGTGTACGTACCCGTAGGTGGGCAGCGTGCGGGTGTGCGCCAGGTACTTGTGGCGGCGCGGCGCGTACTGTGCGCAGGTGTACGTACCCGTAGGTGGGCAGCGTGCGGGTGTGCGCCAGGTACTTGTGGCGGCGCGGCGCGTACTGTGCGCAGGTGTACGTACCCGTAGGTGGGCAGCGTGCGGGTGTGCGCCAGGTACTTGTGGCGGCGCGGCGCGTACTGTGCGCAGGTGTACGTACCCGTAGGTGGGCAGCGTGCGGGTGTGCGCCAGGTACTTGTGGCGGCGCGGCGCGTACTGTGCGCAGGTGTACGTACCCGTAGGTGGGCAGCGTGCGGGTGTGCGCCAGGTACTTGTGGCGGCGCGGCGCGTACTGTGCGCAGGTGTACGTACCCGTAGGTGGGCAGCGTGCGGGTGTGCGCCAGGTACTTGTGGCGGCGCGGCGCGTACTGTGCGCAGGTGTACGTACCCGTAGGTGGGCAGCGTGCGGGTGTGCGCCAGGTACTTGTGGCGGCGCGGCGCGTACTGTGCGCAGGTGTACGTACCCGTAGGTGGGCAGCGTGCGGGTGTGCGCCAGGTACTTGTGGCGGCGCGGCGCGTACTGTGCGCAGGTGTACGTACCCGTAGGTGGGCAGCGTGCGGGTGTGCGCCAGGTACTTGTGGCGGCGCGGCGCGTACTGTGCGCAGGTGTACGTACCCGTAGGTGGGCAGCGTGCGGGTGTGCGCCAGGTACTTGTGGCGGCGCGGCGCGTACTGTGCGCAGGTGTACGTACCCGTAGGTGGGCAGCGTGCGGGTGTGCGCCAGGTACTTGTGGCGCAGCTTGCGCGGCGGCGCGGCGGGAGGGCGCTGCGCCTGCTCGAGCAGACGCGCCTCGGCGCTGCCCTTGCGCCCCGCCGGCAGCAGCTGCGCCCAGCGACCCGAGCGCGCGTGCTTCGGCAGGTACTTGTCTTGTTGTGCTCTGTTAACACAGTATCACAATCATACTATAATAATCTTTAAAAGAGTTAAATGGTAGGTAGACAGTATGGAAAAATACTGATCTTGAAAACCTTGTAGACGATTCGAATATTACAGACGTAACAAAATCGCAAGTTAATTAGCGCAGATACGTCGAACATCCCGATCTGGAAGCGTATCGTCTGATTGATTGCCACAGATACCATTGGTATTTATTTAACACATTGTTTGCCAACAGATTTTGATATCATTTACGTGAATTTCCAAACAAAAAGAAAACAACAATTAACAAACAAAAACTAACTGTTAACAAAAACTTTTACAGAATGTAAATCCAATGCTAGGCACACAAAACATTTACTGAATATATCACTCAGCTACTCACGTGATACTCATCAGTGGCATCACAAAATACTTCAATGTTAAAAAGAAATTACATAAACGAAAACAAAAGAATCGTCATTTACTGGTTGACTTAAAACTGTACAATTCTTTTTTGAAAACTGGCAAAGACACGGCATGAATGTCAACCTTTTTATATTTAAACAGACGGTTGTCAGAATCTGGGCATCATACTATGAAATCCAATATTTGTTTTAAAGATTTTCGAGGCAAATGGACGGAAATTTTGTAAAAGTGAATTGAGTGCAAGAGATTGTAATTTTTTAGCATGAACTGTTAAGAAAAACAGAAGTCGTTTTTGAACTCATTCAATTTGGTTAATATCACACTGATAGTGAGGATTCCAAGTACTACAGCAATATTCCAATATAGTCCGCACAAGAGCATTATAAATTGCAACAAGTGCACGTCTTTCTTTAAAAGATTTGTAGGTACGCCAAATGAAACCTAACATTTTAAATGACCTGGTGACAATTTTTTCAATATGCGGTATAAAGGAAAATTTGGTGTCAATAATCACACCGAGGTCCCTAGTCTGATCAACTTCATCAAGAATGATGTTATCAATAGCGTAAAAAGATTGTAAAAAATTTAGTTTACGATAAAATTTTATATGTTTACATTCATTTAAATTTAGTGGGAGTTTATTTATTTTTTAGTCCAATTAGATATTTCGATTCCTGCAACCGCGAAGAGTCCCCAACATCTTTAATAATTTTAAAAACTTTAAGAGCGTCTGCATAAAATGAAAATTTAGAATACTTGATCACGCAACCCAGATCATATATGAAAATAGAAAATAATATCGGTCCCAAATGAGAACCTTGGGGGACGCCCGGTGAAGCTACGTAACTATCAGATTCGTGACCACAAAGCACTACTCTCTGGGATCTGCCAGTTAAATAAGATAAAAACCATGTAAGTAATGACCCATGGTTGCCAACATTCGACATCTTAGTAAGTAACAATTTGTGATCCACTCTGTCGAACGCTTTACTTATTTCGGTCTAAGCAGCGTCGACTTGAAAAGACTTATCTCATGAATCAGATATTTCACTCGCAATGTTCGAACAAGTTGACATTTTACTACGAAATCCGTGCTGTTCTTGTAACAATATGGGCTTGATGTGATTACTTACAAAAGGGCAAATAAGAGATTCAAATTTTTTCTAAGTACTGATAACAATGAGATAGGTCGATAATTCGTGATATCATCTGCAAGATCATCTTTTGGTATAGGGACAACATTAGCCGATTTCCTCTTAGAAGGAAAAGTTACTGTTGAAAGAGAAAAATTAAATATTATTTGAAGAGGGATTACGAGAGCACTTAAACATTTCTTAATACATACAGCTAGGATCTGATCAGGACACGTTCCAAGGGTAGTATTCAGGTTTTTTGGGGCCTTTTCAACTCGTGACTTATCAATTGTAATTTATCCTAAAGTACCATGAACCATAATACTTGGAGTTTGCTGCAAAGTGCAAGCAGATCTTAATAATTTTAGCTATTAATATGGTTCAGTCGTGCGCGATATATTTATAGCTACGAATCGCTAAACCTATCGAGTAACACTACTTTCGCATTAGGTACTACACGGTAAAAAATCGCATATATTTTTTACTATCGCATAATTAAAATAAATACACAAAATACAGAAAGTTACACATACCTAAAGAACTTGGCAGTGTGACGATGAGGGTCGTAGGGTCCAAGTTGTATCCTAGCTTGAAGACCACCAAGCATCACAGCTTGCGCGCTCTCAAGGGGATACCTGCCGGTGACTACATTATGCCGAGCCTCCTCGTACAGCAACTCTTGGATACGGGAATCTCTAGAATTATTTAAATATAAATGAATTTCTCCACCTAAGGCACTTGATAAAGAACAACAATTGATTTTTCCCTGGTAACTGAATATCTACTATAAGTATGTACCTACAACATTGATCAAACACTAAGGCTAGTTTACCAGTGCTGTGAAATATAACTGGAGAGCGACTGACTGATTTTGATGTGCCATCGACCATCTAGTCTGCTGTCCGTCTGTATTTTTTTGGAGACACATGTTTTCCAGGATGCATTTATTCCATTCCGGAATAGTGGTGGTAATACAGTCGTAAAGCGATATTCTGGATACTTGAAACGACTTATTCTATAATAATTCTACTTCATACGAAAGAAAGTCAACGAAAATTACTTTATGAACTGATCCAATTACTATAAAAGTATTAACTTACTTGATACCCTCTTCGAGATGTTTAGGAAAGAATACGTTTCTTTGCAACCGCAACACAGGTTGGTCGCGAGCTCGCCTCGACTCTGACCCGTGGCCGTAACGGTTTACAAGCTTTTGCCAATTCGCCCAGAACTTCCAGGGGCAATGGTGAGGCTTTAGTTGAATTTCTGGAATATATCAAACAAGCTGAGTCAAAACCATGGCGTCTTTAAGAACAACAAGGTCTCTGCAGTGCCAATGCCGCATATGATATTTTCTCACCAAATAACGGCATACGTTTTTATTGTCTTTCGCTTTTATTATAACTAATTACCCCAGGCCCCAGGTTACTCATGGTTCCATAAATGTTTTTGATTATCGGTATACTTGTCATGACTCCATAGAGATACATATAAGCGAACTGCGGTTTTCGCCACCAAGATACACATCGCTTTACGCAAAATGTGCACTACTTCGCAGTAAACCGGAGCTTGCATCGCGTTATCGAAAATCTGCAACGAGTTACAAAATATATAAAGACCTGACTCCAATCGTTAGGATGTGGCCCTTAAGACACGATCAACCAGCTTGTTTGGAGGATTTCATCCTTTTTTGTGACGAACATAACCTTTGCCTCCATAGAGCCTTTCGTATGACTGTATCCATTCAGCATATTCATGCTTTTTGCTCGTTAATCCTTGTGCTTGGAGTCTAAAACTCAATAACACAATAAGAATACATAAACTAGTATCAAGTTTACTAAAAACTCACCTAACAATGGACTGCACATCCATAATGCGAATACATTAGCCGCCAAACTCCTAGTACTAGGCTGTGAAAGTCCTAGCTCCTCAGTCGCCAACAGCGCGTTAAGGAATCTGGATGCAGAAACACAAGTAGGCACTTCTTCAGAGCTCATCTCCATCATAACGGCAGTGCGTGACATCAAATAGATACACGTCACAGGATTTGAAGATACAGTTGAGGAGGAAGCAGTGCTACCTGATGACCCTGAAAAGATTAGAACAATATTTGTTTAAGTAAGTTTTTATAAGTATTTGTGTTTATGGAAACTACAAAAATTGGAGTCTAAAAGTATCTAACATACATCTAAAACCACCACCGTCCGAGAGTCTACCACGAGTTTTAATTCATAGTTTTTGTACGCCAACCCGCCTAAAATAGTTATTCGATAATGGCAAGGTTATAAAACGTGTTGTGGTACTTCGAGAGTTACAAAATTAATTGTAGACCAACAGGAGTGCCTTGCACCGAAAAGTGCTATCGATTTTCAAACTAGATTACCACTATTTATAATGCGAAAAAAGTGCAAAGGGAACAATCCAGGTAACCTGGTAAAGGCGGTGATATAGCGCTAGACGAACTGCCTCCGCTGGTGATGGGTTCGGTGGTGCTGAATGACCCGGCTGCAATACTGCTCGACCCTGTTTGGTTGGAACAACTGCTGAGATTCGAGCCTAAAAATTTCAAGAGCAATTAGTGATTAGATCCCAGTCGGTAAAAATGCTTAAAGTGGTGGTGTTTAGTAAAATATTAGAGAGTTCCTGGGATGAGAATAGCTAAGGATCAGGTATGCTTTTAAGGGAAGCTTTTAAGATCTGGCGTTGGGATGAATGGCAAGAATAAGTTAGGTGAAATAGAAAACAAATAAGAAAATATTAAATACTAGTGATTGAAAAGAAACAATTACTAAAAACAAATTAAGAGATAAGGGTAAATTAATCACATGATATGACACGAAAACTTCTTTAATACTTCTGGATAGAAATTAGAGAAGAAGAAGTGCTCCGTTTAATGATAGTTTTTTAAAGAACAGCTGCGCTCAATGTATTATTTAGATACTAAATCTAGAGACTAAATTCGTAGCTAAATTGTAGAAATAATGATTCTTACCCATAACACTCTTTTCAAGTGAATCTGAGCTGTTGCTCTCCTTAGAATCCGGTTGGAGTGGCTTATGAGGATCATGTTTATCCCATTCATTATGGCGGCCTAATGGACTATAGGACAAGTGCGGCAGTCTTTGCGACACTGAATACAAGTGCGCGTTTACTTCAGCTTGAAGCTTTTGGCTTTGCACACTGTAATATTCCTCACGAGATCGGAATTCACTGAAAATATAAAAATATAGAAAATCACAAACAAACACTGCCAGGAAAATCTAAAGGGCAGAAAGGCGTTGTCAAAAAAAAATGAGATGAATTGTGAAGCTACAATAAGTAGTTATTTTAATCCAGTAGAGTATTTCCATCCTTACTTATATTGATATTCTGCTTGCATAGGATACCCTCTACGAGAGTAATCCACAGGGATAATTGTAATATAATTGCCACTATTTTGAACATTAGGATTTTCTCCGTAAGCACCCATGTCTGATTGATGTTCCATCTAGCTAAATATTATTATTAAAATTTATTTCTATAGGAAGATCATTTTGTAAACAGTGACTTCCGGCTTGACAGGATATCGATCGGTCTTCGCGCCCTAACTTGTGTTGCCACTAAAATTTAATATTATGTTCTTTATATTTTAAGAAACATGCATCATGGTGATTATTTATTTGGTTAAATCTATAATTTTATACAAAAAATGAACAAAGACATGTTTTAAAAAAATATCATACTCTACCTCAGATTAACCTTTAGATGTAGCTATGATTACAATAGACAATGTGCAAGTGAAAAGTATATATTAAAGAAACTCAGTAGGTAAAGCTAAAACAAAGCATCGCATCTTCTGTCACTTGACTCCTATGCAGAATCTTCGTTTGACGTATTTTTAAAGTTCGCCAAACACGCATACATCGTCGTATTAATTTTACTTTATAGATAAATTGCGGCAAATTATTGTAATAATTTTAAAGTATTTATGAGAAATATACCTAATTAGTTGAGTATTTCCTGTACATATTCTACGACGGCAGATTGCAATACATTACAAAAATGATTGCTGTTCTATGCGCGGCCACGCTTTAGCTTAGTTCTTTGTGAAAGTACGCTATATAATAAACAACGTCATGCAAACGAAGTAACAAACCGCGACCGGGCCGTATGAACGACAGCTGAACTCAACTGTCAGTACTGTCACATAAATGACAACACATAAAACATCTGTGCATTGACGTGTTTATTTTGGTAAACTATATCACATTATTACATTTATCATCACCTATATTTGCGAAATAAGTACTTTTGTCCATATCTTTACATTAAATAGCAAGTAATCTTTGTGAATCTATTCGTAAAGTGACGAATTTACCTTGATTACGATCTAGATTTTATACTGATTTCTACAGCTACATTTTTGAAACGTTTTAATAATTTTGTATCATATATAGAATAGGTGCATAAGAAAAGAAGAAGGGAAAATAACGATAGATAGATTAGTTTCATTTAATATTACAAAGGTGATATTTTTGTGTATACCGGATGGAGCAAAGACTTAAAGAATACCGCGCTTTACGTCGCCGAAGAGAACTTATAGATAACGCCAAGAATAAGATAGAGAAATCAAAAGAAAAGATAGTCAACTTCCTTATTCCGAAAATATTCAGAGACATGGCCAAAGTTAATGAAGATGAGGTTCTATTGGTAAGTACAAAAATTATATCAAATACTAAGTAATTATAAATTTCAGACTTACTGTAGTCGGCCAAACAAAATTTTGTTATTTGTATAAACAATACTTATTGTATAGACCACCTGTATTAGGTAAACATGTTGTGTACTAATTTAATATGCTGTCTAAGTAGGTAGTATAATCTTTATATACATAATTCTTCTGTATGTGTGTTGACAGTGAACTCCTCCTAAATAGCTGGACCGTATTGAATGAATTTTTTAGTGTGTGTTGAAGTGGATTCGAGGATGGTTTAGATTGCGGTTTTTTTTGTTTTAGCCTGTACATTAACACATCTTTCGGCAGCTAGCTCTTTACACCTAGTAGCAGTGTAATATTTTCAGAAAATAAATGTTACCAACAGCTATCTCATTTATGCTTGTAATACTACACCTTGCCAGAAGTATCATATAAATATATGAATCATGACAATATGTAGTATATTGCTATGTAATCATGACAAGGTATTATAATATCCCATCAAATAATATTGAAACTAGGAATGCACATATTTGCATTGAAATATATCTTCAATACTATTCTTAGTAGTGCAGGCTGTGTTCTCAACCATAAAGAGTAGGAAACCGTGTTGTGCCAAATTGTTTTTGAATATAATTCTAATGCAATCAGATAATTGCGTAATGGGGGCAATATTAGCACAAATTAAATAGATACAGTGCCAAATAGCCATTACTGCAAATCTCTGACTAAATTTAAATTGTTGAATGATGTAAGAGCATCTGATTTCTCACATTGTATTCTGCAGTCCTTCTGTAAACTTTGTTTTCTTAAATAAATAAACAAAAAGAGAGTAATATTAAAATTAGACAATATTGGACTCCATTTTATATTAACTACAATTAAGTTTTATTTTAATAATTCTGTTTTTATACCTATTAAATATTTTGAGTAAGTATTCTTATTGATATGTATTTATTTGTCACTTTCAGATGGAAAATGAAGAACTGCCACCAATAGAACGCAAACAACCAATACATGAGATAAGTGAAGTTGTGTCTGAAGTTAGTGAACTTGAATCTTTTGAAGAAGAAACACCTGAATCTTGGCAATATTGCATCATCAAATATTCTTTATATGGGTCAATCTGGTTATCACTGTACATATACTTTTTGTATCTCCAATTTGGTGCTGTATACTTTGTGATATCAGTTTTGATAGGTATTTATTTGAATACACGAACAAGACCAAGGAAACGCGGTGAGGTTTCTGCGTATAGTGTGTTTAATGAAAACTGTGTAAGTATTGATGGGACATTGAAAGCAGAACAGTTTGAAAGAGAAATAAGATATGGTGCGGGCACTGTTAGAAGTTTTTAGTGTACTGTGTATCGTTTTCATTAATTTATTATTTGTATAATCTGTATGGATAAGTAAAATTCAATGCAATATGAATCTGGTTTTTATGTACACATTATAACACCTATAGGCATTGTTAAGAATTTTATACTTTCATGACAGACACAAACCTTAAAACAATATTCCTAATGACTCCACTATGTTGATTGGAATACAGTCTCTATTTTAATATATGTTATATCTACATCATTTGCATGTGTTCAGGTTGGCTCAGCCCAGCATTATAATCGTATATGTGGAACAAAAATTTGTTTTTGGCTCGATATTTATTTATTTATTTATTCAATTAAAAACATAAGTTAACAGCACAGGACCAAAACACTTACATTTTAAATTCACACAAAGTCCATATAAAAACGTACTGACACATTACTATGGCACATTAAGAAAATTACAAATGTACATTTAGTAAATAATAGCAACGAGTGAGAACTCTTATAGATATGCCGTCTTATAGGGCACTTATGAATAATCCAAATAAAGAAGCATTAATCACTAAAATAGTTAAAGAAGACTGAATAGACTCAAGCAAAATTTACATAAATATATAATAAATATTTCATCTGGATTGTTTTTTTTTAAATTTATTTACTTAAGAGGAAACACCACGAGTGAGAGAATTGAAAAATAGGTATTTGTAAAATCTATTGCTGTCGCGCAATGCCCGCAGAGCGTGATAGAGACAACTGCAACTTGGACCGAAAATACCTATTGAAATACACAAAATCAAAGTTTCGTAGTCCCCTAATTCCTTCTCCAACACTTGACCGACTTAATTACTTTTTTCATTAAAAATTGAAGAAAGGCTTTGGCCGTGTTTCTATGTTTTCCATTTTTTATATAATCTACTCAAATTTGTTTGCTGGATGTTTGAACACAGCGGAAAATCGCCAATTTTTGAAGTTTTTGAATGCTCATGTCTCTTTTAATAATTAATAAATGATAAAAAGGAAAACATAGGGACATGGCAATAGAGGCCATACATTTTTTGGGAAAATATTATTGCTCTACTGGCATTATCCAGGGAGGAAACAGGGGACTACTATTGTATGGGAAAACGGCCCTTGTGTTTCCTCTTAACTATAATTAAATTAACCAAGTCTCCTTCCCGAACATGTGTATAGCAACTCTTGCTTTAATACTAGATCTTCTTACACTCTGGTTAAAAATTGATTATGTCAACATATTTTAGTTTTAATTTATTTTGTTTTAATATATGTAGCTTCTCAACAAGGTATAATTATGACAATAAAATTTGATTGTATGGTGTTGATTGCACACAGTGGCTAAATTACTATAATTATGTTGGTAGAAACAGCAATTGTTTAGATAACAGAATTACCGCCTTAGACACATGTTAGCCACTGTGTCTTGCAGGTCAACTTGTACCTTCCTAATATATTTTGCAGACAAAGGCTGAGTGCATATTACAGACTTTTTGTGATGTCATCTTATTGATCAAATACATATTTATTAAAATTCAGATGTGCATGTGACAAAGTTGTGTGATAGAAAGTCTGATTTGTGCTCAACCATGCAGTAAAAATGTCACGAGATTGATTAGCCCGTGCCATCAAAACTGTCACGTCACCCAACAACAGAAGTTATTGGTGTGTATCAAACCAAGTGTATGAGTATGATAAAATGTATAAGTATGCAGTTTTGTAGATAATAACTTGATTCAAAACTGTTTCTTTCATTTATCATATATGTATAACTATTTATTGACATTCCTGGAGTGTTTGATATACTTACTGCGAAATTAAAGATATATTTTAATAAAATAATTTTAATTAGTACAAGCTTTTTATTATTTCAAATAAGTTTATGAGGCAATAATTATTGCAAGTACATGAAAACCATTAAAAGAGAAACCAGGCATAGTGAGTGACTCCATGTGGCATTTTATACCATTTATAAGGCATTAGATCTCTAACTTACTCATGTATATACATCAATCCCCAATCACATTTCCCCAAACAACACTTATTTTAAATTAAATTTCACATATTAGGTAAAGATCCTAGTACAATAGACCCCTGATAATCCGACAAACGTTTTGCATGGCCATAGACCTTCTAATTCTTCTAATTCTTAATCATAATTATTTATTCATGAAATATAAGCTTACAGTATTTAGGTACAACCAAATCGGTTATATCTATAAGTCAGAATTATTAAAAAAATAGTACCTTGTATGCGACAAATTACAAACAAAAGTGATAAGATTCTATTTGAACTACAACACGTTAAACACAATATTTATGACGCATACAGGCGCAGGATGCAACCTGTTCAATCATGCATTATATTAGTGAAGATTTGCTGAAATAAATTTAATGCTATACATTACATTTATCGGTCGGATTACAGAGGGCGCCGGATTACCGGGGGTCCACTAGTACTTAGCTTGCCCGACCCGGGTATCGAACCCGAAACTTCTTCGGCCATTAACCTATGTCATAGAACCAAAGTATGTGTCCACTTAAGTATGTATATTACAAAAATAAGTATATTTTTGAATGATTCTTTAATAAAACAACCAACACATTATTTAAAAATTATATTTTGACTTCAATAATCACATTTACAAATTGACAACATATAATATAGGTACCTATTATAAATTCCACAATAAAATTATAAATGCAACTTAATAATACAAATATGTGCTAATACAATGGCATATACATATTTTGTAGTATCACTTCGGTAACTTTCAATTCAAACTCACTAAACGGTTGGTAACTAGCTTATTATATAGCAATAACGGCAAATAATGATTAAACCACATATTCATTAATAGTTTATAATATCTTTGAGCATATAAATATATATAAGGTTAGATCTCATCTAGCCACACGCTTCGTCTCATACATTTTAATTAGTTAAACGATGATGCCGCTAGAGGCGCATTAAAACATGTGAAGATTTGCCGACGAAAACTTAAATTTAATTTTCAATTTCAAGCTTTATTGCACGCCATAATTATATAAAGGTCTTATAATTAGATATGGTAACAATTATGGGCGGTAGGGCACGGCAACAGTAGGAGAGACGAAGAGCAGTTCCAGTCATCAATACTAATATTATAAAGCTGAAAAGTTTGTTTGTTTGGTTGAACACGCTAATGAACTACTGGTATGCTCAGGAACTACTGGTACGAATTAAAAATTATTTTAGTGTTGGATAGCCCATTTATCGAGGAAAGCAAATTCTCTTATATGAAGCAGACAAAGTTGCGCGGGTCAGCTAGTCTTTAAATATGTTGTGCTTTATATGTGTATGAATTTACTTTTATTTTAATTGTTATTCATTTATTTTTATTTACAAAAATAATCTTAAAATGTCACCGTCGGTAAAATCAGCTAACATTTGTAATCATGCCTTTCGAGATGTACATATGTTGATTGTATCAACCGAAAGTGACGTGTGACTAATTCGATCCAAACTGCTTAAACTTTAGACGTTCATTATAACAGCTTTTCACACAATATTTACCAATAAATACACAAAAGTAATACAGCAAACATTCATTGGTATTTAATAACTTTACAGATAATGCTATACATTGTACAATTTTACCGGTTGCCTACTTAAACAACTTCAGATAGGCGTTTTACTTTTGCAACAGGCTAATGCGCTTACAGAGTTTGCCAAAGAGATTTCATTTCTATCCACCTGCATACATTTGACAGTCGACTTGTTGTTAAATGCGTTTTTAAAAGCGCCCTTTTGCAGAAATGTCAATTAACTAATCAAAATGTATAAAAGAGACAGGATGCGTCGAGAGCAATGAAGTGTCATGGTAAACCCTGTCAATTATCGTGTACTTTTATAACATGATTCACGGTGATCGGTTCTGTCTCATGGCGACCGTTTGCGCCATCTATCGAGTTACTCTAAACTTTATAGTTCCAAGAATATCTCGATAGATGGCGTATTAAGTCGCCTTGATACACATCAGCTTATTACGAAAGTAAAACCATTACAATTTAGCTTATATATTATAATTTTAAACAATTTATTAACAATTATTATGATCGTTTATACGTAGCAAACTAATTATTTGTCATATTCATATAAATAATTTTACAATACAGTATACACAAGTTTTATATTATCTAGCAGCTGCATTGAGTCAGTATTCTAGTATTTTAGAACACAGTTAGAGATCAAAGATTTCTAATACATAAGCTTTAAAATCATCAGACTAATTCACACTATATTTTTTATTGCCGTATTGCAAAATCGGCCAAAATTAAAACGATCTGGATTAAAAGATCAGACAGATGACAAAAGACCACCATTTTGAAACAGTTGACCATTTACAAGATGGCAGATATCTATTTAGCGCCATTTCGATTAAATTTGCTCTCGAAATCTCAAAATTTGTTGCGAAATGTAATCAACTATATAACTATAAGAATATTATGCTGTTTCGGAGAAATATTGTGCTAATCCTATAATAGATTGCGTTAAACAAAAAGTAACAAGCCTTAAAGTAGGCACCATAAATATAAAATTGCACTTAAAACTAACAGTAAAACAATCGATATTTTGTTCTAACAAAAGTCGATATCTAAAAAATGCTTAAAGGAATGTTGTAAAAGCAATAAATCTAATTTAATAATTCTCATTTTTAATAAAACAGAGACATCTGAATATTTTGGATTAAACAAATTTGAACTTTGTTGCAATTAATTAACTCAAATATAATAATGCAATTTATAGTCACACAATTAGAGTTGAAATTGGCTATCTTCCAAATTTTGAGTTAAGTCGCTGTTTTATTAAAAGTGATGTTAAAGCTTTGTACGCATAACAAACATCACACACAAACAAACTATAATTAACTGCCTAATTCAGAATGCCGATTTAATGATCTGCTATACTAAGTGATGAATGTGACCACGGTGGACTATCGATATAAACAGTTTTTTTAAATATCCGGTAATTTTCGCTGTTCGCGCCAATCATAAGGTAGCTCGCAAGTGTTTAAGGGGCAGAGATGCAATGCATCTAATCAATATATAATTAGGCCTTTCATCTGCGCCCGTTTGACGTATTTTTTGCATTACAATTATTAAACCTTTGACCGCGAAGCTACGATTTTATCCTTTAATTTGTTATGAAGTCATGACCGTGGCGTGCTGAGCACATTTTGCTTTGTCATGTTTACAGACTGTGGCGGACAAAAGGTTAAGGTCCAACGTAATAGGTGACCTACTTGGCTTTTACAAAGCACATTTTAAGATCTCGTACTGCTACCTTAGTACACACGGCTACACATCAAGTTAGACACCCTATATACGCATAACTACGCTACATATAAAATAGAGAATTGTCGGAAAGGGACAGTGCATAGTGGTGTCGATGTAATGGTAAGGATAGAGCGTAACAAAAATATAACGCACTCTCGCACGATTCGCAGCGTTCAACTTCTAATAGTTTAAAGTCCAAACAGTCTAGGTTGATGCGTCGCTGTGTGTACCAGAAAGAGAAAGGGAGTTTAATAAAAAAAAAATAAAAAACAAGTCTTGTTTATACTTTTTTTTAATTAAGCTCCTACATTAGAATTATTTACTATGCCGCAGGGGACATCAAAACATTAAAGCAAAGGACATATCTAACAATTTATGGATTACACAAATTTTTGTCCCGTGTAGGATTCGAACCCACAACACTCGGCGCAGTGGCAGGCGAAACGACCACTTAAATTACTAGGCCATTAGTGCAGATATTTTTCTGAAAATCAAAAGCCCTGTTCGACTCGAGAAATGAACCCGAGGCACTCTGACACTCTATTTTTTATACTCTGAGGCCATAACATACTAAGGTTAGAATTTAAACAATCGTCGAAATATTTGCGACGTAACCCATAACACTTGTAAGGTGACTTGAATGCGAACGCGATATAGTTTAGGACATGATTTAAATATTGTCTGAATATTTTCCACATCCAACAGCGAGTATGGCAGGCGTTATTATAATATGCTAATTACACAGCTAATTAAAAATACAATCATACTATTATAGCTTAATATAAAATCTAGAGTCATGTTGGTATTAGTTCGTTATCACTAAATTTAATGGCACAAAACATTTATATCTTTGTAAAGTTGTATGAGGACAATATAAGGCACCATTGTCAGTATTTACAATATGAGTTGTGGACACGATTCTCCCATCGTATCATGGGTATAGCCAGCATTTAGGCTAAGAGATCCCACCTGTATGAAACCAGAAGAAATAAAATAACAAACATGTATATTTTTTTGCAATATTACGTGAGCTCAAGATGTATTTTTTTATGTCATTATTAATGAGGCGCTCATAGCCAATTGCACTCATTGATCGGTAAACGATTAGCGAGGTAAAGAAGATAGATGATGATAGTGACCGCTCAGTGGTATTTCATCTGAGCGTATCCGTGCTTCGGAGGGCAGGTGAAAAATTGGTCCCGGCTGTTACCAAATTGACAGCAGTCGTTAAGCCATGTCAGAGGCCTACGGGCTTGAACAACTCTTGACAACATGTTGGCCACTAACCACACGAAAAGAAGATTGATATATACTTGCCGCGCTAGAAAACTGCGTCGCGTAGGACCTCACAAACATTCATACAATAAATGATAAAAGGATACCAGGAGTTGTGAACAGCAATTTGTGAAACACACATATTTTTGTACTTAATAAATAACAGAGACAAAAAAATTTTAGCACACATATTTTTTTGTACCGCATGAAGGTCGAATCCGAAGACAGCGCGGTGAAATCACAGTCACACTTCATTGGCCCATAAATAATCAATCTTATTCAGAAGCAAAAAAATAATTACAATACTATAAATTTACATATTTTATTTAAACAAATATAAAAAAGTTAACAACCTTGTTATCTAGAGATTGATTATTAACGTCTGGTTAAACCCTGCAAGGTTATATCCATGATCGTCGACAGTTTCACCCGCTTCTTATAATATAAGTGACAATAAAACACACACAATGCTATGATTAATCATCTTCATGTTATAGTTTGTCTATGATCATTTCGGCTGTCACATTCAGCAAACATGCTCCTTTGTTTTAAAGTAAAGAAACAGTTGACTTTCATATTTATAACATTAAAAGATACAGTATACTGGTCTCACGAATATATCTCTGAACGATTAGGTAGATATTTGTGTGTAAGACATCTGTCTTACACATAAACCCACGTTTCACTGTCAGCTGTGGTTTTATATTCCACGTTATTGGGGATGACTCTATTCACGTCTACCGGGCACAGGACCAAATTCCGTGCTGCAACGTAAACTTCTTGATAACAAACAAAACTTAAACAAAACTATTGTAGGAACTTAATAAAAATGTCATTAATACGTTAATAAACTGATAAATTCTGAGTAATGTCAATAAGGTCGAAAATCGCATGCACCTGTTTTTTGTAAGCACTATCGATAGGTGATCACTTTCTGATAATAATAATAATAATAATATACATCCCTCTGGGACAGTCGTTATCTCCTTATAAGACTAACGCCATACTGGAGGGCACAGTACATTAGCTTTTAAACTTACATCTTCGTTTTGTGATATAAACAAAAAATGTATCACCAGGTTAAATAAAAGCGCACAAACCGCAGGGAAGCTTGTGGCGAGCTGAATGTGAGTGGCGACACTGCGGTCTTGAATGCCTCGGAGAGTCGGTTAGGGCCTCGTCCCCAGCTTGCCGTTACTGGTTGGCTGGGGTGGATCTCCAAGAACGCCCGTAGGACTCTCAACTCTGGCTTGCCTTGGTCGGCCGGCCAGAGGTGAGCCGCTATAGTTACATGCTTAGGGGTGGAAGTGTCATTTTCAAGCACATAACTACGGGGAAACCCGCTTCAGGTCTCCGTTCTCACGAGACCCGTGATGGTTAAACTGGCGCCGCACCGCTCTACACCCTTAGCCGCTCGCACCGGTGTTGCCCTCAGCTGCTGGCTTTTATGCCTATGGTGGCTATTCAGAGGGTCCATCTAGTGAATTGGCGAGTCACCGTCTACCCATTGCATTGATACTATTAGAGTATTCAGGGCAGACGCCGTTTTTCATCCATAGTTACCAATATACCGGTCCACCAAACATCCACACACATAGCCCTTATATTAGATTCCATACGTAGAAATAGTCCTACGCCTACTGCGGCTAGTGCCGCGGTAGGTGTTCCATCCCACCTTTGATTAAACTCTCGAAGGGCCTCTTCACGTTGGACCCATGTCTCTTTGTAAGCGTCTCAAAGGGCCAGTTATAATATAATATGTTAGAAAATACCTGTGATAAGAGAAACATTATAATAACTTTAATTTTCCAATATATTGGTACAAAAATATAAGTACGTTAATGGCTGCAACAGTATTAAGCTGAGACGCAGCCATTAGCGCTCACATCCGAGAACGTGGTGGAAATAAACAAATAGGTTCCTATCCCCGTGGTACACTAGTTGGACAAAATTCCACCGTAGTACTACGGTTCATAATCATAAACAGCAAAAAAAATATTTTATCACACTTGAACTATGGGTAACTTTACTTTGCGAGATGACCTCCAGCCACCTGGAGGTTTAACCTGGGGCTGGTGGGCTGCGTGGGCCTGCTTGCCACCTGATCAGCACCAGGTCCAAGAAGCGGCGTGCGTGTTCCCACGCGCAACTATGAGTCGTGTTTTTGTCTCTCCACAAGGGGACAGTAGAGGAAGTGTCTAATGTAGTGGCTTGCCGTTTCACACGTCGAGCCGAAACCACGGCGAGGTCGCGATTGCATGTAAAAGCGATTCGCGCGGCCCCGTCGTCTATGGTTATGTCGAGGAACACCGTGGTAGGTTTAGTCGGTATCACCGAAGAATGTTTGCCGCGGTGAGCCCAAAAAATAAATGGGTACATAACTACTTTCCCGTGGTACAACGAGTTAAACATCGCAGTTGTACGCGTTAAAGCGTCACATTAAAATTTCAATCGGTGGCACGAAGAGGAAATGAAATTCCTTCTCGTATCACTGGTGGCACGAGTTGGTGGTACGACGAGGAGTCCGCCGTAAAGACGAGTAAGTTCAAAACTTTGTGCTCACAAAACGTATAGACGGATGTTAAAGTGCATCCTTTAAATGGTTATTTGTGGATTTAGTATTGAATCGGCGGAAATATCGTTTTGAGAGATGTATTTGCACATCACTATTGACTATAAGGATGTGGCTAGGATTTTCACCTCACTATTGACTATCAATATAAGGATGTGGCGCGGATGTAAAAGAAATAAATCACTTGGTTTATTTGCATTTAAGTAGAATTAATAAAGTATGCTGCTTTGCGCTTTTAATATAAGGACGTTTTTATTTATCATTATAAGGATGCGGTTTTGAAAGAGAAGCATTATTGCTGCCAGAGAGAAAGAACGTGCACTATAGGTACATAATAGTTACGTCAAAAAAATGCTATTATGACTTCAATTGCTAAGAACAACGGTCATAATTGCATTTCTCATCTTGCCACAAAGTTTATGACGTACGATGCTAGAACTACTAGCTGGGTACGAAGCATGCACGTAATGAACAAGTATCCTAAATAATTAAATCTATTATATATAGTTGTAGTATCAGGGCTAATATAGGTCTGCTTAAGCTGATATATTACAGAAGTTTAAATTAACGGAATGCTTTAACTTAAATAATAGGTGCAAAGTGTTTAAAGCCTTATTTATATATAATTAAAGTCTATTTTTGTCTAAATATTTGTTAGTATATAAGTATATATTATTGTCAAAGTAGTTTTAAGGACAATGTCAAGAAACAAAACAGTATATTTGTTGACTTTAGTTAAAGTCAAGCAGTAAGTAATAAAAAATGCTAAATAACTAACTGCTGAAAATCTGTTTATTCGAATTTTATTATTTCGAATGATCCGGATAATTTTATTAATTCGAATGCTATTAATAAATCAATCATTCGAATGCATCATTTAAATATTATTTCTCGTAGTTGAAACATATAACTTGATTAGATAGTTCTGTCTATATTCTCTAGACTCATGTGAGACGCCCGGATAATTGCATTAATTCGAATGCTATTGATAAATCAATCATTCGAATGCGGCATATAGATAGTATTTTTCGTGGTTAATACATATAGCTTGATTAGATAGTTCTGCCTATATTCTCTAGACTCATATGCGACGTCCGGATAATTGCATTAATTGGAATGCTATTGAATAAATCAATCATTCGAATGCGATACATATGTAGGTATTATATTTCGTGGTTAACGCTTTTGGCTTGTCTACATTCTTCTGTCTTTATTCTCTTGAGTCATATATGTCTATGTATTTTAACACATACACTCACACTTGTATATTCTAGAGAATGTAGGCAGAAGTATATTACAAGCACATTTTGTCACCGCTGTTTTAGGTCCAAATAATAGGGCGATTATATTACCATCTACCGGGGACTTTCAGATTGAAAATTAGCTAATATAAAAACCCAATTACACTGCATTATTCGGGATTTTAACCCAAGATCTCCGGGTATTGGCCACAATCACCAAACTAGATTTTTATTGTACTTGTACCGTAATAAAATATAACATTGAAGGCCTGTTCCACCACCTCTAAATAGCATTTATCTATAAGATAAAAGTCTCGCCATCTCTCTTCTTTAACCTGAGAAGAGCGAGACAGCATGTGATTTATCTTTCGGATAACTTTTACTTAATAGTTGTGAAACTGGCCATCAGTAATAAGTAATATTTCTTTTCTGTAATTTTCTTATTTATATTTGGTTTTCCATTTCAATCTTTCCTTTACTACTAAAATAAAATAGATTACATTTTCTAAGACTGTCTCAGTATGACTAAGGCAAATAGAACGAACTTCACACAAGTTTTAAAGAGTTCGAAAAATCTCTTATACAACACCTTTGTCCGTCTGTTTGTTATACAACTTTCAACTCAAGAACCGTAACAACTAGAGACTCGCGGTCTCGCGAACTCAGCATAGTCGATATACCCCCGAAATTACTATAACCTTTGACCTCTCTCAAGGTCACGTGGCATCACGTGACCTTTGCATATTACTTGAACCATTTTTACGAACTCTACGATTTACGACAATTCATTGCCGTTTCTCACTTGGTTTTTATTTATTTGAAACAGACAGCACGAATTATTCCTAATGCGGTCGATTAGGAATAATTCTTGTGTCGTGGGGGACTTTACAAACATTCAATAAATGGACACAAATATCACCCAGACTCGGAACAACTCTTTGTGGATCATACATTTTTGTCCCGTTTGGGAATCGAACCCACAGCACTCGACGCGGCGGCATTGGTAAGGCAACCATTTTACCCACTACGCCAGTTGTCATTCGTGCAGCTAAAGTCAGTCAGTTAATATATGTATTGTAAATGCTGCTGCCTTAGCATTTTGGATCTTATCTTATCTTATCTTGTGTGGGGGCCAGTCAGTACAGACCGGCGACACTTCGACCCAGTGGGATCTTTTGTGTCGACTTCCCCAATAACGACTGTCATAGATGTTCATGGCAGTCGGGACCGACGGCTTAACGTGCTCTCCGAGGCACGGAGCAGGCGATAATTTTCAATCAATACGCACATAATTTCGAAAAGTCAAATTACTTCCGAAAGTCTGAGGTGCGCGACGTGGATTCGAACCCGAGACCCTCTGCATTGCAGTATGTTGGTCTGCCCACTGAACTATCGCTGCTCTTTAGCATTGTGTATACTACAAAACAATTTTCTTGTTAGTCCTTTGGTAACCAGACGTTAGAGTGACTTCTAAAGATACCAGCCAGCTTGTGGCTGAAATACTTTGTAAGCACATAGTATCACGCCTTCATTCTCAAAAGGGTAAGCAGTCTTACAGTGGTCATATTGCATCGGCCTCGATGGCGTAGTGGTTAGTGTAACCGACTGCCACGCCTGAGGTCGCGGGTTCGATTCTCGCACAAGTATAAACATTTGTGTGCATGAACATGGATGTGTGTCTTGGTCTGGGTGTTTTATGTATACTATGTAAGTATTTACAAAAAAGTATATATGTACATATGTTTATCCATTGTATGGTACCCATAGTACAAGTTCTGCTTAGTTTGGGCTAGATGGTGTTGTGTGTATGTGGTAGAATATTATTACTTACTTATATTTAAAATATCAATTCCTTTACTTTGTATAATTGAACTAATCACACATTTATCTAAAGTGGGGCAAACGAGATTGGTCGAAGAATAATATTAATTAATTATATAAATAACCAGCGAGCCGTCCCGGCACCAAAACCTTCCTCGTGTGTCACTCTGTCTATTGGTGAAAATCCGTTCAGTAGTTTTTGAGTTATCGCCTACAGACAGACAGACGCGGCGGGGAACTTTGTTTTATAATATGAGTTTTAATATAAAGTTGCCGATTTGTACTGAAAAATTGAAACTTTTTTTTCTAAGATGTACACACGACTACACATTAAATCACCATATTTATTTAATCGAAATATTTACCCTCATTATCTATACATTGCTGCCATCTAAACGAAAGTTCATTTATGCCTTTACGATAGAAATCCGGGGATCTAGATTCGACAAACTGTGTGAATGCATTTTGTACTGCCTCCTGGGAAGAATTTTTTTTATCACGTAGGAAATTGTCCAAATCTCGAAAAAATATTTTTTTTTTTTTTGCTCTTCAAAATGACCACACTCCGCCTGATGGTAAGCAGTCGTGTGGTCTAAGAGCAGTGGCCTCCACATCGTCCTCATAGCAGCCGAGGTGATGTTGAGGTCTCTACTTTGACGGCCTGAGAAGGTGCTTTTTCACGCCCCGCTTAAAGGACCCAGGATTGAAGGAAGAAGGAAACACGTGCCTTGGCAGAGAATTCCATGCCTTGATCGTTCGGCAGAGGTATGAGGACCCAAACTTGTTGGTACGCACTCTAGTCGACTCCACCGTATAAGGATGGCATCTGAGCCCAGCACGCGTTGTTCTGGATAGGAAAGGGGAGGGCGGGATAAGGTGGAATAACTCTTCAGAGCACTCCCCGTGGTATATTCTATAGAAACATGCCAAAGAGGCAATATCCCTACGGAGTTGCAGAGGTTCCAGTGAACTCGTGACCTCTGGATCTCCGATGATACGGACAGCCCGCCGCTGTAACCTGTCAAGAGCGTCTAGCAAGTACTGCGCGGAGCCATCCCAAAGATGAGAACAGTACTCCACGCAAGGGCGCACTTGTGCCTTATACAATAGGCACAGCTGCCCAGGCGCGAAGAACCGCCTCACCCTGTTCAGAACTCCGAGTTTTCGCGAAGCTTGCCTAATGACGCTCTCGATGTAGGTTTTGGGATTAAGGGAGCGGCAAAGATCCATACCTTAGATGGAGAGGCTGTCACGTATCACCAGTGGAGTGTTCTTCAGAGAAGGGAGGGGAAGGAACGGAGACTTTTTTGTTGAGAACGCGCATGCCTGGGTCTTCTTGGCGTTGAACTGGACCAAGTTCTTGGCACCCCATTCAGAGATGCGGTTCAAGGTCTGGTCAAGTTCAACGACAAGATCCTGCCTTTTCCCCACAACCTCAGCCTATTTGGCTCCAGGACGTCCGAGATATCGCCCATGCACGGTACTGTCGTCCACATAACAATGTATGTCGCCGAGATTCAACATATCATTGATATGCAGAAGAAAGAGCGTAGGGGATAAGACGGAGCCCTGAGGCACTCCTGCATTGACCTGCATAAATTTGGAAGCGCGACCGTCGCAAAGGACCCGAATACGACGCTTCTGCAGGAAATTTGCAATCCAGGTGCACAGTTGAGGGGGCAAGCCATAGGCCGGCAGCTTGGAAAGAAGAGACCGGTGCCAGACTCTATCGAAAGCTTTGGCTATGTCTAGGCTGACAGCCAAAGACTCGCCGTGCTTGTCCATAGCCTCACCCCAGAGGTGCGTGACGAACGCTAGAAGATCACCCGTTGATCGTTTAGCCCGAAATCCGTATTGGCGATCATTGATCAACGAGTGATCCTCCAGGTAGCGGACAATTTGGGTGTTAATAATCCGCTCGAACACCTTGGAGAGCACTGAGGTGATAGCTATGGGTCGATAGTTGCCTGGCTCGGAACGGTCCCCCTTTTTGGGAATCGGTTGAACGTTCGCCTCCTTCCAAGCCTCAGGCACAATGCCTGCGGCGTAAGACGTCCGGTATAGGCGCGTAAGTGTGGGAGACAACTCCGCTGCACATTTTTTGAGGACCACAGCTGGGATGCCGTCAGGTCCACTGGCTTTCCGAACATCGAGAGACTGCAGTATCGCACGAACGTCACGTTGCCTGATACGTATATCAGGCATGGTGTAGCCGCAGTTGGCAATGTTAGGCGGCTGCGAACCGCAGTCATCGATTCGGGAGTTGGCTGCAAAGAGATTTGCAAGCAGATCTGCTTTCTCTTGCGGCCGATGAGCCAGTGATCCATTCGGATATCTCAGAGGGGGCAGCGAGGTCTGGCAGAAGTTGGACTGCACGGCTTTGGCCAGGCGCCAATAGCTACGACTGCCCGTAGGATGGGCCATGAGCTCCTGGCCGAACCGTGCGACGCGCTGGGCATCCGCTCTTAAGTATGCCCTCTTGCAGACCTTTGTGGCTTGGTTGAACGCTGCCTTCAGGTGATCCACGTTAGAGTCGTGGAGAGTGCGAGCCCTGGTCCAAGCGCGGTACGCTGTCTGTTTGCGTTCAACAGCATCAGCGCATTCACGACCGAACCAGGGCCTTTTCCTGCCACCGCTCGTGACATCACTGTATGGAATATAATATTCCATACCCAGGATGATTTCACCAGCGACAGCAGTAGCGCTCTCTGAAGGATCCCTGTTCTCAAAGCAGCGTTGAGCCCAAGGGATGGATGCGAAGTACTCCCGCATTCCATCCCAGTCTGCTGACGAGTAGTGCCACAGTCGTCGTCTTGCCTCCTCGGGTCGTGGGGGCGTAACAACAACAGCTGTGGCACAAACCAGACAGTGGTCTGAGGTGCCCAGAGGAGCACTAATCGACACACTGTACCGGTTCGGGTTACTTGTCAGCAGCAGATCGAGCAAAGAGGGCGCCTGACCTGCAATGTCCGGTATCCGGGTGGGCTGGAGTACCAGTTGAGACAGGTCATGCGTGAGAGCGAACGCATGGGCAATTCGTCCCGCGTGGTCTGTTTTGGGAGAACCCAACCAGGTCTCATGGTGGGCATTGAAATCTCCCAAGAACACCAACTCAGCATTCGGAAACTGCTCCTGCGCGTCGTCTGCCGCCTGACTCAGGTAATCAAAGAGTCGAGTTGTCTCAGCGTCTCCTGAATGGGATCGGTAGAGGCACATGTAGATTTGGCTGAAAGAGCCATGATCTACGTGTACCCAAAGGACAGAGAAGGAAGGGTCCTCTAGGCAGTGTAGACGGCGACAACAAATATCCGCCCTAACAAACAAGCATACCCCGGCTTTCGCGAGGAAACACTCCTCTAGCACGTAGCCGGGATATTGCAGGTAGGTCGTGTCTGCAGGACGGCGTATTTGTGTCTCCGTTAGAAAAAGCATTGCCGGCCGAGCCGTCTCCAGGTGGTGATGGACAGCATTAAGGTTAGCGTGGAGTCCTCTGATGTTAATAAACTCCACGACACCGGAAGAGCAAAGTCTGGCGAGTATGGAGGATGACGTATGGTTTCTAACTGCAGCTCCTGTAGAGTTACAACGGTTTCTCGTGCAGTGTCAGGTCTTGCGTTATCATGGAGCAATAATGGTGAAGATCGATTCACGAGTCGGCGCTGTGTCACAGCCAGTTTCGCCATCATTGTTCGAAGTTAGGCACAGTAACATCTGCTGTTATTGCTTGACCAGACCTGAGAAAACTATAGTGAATAACACCATGAAGAAACCACCAAACAGTTACCATTACCTTATTATTGGTAAGCTTTGTTTTAGGGCACTGTTGCGGCGTTTGACCTGGGGTCAGCCATTGCATTTTTCGCTTACGGTTATCGTAAAGAATCCACTTTTCGTCACGTGTCACAATTCGATCCAATATTCCTTCATTTCTGTACCTAATCAACAAGGCAACACAAGGTTCTGCACGCATTTCTTTCTGCAGATCAGTCAAATCATGGGGCACCCAATTTTCATAATTTTTATTTATCTTATTGATTTGATGCAAATGAGCCAATATTGTAAGTAGGATAATGTTAAACAATGCCACTAATGCCTGGGTAGTTTGACTCGGATCGGCTTCCACCATCTCCTTCAATTCAGTGTTATTGACCTGTCTTCCACGTGGTTCCTTCTTCAAGTCGAAGTTTCCATTACGAAAGCGTTTAAACAAAAAAAACGCACGGTGCATTAATTAGCAGCCTCCTCTCCAAACGCAGCGTTGATATTGCGAGCCGTTTCTGCTGCGTTAGTTCCGCGTCGGAACTCGTATTCAAAAATGACTCGGATTTTCGAAGTATCCATCTTTCCAGTCTAAGCTGAATAAAAAAACAATTGAAAGTCGAAAATCGAATGATCCACATATTTTAAAAGAAGAATCATAGTTATCATGTGAAAAATGTTTCAAATCTCACACCATGAAGGTTTTATGTCAATTCATAGTATCTATAACAATACAACGGCAACTTCATTCACCCCTATTATTATATTATATTACATATAGTCTCAATCCTATTTCCTCGAAGAGTTCGGCAGAGGTATATAGCACTCACATTTCGTCAACTTTGTTTAACGTCCCACGTAGCGAACAAGCCTATTGCCATCTATCAAACTCATTTAAAACTCCATGCTAACTGTGAATATCTTCACAAAAAAAAAACAATTATTCCTTGTCAAGAAATTCTAACCCCAGCTCAGCAACCCCAGGTCAACCCGACGTAGGAATCGAACCTTAGACTCAATGCACAGCAGTCGAATACACAACCACTGTGCTACTGAGGCAGTTCTATTTGATGAGTATAAAAATAATAATTTGATGCTTTGAGCATTCTAAGATTATACCATATAGCACTCTTAATAAAACAAACACCAATTTAGTATTTTGGTTTAAACAAATTTAAACTCTTTTACAATTACTTAACACATATTATAATTCACTAGATGTTAAACAAGATCGACCGCGAGGAACTTAACAAAAAAAATATTTTTTTATGCGGAATCCGATTATCTTTTCTAAAATAATTGTATCCTCAGTTAAGTAAGCCTAAGATAGCTGATGTTATAAGGCGTACCTTATAATATCAACTATCTGCCAGTTAAAGTCTCTTCAAAATCAGTCCAGCCGTTTCAGAGATAGGCCGGGACAAACAGACAGACATGCAGACTAAAATTTTAAAATAGGTTTATTGATTATAAGTATTGCATATACTTTAATATGCATTTAGTAAAACGCGGTTATTTTTAAAATTACAAGCAGTCACTTCAATTTTATTTATTTGTATAGATCCTTAGTTCCCAAAGTGGTCCAGGTGGACCCCCAGGGGTCCACGGGAGACTCGACGGAGGTCTACGTTGGCGTGACAAAAAAATAGGGGTTCACAATTCGTAAGCGGGGGCCCACGAAAATTTATTTGCTTTCGATAGTGAAGAACTAAAATGTTGCCTTGACTTCACCCATCAATGTAGGCAGATAATGACGGATATTTTGAGGAATACTCGCCAAAGACCCGAGAATTTCTAAAAAGAAAAAGAAAGAAGGTCAGCCCGTAGAGAGTTGATAATTGTTTTTAATTTTAACCCAATTTAACTTTTTGGTCCGAATATACCGATTTTACTTGACGGAATAAATTTCTAGCTGCAGGGGCTCCACCGGAATCAGCTAAATTTTGAAAGTGGTCAATGAGAAAAGAAGTCTGGTAACCTCTGGTATAGATAGTCACACAATAAGAGTTCAAATTGCCTAACTACCAAATTTAGAGGTAAGTCACTGTTTTATTAAGAGGTCAATATGTTTTTATAGCTCACGACTCACGACGTATTGCAAAATGTTTTCTCATAGATTTTTATTAGTTCAATAACGCTTTGAGAGGCTTTTCCAGAAAACGAATGGAAAGACATTATGTAAACAAAGATGTACATTATAGAGGTGTTACTGTACGAAAATACTATCTTTTTTTGTCAATAAATAAATCTGGGATACTATGATACTTGCGCCAAAAACTCGCCTCGTGTCAATGAGTCTTAAAAAATAGGGACGTATCACTTTTACATGATAGAGAACGATAGTGTACAATTTTCAATATGAGTGAGCGTGATAACACTATATTTATAACTTAGATGTCATTTTGGCATTGTGTGTCAGATGACAACTTAACGTTCAGAAAGGTGAACAGATTTAAGCTGGCCGCAAATATATGGTTTCCTGATCAGGTTTCCGAAACAGGGACTCAGATTCTTCATTCCGTCAGCTTTGCGCAGACGTTGGGTTTTTTCATCAGGAATTAGTATTACTAGTACGTACGGTAACGCGACTGTGTCTAGCTAGCTCTGAGTGCCTATTTACGTTAACGCGATCGACACGTTTATGACGTTCGGCGCTCCGATTGGCCCGCTCCAAGCTCTTGTCCAATCAGAGATCCAAACGCGGTAAAGATTTCGAACGTGTTAACGTAAAAACAACTCACACTAGGCACCCTGATGTACTCAGAATTTAAATTTCCATTGGTGTGCGGCGGTACATACAGAATGTTAGCGAGCGCTGAATTCGGAATGACGTCATACGGTGTTTTTCCGTTCTTAATTCAGAAGACACCTGCGAGATTCCGAATCGAACGACGAGAATTATTTTCTATCTATTATAAGAACTTGTGCGGTATATAGCAAATTCGTATAAAAGGTGTGCATTCGGGTATCCGAATCTGAATCCCTGCTTCGGAAACCTGATCAGGAAACCGTATGTTTGCGACCAGCTTTAAACGTAGTAGGACGCATTTATGATTTAAGTCTTTGATATTAACGCGGAAACATTTTGGGATGTTAGCTATACAATTGTAATGGGTGTGTTTTTAGGTTATGTTTAATTTATTATGCATTATAATTATTATTCCATATTTACGCTTAACATCAAAGTAGTAATAGCACTTTTCTGTTTAAATATGTTTTAAATTAGTTTTAACGTAATCGTCAACATTTTATCTCTTGCAAGTGCTGCCATCTGTCAGCAGTCGAATGAGAATGCGAATAGTATCGATAAAAAAATCGAATAACATCGTAATTCAAAATCATGGTTATTATTGATCCTATTGTGATAGAACTATTTTTCTTTACTGTCTTTGTACTTATGTCTTATTTAACCTATATTTTCCGCCGAACGCCAGATACAATTGTTTTCAACTATCTTTCATTTTAGCAGCTGGCTAGTTAAAAATAACATTTCCTTTTGAAGAGGTCGGTAAAACCTAATTTATCTTTATTTTTAAACCACTCTTTATGAGATGTTTACTGCGATACTCCATGTCAACAGATTTTTATCAAACTGAATAAAATATTATTCAAACTTGTTTGCGTGTTTTTCGTATAACACAATTCGACAATTAAAATAAGTAGCTATACATCAAATATGACACATTACATAATTCCATCAAGATATTCTTAAAATGGGGCACAGTTATTCAAAAATACAGCCTACCTAACTATATAAAACTACCTACAATTGTTTTCCCATTCGTAGTCTTTTGGACTCAATTTCTGTTAATAATTATATATGTATTACATTATCTTACGTCACTATAAAAATACGTCATCGAAAAGATTTAGCATTGACTTTGACACCTGTATAAAAAAATCCTGTACTTTGTGTTGACTAGTAAAAAATACTAGGCATTTATCTACTCTTGTACATGACTGTACTTAAAATTAAAACTAAATTAAAAAATATTTGCACCTCCATTTTGTTCGTTATTTAAATTATATTTGAGTGGACAATTGGATCCCTAACGCCATACCTACTATAATATCTTAAAACATATTGCATGTGCAAGAACAAAGCATATTCCAAGTGAGAGCGAGACACAGCTATGCATTATGTAACTCGCTGTGTCGTTCCCACACATGCAATACAATGCTTTAAGTGATAGTGGTCTCTATTATGCCAAAATTTAATAAGTTACAACAAGAACTGGAATAGAACTACTATAAAAAGAGTATTTTTATACCTAGATCATCATTTTAGACAAATTCTAATAATTACTAGTATGAGGAACAAGTAACTAATATTCTTGTTAACTTCTCTAGCTAAGCTAGCTGCTTTAGGAGCGGGTCCACGTCAGTAGTGCAGTGAGATGAGGGTCACACCCCCTACCTCTCGGTTCAAAGTCTTTAGCCATCTGACTTGCCTTGACTGATCAGTAATATTAGATAACGATCATCAGCAATATTTGACGGTATGTCACTTATTACATTTTGGCATAACTGTATCTAAATTACAACACACTGACTTAGTCAGCCACTACAGGCGCTGGATGTCTTCTGAATATCTTACAATAATTATAAATCGGACTCGGAGCGAACGCATTCACGTCACCATCCCGTCTTACATCGGGCAAAAGAAACACCACACTCAACGCAATGATCATATGCCAAATAGAATGCACTATCTTATAATTCTGTTCCGTCTGCAGAAACGCATAACAAATCAAACCCACAGACACCAAAATCAATCCCAACGGGAAATATCTAAAGTAATAAGTATTAGGAAACTTCATCTTACGATTTTTCCTGTAGTCCAAAAACCAGGACGTGAAAATAACAGCTATGCCCACAGCTACTGGTAATATGAACGATACGATAGAATACATATTCCAAGTTGTAAGAAGGGCAATGATAATAGCACCTGTTAGTTGTAAAGAAGACCTGAATTTGTCTCCAATGATGGCCATTGCGAGTAGAGTGACCCAGAAAGACATGATCCCGCAGTAGAAGTCTCCGAATTGGAGGATGTTACCTCGTATAATGCAGTAGGCGACTTGAGTTGGCGCGTCGCAGGCGTGGTAGAACGTTGAGAAGACCATGGTGAAGGCATACATCATGGCTTCTGTGTAATAGAGTCGGATGATAGCCACGTAGATGGATAGTAAGAAGAGTAGGTTGCTCAGTGTGAGCAGGAGTACTGAGACCAGCATGTAGACTCGGCTGTCCATTCTTGTGCTGTCAGAGCAGTCCCAACCTGAAATGTGGAAAGTAACGTGTAAAATTTTGGTCTTCGGAGTTAGGTTAGTTTTTTGTTCTTTAGAGGCAGTTAATAGAGCTAAACAAATGAATTTATTTAGAAAAATCTCGTGTCACGGTACGTTGTTTGTGGTCGCACTCCTCCAAACGGGTTGACCGATTTTTATGAAATTTTTATATATTAAGGTATCCACCAAACCTATATTTACGCTAGTATTATATATAAATGTATTGATAAAATTATACATAAGACGTGCGTCCTTGAATATCTAAGGTATATATCGCGTTAATCACAATTGTAATCAAATATCATTCGAATACAATTGCAATCAACGCGATTATGTTCATCGCTGGTACAGAATTTGTAATAATTAAAAATCTCACTGTAATTTTTATCCCCTTTATTAGCGTAAAACGGAAAAAAACCCAATATTTGTATGGCTTAACAGCTGATTTTTGCAATAAAGTAAGCTGGCCTTATGTGAAGCGAATATTCTAAATTTAAAATTCTGCTTATCCCAACAATCACTAATGTTATCAGCACTCGTAACTGTTGATAAGCAGCTGTGACGATCGGCTAATGAATTACACATAAGGGTTCTATTTGTACGATTTACAAGCGGCAAGCAAAAAAGAAATGGCTCAACCGCGTCGTTATAATAACTATTCCATAAAATTGCTGCATTTTCCATCAACATGACCTATAGGTCAACTAATTTTAGGATATTGCACTAGTCAACTATTGAAATCTATACCAATATTAAAAATCTGAAGAGTTTGCTTGTTTGTTTGGTTGAACGCGCTAATCTCAGGCACTACTGGTTCGAATTGAAAAATTATTTTATTGTTGGATAGCTTATTTATCGAGGAAGGTTATAGGCTATATAACATCACGCTACGACCCACGGGGGAGGCGCAGTAAAGACAAAGCACATCTAGTGCTAGATATAATTGAAAACCTATCTGTGTCTGGCCACCGAAGTGCCGCTTCCACTTAACTGGTTAAAACCATTTTCATAGTGTCAAAACAAACTTATTCTGAATCTACAGTCTACTTACTTCCGTAACCAGCGGAACAGGAGCAGAATGACATCACCAACCCTCCGAACGTGTTCAGCTGACAGTTGCCGTGGTTACTGCACCTGCCGCTCACACAGGACATCGAAGACACAGTCAGAAGTATCGTCGCGTTACACTCCGAAGTACCAACCCTCGTATCATTTCCCTCAGAAGATATCACTCCTCCTTCCCTATCCAAAGAAGTGTCCACGTAGTACGTCGAGCCGTTGTCCGCTGTCCTACAAGGACACACTACTTCATCACAGAATATCCTAAACGTAAGGTACCACACCCCACTCTCAGGAAACGGAATGTACGTCTTGTCATAAATCGACTCAGAGTCTGTACTGTTTAGCACAAACATCGCCGGCTTCACCTTATCATTGTATCTGCAATGACCACTTTCCAATGGTATGCTCGGATGACCAATGTCCATACATATCACGGCTCTAAGAAACTGGTTGTCCTCTGTGAACGCTAACAAAGATTCCTTTTTGAACGCCCTCTTATATCCCATATAGTATTTTAAGTTCATTAAAAGACTCGCAGCTAAAGACAGACTGCCACCGATATCCAAAAACTGGTTCACTTTAAATCTCATCGATTTGATTTCTGAGGAAGTTATATTGACTAAACTGGTTGCATCTTGTAGATCGCCGGTGGGTAGACCGTAGTCGAACGTGAAAAAGCGACCTTTATCATCGCGCATAAGATCTATTATCGAATGGTTTGTCAGGTCGTCGGTGTCCGTTCTAAGGTAGTAAGATTCACAGTCTGCTAGCCTGGAGACGTTGCCTACAACGTGTTCTATTTGGACATAATGCCAGGCCGCTGGGTGAGGAGTGAAAGTAATCACTCGTATATTATTTGCTCTAGGATCAAAAGCACAGTATAAAAGATAATCGTCTTCTGTGGGTATGGATAAAGCTTGTACTCTAAAGAATAGTGGTTTATTATCTGAAGAAGTATCTACAATGGTGATGTTAAGTCTGATTGGTTCGACGGAGTCGTGGGACATGCACTTGAACTGAGCGGGTAGGCTGCCATATTCTACTGTTATGCCTGCATAGCAGTCTATTAGCTCTATGTTTTCCTTCCGTTTTACTTGTAAATCTGTGTATAGAATTGTCTGGCAGTCGGGAACAAGACCTGGAATTTGAAAATAGGTCTGTTTAATATATTTTACTTGTCATGTGGTCTGTAGCTAATGTGGCGATTGCCGGTATCGCAGTGGTAGTACGACTTCAATGCAAAGGCCTTGAGGTCAATTTCCAAGTCGGGCAGTTCATAAAAAGAGAGCAGATCTTGGAAATATTCCCGGTAGAGGTCAGTAGGCTCGGCTCCCTATTACTTATGGCCTAAAATACAGATGTCGAAATGTGGAATAATACAATTTTGAATACTCCTTCGGGATATAAGCATTAGACTATGTATGTATGTTAACTCTTAACTTAACTTATCTTGTGTGGAGGCCAGTCAGTACAGACCGGCGGCACTTCGACCCAGTGGGATCTTTTGTGTCGACTTCCCCAATAACGACTGCCATAGATGTTCATGGCAGCCGGGACCGACGGCTTAACGTGCTCTCCGAGGCACGGAGCTGGCGATAATTGTCAATCAATACGCACATACTTTCGAAAAGTCATATAACTTCCGAAAGTCAGAGGGTCGCGACGTGGGTTCGAAGCCGAGACCCTCTGCATTGCAGTCTGTTGGTCTCCCCACGAAGCTATCGCTGCTCTCGTTATGTTATGTTAATTCTTACTAGTAGCAGAACCCGGTATGAAGCAGTAGGCCAAAACATAGATGTCGAAATCTGAGTGTTGTACAATTCGCCCTACCCCCTCAGTGTATAGGCGTGAGGTTATGTATATTGTCGTTAATTTAGTGTCGTTATGAAGTCGTCCCCTAGCATTTGACTTGGTAACAACTTGTCATAAGAAAATTTTAAGACTATTGAATATTCATGTCTTGAGTGATTGCTGTGTAGGTTTTATTGCGAAATTTGTCGTTTAGGTATGTGATCCTGAATTTGAATCTCAAGTCGAACATTGTTCAGAAAGAAAATTCTTAGTAGAGGCACTGATTGTAGCCTACATCATTAGGATTTCTTTTTTTCTTGTATTATAGGAGGCAAACGAGCAGACGGATCGCCTGATGGTAAGCGATTACCACCGCCATGGACACCCGCTACACCAGAGGAGTCACAAGTGCGTTGCCAGCCTTTTAAATTTGCTCCCCTTCCTTTAAGGTTAGGTCTCCGGTACCAGCACTCACTCGACGCGCAAGCGCTATTTCACGCCGGTTGTCTGTGAGGCCGTGGTATCACTCCAGTCGAGCCGGCCCATTCGTGCCGAAGCGTAGCTCTCCCACGACGACACAACATTATAAATATACCTATATATAAAGGGCGTCTATGTATAACACTGAAATCTTCAATAATATACCCATAACAAGTTGTGCCAGATGATTGTTAAAAAAAATTTGAAGTGCCTATGTTATTATTTAATCTAAAGAACTTTTTAAACAAATTTAACTGTTGAATTCAATACGCAATCGCGCTCACCGATTTAGGATATCAAGAAAGAAATGAGACTGAATAAGTCAACGATACGATACGCTAGATTAGCCATGTGGCGAGTCGCTGAAGTAGTTCTAGCGACCTACACATCATTCAAGGCTGGAGCAGGCATACTGCGGTCTCCCTCTTTGCACCAGGGTACTGCGGTGTCAGGAAGCCCACTGCGCCTCTAAAGGCGTATTCTATCGACCGCGCTGATTAGAGTGCGCGGTGCCTGACATTAGTGTTGGACTCGCAGAGCCGCTGAGGACGACATGTTCGTTGCTCGGCAAGAACGTGGCGTTCCAGCGTCGGACTCAGGCGCGGCTAGTGTGAACCAGTCGGTTGCACAAGGCAGGGAGTTGTCTTTAGCGAAGTGGCAGTATGGTTTCACTGCCGCAACGCATCTCAGACGCTTGCCTGCTCAGCAAGTAAGAGTCATACCTGGAATGACTCGGGCCCCACCCGGCTTGTAGGCCTATTTGGGTAGGCGTATGGATGTACGTCGGGTAGTGAGCGTGCCTTACACAGCTCCGGTACCATACTGGAGATATGGGAGGCGGCTTCTCCTTCGGCTTCAACAAGGTTTTCGTTAGCAACTCCCAAAGTTGCGAGTGGTGAGCGGCTTTATTGCTCCGGTACTTATCTGGAGAATAGGTAGTGTCACTTGGGCACGAGGTAGCTCGCTTACGAGAACCGAATCTCTGAGGTTAGGATGGCGAAAGTCGAGATTTGGGGACAAGACTTGTCTATAACTGGTCCCGGAAGGTTCTCTCGGGCACTGGAAGGTACAGGAGAACGCTATATCATAAACTGGACTAGTCGTAGAGAGAGAGGATGTCCATCTTACCCCGGGTGAGTTCGACATAAGAGCTCCGCTACCTTACACCAAGTAAAAAAAAATTGTATGTGGCAATGTGTAGTTTCCCCTACGGGAAAAAGGCGTGACTGTGTCTATGTAAATAGGTATGTATGATGACTAAGAATATGCACGTGTATTTTTATCACTTATCATTCTTATCAAAGATACTGTGAGTTTAACAATAATAATAAATAACTACTTTCAATGATGCATAATTAAATAACAATATCTGATAGCCGCGACTCCATTTGCGTTTTAAGATATGCTACGTCATTGCAAAGAACTTTATCCGTCTCTATACAAAATTTCATCAATTTCGGTTTAGGATTTTAGATGTGTACAAGACAGTAACAGACAAGTGACAAACAGACAGAGATTACTTTCGCAATTATAAAACGAATATAATTATAAATAATTACTTTGTAGTGAATGTTAAATTATAAATGAAGAAATTGTTTGTTGGTTTGTCTATTTACGCGCGTAAAAGAAAATTATATAATGTTATCAGTGCATTTGCAGGGATTATTAAAAAAGTCTTAGTCTATCATCATTCCAAAAACTAACTCAATGCAAACGATCATGTCAAGCCGATATAACCATATTTAAGCTTATTTTACAATTAATAATGAATAGTAAATTAGTTGCAGTAACTGCTTTTCCCCGACTACGGCGAAGCCAAAAGAAAGGGTAATGATTTTGGCAGTCTGGGTATGTATGTTTGTATGTTCCACTGTAGCGCCTAAACTACAGAACCGATTTTAATGAATGAGGTGTCAATAGATTCATAATAATGGCCCGGGTGACATTGGCTATATAAATTTTACGAAATAGTATCAAATAAAAAATAAAATTAAAACACTATGGGTTATAGCTTCTAAACTTATTTTTGACTACCTAAAAAGGGGTCTAAAAAGGACGAAACAAGAAAACAATTCAGATAAAAATCCAGAAATGCATAGGTACTAAAATGGTCAAGGTAGAACCGTGGTCGCACCCACTGTATACCTACCCTGTCTGTTTAATGGAGATGTTCCTGGCAACCACATAATCATAGTTGGTATATACAGTAGGTGCGACCACGGCTCTACATTGACCATTTTTAATTTTTATTTTCAGAAAGAGACGTCTCTCGCCACATAAAATTTCTGTATCATGGGAGACTACAAACATGCAAACAACAAAGATAAACAACATTTAAACAAGGATTAACCATAAAAATAAATCTTAGGCGTATGGGATTCCAGCAACACTTGGCATAGCGTTAACAGTGAGGCGATCACCTAAACGACTACGTCATCTGTGCAGACACTACTTATGTAAAATAATAATGAGTATTTTTTAGAAGAACATCAATAGGCTTTAATAGGAGGCGTAAGACCACGCTCGTGACTCTTCAACGACAAGTACATTATAAATCTAAACGAGATGGGTGTAAAAACCCAGAATTCAACCTCTTCGTCTTCATGTAATCATTCTTTTTTTCCATCAGCTTTTTGTAATGTCCTACTGCTAGACAAAAGCCTCTTCCTTGGTCTTCCAAATCACTCTGTTGGTGGATATCCCCTGACCTTATGACCCCTATATCTCGGGGGTCTTTTGACCCATAGGGCCCACATTCGATCGAGAGATGACTTCTAGGTGTCTGTACACCAAGTTACAAGTCAATCGGTCTAGTGGTTTCGGAGCTATCCCTGTCACTAACAGACACACAGACCCACATAGTGTTTCATTAACCTCTTCGAAGAAGACTCAGAGGTTAGGTTAGGTTTTAGAAGAACATCAATATGCTTCAATAAGAGGCGTAAGACCACGCTCGTGACTCTTCAACGTTAAGTACAATATAAATCTAAATAACAATAATATGAAAGCTTTTGTGCATAGAATCAGTGCATGCAGGATGTCAGACAAATACTCATTGAGGTCAGGAGCCACTTGACGTGCAACGTCACCGTGTTGGGGTCATTATTGGATTATATACGACCACAATGGACGTCTGCGTTAAGTAAGTCCTAACTAATATTATAAAAACGATTGTTAATTTGTTTGCTAAGCTTTCATGTCGTAACTACTCGACCAATCATCATGAAATTTTGCATTAACGTCGTCATGGGTATAGAAAAGGATATAGGTTAAGGAACTCTGTCAGCTAGAAAAAAGTACTGTTACCGAGGGATATAAATATATTGACGTAGATTAACATGAGCGACGCCACGGGCTAAATTTAGTACTATATAATATCAGTCCTGTATAAAATTGATAATTATCGTCTGCTCCGTGCCTCGGAGAGCACGTTAAGCAGTCGGTCCCGGCTGCCATGAACATCTATGACAGTCGTTATTGGGAAGTCAGTGCCCTATAATATCCTGACACTGGTCTAGCCTTAGGGTATCGTTAGCCTTCGGATTGCGGAAGTCAGGTGGCAGCCGCTCCGTGTAAAAACTGATATCCAGTCAAATCCGGTTAGACTAGAAAAGCCGACCCCAAGTGATTTGGGAATAATAAAGGCTAGGGAGAAGAAGACAGAGCTGCCCCACTGCTAGGCGCGGGCCTCGTCACAGTGTGAATAGACTTAGGTCATACTTCACCATGCTGGCCCAGTGCGGATTGGCAGACTTCACATATCTTTGAGATCATTATTATATTCGAGATTATTTGCCAAATCGTACTCATCAGAAATCCTACAGCATTCCACTCTCTATATATAGAATAGTGGATAGATGACAATACTAATTCGAAATTTTAACACCCTGATCGTAAAGATACCGAATATTTTAACAGATGGCTTAATGCTCTCCTATGAACTTCCAAAAAAGTTGTTGGAAATTGTATTACTATTCAATAAAGCAAGCGTACAGTATGTTGATCCATGATCAAATCTTTATGATCAATGGCCACCGCAAAAATAGATTTCCCATTGCGGTTCCTGTTGTCAATCTACTCTAATATTTTAAATGTACTCTCGGTTTGTTACGTTCGTACCGCTAAACCACATAACGGATTTAAGGAATGACTATTCAGTACGTAGCCTGATGATCAGGGTATACGTGTCATCAGCCACAGCCACCTTCTGTAGTACTGAGATGCCACACTTGTGCGGAGAATCCAAAAGCGTATGAACTGCTTATCACTGGCCACGGGACCCTATACCGACCCAGTACCTGACCTGAACCCTAAATCCACAGAAGAATATACAAATTAGTTTTTAAATAATCGCACTCGAAATCGCGCTTAATATTTTTACTTCCTATTATTTAAATGAATACCAAAATAAGTCTTCAAAATCGCTACTCACGTATGAGTCCCCTCGTTAGCTCCGAAACTAGTCGACCTAGCCCGAAATATGTCTAGAATCGTAAGTAGAACCTTAAAATAAATAATTAGGTACACCACTCACGTAAGTTATTGTCCCCGAGGTAGCCATTGTGGTTGCGTGTACCCGTTGAACATTGTAGGCAACCTTAATAAATTATGCCAAAAGTAGTGTTGACTTACAAGGTTCTACGGTTACACGTCCAATTTTCAGTTTTATATTTCATGATATTAGCAGAATCCTAACTAATGTTATAAATGCGAATGTGAGTTAGTTTGTTTGTTACGCTTTCATGCCTTAAATACTCGATCGATCGTCATGAAATTTCGCATTCACATTGTCAGGGGAACACACAGCGACACATCAACCTAGACTGTTTGGACTTTGTACTAAGTTCAGTGCTGCGAATCGTGCGAGTGTGCGTTATATTTTTGTTACGCTCTATCCTTACCATTTCATCGACACCACTATGCACTGTTCCTTTCCAACAATTCTCTATTTTGTATGTAGCGTAGTTATGCGTATAGGGTGTCTAACTTGATGTGTAGCCGTGGGTACAGTAAAGGACATAGGGTAACTTTTATGCAGGAAAAGTACTGTTCCGAAGGATACAAAATTGACAAAAGCAAGGATACTCCGAAACTAGTTTTGAACCGCGATTTCGTACGTGAGAAAAAAGTACAGGTAGGTACTTAAATGATTTGAACTAGCATTGAGGTTTTCGTATTTTGGAAGAAAGTACGTCACGGTAAAGCCCGCTTTCTATATACAAGAAACTAGTTTTTTAAGCTACGGACTGTTATATTTTAACATATGTATATTGCATAGCATAATTGTGTGAAAAGTTAACTTCTTCCTAGCCTTTATTATTCCCAAGTCACTTGGGGTCGGCTTTTCTGATCTAACCGGATTTGACTAGATATCAGTTTTTACACGGAGCGGCTGCCATGTGACCTCCGCAACCCGAAGGCTAACGATACCCTAAGGCTAGACCAGTGTCAGGATATTATAGGGCACTGACTTCCCAATAACGACTGCCATAGATGTTCATGGTTTATGCTTCGACGGCTCAACGTGCTCTCCGAGGCACGGAGCAGGCGATAATTGTCACGTAATTTCGAAAAGTCATATATATAAGGTTAGCCTAGCCGTCTCCGGGGCATACTTCCAAGCCCTGTGATGTAAATACCTGATAACACTTTGCCAGGCCCGGGAATCAAACTCGAGAGCTCATGCATGGCAACATTAATGCCTTACACAAAATGTACATCTTTTTAATGTTCGATCCCGTTTTGAGCTGACATTGATGTTTTGGGTTCTTTATTTATCTATGACTAGATGTGCCCGCGGTTTCACTCACATTTGTAGTTATTGCGCCGCCCCCGTGGGTCGTAGCGTGATGTTATAAAGCCTATAGCCTTCCTGGATAAATAGGCTATCCAACACTAAAATAATTTTTCAATTCGAACCAGTAGTTCCTGAGATTAGCGCGATCAAACAAACAAACTCTTCAGCTTTATAATATTAAGTATAGATTTGTTTTCGCCAGCGGCTTTGCTAGCGTAAATATAGATTAGGATAGTAATAGTACTTTTTCCGGGATAAAAGGTACCCTGTATCCTTTTCTGTACCCCCGATAACGAGTAACTATGCGAAATTTGATTATGATCTGTCAAGTATTTAAGGCGTGAAAACGTAACAAACGAACTCAAATTCACATTTATAATATTAGTTAGGATTAGAATTTAGTCGTATTTTATTCTTATAATATAATGGCAGATTTCTAACGATTAATATTTTAAAACGTTCTTTCTAAAGGTTCATGTAGCACACTACAAAATATCGTAAACCTACAAAACCGCGATTATACCATAATAAATAATAGTTTAAAAACTTAAAAAAAACGCTTTATTAAAAAAGTAGAAATATTTTAAAATTTTAATTTTAATATAAAAAGGCATGAGGTGGGTTGTCAAAATATCTTAAAAAGCACCCCACACGTTTTTACATAATTTCTTTTCAACTATTTTTAATAAAATGATTTTAATTGTTCAAACTATAACTTTCTTATTATTTTTTTTTTCTAATTTATTGTATTGTCATCGGTCCTCGATAAGTGTGCAAAGTTTCAAATCAATCCGTCGGTTTGAAAAGGGTGAAAATCACGTCCAAAGATTCTGTTACATAGTTTCATAGTATTCATATAACAATATTATTATTATAGATGTGATACATACCAAGCTAATAAAAGCGTGTTAAAAATAGCTTAATTACAATAAGTATGTATATGTGTATTCATTTACTGAGGGATGGACCATTGTTTGCCTTTCCCAGCGGGCCATAGATAATCAATCAAGCAGTTATGACAGGAATTGTGCTGTCTATTCCACTGATAACAACGCGCGCCATTCTGAGGGCTTCGGTCAAGATTATTTTTAGAATGTCATGATTAAGAATGAATTGCTTTAGTCGTACACTTGCGGTTGCTTTTATTACTGAACGTAAGGTTTCGGATTCGATTACTGGAGTTAAACATACAGCAGCTGGTATACATAGAGGAAAAATAAATAAAATTGTGTAGTTAATAAATACATTAAGCAAACTAAACGATTAATAATTTGTATTTATGTATAGATATATTTTTATGGCCGTTTTTATTTTATTTTAGTTTAATATTATATTATTAATAAATAACTTAATTGACTTGTTGAAGAAGCTTTAATACATTTATGAATATGGAATAATAAACTTTGACTTTAAATTGAAACCCAGATTATTGACTTTACTTTTAAAAGCAATACACGAATCGAATAACTCTGTACCGTAGTACGTCCGATAGCTACTTGCCGGTCGACCACTAATTTACTGGACTAGGAATGCCATACACACGTCAAGAGGCCTACAGTACACACACACACAACCACAAAGAAGTGTACGTGGACCTGTCGGGACCCCCACATGTCCACGGGGGATTCGACTGGGGTCTACGTTGGCGTGGCAAAAAAATGGGGACCCACAATTGAAAAATTTATTTGCTTTCGATAGTGAAGACCTAAAATGCTGGCTTGACTTCACCTATCAATGTAGGCAGATAATATTTTAAGAAGCTCAGCGACTGGACTGTTAGGTACTTGTTTAAACGTCGATCGACGGATATTTTGAGGAATACAACTTGAACCAAGACTTTGTAGGTCAGCACGTAGATATTTGATTTTTTATTTTATCCCAATTTAGCTTTTTATTCCGGATATACCGATTTAACTTGGCGGATTAAATTTCTAGCTGCAGGGTGTCCACCGGAACCAACTACATTTTGAAAGTGGTCTATGAGAAAAAAGTCTGGGTACCTCTGGTTTACACAAAAGTTAGAAATTGAAATTAAACAACTTATTTTATACGGATATAATCACAGTTGTTTGTTTGACAAAATCGCTTTAAAATGTCTAAAAATGTTTAACTTCAATAAGTTTAGTACATCCACATTCCGTTAACTAAGTTTTTAGGTCTCACGTAAAGCCTATTGTTGACTACTATCTATATTGCATACTGCTATTGAAAATTTTCTAACAGAAAAGCACAATAAAATTTTACTCCTCAACGTATACATTTAAATTGGTAACCTCACGAACACACATAAGCATTGGACAGACCAAGGTGAACACATAAACTTTATTGGAAATCGTGTATTGAATTGTTTGTTACAAACAGATTGACAAGTAATTAAAGTCTTTAGATGTTCAGTTATATTGAATGTATTGATTTCATCTTTGCTACTTAAACGCGTAAACTGTAGAACAGATTTGGATGCAACTTGGCAGACAGATCAACCTAAATGTCTGCGTAATATACTTCTAGCTACTCCTTTGGGAATGTATATAATTGTATACAGGGTGATTTCGAAACCGTGTAGTTGCTTTTAACCATGCATTCTACTGGTGGTATAGAATAAACCTGACCAAATTTTTTTTTGTATCATTAATTTATTTTTATTTATGTTTAATTTTTTCGTGAAATGGTGTCAAATAGTCATATGTTACCAACCCGAGGCAATTTTAATTTTTTACTAATTAAAATAAAATAACATATCAATAATTTATGTCGTAAATAATGACCTTTTTATTGCCCCTTACTATTTAAGACATCAGTTATTGTTATGTTATTATTCTTAAATTAGAAAAATATTAAGATTGTGTCGGGTGGTTAACATATGACTATTTGAAACCATTTCATGAAAAATCGGTCCATTAATTTTTCCATAAACATAATTCTAATTATAAAAATATATGGTCAGGGTTATTTTATATCACCAGTAGAATGCGTGGTTAAAAGGAATTACACGATTTCAAAATCACCCTATATACATAGATTTCTTTTTTAAAATTTACTAGTTTTTTGGGTTAAAATTACTAGTATTCTTGTTAAACTCTCCAGCTAAGCTATAACGCTCGTATTAGGATCCGAACCCGCGACCTCTCGATCGCAAGTCCAATGCCTTATCCATTGGACTACCGAAGCTTTCGCATTTCCGCATACCTATATATATGTACGACGCACACAATAACAAAAAGAGGTGTGGGTTATGTGTGTGACCTTTGAAAATAAACTTGGTATTAACGCTGGAAGTCAATAACATTATGGTAGGAACTAGGTAAGAAAATATGCGTTATATCATGTGCACTCTATAGATATAATCTTATCTTAACTAATATTATACCTGAAAATGTGAGTTACGCTTTCAAGCCTTAACTACTCGACCATACATCATGAAAATTCGCATACATGTTGTCAAGGAAAAAAGGACGTACCTTTTATCCAAAAAGAAGTAGGTACTGTTACTATCTTAACCTAACTTACTTTTACGGGAGCGAAGCCGCAACCACAAGCTACTACTTTTGGCCTTTGACCAGGTTAGATAATTAATAAAACATTTTTCTGAATAAAAGGTACCTAATGTCCTTTTTTTTGCCTTGACAACATGTATGCGAAATTTAATAGTGATCAGTCGGATAGTTAAGGCGTGAAAGCGTAACAAAGAAACTCATTTTATATGTATACATACATACATACATACATAGATTCACGCCTGTTTCCCAGAGGGGTAGGAACATCCCCTCTCTCTACGTCTAGTCTAGTTTATGATATAGCGTTCCTACACCAACCATTAAGGTTATATTAGGTGGAGCCGCTGTACCTTCCAGTGCCCGAGAGCACCTTCCGGGACCAGTTATAGACAGGTCTTGTCCACAAATCTCGACTTCTCCACCCTAACCACAGAGATTCGGTTCTCGTAAACGAGCTACCTCGTGCCCAAGTGATACTACCTATTCTCCAGATAGGTACCGGAGCAATAAAGCCGCTCACCACCCGCAACTCTGGGAGTTGCTAACTATGATTACAGATTTCTATTTGCTATGATCCTGACATACTTCTCTAGCGTCATTCACTTTCATCACATTCCTCATACACGCTCGCCAGTGCTCTTAACTTGGCCTTCGTTATATGTATATTGTAAAGACATTTTCAGAAGCAGCACAGAGTCAGGTATTGCACCTCTTAAACGACAATAGGCTCGTCGTCGTAGGCCTAAAACCATAACTGGCAAAATATCTGCCTTTCTCATCGAGAATAAATGCGTAAGATTATGTATCTATGTAGGTATATACAGTACTCAGCAGTGGTACGCAGTACGAAGCATCGTTTTTTGGATTTATTACCCGTAGTATAGTGGGGAGACCAACAGACTGCAATGCAGAGGGTCTCGGGTTCGAACCCACGTCGCGCACCTCTGACTTTCGGAAGTTATATGACTTTTCGAAATTATGTGCGTATTGATTGACAATTATCGCCTGCGCCGTGCCTCGGCGAGCACGTTAAGCCGTTGGTCCCGGCTGCCGTGAACGTCTATGGCAGTCGTTTTTGGGAAGTCAGTGCCCTATAATATCCTGACACTGGTCTAGCCTTAGGGTATCGTTAGCCTTCGGGTTGCGGAGGTCAGGTGGCAGCCGCTCCGTGTAAAACTGATATCCAGTCCAGGACAGTCAGTAAGAATAGTACGGGACAGCCAGAAATGTCTGACAGCTGGCGATATGAGTGCGATACACCTGTGCTTACCCTTCGGAAATACACAGTCATAATGTTATAACACATTATACAACTATTCCAACACCCAATTATTTGGAATACTTGTTTATTTACACGTCAAACAAAATTTATTGAGCCATTTCTGGCAAAGGCTGAATTGGTGTGAGAGCTCAAGGCCAGGACGGAAATATTGGATGAATGTAGGCGGGGCTGTAGACAAATAAACGATTAAAGTACTGGTACGTAGATACAGGTAGAAACTAGTTTGGTACAAAGTATTGGATAGTCTGTTTATATTCAATCACGATCACGGAAGATTTGGATAACCATGAAACGGTTAAAGTAGTGTTGAGATGCATGCCACTTTTGAGTCGAGAGTTTCGAGTGTAATTTTTATATCGTAGTTATACATACAAACAGAGTCTGATATCTCTATTTTCAAAGGGATAGGCAGGCAGCATTATACTTACCCATATCTTGCCAACTATGAGTTAGGTATATAACAAAAACTTTTGTCTTTTTGTTAACTGCTATGAGTCAACGAATTAACACGGTCGCTACATTATTAGTTGATTTATAAACGACCCGAAAACGGTTTGTTGTTTGTTGTGTAACATGTGCAGACTTTGCTCATTCGGAAGGGATCAGATATCAGTTAACATGCAGTTTTAAATTTAAGAATCGTAACTGCCGACTGGAATCGTGGCCCAGTTTCGGAGTCGAAAGCCATTAAAAAACCATTCGTCTGACTCTAATACTCGAAAACTATTTGACTGACTCTACCACTCCAAAACCATTTAACTGACTCTACCACTTGAAAACCATTTGTTTGACTCCACCACTCGAAAACCATTCGACTGACTCAGCCACTCAAAAACCATTCGAATGACTCTACCACTCGAAAACCATTCAACTGACTCAGCCTCTCAAAAACCATTCGACTGATGCAGCCACTCAAAAACCATTCGACTGATGCAGCCCCTCAAAAACCATTCGACTGACTCTACCACTTGAAAACCATTCGAATGACTCTGCCACTCGAAAACCATTCGACTGACTCTACCACTTGAAAACCATTCGAGTGACTCGGCCACTTGAAAACCATTCGACTAACTCGGTCACTCGAAAGCAATTCTAGTGATTCGCCCACTCGATTGAAATTACAATCACTCCATCGTATAGAGTTACATCACTAGTTTAAAATAATAAACAAAATTGAGTATGTTTGATAATGTATTGGTAAAAGTTTGGACGGATAATAAACCTACCGATATAAAACTCTATGATAGTTATTAAGACCGTAAGAAACAAACTGCGATGGCATTGTAGTTAAAATGGTCGCCCCGCCATTGCCATTGCGCCGAGTGTTGTGAATTCGATCCTCAGGACAAACATTTGTGTGAACCATAAATAGTTGTTCCAATTCTGGGTGTTCTTTGAGACCATTGTTTTAGTTTTTGGAAAGATCCCCGCGGCACAGGAATTATTCCCAGGTGTCTTATAACACGCTTTTATTAGCTTGGTATGTATCTACGTATCTATGTAACGGAATCTTTGAACGTGATTTTCACTCCTTTCAAACCGACGGATTGATTTAAAACTTTGCACACTTCGAGGACCGATGACTATACAATAATTTAAAAAAAATAAAGGATATAACAGTTTTATAAACTAAAATACACGCTTTATTAAAAAACGCAGAAAATAATTTAAAAATTTTAATGATATAATAATCCCCACCCCACGCCTTTCTACATTAAAATTATTTCTTAAATATCTTCTAAATTATTATTTCCGAAGCACTTTTTTGCTTCCTCTTTTTTAAAAAGGTATTCTTTTTAAAACACCATTGAGAAACGGCAATGAATTGCCGTAAATCTTAGAGTTCGAAAAAATGGTATCCTGTGAACTATAGGTACATAGTCATTTCGGAGTATTTCGACTATGCTAAGTCGAATGGCGTTGACCGCGAGTCTCTAGCTCTTACGGTTCTTGAGTTGAAAGTTGTATAACAGACAAACGGACGGACAAAGCTGTTGTATATGAGTTTTTTCGAACTCTAATAATGCTCGCTCTTGGAATAATTTCTGTTTCGCGGAGAACTTTACAAACATTCAAACAACGGACACAAAGAAAACCTGGACTCGGAACAACTGTTTGTAGATAAAACAAATTGTTATTTTGAGGAGCAAAATAATAAAAAAAATGGTATAAAAACAGTTACATACCTTGCTGTTCAACTTTCTGCGTCCTAGGATCCTCCCATTTTATATAAATTAAGGCGTACCAGTTTCCTGGCTTTGGATTGTCTATTGAATAGCTGACGTTCCTCCCGTCTGAGAGCAGTTCTAACGTGTGAATATCCTCCCTGGTGGCTGGATCAATAAAATCCTTGGGGAAGTCGTACCCGTCAGGGTTCACGGCTGGGTATGAGCCGTGTTTTATATTTACTATGACTTGTTGTGGACTGCATGATCCTGTAAGAGAAATTATATTTTAATTGTAATATACAATATAGTATCGCACTTAAATAATAACCATAAGTTAGTATGTAAATTGAAATGAATTACGTGTTCTGGTAACACCGAGCAAAACCTCCACGAGACAGGCCTGACTTAGTGTGGAGCTCATTAGTACTTGTCCTGTTGTGTTGTGCATGGAGCACCGATAGCTCAGTGGGGATACCAACAGACTGCAATGCAGAGGGTCTCGGATTCGAACCCACGTCGCGCACCTCTGACTTTTGGAAGGTATATGACTTTTCGATATGATGTGCGTATTGATTGACAATTATCGCCTGCTTCGTGCCTCGGAGAGCACGTTAAGCCGTCGGTCCCGGCTGCCATGAACATCTATAGCAGTCGTTATTGGGGAAGTCGACACAAAAGATCCCATTTGATCGAAGTGTCGCCGGTCTGTACTGACTGGACACAAGATAAGATAAGATAAATTGTCTTTATTCTTCTTAACAGTTACATGTTATTATTAATATATATTTATACCTACTAAGCTTAAGTAGAATTATAAGGAAATATAAAATGTGATTTATCTTTTTGGTGGATAAAATTGTTTTAAGTGCTTTTGAGTAAGGTAAGTTTATCGTGGTTGCAAAAATAGTATTAATAAATTAATTGGTGGTTATAATGTTGTGGAAACTTTAAAAAGACCTTTTTACATAATATTGCATTAAGTTTACCTAAGCGAATGTTATTCATTGAAATTAAACTACGATTCGGATTTTATCGCGTTGTGTATTTCAATAAACTTTTATTACATAATTAATGTTACTACTATTTAAGCTATTTAATTTATTTAAAGTACACACTTTACACTTTTTCCGATAGTTCGGTTGGTTTTCAGCAGCCGTGTTCATGGAGAGACTATGATAATAGACATTTTTATAAAAAGTTGTATAAGCCTCGATGGCATAGTGGTTAGTGTAACCGACTGCCATGCCTGAAGTTGCGGGTTCGATTCCCGCACAAGTCAAACATTTGTGTGCATGAATATAGATGTTTGTCTTGGTCTGGGTGTTTCAATATATGAATTTACAAAAAAATTATTATATGTCTGTTTATCCATTGTCTAATACCCATAGTACAAGCTCTGCTTAGTTTGGGCTAGACGGAGTTGTGTGTATGTGATGGAATATTATTATAATTATTTCAAAAAATAATTGTTGGAGCACGGATTCTAAGATAGTCGGTATCTAAGATAATCCAGTAAACGACAATATATACGCCCTCTATTAAAATATAAATAGATGTATTGATAAACATAGGGCCTAAAATCATTGCTGAAGAAATACGGATCTAACACACCTCTCCTTAATCCTTCGGGAATATAACACGAGCCTTTTAATATACGTTATAAGAAAATTATTTTCTATTCCTGTCTGAAGGTCACTGAAGTCTTTTATTCATAAGATATGGCTGTCTAGACAAGGGAATTTAAATGTCTATACGCTGGCATATATGTATATATTAAAGCGTAATACTTGAAATTGAATACATAAAATGTGAAGGAAGAAGAAAGGTAGAAAAATTGTTTATTTGACACACACTACAAACACATAATAACAAGAATAAAATAAAAGGAAATAGGTACAAAAATAAACTTAATCGAAACGAAACGAAAACAAAAAATATAACAAAATACATATAAAGTAAAAAAATATTGGGAAGAGAGGAACCTGCCACGCACCCTCGGATAACACACCCCAATTATTGCAACAGAAAAAGATTGACAATACCGAACTGCTTTGGGTAGGGACAGCAACGACGTGAGACCCGGGTGTACTCCAACGTATAAAGGAGTCGGCCCACTAGTCCGTCTCCTACCAAGAATGTGCTAGGAAGGTGTCAGGCAAAAAAATTTTTTGTAACTAAATGTATAAGACTATACCCACTAGACCGTTCCGTCATCGACCATCAGTTCCTATAGCAGGGCGTATCGTGTTGCTTTTCGTGTTTGATACGTTGCTAGCACGGTCATGGTATGAGACGGTGTAGTGGTCAGACTCCTTTACAATGGACTGCCGCCAAGTAACGCATACTTCGATCCAATATATCTAACAGGAGTGTCAAATAAGGCCTAGTTCAGCATGTGTCAGACGAAAGTCTGACGCTGGTTTTCAACTGGGTCCTTTAGTAACTCACGAATATGAACCATCTATTACTATAACATTGGGGAACAGTTATTTTGCGGCATGGTAAGTTGAAGTCAATTTAGTGTAAGTTCAGTATGCTGAGTACGAGAAAAATATCAGATTTGTTAAATCTACTCTAAGTTATGAGATAAGACTTAATAACTTTATCACTGAAAGAAGGTCGAAATAAATACACAATCAAGCAATAGTCTGCCATCATAATATGGCTGTCCCATTGGCCTTGGTATCTTTCTTTCATTGTTCAATGTCCTGATGGCACCGTTCTTTATGTTGAATATCTCAGGAACAATCCATACAAAGTAAATTACTTAATTACATTTCGGGTATGACTGATGAAGGTGTTTATTAAAACCAGTAACAAAATTAATGCTGCCGAAAATATAAATTTAAAAAAAATATAAACAGTGCCGCAGAAAGTATATATAGTTTTTGTTCTCCAGTGTAATCAAAGACTAGTACTCTTATACAGATGGCTCGTATTTATTATACGAGCCATCTGTATAAGAGTAGTTTGTGTTTTCACTGTATCGCCTTTTAACCTATTGCGTGTAATCGAGTAATAACCGAGCGACAAGATAATAAAAAACGGTCAAGTGTAAATCAGAATCACGCACCAACCGTTCCGTATAGTGATACGGAACGGTTGGTGCGTGATTCTGATTAGGAACGCGGTGGGGAACTTTGTTTTATAATATGTAGTGACATATTATAAAACAAAGTTCCCCACCGCGTCTGTCTATCTGTGCACGATAAACTCAAAAACTACTGAACGGATTTTCATGCGGTGTTTACCAATAGACAAAGTGATTCATCAGGAAGGTTAAGGTGTAAAAATTTTAAGGTTATATAGCAGTACTTAAAATCAGTTATATACTTATATGGTATACCAACATAGCAAACAACCGTAAGCGGTTACCGTAGCCTATAGTCACCTGCAGCACCAGGGGTATTTCTCATGAATCAACCCTAGATAAAAGGAATTACAGATAGGATGAACTGAAAGGGAAGGGCGAGGTTGGTAAGTAAGGAACTGGAGCTTTTACTCACTGGAAGGCGCAGTAACATTGCTATTACTATTATGGTTTCTAAGAGGTTGGATTTGCCCAGGATTTGCCATCTCATTTGTAATATTTACACGTTAAAATTCATCAGTTTGAGCAAATCTTTGATACAGACCTCATAATTAAGTTTGTTTAAAATCGATAAATCAAGTCAAACATTTGTGTGCATGAACATGGATGTTTGTCTTGGTCTGGGTGTTTCTATGTATAATATGTAAGTATTTACAAAAAAAAAAAGTATATATGTATGTTTATCCATTGTCTAGTACCCATAGTACAAGCTCTGCTTAGTTTGGGCTAGATGGTGTTGTGTGTATGTGGTAGAATATTATTATTATTATATTATATTATATTATATTTACTGATTGCTAAAAACTAATTAAGTATTAGAGATAAAAAATTGAAATTGCCTATAAAACATGTTTGTACGTATATTAACATACTGAAATTAAAGCCAGTATTATAGTTTATTAACTTTGTTAATAATATAATTATATTATTGATTTGCTAACAATGTCGGTGGTGTTCACGAATAAGTTACAGAATATATTATATTCAAACAAATAAATGATATATTTTTAAATGTTGATAGTTTCTTTCTGCAATCTTGGTAGTTTTATTTTTCCTGAGTCTTTTATATATTTACATAAAATTTATTTATTTTAGAAACGATTGATTCTTAAACTTCACATATGTGCTAATTAAATCCCAATTTAATTAATTTTGATTCCATTTCATCCCCCTTTGCAATAAACTTTACAACAATATAAAACATTTGCCATAAAGTCGATAAAACATTATTTGTAACTAAAATAACGTTATTAGCGTTACTACTTACTTAGAAAAGCAACTGTAGTTTGAGACAAACAGACAGACAACGTTTTACTATGAAGTCCGTTTTTACCATAACGTTACTGAACCCTAAAACAGGGTCTTGTAAACGACAATTTCAGTAAGTAATTACTTCAAATTTAGGTCGGCGCAACGCGAGTTATACTGTCCAATACACAATGGTAAATGCTTAGGTACTTGTATCAACATACGATCCTTTAGTATAGATTTAAGTTAGTATAATTATTACTAAACTATATTATCTTATCTTGTGTGGGGGCCAGTAAATACAGACCGGCGACACTTCGACCCAGTGGGAACTTTTGTGTCAACTTCCCCAATAACGACTGCCATAGATGTTCACGGCAGCCGGGACCGACGGCTTAACGTGCTCTCCGAGGCATGGAGCAGGCGATAATTGTCAATCAATACGCGCTTAATTTCGAAAAGTCATATAACTTCTGAAAGTCAGAGGTGCACGACATGGGTTCGAACCCGAGACCCTCTGCATTGCAGTCTATTGGTCTCCCCACTGGCTATCGCTGCTCTAATAATAATTTAAATTGCTAATCTATACTAATGTTATAAAGCTGAAGAATTTGTTTGTTTGTTTGGTTTAACGCGCTAATCTCAGGAACTACTGACTCGAATTCTGCTGGAAAAATATTGCTGGAACTACTAAACCATTAAAAATTAAAATCATTAAAGAGGATTCTAAACGGGCATTATTAACCTCTGAGTCTTCTTCGATGAGGTTAATGAAAACACTATGTGGGCCTTGTCTGTTAGTGATAGTTTGTTAGTGACAGCCATAGCTCCGGAACCACAGGACCCATTAACTTGTAAATTGGTTTACAGATACCTTAGGGTCATCCCTCGGTCGAGTTTGAATATGGGCCCTGTGTGTCAAAAGACCTCCGAGATATAGGGGTCATTTCTTTTCATTACTTTTTCATTTAAGACGAAGACGTTTTATTTCATTACTAAATTTTGCCCGCGGTTTCACTCACGCAAAAGTAGGTTTCGTTAGCAAAGCAACAGTACCTACTTTTTCTGGATAAAAAGAACCTTATGTCCTTTTCTGTACACACAGCGACACATCAACCTAGACTGTTAAAGTTGACCGCTGCGAATCGTGCAAGAGACTCTCTTGTACGATTCGCAGCGGTCAACCTCTTGCACGATTCGCAGTGGTCAACTTCTAATAGTTCAAAGTCCAAACAGTCTAGGTTGATGTGTCGCTGTGTGTACCAATGAGAAGAACGGGCAAGAAACTCACGGCCAATCTTTATAATCGCCAATTTTACAATGCTGCTTATTTTACAAATTATATTTGTAAGGAGCTGCAAGCATTATACCATTTGCCTACTACTGAATCGACATATATTTATAGTCTCAGGCTTATACCCGAAGAGTCGGGTATGTCTAGTACATCCACGATCGCCGGCTGTGGTTTTAGAGCCCACATAATAATAATATTTTTGTTACGCTCTGTCCTTGCCATTACATCGACAACAATATGCACCGTCCCTTCTCTATTTTGTATGTAGCGTAGTTATGCGTATATATGGTGTCTAATTTGATGTGTAGCCGTGTGTACCCTGGACAAAGTGTATGCGAAAGTTCGTCATGCTCGGTCAAGTAGTTAGAGCTTGAAAGCGTAACAAATAAACAAACTCACATTTATAATATTGGTTAGTATGGCTGCAATAAACATGGCCGGTCACACCCATTTTACAGAATATACATACGTCAATATTTTGCATAAGGCTCTCTGAAAAATTATGTTTGGGATGGAAGATATCATTATTTTTGAGGTGGCCGGGCTATAGTGGAAAATATTACAGCCACATATTCCAACAACAATATTTCCTATTTAGAAGCTGCGCTAACTATAACATAGGCTATGATTTATTGACATACACGAGCAAAGACGCAGGCGGAAGTTAGATTAAAATAAAGTGAGTTACTATATTTTAAACAAGCATCCGTCCACGTGCAGTAGGCAAACAATGCTTACTAACATTGTAGTGCATAATATTATAAACAATACAATTTGAATGCAAGCTCAGTGGGGAGACCAACAGACTGCAATGCAGAGGGTCTCTGGTTCGAACCCACGTCGCGCACTTCTGACTTTCGGAAGGTATATGACTTTTCGAAATTATGTGCGTATTGATTGACAATTATCGCTTGCTCCGTGCCTCGGAGAGCACGTTAAGTCGTCGGTCCCGGCTGCCATGAACATGGCAGTCGTTATTGGGAAGTCAGTGCCCTATAATATCCTGACACTGGTCTAGCCTTAGGGTATCGTTAGCTTTCGGGTTGCGGAGGTCAGGTGGCAGCTGCTCCTTGTAAAAACTGACATGCAGTCAAATCCGGTTAGACTAGAAAAGCCGACCCCAAGTGACTTGGGAACAATAAAGGCTATGGCGTAGTTGTTTAAGTTGATGCCTCGCTATTGCCATTGTGTCAAGTGTTGTGGGTTCGAATCCCACACAAGACAACACTGCGTCATCAACTAACGGTTGTTCCGAGTCTGGGTGTTCTTTGTGTCCATTGTTTGCATGTTTGTAAAATCTCCTGCGACACAGGCGTTATTCTGATAAGTTGTCTTTTAAAAGAATGATTATGTATACAGGGTGTCCCAGAAGTCGACGTGAAGCCGGAATCAGGTAACAGGCTAAGTTATAATAGCTATCAGAAAAATATAAAAGCATCTTAGTTACGTGTATTTTAAAAATTACTTATTGGCATTTTAAATAATAATCGAAAAAATCGAGAGCTTAAAGAAGCATTATTCGAGATTACATAACAAAACTGTAGTAACAGGAGCGAAAAGACCGTCACAGGTGTAGTTTTTTTTTACTTTTCTAAAATACCTATAATTTTAAAATACGTAACTGATTTTTTTAAATATAATTTTCTTATAGCTTATTATAATTTAGCCTGTTACCTGATTCCGGCTTGACGTCGACTTCTGGGACACCCTGTATATCTATTTAAAACGAAGTAAGTTTATCCACGCCTGTTCAATCCTAGCCTAAATTTAAACTACTGCCACTTCGATTGCTCATAGCATAATTGTTTAAGTGGTTCTCTCGCCAATAGACCGCGTTAAGTCCTTTGGAGCCCGCACATTATAATTGACTAGCTTTAGCCCGCGGCATCGCTCGCATAAAACTAGGTTATTTTAAGTTAGGTTAGTAACAGTACCTTTTTTAAAATAAAACATAGCCCATGTAACTCGGTCAATATAGCTTTCTAATGCGGAAAGAATAAAAAAATCGTTTGAGTAGTTTTTGAGGTAAATCCTTACAAACAAACAAGAAATCACAACTTTCCTCTTTACAATACTATTAAATATATACATAGATATGTAAATTACAAAGCTGTTCAAAATCTGGGTGTCTTGTGTGAGTTGTTTAACGAGCTCCCCGCGACATAGGAATATCTTAAACCAGTGCCAAAAGAAAAATAAGAGAAGACCTTTACAGAAGATCATAAATCAATTATCTTCTACTATGTTCTGTGATAAATAAGATCTTTAAAGCAATTTTTCTAAGTGCTGTACTGTGAGGAAGCATGAGGTCATAATAATTTTCTGTATGCTTTAGTCGCAGCGTAGGATCGCTTGACCGGCACCTTAACAGCGTAGACAGAGAGTAAAACACACTGGTAATTTAGCCAGTAAAAGTCCGGCACATCATGCTGCCGATCCCCAGGTGGAGGAAGTCCATGAGGAGTCCCCACTAAAAAACGTATCTTTATATACCTACATATATAAATCTTCTGTACGTGTGTTTATAATTACACTCCTCCTAAACGGATGGACCGATTTTGATGAAATTTTTTGTGTGTTCAAGTGGATTCGAGAATGTTTTAGATTTCCTTGTTTTTTGTTTTGTACAGGATGTCTGTCGAGACAGCTAGTAGTATGTAAGAAATTAAAAACAATAGTTTTCTTGCGCCTATTTCGTCTTTTTACTGCTCTCTTCATATTCCTCTTGAGACATTAATTGTCTGTCTTAGACTCGCAGACATACTCTGTCGCTTGCACACGCGTGCCCACATATTAAATTAATTTTTGTCGTTAGTGGTAAAGCCCGCTGATCTGCTGGTAAGTAATAAAATAAGACATAGTTGTGTTCCTTTTACAGAAGCAATGCAAAGCGAAGAGGAATGCTCTATTCGAAAGAAAAGTAACAGAAACAAGGATGAAGAAGGACGCTAATACCTATATTCAAAATATTGGTGTCAGGTGCCTCTGGGCTCTATGAAGTCGGTGTAGTAGAATTTTCACCTCATATTAAATGGCTCTAAACGTAGCTGCTGATAGTTCTGTCCATTTTTTTCAAGATTATAGTTGTGATGTCATGTTGAGCGTGGTTGTTTTAGATGTAATGGAAGCGAACAAAGCCCTCGTTTAATACATTGACTGCCGTACTGACAATAGAATCAACTGTTCGAGGTTACAGGTAACCGCAATAGTGATTAAAGGGAACTGCAAAACAAAGGCGATATCGTGAGTTCTTGATGCACGACAAATTTAATGAACACATGTTTTTTCATTCAATTCAATTCAATTGTAGACACTTCGTCAAATCCAGACTAATATTATAAAGGCGAATTTGGGTTTGTTGGTTTGTTCGTTACGCTTTCACGCCTTAACTCCTCGATCGATCGTAATGAAATTTCGCATGCGTGTTGTCAGGGGTAAAGAAAAGGACATACGATACCTTTCATCCAAAGAAAATACTGTCCTTGAGGGATAGAAAATTGATATAACCTACATTTAGCCGCTGCCAAGCCTGCTGGCAAACTGGCGTACTTGGATTGCGTAGTAATTGAAGAAGTCACCTCGTCACACTACACGCGCCGTGTTAACAGGTTCGATGCCCCCAAGAACAAAAAAATGGTGAGTTGAAAGCGATTGTTATGGGACAGTCCTTTGTGCATATTGTTTTAATATTTGAAAAGCCTTCGGGACAGAGAGATTGTCAAGGGACAGTGTTATTATTATCTCCTGAAGATGTCTTTCAAAAAGAACCTGTGTCAAAGTACATAAATCTAATGGTGTGAGCTCCCATTGGACTACTTGTTTTTTATTTGATTCCGTCAGAAAAATGGTTAATTTTTCGGATGTTTTTTTTTTCTTTTGGCACGCTCCATAGCCCAAATAGTTTGATAGATTTTATTAAAGGACGTGTTGTTATATTTTTCATCATCTCAGCCGAAAGACCTCCCCTTCTGGCCATAGGCCTCCCCTATGGTGTTCCACGCTTCCCGCTACGCTGACCACCTGTTAAAGTGGTAAGGGACCCCCTCGTCGTCATTTTAGATCCCACAAGGTGTTCTGACCTGGTCAGTCCACCTTGTGGGGGCTTACCCCTATCGCGGTATGTGGCCACCACTCCAAAACCTTTCTGCCCGAAAAGATTTTTACTTTTGTGAATATAAATATGGCAGTCAGTGGCAGTTTTTCGCAGCAGCTATGGCGTAAAGTTTTCGCACTAGAGTTTAATGTGTTCAGCTTTATTTTTTATAAAGTCTATCAGACCACCGATTTAATAAACAACCGGCTAACTACCCAACGCGATGTCTCTCAATATAACCTTTAACCCAACGTTAAGTAAATATCTTCTCTTAATTAACGGCCTGTTAATAGTCAATTAATCAATCTAAACAGAAATTTATTGTGTCGTAACAACTATTCTAAGGCCTTGTCCAGAAACCAAGCAATATGCGCGTATTGACATGTATTCAGGAGCCCATCATTATATCTTAAAGCAGTCATAGCATACGTGAGAACTGGATAAAGGTATACATTCTGCATCGCACTGCTTTATTCTAAGGACCCATATGCTTTAGTTGGCGAGATACTACGAGTCTATACAATCAGTACGCTTAACGGGCATATTAAATACCATCTATTTCTGTGATATCATATATTATATCATCTACGTATCATAAGGTACTTGGCTGCACGGATGTGGTAGTCGTTAAGTCGTCGCCTCGCCACTGCTACTGTGCCGAGTGTTGTGAGTTCGATTCCCGGGACAAAAATTTTTGTGATACACAAATGGTTGTTCCGAGTCTGAATGTTCATTGTGTCCGTTGTTTAAATGTTTGTAAAGACACCGCGTTCAAATAAAAAAATATTAAATACTATCTGTTCCCGTGATATCATGTATCATAACGTACTTTAAAAATCACTTATTTTTAAATGCAGTTGTCTCTACAGCATTGTCTTTGGATGCACGAGAACTATATAAAACTATAGGTAAACTCTGCAACGTGCGCTCTCATTCTAAAGCCCGAAGTATTCTGTCTTGTTAATGAATAACTGCACTAAACTCTCTAACTCATAAACTTTGACGTTCATAAGTGTTACTTTGTGACCTAAATGAATAAATGATTTTTGACTTTAATAATAATAATAATAAGTTTATTTTCCACCAAACATAATTTTACAATTTCGCACAATGTGACATTTCAACTAGGTAGCAAAGTAAAGTAGCGTATTATGAGGGGTGGACAGGAGCCTAAACTAGGGAAACCCTGTATTTCAGGTCTCCTGGACACTAATCAGTGGCTTTGTGAGTGTCTGTTCTACTTCATAAGTTTTATGATATCTGTGCGAGCGTGTGTCAGTGTGTGTGCGTGCGTTTGTGTGTGAGTGGTTTGTGTGTGTGTGTGTGTGTGTGTGTGTGTGTGTGTGATTGTATGAGTTTATGTGTGTGTATGTATGTGTCATACAGCCTGATATAATTATAATAAAATTAATTTATTTCACTATAGATATTAAGGCTTCTGTGTTGTCGTAGTTTAAATTCAGTAAATAATTTCTAATAACATTTTTACATTCGTGTGTAGTTTTAGGATATATGTTTAACAAAGCGTTGAGTTTATTATACAGATAATTTTCCAGAAAACAAGGTTGTCGTCTGAAGAAAACAGTATGGTGTCTTATGGGATCGCATATCCTATTTCTTCTTCGGCCAAGTGCTGCCATAATTGGGTCATATGTTAGAGCTTTGTGTTTCCGGAGTGTGGTGTGCAAGACAAATAATTGTCTAACTGTAAGCACTTCACTGTCTTTGTAGAGAGCTGCGGTGGGATAGCGATAAGGCTTTTTATAGAGTACCTTTAATAGAGATCGTTGTGCACGCTCAACAACTACTATTTTTGTCTTGCACGCCCCTCCCCACGCCGGTACACAATAAGTTAAGAGTGACCTAGCCAAAGCAAAATAGACAGTCTTTAATTGTGAAGGTTTGAGGATGTTTCTTAGTTTTTTAAAGATCCATATTAGCTTTCTCGTTCTTGCTGCTAAGAGATCGAGTTGCAAATGCCATGACAAAGTTTGGTCAAGTTGGACACCCAGATATCTAACGTTATCTGTTCTTTCTAGTGGCAAACAGGAGCATGGTACAGAACAAATATTGTTACCTGTATGAACTTTGAGATTAATATCGTCACGAGCCGGCTGTGTAGATTTATTAATAGTGAAAGTTATGTATTTAGATTTATTTACATTAAGAGTTAGAAGATTTTTATTCAACCACTGAGAAATCTCCTGTAGACCTTTCTCTGCGTGATGCTGTGACTTTGATACTAGTAAACGATACATTCCGTACACGTTTAACGATGGAACACTATCTGTGCCCACGATATCATAATTAATAATAATAATATTTTTTATTAGCCAAGAGAGTATATAGCGTATGACATTATAATGTGGTTATATATTAGTTAAAATACATACTAATGTGAATAGTGACCCCAATGCTAGGCAAATCCTGTGTTATAAGGGCCTCCCGGTCAAGGGTCCGGGAAAGTGTTTATAGGTATTACAATTACCGTGCGACTATGGGACTAATTGTCTTGATAATAATAACGAAGTGAATGTGTGTGCGTGTCTGTGTGTGTGTGTGCGTGTGTTTGAAGGCGTTGTATGTGAAATCGTTTACATAGTGTATTAAATTACAGGTTATAATATTATAGGTAGTATATGTAAATATACATGTATATTTATAGTTATATTTATGCATAAGGGGGCTTTATCAGTGTTTCTGTTTATCACAGAGTTACATAAGCTATACTTTATTTCAAAGAAAAAGCACTGTTACTAACATAACCTAACCTCCTTTTACGAAAGCGAAGTCGCCGGCAAATGCTAGTCGTTTTATAATGAAAGCGAAGTTTCCCTAGTTTATCTTAATATAACTGAAAATCACATCCAAAACGGTTCTGCTATTGTGGAGAATAGCCACGCACTGGCCAACAGAAAACAGTCCATTTACGATTTTATTATGTAAGTATGAATAGATGAATGGATTACGCATGTTCCACACGAGTGCGCATCATATACTGATGGCACGGATGATGTGGTGGTTTAGGTGGCCGCCTCGTCACTACCATTGCGCAAAAGGTTGTGTGTTCGAATCTCACACGGGACAAAACTTTGTGTGATCTACAAATCAAAAATCAGGCCGTCAAAGTAGAGACCTCAACATCGCCTCGGCTGCTATGAGGACGATGTGGAGGCCACTGCTCTTAGACCACACGACTGCTTACCATTAGGCGGAGTGTGGTCATTTTGACGAGCGAAAATAAAAATTAAAAAACTTGGATGTTCCGAGTCTGGATGTTATTTGTGTCCGTTATTTAAATGTTTGTAAAGTCCAGACACATGTATTATTCTAGTGCGGTTTGCCTTTTTTTAGAGTTCGAAAATCTCTTATACAGCAGCTTTGCCCGTCCGTCTGTCTGTTATACAACTTTCAACTCAAGAACCGTAAGAGCTAGAGATTCGCGGTCAACGTCATTCGACTCGGCATAGTCGTTATATCCCCGAAATGACAATGACCTCTGACCTCAAGGTCACGTGGTATCACGTGACCTTTGCATATTACTTGAAACATTTTTTGGAAGTCTAAGATTTACGGCAATTCATTGCCGTATCTCACTTGTATTATTTTTAATTTTGATTGTATTTATTTATTTAGGCATATTTACCGGGTAAACACATACATTCACATAAAATTATCAATTATCAAAGTTTATATACTAAGACACTGCTTGACTCGTTTTGATAAGTATACGCGCGAAATGTTACGTTTGGTATGCCTCGTCCGCACTAAAAGAGCAAATACTCGAATATGGTACTGCCGAACCACGAACGCGGTTAGTGGTGTTGGACTATATTCAATCGTGTGACGCACAGTGCGTTAACCATTATTATTGTTAGATTTTGCCTCTTCTTGCGTAAAAGTAAGTTCAGTGGCGTAGCGTAGTGTGGGCGGCAGGGGCGGCCCGCCTCAGGCGGCATTTTTAGGGGGCGGTGAAATATCACAATAAATAATAATAATATCTTGTAAATATACAATACTGATGACTATTCTTGCCGGAAAGTCCTTTAGAATTATGTACTGAAAATTATAATCTTTTAATTAAAATTAAAAGATTATAATAATATACCGAAATAAGGGGCGGGGCGGTAAAAAAATGTTCCGCCCCGGGCAGTTGACACCCACGCTACGCCACTGGGTAAGGTACATTAAAAACAGTACCTTTTATGAAAGGTAAGGTCCTATGTCCTTTTCTGTTCCCCTGACAACGTGTATGTAAAATTTCATGATGATCAGTCGAGCAGTTAAGGCGTGAAAGCGTAACAAATAAACAAACTCACATTCGCATTTATAATACTAGATTTTGCCCGCGGCTTCGCTCGTGGTAATGCAGATTTATGTTAAGATAGATCTTTAGTACCTTATATGTTATTCTGATATATAAACAATTAGATGTTCCCGCGGTTCCACCCGCGTTTATCTTTACTGCGCCGCCCCCGTGGGTCGTAGCGTGATGTTATATAGCCTATAGCCTTTCTTGATAAATAGGCTATCCAAAAATAAAAGAACTTTTTAATTCGAACCAGTAGTTCCTGAGATTAGCGCGTTCAACCAAACAAACAAACTCTTCAGCTTTATAATATTAGTATAGATAATATTGTAAAGTTTCATCAAAATCCGTTAAGTAGTTTTTGCCCGAAAGAGTAACAAGTATTCATCCATTTATCCATCCTTACAAACTTTGTCATTTATAGTACAAGTAGGATTATAATATATTCTATATCACACACAACACCATCTAGCCTAAACTAAGCAGAGCTTGTACTATAGATCAAAATAAAAATCAAAATCAAAATAAATTTATTCAAATTAGGTTACAAGGTAACACTTATGAATGTCAAAGTTACACGTAAATTTTTTTTTCCTGTGTATTTACATTTACTGCCACGTTCAGCAAAGCAAGGGTGTAGGGCTCATTAAAAGAACGGGCAAGAAACTTATAGCCACTCTTTTTAATCGCCAAGTGTACAATAATATTTCGTTTACAAATCATAACTGTAAGGTGCTGCAACCATTTCTCCATGAACTACTACTCAACATACTCAAGCATTTGATAAAATTTGATGGTAGCCTCTAAAGCAGCAGTATGGTAAATAGGAGCATCCACTTACATGTACATAAATAATCAAGACAAGACATGATTGTAGTCCGTAGTTTAATCTAATCTATAGGTACTAGACAATGGATAAACATACAATTATACTTTTCTTTTTGTGAATACATATATATTATACATAGAAACACCCAGACCAAGACAAACCAAACAAGACATCCATGTCCATGCACACAAATGTTTGACTTGTTCGGGAATCGAACCCGCGACCTCAGGCGGGGCAGTCGATTACACTGACCACTACGCCATCCAGGCCGCCAATTATAGTTAGGAAGTTAGGATACCGGTACGATGGTTCGTCATGAAACTTGGGACGGTACAGAAACTATACTTACATATATTATAAAGCTGAAGACTTTGTTTGTTTGGTTGAACGCGCTAATCTCAGGAACTACTGGTTCGAATTGAAAAATTATTTTATTCTTGGATAGCCTATTTATCGAGAAAGGCTATAAGCTATATAATATCAAGCTACGACCAATAGGAGCGGAGCATCAATGAAAAATGTGGCAAAAACGAGGCAAATTCTCTTGTATGAAGCAGACGAAGTTGCGTGGGTCAGCTAGTATAATATAATGATGGTTCGTAGTACGGTAGTGTGGTGTGAAGAGCGCACCATAGCACCGTACCGTGCGTTGGTTCGGCCGCACCATGTTCGATCGTCTATTTGCACTTTAAGATGCTGATAGACTTGAGCAGCATTCACTTGTAATAAGCATTTCAGGGAATGTTACATTACAGAAAAATAAACGGGCAAGTTTTAGCGAGCATTCTAGCGAGCGTTCTGACGAAAGGACAGTAAATTTGATTCGAAATTACATCGTTCGCCAGAATGATCGTGAAAATGTTTGTAGCAATGTTGACACAATGCTTGGCTCTATTCGTTGTTCAGTTAAACAATTTAAAAAAGCGACGGGTTGATGTTTATTTGTATCGCTACATGTATCAGCACAAGTTTTCAATTTGGTTTGGATACGTGTATATTAAAACATGCGATCAATAATTGATGCTTTGTAGTATCACCTTGAGCCCTTTACATGAGTATCTGGTCATACTCATATACAATTTTCACGATATTTATCAACCTAACTAATATTATAAATACGAATGTGAATTTGTTTGTTCGTTACATGACTTAACTACTCGACCAAACATCATGAAATTACACGTTGTCAGGGGTAGAGAAAAGGACATTGGATACGTACCTGTCATCCAGACAAATAGTAAGTACGGTTCTCGAGAAATAGGAATTTATTGACAAATGACAATTGACAATGAGCAAAATCTTATAAATGAATTAAAATAATGTTTCAGGTACATATGTGCCCAATACAAGTCGTGAGACATGTATTGCGACTTATATGTACCTATAATCTAGTATTTACAAATACAATTTCAAGTATTTATATATATTCAATTACATGCATGCAATCTTTGCACGTATTTTACGCTGGACATACGTTTTTTGGAGGCAATCTAACGAAAGCTTTCTGGACATAAGTCAAGGAATATGAACATCTCTCTAAATGGAAGGTCACCAAACTACGCAAAATGAAAGCTACGGGCTATACAAGAACTAAACATCATAATATGCTTTCCAGCCCTTTTTCGAAGAGCTTACATCCAGTATTACGGCATTTATAAGCGACCACAAACCAGAACCCAAATTCTAACCATCTCTGACTCTGAGGACCTTTGTATTATATGTGGGATGACGTAACTGGTTTCTTTTTATTAACTTATTGAGCACTACGGTCTTTTATAGAAGACAAACGTTTCCGTACCCTCCACGCTCCGACTTTATTAGAAGACAGCGTGAAATAGTAACATTGACTAAAAATTTTTTTTGCCTAGTTTTAATATTGCCTATAACTCTAGGTACTCTAACATTATTATTTCAATAGAGGCCTTTTTATTTTTAAAACAGCAAAATTAAAGTAGCCCATTTATTTAACTGATAAACATAGATCTATAGCTTGGCTCTCAAAAGGTTAATAAGTAAAGGTGCAACACAAGATTACGACCGGCCTCCTGATAAGCGACTATCGTAATCTATGATCCCTTTCAATATCCAGAAATATCAACCGCTCATTGCCGATTCTGGAGAAAAGCAACTAAAAATTTGATGAAAGAAAAGATATAGGATACGTAGCTCTACGAGCTGCCTGAACCTTTACACACGTGGCTGAACACAGCAGCAGTATTACTACTCTTACGACAGTTTCCTGGAAAGGGCGGTGTCTTGAGGAAGCATTCTTTGGTGAGTAGTAGAGCCTCGCTGATTTCAGCATGAATGGGCCGGCTCGACCGGGGAAGGACTACCCTCTCATAGAATATCGACGTGAAATAGCAGTATTCATCAGGTGGGCCGTATGTATGCTTGCCACTCCTTAGATGTGAAAAAAATGATTACCCAAATATTGGTAGCAACTACTCGGACTCTAAACTAACGGACTCCTCCGCTCATCACTACAGGATTAATTTGTAGGTTTTGTTTTGTTTTTATAAAATAAAACTCTCGCACTTGGTATATTTCCTGTGCCGTGGACCCCCACGCCACAGGAACAATTACAAACATTCAAACAATGGACACGAAGAACACTCTGACTCGAAACAACCATTTGTGGATCACAAATTGTAGCCCCGTCCCCTCCGTGCAGTACATTTTGGTCTGGTATTTATCTGAAATAGTATTCACATGATAACCTTTTAAATAAGTTTTTTACTTATTTAAAAGTTTCATATTGATAGCTCGCTTATCTGTGCCGTTGATTCGTTATCAGTTGAATTGCGTTTGTTTAAAAATAATCATAACAATAACTCATACGAAATATGGTTTTCGCTTCCTGACTGGCTCTTTCAAAGTCTTAAAAATCAGGATAGTGAACATGTTTTTAAGGTACCTATTTTAAATGTGAAGTCTTAATTATTCAACAGACATGAAATATCAAATTATTATCCTTACTAATATTATAAATTCGATAGTAACTCTGTCTGTCTGTCTGTTACCTTTTCAAGGCCAAACCACTCAACCGATTTACATAAAATTTGGTACAGATATAGTTTAAAACCCGGGGTAGGACATAGGCTATTTATTGATGTAGAAAACCACGCGGGCGAAGACGCAGTCTAAATACATGTTAAGTGCAAGACCTTTGTACCCCTTTTTAAGCATATTCCGCGATTGTACAGTTAAAGATTTTATGAAGAAGTGCAGATAGACAAAATTATCTATACTCTAATATTATAAAGCTGAAGAGTTTGTTTGCTTGAACGCGCTAATCTTAGAAACTACTGGTCCGAATTGAAAAATTATTTTAGTGTTGGCTAGCCTATTTATCAAGGAAGGTTATAGGCTATATAACATCACGCTATAACCCACGAGAGCGGCGCAGTAATCATAAACGCGAGTGAAACCGCGGGCACATCTAGTTAAAGAATACATATGAATCACGGTCCGATTTCGACCGCTGGGCGACCTCTATTTTCTATAACTCTTCCAAATATCTACTTTTATTCAATAGAGTGCTTACATACACCTGACCTCCGCAATCTGAAGGCTAACGATACCCTAAGGCTAGACCAGTGTCAGGATATTATAGGGCACTGCCTGCCCAATAACGACTGCTATAGATGTTCATGGCAGCCGGGACCGACGGCTTAACGTGCTCTCCGAGGCACGGAGCAGGCGATAATTGTCAATCAATACGCACATAATTTCGAATTGTCTTATCTGGTAATAACGATATAGGGATATGTACGAACTAATTAACCATTCATATGCCACGCAAAAGTGTCGAGTTCTCTTTTTACCAAAGACTGACCTCGAAGTTAATTTAATATTTACTAGCAAATTAAATATTTAGTAATCCCTCGCTTTAAAGGGAAAGGTAAACATCGTGAGTAAACCTACATGTCTGAGTGTTCTACGTCACAATGTTGTCGAAAATGTGTGAAGTCTGCCATCTGCACTGGGTTAGCATGGTGGATTATGACCTAAAGATTTTCAAGCCCATGTCCATCAGTAGGATAGTCTATAAACAGCACTGATTTTATTACTTGCAGTAATCCTGCATAAATACATAATCTCACATCTGTATATCTCTGAAAGGGTAAGCAGAGGAGTGCATAAACAATTCACTAGCTGTATTTTAGGAAATTGGTACACTACCAAACTCCATGGTACTGTTAAGAATTTTCTGTCAGAAAAGTCCAACATATATACTTAAATTTTATTATCTATACTAATATTATAAAGCTGATGAATTTGTTTGTTTGGTTGAACACACTAATCTCAGGAACTACTGGTTCTAATTGAAAACTTATTTTAGTGTTGGACAGCCCATTTATTGAGGAAGGCTATAGGCTACACAATATCACGCAATGTTGCAAATACAGGCATATTGTCTTATGTGCAGCAGATGAAGTTGCGCAGGTCACTATAATATATCTATAGCACTCAATTTAACCAATTTCAGATTGAAACCTATTTTAAGAATACTTACCAGAGACTATTGTCCAGTATTGTCTCCAAGCATGGTGATTATCTACTTGACTTTGTACATTGAATTAACACAATTCTAGACTAGAGTTAGAACAGATAGAACAAAATGCAACAAGTGGGTGTTGAGTTGCATCATCCCGAGAGTGCTAAAATTAGTACATGCATAGCTATAATCAGTGTAACAATGACATATATGGCATATATCCAACATCTTAAGATTGAACACTCAGTTAGTGATTATAGAGGTGTATTATAGGTATATATGTACATAGTATGGAGCTTATATTTTTGTTCAGGTTGGTTACACTAGTTTTCTACTCAACTACAGTCAGCAATTTGATCCTGGTGTGTCAAAAACTGGTCTAAGAGTACATCTCTAGGAGTTTTACTTTTATGAGATTTTTTAATAAAGCTTTTATAAAGCTTAATAGCCATTTAAGAAAAATAATATTGAATTTAAATGTACTATGAATAAACCTCCAAGAAATAATACTGAGCCAAAGTATATACAATAGGTGAGCAAACTAACTTTTTTAAGGTTTTTATCTAGTTCTAAATTCAAAGATATTTTTTATGAGCTGGATAAAAACCATTATCAATTTGTTTTTTATTTGACTAGTATCCTGCCAGCTTTTATATAAACATTTTGCTGAAAATTATGAATATAGATGTGTGACAAATCTATTACCTATATAATATTTAGATACATTATTTGTTATCAAATCATGCAGTGCTTGTCCCTTTTTAATCAATTCTCATTTAAATTTTAATATAAAGCAAGTTGCAGTAAATTAAAATACATACTTAGTTAGCTCATCAAACTATGCTTTGATGAGCCAGCCAATAAAATAATAACAAACCAGAAAAAAAGAACTTCAAACACTGGCTGGTGCTATAAGTTCCTTTTTTAAATCTGGCCATGAGATAAACATAAGAATTAAAAGTGTTAGTGTTACACCTACCAATGGTATTAAGATGTAGATCCTCAGATTGGAACGTGAAGCGAGCATCCGTGACATCCCTCATAACAGGGTAAAACACAACAGACACTGTGCGATAACTTTTGTACATATATACATCGGTGGCAATCTGCCTAGTAACCAAATGATAATCATCAAGTAACACCGTGCGAGTCCTTGTTAACTGCTCAATAATCCTCTTCCTGTTCGCATCCTGCTCGGCTTCTTGGTCACCGTTAATCAGCCCAGTGCACACATACAATAATAAAAAAGATACAATTTTCATTGCGACGGTTCTACGCCTACCTGACTACAAGACGTTCCAAATTCAAATGCGCAACATTTACGATCACTACGAAAACATCTATCTTTATTCAAACTATTTTTATATTTATTTTCAATTCAATAAAACATTTGTATTTCGCTCGGCTTTAGAACGCACAGCGAATCGACCGACGACCGCACATCAATCAATCAACAAGCTTTATGTCAAATTGCCAATGTCAATAAACAAAGCCAATTGTCAGAATGGGAAAACGTCAGATATACTATGTTGTTTGAATACTAGTGTTTTGGGTTTATCCGTGAATGGCAGCCCGCGCCGTTAAAAATACAATGCGTTTTAAAATCTCTGTTACCAAATTAATGTTGCTGGTACTTTTTTATACACACTATATACATTACATTAATCAACTAAAGTAATAGAACGAACTAATATCATTTTAATGCCTATATATTCTCATTAAATGCATACAATAAATTTCGTTCAAGATTATACTTATGGAGAATAAACGAAATCATTCATTTTAAAATCGTGAGCCCATTATCAATGAGCTATTGAGCACAGTATTGAGACACACTACTGCGCTCTTAGGCACTTTGTCGGGATGTACATATGTCCCAAAGGTATTAATATCTACGTCTAAATTAAATCCGAAATAGTTTTTGCAACACGAGTTAACACGTGCACTTATGCAGTACGCGAGAAAACTCTACAATGGCGTATCCAAATTATTTTTTACTATTTTTTCTAAGTGTAATATTCTGGCGTGCATAGCCAGCTTTTTAATAAATAAATATACTTTTTATTTTGAGAGGAACAGTTTCGTTTAGAAATCATCAATCACAGTATGTACATTCTGTATTCGAAAATAGTATGAGCATTTGTGAATAATCAGTTAACATAAATTATATAATATTACTCGTTTTTACGGCGTCATTTCATAAAAATATTAATATTACGTTACAAAGGGCGAATGCGTCTATTATACGCACAAGCGGCACAAGTAAACAACTGACATCAAAATCCACCGATGAATGACAATGACATTTTGATGTACGGTTCGTAAATCGTAACACACGGAGGCAGTGTGCCCGTGTTGCAAAAGTTCCTAAAATTATTGGAATTAATAAACATTTCTTGAACACATTGTTACGGCGGATTTGTAATTGCAAATCGCAATTAAAATAAGTGTAGATATTAAAATAATATAATTATTAGAACATTTAAAACAAATCTCAAATCATATGTTCTTGAATAATAATTACACTTTTCTGAAAAAGATAAATGTGTCATGAATAAATTATGATATTACGAAGGTATACGAAACTGATTAATGAGTCCTACAAATATTTCTATTGATTTTCTAAATTATTGAATAAAAGGAAATCACAAACAGTGGTAGCTAATCAAAGGTAATTTTCATTATAGAGTATGGCAGCCCAGAAACCTTTTTGCTACAGCAGCGAGCCCGGCGCGCGCATGTCTCGCTCTTTCCTATAAAATTCAGAAGTTAGCTGTAAATAATGGCTTCGACAATAAACTCGGAGCAAACCGCCGTAAACGGTGAAGCATCGTATCCGTGCGCAAAATCTATGATGCAACAAAAAGTTGCTGTTGTTTTGGGTGGTCAATGGGGTGATGAAGGAAAAGGAAAAGTGGTGGATCTATTGGCTGTACATTCTGACATCGTGTGCCGCTGTCAGGTTTGATAGTTAATTTTGCAATTATTATTTTTGCTTTCACAATAATTTTAATATACGTGCATGTATTGTGTAATGCCCTTGGGCACATAGTTCTCAGTGTTTACGGATATAATTTTGAGGTTATAACCAGCACGAGCAGTACGTACTATCAGCGGTAATTGATTTTGAAGTGTTTTCATTATTTTGATATACGTTATCATGTTTCGGCCTACAAACGCAGATATCTTAACATCATCTTGAGTTGGCAGCGCGCCAAAATTTGTTTGAAAACATGTGAACTGTGAATACAATGTTTTTATACGAATTTGCGAATACAAAACGCGTGCCAAGTGCAAAGAGCCAAGTATCTTAGCGGGAACTGTTGTGCGCTAGTTCAATGTTGCGTAAAGCCGCCAGTTCCGGTGATAATTATATAACATCAATTATTTATATTACGTTTTTTCAAATACACACTTGAATAGTCATGTGACTGATGCTGAGATTCAGTATGGATATGTATATAAACCTACGTAAATAGACCTTGTGGACTGTGCACACTGATTGTGGATTTCTGCCAAGGTCTGGGGCATTTATTGTCACATTTGAAGTAGTAAGCTTTAAATATTTCTGAATTTCTTCACTGTCTAGGGCTCCTGTCTAATTTTGATTTTATTTATGAGATGTTGGAAATAGCTGATGGGTTACATTTCAGGGAAAACTCGATTTTGTTATTTATAGATATTTGTTATTCAAATAGAAGCTGTTGTTTTATACCAACCTAAAAATAAATGGTTATGAAAGTGTTTTCCAATGTCCAGACTCACTGTGAAATCAGAGGTGTTCTTGGAATAGTGTTGAATGAATTCGTTTTTGAAATAAGTTGTAAGTGTGTTTATCTTATTAGTTTAGATTTACACAGGTAGATTAGATTTTTTTTTATTGCATTACAAGAGATTTTTTTTTGTGTTCCTATACTATTACTGGCTGTATGCTGTTTGCCTTTGCATTAAAAAGTAAATTTGCTATAGGATGTTATCAGTTATCTGTGCAATACAATGGTTAAAAAAGAGCATTACATATGTACTGAATTTAGTTTACATATATGCCTTTCAATAAATACAAGCATCATTTAATAATATATGTAATCTTTTAGTGGTTTATTTAAATTGTAGGTACCTACATTTCTATCTCATTTGCATTCTAGTTGAAACTGGAACTAACCAGTTTAGGCTGATAGAATATATTTATATGTTAATTAGTTTGTGTGAACTCATGTCAACATTAATTGGACTTTGTGTTGTGTGTGTCCGTTTAATGAATCATTCATTTGAGTATGCATTTTCAAATGATTAATCATATTACAACATTGTTAGATAAATGTTTTGTTGCTATGTATGCATTGTTTAATGTTATATTTTGAAATCAAGTCACTTATGTCTGCAGGCCTATGGAAACTAATTATTATTATGATTGGCTGTATAAATATGTTTGTTGTTTTGTATTTTCACAGGTTTCTTATCCATATAAGTGATATAGGCAAGAAAATTTACGAAATTATACAATACCATAAAAAATTTTGAATGAGGACTATTATTATAAAATACAAATAAGCAAATATATATGTACTTCTTGTACTATTTTTATAGATTAAACCAAGGTGTGTAATGAGAATCTTATTTTCTTTTTGTAGTATATCTTTTAGCCATGTTAGAAAAACTACATTGGGTCTCAGAGAGTGAGGGACTAGGTTAGTGAAAATAGGATATTTTTATTGTATTTTATATGGTATTGTTCTACAATAGACTAAGGCTAATATTTTCACTATTAACTAATTTTAATTAAGGTGTATAGTTACGGAATCTAGCCAAGCCATGTACATTTTGTTCACCTTATCTTATTCGGGGGCCAGTCAGTGTAGACCGGCGGCACTTCGACCCAGTGGGATCTTTTGTGTTTGCCCCAAGATCTATCCCTGAGGTATCTCCCTATGAATGTACTGCATCAGTCGCAGCATACACTTCAGAGGGAGAAGCCTGAAGTCTTCAGGGTTCGGATATGCCAATCCCATCAGACCCATCCTTAGTCTAGCCAACGCGTCACATTCACACGGTAGGTGATATGGACTCGTCCTGTTCACCACAGGCTCTGCAGATCAAATTGTTTGCCAATCTCAATCTGCACAGGAAGTCGTTGGTGCCAAAATGACCAGTGGACGCGCCTGTGAGCAGGCGTATTTGGCCCTTATTGTACCCGCAGAACATCCGGGTGAAGCCCGTGGCTCTGTTTGCAATGATTTTTTGGAGCATTCCAGACGCCTATCCATCCACTGTAGCCTGTGTTTATCATTGCCATGTGCATTCAAAGCTGCCTTGACGGTACTCCCAGAGAGTCTTTGTTCACCTTATTAAAAAAGTATTCATTATATAATTTTCAAATTTGGAACCTACCTACTATGCATATACTTTTTTAAGTATTGTTTTCAATTCACACAAGACTACTATGGTATTAAAACAAGTAATTTCGCTACACATTATTGATATTTGTTTTGATTTGCATCAATTAGTAGTGATTTAACACTGTTATCGAAGTATTGTGAATATGTTTATATAATACGCAGTTACTGTAGGTCAAGTTCAGCAATACAGTAACTATAATAAAATCAATATTAAATTTAGTATGTAAAACTACGCATAAATATTTGCAATACCTAAAATAATAAAGAATACATTGTGAGCTAGTCTAAAATGGTACTATCGTGGTAACTACTCCGTGGCCCCGATGTTGTAGTGGTTAGTGTAGCCGACTGCCACGCCTGAGGTTGCGGGTTCGGTTCACAAGTCAAACATTTGTGTGCATGAACATGGATGTTTGTCTTAGTCTGGGTGTTTCTATGTATAATATGTACGTATTTACAAAAAGAATGTATATACAGTCGAAACCGAATATAACGACGGATCGGTTATTACGACCGAAAGGCTAGATCCCGGCCGAATCCCTATATAAACAATTAAGTAATCATACTGCCTATAACAACATCGGATACAGCGACATACCTCTTAAAACGTCGAAACTTTGTTGATAATCATCGGCTTTAGCAATCAACCGTTTTACTTGTTCCAGGAAAACAAAACAATACGAACAATTTAATTATTAAAATGTAATATTGTCTTCTGTTTACGCGAATGTTATTCATTGAAATTAAACTTGACTTGTTTCTTCTTGGGTTTGACTATTTGAAGTACTGGATTCCAAGCTGGTGGTACATTCCAACCATCTTCTCTATTGGACCAGCTTGGGATCCAGTACTTCAAATAGTCAAACCCAAGAAGAAACAAACCACAGCTAGACTTCATGATACTTTGAGCTCATTCTGCGTAAATAGAAACACCCATGATTAAATTATGTTCGGGTACTTTGAAATAACTACACTGGAACATTGAGACAACTACCATCTTAGTCTCCCCGTGACCATGGCTGCTGAAAAGCAACCGAAACGTCGGGGAAAGTGTAAACCAAAAATAAATAGATTTAATAGTTTAAATAATTTTATTTAGACATTCTAACCATACATATGACAATTAATATGACTACATACTTGTGTACATTGCTTATAATAACTATTGGAAATAACGTCCGAAGTTATACGGTCCTTTCAATGTCGTTATATCCGGTTTTGACCGTATATATAAACCGTATAATAATATGTAATTCACAAATAGTGGTTCCTCATAATATCAGCTGAAAGACGTCCATTGCTGGACATAGGGCTCTAAGGATATAGGGTTCTTAGTCTGTCTATTCTGTGTCATAATGACGACAGGATTAGCACTAGCGCCTCATTTCTTTTAAAACATATATAAATCTTATGTATTATTCATATTCAGTAGTGCGACTATGGATGAGGTCGCCGGTTCGATTCCCGGATCGTCCAAACTGTTATTGGGTTTTTCTATCAAGAAATTCTCAGAAGAAGTAGGGATACTGCAGAAATATTTCAAAATAAATACTAATTTGTAGTTGCCTAGTGAACTGCGGGGTAGGTATAAGAATTGCGTCCGATTCTGAGGTACCAGGTTCGATGCCCGATTAGAGCAAAGGGTATGATGGTTTTCAATAAAAAATCTCAGGTACTACATAATAGAAGTCGAGCCTTTTGCCGTGTACCGGGCAGGTACCCGGGCTCCATGTCCCAAGAACGTGCCCTGTAACCGGCATAGGGTGGCTTACTATTACGTGGTTCCAAATAGTTGGCGAAATGCCGCTTACCCTTTTGGGAGTTATCATATTATAATAAAATTCTACACAACACCATCTAGCCCAAACTAACTACAGCTTGTACTATGGGTACAAGACTATGGATAAACATACATATATATTTCTTTTTTGTAAATACATACACATTATACATAGAAACATAATTTTAATGTAAAGAAGCGTGGGTTATCAAAATATCTTAGAAATATTTTTCTAAATTATTGTATTGTCATCAGTCCTCGATAAGTAGGTACGCTTAATAAATTGTCGCAACACATAGATATATTTAACTGTACACTGAGTGAATTCACAAGAGCCGCATATTGTTATCTCTAAGTTGTGCATAACAGGGTAGACATGTATGTATATATTTTGTTAATTGTTATTAATTTATTATATTTTATCATAAGATTACATTAACAAAATTTTGTACTGTGTTCATAATGTTATAGTGTTATTACTTGTCTGTCGTATTAGGGCCACCTGTAAAGATGGATAAGCGTGTGAATAAATAAATAAATAAAAATTAAAAAAAAAGTTTCAAATCAATCCGTGCGTCGCCGTCGCGCGTCGGTTTGAAAGGAGTGAAAATCACGTTCAAAGATCCGTTACATAGAAACAAACCAAGCTAATAAAATCGTGTTAATAATAAAATGCAGTTGAATTAAAGATAGCATTTCAGTTATCTTTAAGAAATAAGGAAGCTATAATTTTGATTGATAATGCGTCCTTCATACAAAGTAATGAGTACTCATTTCGTAGATTAAAATTCGGTTTAAATTGCAATGACGTTATTTGGAATGACTTTATTTTTATACACTAGCTGTTTCCCGCGGTTTCACCCACGTTTATGATTACTGCTTCGCTGCAGTGGCTCGTAGCTATATGTATAGCCTATCTTTTCTGAGAAATGGGTTGCCATGGGCAAAAACGATTTTAATCTGTCTGGTAATTCTAGAAATTATCGCATTGGAGTTGAAAAACAAACAATCTATTGAGCTTTATTGTATTAGTATAGATAGACATTAAATTTAAATTGCAATGATGTATATACATACATGTTAGTAGTTGCCCAGGAGCGGTCGAAATTGGACTATAATTCAATTAAAAAAATGTTTTTCAATGAATTTTAGATTTATACTAGCGGACCCGACAAACGTAGTCCTGGACAAACGAAAAAAAAACCAAATTAAACTATTCTCGAATCCACTTGAACACACACAAAAAATTTCATCAAATTCGGTTCAGCCGTTTAGGAGGAGTTTAATTACAAACACACGCACATAGAAACATAGCCAAATTACAAGCTCAAAACAAAACTCCGCGCGCGCAAAGGGTACATGTTGTTTCTTGACATATTTATTTTAAAGATAATAATCCCACGCCTTTTACATACATACCTACATGCAAATTCTCATGGCTGTTACCCGGAGGAGAAATCATTAACTGTCTTATTAATAAAAAAGGCTTACTCATAGCTTACTCCGAGGTTACACTTGGAATGAATGAAAATGAAATAAATGTATAATTTTGTTGCTTTCTTAAAATACAACTCCGCACTAAGAATAATACCATTAACATTCAAACAAGGGACACAAAGGACATCTAGACTCGAAACGACCATTTGTGAATCACACAAATTTTAGTCCCGTGTGGGATTCAAACCCACAGCACTCGGTGCAAGGGCAGTGGCGAGGTGATCACCTAAATACCAGGGCCACGGGATTTCCGATCTTGGGTTCGTTAAGTGTGGTGTGAAAAGGTATCCTTTTAGGGCGTTTATGTGAGAATAGGCATGTTGACTAAAAAAAAGATTTTAGTCCGTCTTAAGACTAGCAAAAAATAATGGACACGTATTTTTTCTTTTGTCACACGAACTAATAATAACGAAGATACAATGGGTATAAATTTCGTGTTACGTCACTTGTCGGTACAAATTTTATAGGACAGTGACGTCACCAGCCCCCACTACCGAACTTTAATGCGTTATATCTTAATAAATATTTCATGTTTTGTTAAAGCAAAAAATAGGTGTCCAATATTTTTTGATAATCTAAAAGATGGACTAATTCGAATATTTTTAACCCTGTCAACATGCCTCTGACTGCATTCCATCAGACAACCTCACTATCGCAGGCCCTTATAACTTACAGTTATCCTTACCATTACATGGGCCATCAGTCTATATGTATGAAAAGAAGGCGATTCTTCCCTAGACGGGTTTCTCGGTTGAAGCGAACGAGGATATTACCGTAACGAGTCTCTCATAAAAGTGTTACTTTTCTATACCTACGACATGCGCAGTAAATATAGTGTATTAGAATTGTATATGAAAGAGTTAAGAGAATACGAATTGCTTATGGCGGCGCCACTGTCAACTGGTTCTATTAGCGAATAGAAAATAAAAAAATATTATTATAAAAACAAAAAACCCGACTGTTAAAAGTAATGAACTGAAAAGAGAAAAACAAGTATCACAATATCTATATAAAATTCGACTGACTAAGACAAAAAAAAAACACCCTCCCCTTTTTTCTTCAATTGCAGGCGCCATTTTGAAAATTTATATAGCCTATGACACTACCACAATTCTAATGAATTCAACGACACCTCATATGTCAAAAACCATCCAGCCGTTTGGGCAGTAGGGCGCGCCAAAGAAATGGACATACATACCCACATACATACATACGCTCGAAAAACATTACCCTCCTTCTGACGCAGTCGGGTAAATAGTAAAGTACACTCAGTAACCAACAGATAGCAATGGCGCGATTTGATTACGATTCTATGTCCTGACTGCCTTGTTATTATTTTTTACTACCAAGATGGCAAACAGGAATACAGTCCGCATGATTCTAAACGTTTAGCCTATGAACGCAACGCCCAGGGTATAGACCTTTAGGAAAACCGAATTAAATATGCGATGCATTGTAAAGCTAAAAAGGAAATGTATACGACCATATAACAGGCCAATCGTAGTAACAATATCACTACATTTTCGCTGGTTTTCTGTTAGAGGTCAGTTTCCTCAAATTTGCTAGCTCATTCGTATTGTCACCAATTAATTGGCTACGGTGGCTCACTCGTATTGCCATTGTCAAGGTAATAAAATGACTTTTATAATAACTAGCTTGTATGTCAACATTTCTTGACAAAGCAAACTGCAGATTGTGCAACAGCAATCTGAATTGTTTGCGTTTCACAATGTTGTGTCAGCTTATTCGTTTAACAGAGAAAACTGTGTCTTATTCAGTTCCAAGGTTTTAGATTTCTTATAGTTAATTGTAAATTACGTTGTAACAATATATAGATTGGTAATGATCCATTATTGTTATAATATGCATTACGAATGGGTTTTGTAATGTGATAAATGTAATATGGCTGCCGATACAAAGCCTATTGTTTTGTTTTTGTGGCGAATAGGCATATGGCGTGTCTGGTTGGTAGCGGTTATCGTAGGTTACGATCGCTTGTATACCAGGGTATGCCGTATGAAACACGCATTTCTTACTATAGGGAAAATGAATTAAATATGTGATGAACAGAAGGGAATGGATTAGGTATGTAGGTGCTGAGGTTTAAGAAGTTAATGTGACTATCAATCAAAGATGTCAAATAATAGAGCGAAAGTTAGTAGTGTTACTATTCCGGACTATATATTAATATATTCTAGACCCGGCTCATTCGAATCTTTACCAAATATTTGGTGGGCACAGAATCTTCTAATCGTTGTTTCTTTATTACTTTTCTACTTGTGAGAGATAGGGCGCAACAAAATTTTCGTGTAAGTATGAGATAGTGCTCTAGGTGCAGCAGTTTTGAAAAGGGAAATATCTTTAGCTTACAGAAGATTACAGGCAAATAATTGAGTGTTGTGTCTCCATGGCGAGTATGGTCTGCAGGCATCTTATAACGACGTTATGTTTATTCTTGCAGACTAGTAACCGTTCAGGAACACAAGACTATTAGTATAGAGAGCTGTTTCAATAATGTGACGTCACGCTATTGACGTCACATTATTGAAAGCTGTCTGAATTAATATTAGGGGTTACAGTATGAAATTGCCGATTTGTACCGAAAAATTGAAACTCGGTTTTTCTAAGATGTACCATATTTATTTAATCGAAATATTTACCCTCATTATCTATACATTCCTGCCATCTAAATGGAAGTTCATTTATGTTTTTACGATAGAACTCCGGGGATCTAGATTCGAGCAACTGTGTGAAAGCATTTTGTACTGCCTCCTGGGAAGAAACTGGTTGGTGGTTGGTGAAGTTTCCATACGAAAGCATACAAACTAAAAACGCACGGTGCGTTCATTAACACTCTCCTCTCCAAATGCAGCATTGATATTGCGAGCCGTTTCTACAGCGTTAGTTCCGCGTCGGGACTCGTATTCAAAAATGACTCGGATTTTCGAAGTATCGGTCTTTCCCATCTAAGCAGAATAACAAAAACAATTGAAAGTAGGTATCATATGAAAAAAGTTTCACTCGAAAATCTCACACCATGAAGGTTTTATGTCAATTCAAAGTATCTATTACTATACAACGGCAACTTGATACTTTAACCTCTATTACTTTTTGTTTATATGTAAGATAATCTATGTAGTACTGAAGTCGTCATCAAAGTTCTGTTATTTATGGAACGTTTGGCCAAAGGGGACGCACGTTGCGACTATATAGGCTAAAATAAATTACAATAATCACAGTATCTATTGTACAAATATATTGTAACTGTTCATTGTAAATTCACAATACTTTATTCTTTATTAATTATTTATTTTACATTATATATGCACCATTACATTATGTAATCGCACAATATGGCATAAACTTAAAATATAGCATTCACGCATTATACCTTATACATTGAAATTACTTAAAATAAAATGGAAAGCCACACTAGCCTACAGTAACATAATAATATACTTGGTACCTACTTCGACAATAGACTGCCTCAGTAGCACAGCGATAGTGATCGCGATTGTTTTGCATGAGGTGTTGAGTTCAAGACTCTTCCTCTATTACATGGTCCTTAAATAGCGGGCAAAATATATATGTAACATGTCCCTTCCTACCCCTTCGGGGATATGTGCGAGATCTTCTCCCTAGCCTTTATTATTCCCAAGTCACTTGGGGTCGGCTTTTCTAGTCTAACCGGATTTGACTGGATATCAGTTTTTACACGGAGCGGCTGCCACCTGATCTCTGCAACCCGAAGGCTAACGATACCCTAAGGATGACCAGTGTCAGGATATTATAAGGCACTGACTTCCCAATAACGACTGCCATAGATGTTCATGGCAGCCGGGACCGACGTCTTAACGTGCTTTCCGAGGCACGGAGCAGGCGATAATTGTCAATCAATACGCACATAATTTCGAAAAGTCATATAACTTCCGAAAGTCAGAGATGCGCGTCGTGGGTTCGGTCCCGAGACCCTCTGCATTGCAGTCTGTTAGTCTCCCCACTGAGCTATCGCTGCTCATATGTGCGAGATATTATGTATAAGTACATGCATACTCACATACACACACACTTATGAAATTAGAGTGATTGTAAATGTTAATTGAGTTACATACTAAACTGAATTATTATGTAATTGAATATGTTCGCACTATATATAATATAATATGTAGCGGGTATTAACGCGATCATGCAGGTTTACTTTTTTAAAGCTTGACATTTCGGCCAGGATACACCAGGCCGTGGTCACAAGCTGACTGATGCGGTGATGATATATTATATGGGTATATATCATGCAACGCGAAAGTCTAAAAATTATTATGGTCGCACTACTTAAGAATTCACATTTTAAGTACAAATCTTTATTATTATGTTTTAGATTTTGTTAGCTATGGAAGAGCGTAGTCACCTATCACTGGCATTATTTGCTGATTATGTGACTTTGATCACACAAAATATTTAAATATGTTAAATGAAATTAAAACGAATTATTATTACCATACTTGATTGAAATTTTAAGTTTGATCGTTATTAAGGTTTTACTGTCTTTAATTATATCCTCATAATCACATTTCATTTAGTCACCTACTCCACATTCATATGTAACCATAGTTACGAAAAATTCTATGACATCAGCCGAACAATGCCGAAATACTACGAACGCGATTCGACTGCTTGTGTCGAATGCGTGGTTGTGTGCGTGTAATGCATATTTTATAAAAATATTAGGATTCGCCACTCCTCCATATAAAATTTAACTGTGCAAAATCCATACTCCTCCGTCCGTGCAATTTTCGTAAAAAGGGGTACAAAGTTTTTGCTTTACGTATTAATATATTATAGATCATACATCTTTAAGTATATATTTTCAAAACGTTAGAGGTTTACGTACTAAAACTTTAGACTTATATAAAAATGTTTTATGTTGCGATTATGATGTAATTGTACTGTGTGAAACATGGCTAAACCATACCCTATTCAATTCAGAACTGTTTGATGATCGTTATGTCACATATAGACGTGATCGAGAGACCAGTGAATTTCACAACAAGAAATCGGGTGGTGGTGTTTTAATTGCCATATCTAAGCGTCTTAAATCGAGGAGACTAACCCAGTTCGAAAGCGGTTGCGAAGATCTTTGGGTGGAGTTAGATAGGGGTAAAAACCGGAAATCCCTAGATAATTTATACATATGTGCGGTTTACATACCCCCTCCGGTTCAAAAACACATTCTCGAACATTTTATTAACAATACCAATCGAATTTTAGAATCACACAATAACACACTTATACTAGGAGATTTTAATCTAAGCTCGATAGCATGGCCCAACAATACAAATAGCGGGTCCTTACCGGCATCCTTACCTGGCCCACTTGGGAACAAATTACTAGACTTTTTAGCCCTTAATAATTTAAAACAACACAATACAATCCTGAATAACCAAGGAAAAGTTCTAGACCTAGTAGTTTCGACTGAAAAAATTTACCACATGCAAGTAAGTAAGTACGTACTTAGCAATATTGACCTGTACCACCCGCCTTTAGAATTTGTCTTATCGTATAGTAGTACTCCAAGTCTCTCACCCCAGATTCCTAGCGACAAGTTTAATTTTCACAGAGCAGATTTTAATAAAATTATAAGCGAACTCAACTCTATTTCTTGGGCTGATGAATTCTCAGTCTTGAACAACGTTGATGATATGGTTGATTTGTTGTATAGGGTTATTAGAGAGGCAATTGCAAAACACGTACCTTTAAGTAAAAAGACCAATCAGAAGTATCCCAAATGGTTTACTAAAGAACTTATAAACTTGTTAAATGAGAAATATAAGGTTCGTAAAAGGTACCGTCAATATAAAAATCCTTTGGATGAACTGAGTTTCTCATTACTGAAAAGACGATGTTCATCGCTGATTGAATCGTGTTACAAGAACTACATTAATAACATAGAAGACTCTTTGTCTAAAAATCCGAAACTGTTCTGGAGTCACCTAAAAAATAAGCGTCAGAACAAAAGTACGTACCCGTCATCAATGCATCTAGATGACAGACGCGCTTGTAATGGTTCAGATATTTGCAATCTCTTTGCATCCTTTTTTGCGTCCGTTTATAAGGCACCCTCTTCTACTACAGGGCACTATCACGACCTCACATCCCCTAACTCTTTACTTACAAATTGTTTGCCAGGGTTGTCCTTTTCACAAAATACCGTTATAACAGCCCTCAAGCATTTAGATCGAAGTAAAGGTACTGGCTCTGATGGTATACCAACTCTTTTTGCAGCGGAATGCCGTGATGCGCTCTCTTTACCACTCTCATTAATTTACAACAGGTCAATAGAATCTGGACACTTTCCTATCGCGTGGAAGGAATCTAGGGTTGTACCTATTCCCAAATCAGGAGATACTGCGTCCATAAATAACTATAGGCCAATTTCTATATTGCCTGTCTTCGGTAAACTCTTTGAAGTATTAATAACACCCACAATTACCTGGCATATAAAACAATTGATTTCACCACACCAGTTTGGTTTCTGCAAAGCTCGATCAACAACAACTAACCTCATTTCATTTGTGACCTTTCTGACTGATTCAGTTGATTCCAATATTCCAGTTGACACCATTTACACCGATATAAGTAAGGCCTTCGACACAGTGGACCACAATATCCTTATTTACAAACTTTCTACTTTTGGTATAACAGGTAATTTGCTAAATTGGTTTTCCTCGTATCTAAGCAATCGGATTTCCAGGGTAGTTGTCAATGGATACTCGTCCCAGTCATTTTTAACCCCATCAGGAGTTCCCCAAGGATCAGTTCTTGGGCCAATTTTGTTTAACATATTTGTTAATGATATTGTACCACTTTTTAAACACAGCAAATGCTTCCTATACGCCGACGATCTCAAACTTGCAAAACAAATAAAAAATAAGCACGACGCCTTTCTTTTGCAAGAAGACTTAAACCGCTTGGTTGACTGGTGTGAGAAAAACGGCTTGGCACTGAACATCAACAAATGTAAATATATACGCTTCTCTCGTAGTGTTGGCATAAATTCGCAAACCTATACAATCCATAATAAAACATTAGAAGAAGTGGCCACAATTAAAGATTTGGGGGTTGATTTGGATTGCAAAATTAGATTCCACACTCACATCGACAGGATAACTACTAAAGCTTTTCAAATGCTTGGCTTTATCATTAGAAATTCCAAAGATTTTAAAAAGCCACAGACTAAGATAAGACTTTTCTCAGCCTTAGTTCGATCTGGTCTAGAATATTGTGCTCAGGTCTGGTCACCCCACTATGAGATCCATGTTAAGCGCATTGAGAGGGTCCAAAAGCGTTTTCTCTGGCACCTGTCGTACCAGTGTAACATGGCAAAACTGCTACCAACATATGAAAGTCGGTTGAAGCATTTTGGTCTCCATAGTTTGTTGGATCGAAGACGCTTATTGGATCAGATTTTACTGTATAAATTAGTTAACGGTGAGTTGGACTGTCCCACTCTCGTTGAGAAGTTAAATATATATGCGCCATCGAAGTTACCTCGTGCAAGTAAATACACTCCTTTTTCGATTAAAACATCTAAAACCAATTTGGGTCAAAACGCTACTATCAGCAGATTACTGAGTGAGTATAATAAGCTCGCCAAAAATAATCAAATTGAAATTGATATATTTTCAAACAGTTTACCTAAATTTAAAAGCCAAGTTTCGGCATCATTTAATCTTTCTGTGTGTAAGAAGTAAAGTGCATCACTATGTCCTGTTATCTCGATCATGTTCTATGTGTTTTTATACGACTGACATAACCATATTTCTTTTGCAAGTAAATTTACTTTGTTTTTCTTGCCTTCATGTAAAATATTTTGTTAATTTTAAGTTTAATTTAATTACCTTAATTTAAACATTCCCTTACCATGCCGTGGCAACTTATAAGTGAAACAACACTTAGCATGCAATTTTTAAATCATGTTTGTTAATTTTATATCAGTGTATGTTTTGTTAGTTGTCCAAATAAATAAATAAATAAATAAATAGATAAATTACTTTAGCGATGTCGCAAGCGGAAGGCAGTTCGCTATAAAATCATTATAATGCTTTGCAAACATTGTATTGCCTTATTTAGTAGTCAATAACAATTGATCGTAATATTGCTGTACATAGTACTACATCGGCATATGAGAGATGTTGGCACATTCAGTTTTAGTTAAATAAAAAGGCAACTTTTGCAGTAGGAATAAATATTATGTCGCAGGGATAATAAACCTTCAAACAAAGAGCACTCCAGTGGTCTTGAAAGTCAAAATGCGAAAATGAGAAAATCGGTATATTTTGACCAAAAATCAGTAACTTCGGTAAAAATCAATAAATTTAATAACACCTCTATTCCTACCGGTAAGTTTTTTAACAAAGGTAATTGGTATTCCCTGAAATATATCGTGTACTCGTCGATCGATAAAAAGAAGGGAATACCCGTAAAAGATAAAAAAAATAGGGATGCCAACTGAGATTATTGAAAATCGGTAAAAAAAATCGGGAGAAATTCCTTACATTAACAAAATCGTAGAAAATCGTTCCATTTCGGTAGGACAAGCTACAAATCGGTAGAAATACCAAAAAAATCGGTAGTTTCGGGGCCCCTGGAGCACACAGACTTGGAACAACTATTTGTGTTGCATACAATTTTTAGTCCCGCAGCGGCAATGGTGAGACAAACCTTCAACCCACTATCCCTGCAGTTCTTTAATAGCCTGGCAAGGCTTGATTATCTTTTTGAATATAAACAATACAGCCATTTCACATAAACTCCGGCGACCTAGTAATAAACAAGTGAGAAACGGCAATGAATTGGCGTAAACCTTAGATTTCGAAAAAATGGTATCACGTGACCTTGAGATCAGAGGTCAAAAGTCATAGTCATTTCGGGGTATATCGGCTATGCTGAGTCGAATGACGTTGACCGCGAATCTCTAGCTCTTACGCTTCTTGAGTTGAAAGTTGTATGACAGACTGACAAAGCTGTTGTATAAGAGCTTTTTCGAACTCTAAAATATAGATGGTGCGCTGACGTCACACACAAAGCTACTGGGAGATCTTGGTCGTGATCGCCCAAATATTCGTACGATCTAATTCGCGATAATATGCGATGTTCGCGTAATCTTGTTCTGTTCGTGTCTGTTATGACGTCGCTTTATACTTCTGCACCATTTGTTTTTTGAAGCTATTTTTATACAGTTGTGCAAATTGTAGTGACCATGACCTGTAAAGTCTTGACAGACAGTTTTTTTTAATTACTGCGGTGATTGGTACGTCGTGTGGAATGGCGTTATATTTATTTTACACTGACGGTACAAATATTGCACCGATGGTGTGATGGTTTAAGTGTTCGCCTTGCTTCTGCTAGTGCACCAAGTGTCGAGGGTGCAATCTAAACGGGACATAAAAGTGTGTTCTACAAATAGTTGGTCCAAGTCTGGGCGTTCTTTGTGTCCGTTGTTTCAATATAATCTTCTTTATATATATAATTCTTCTATACGTGTGTTGACAGTGAGCTCCTTCTAAACGGCTGGACCGATTTGAATGAATTTTTTTGTGTGTGTTCAAGTGGATTCGAGGAGGGCTTAGAATTGTTTTTTTTTTTTTGTCATCTGTACAGGACTACGTCTGTCGGGACAGCTAGTATAATATAATATTCTACCACATACACACAACACCATCTAGCCCAAACTAAGCAGAACTTGTACTATGGGTACCTACTAGGCAATGGATAAACATACATATATACGTTTTTTTTTTGTAAATACATACATATTATACATAGAAACACCCAGACCAAGACAAACATCCATGTTCATGCACACAAATGTTTGACTTGTGCGGGAATCGAAACCGCGATCTCAGGCGTGGCAGTCGGTTACACTAACCACAACGCCATCGAGGCTGACAAATAATAATTCAGGATATGTTTCAACTTTGTGCTAAGTTTGATACAAAATCCTCTAACGGTTTACCTACGCATGATTCAGAAACCTCACCTCTGCCTAACCTCTAGTTAATAAAGTCGCGTGATGTTTTATTCTTAATACATGTCCTACACGTAACCGACAAACTGTCAATGTAAAAGCTGTCTACGTGTCGTCATAATCACCTACACAATGTCAACGGAAACATTGTGCCAAAAAGTCTAGAAATACACACACACTTACGTTAAAATGTCGACAGATGTGCTAGATTAATGATAGGTAGGATGTGACTGATATTGAAAAAAGAAATAAATCTTCTAGATATAGCCAGAGTCTATTTTGTATAGTACTTGACTCTGCCATTCTTGAGATCCTTTTTCAAACACCGCTTTACCAAGACTGCTTTACTCTGTTATCAAGTTTAAATCGTCTGTTTAATGTAGCTTTGAATGGCTCTATACTTTAGACATTATACAGTGTGTCCGGTCATGGACTAGCGATATTCTAAATATTTATATAACAACTATTTTTATACACAAACACACTTAACACTTGGACCCAATCCACTTCCCGCAATGTGGCAGCCATTTTGTTTTTTCGTCGAAATATTCCCTATGTGGGTACAATAAAAATAATATCTCCCATAGTTTTGGTCTTATTGTTATAAAAATGCTTATTCGAAGGGCAACAATACTGTCTACCGTCTACATTACAAAAACATGTGTTAACATGTCCATAATTTTTGAAAACAATATGAAGTTCAATAAAAGATATCAGAAGATTATGCAAATCAACAAATTATTGTAAATTACTTCAAAAACACTCCTCATAACCCTTTTCATTTTTGTATTAGATCGACAGATTAGCCTTAACATAACACAAATTAAAAAATCGTGGTGTTTGAATAATAGGGCGGTGTCGGCTCCGTTCGCCCCTTGAGTTTCGTCCCTTCTGATAAAATGTTCTGTTCACCCCTTATTCGTGGCTACGATTGCCCCTTTACAGGGGGCGAACGGAACATTAATATTTAATTATTTATTTTGGTGTAACTGATCGCCCCGTACAAGATTTTTATAGAAATTTGAAGTATCTAAGTACAGTCAGCTGAAATAAAATAATATAATACTGAATATACTGATAAAGTATTAATTAAATATAAATACAATATGTAAAAGTAAAAAAAAAAAAATCAATTGAAATGTAGTTCATTTAATACAGACATATACATCCCAAACTTTTTAATCTAAATCTTCGCACACTCATTATCTACGCTAAAACTTTTCAAATAGACGGAGTCACTTTTCATTTACTAAATAGCATTAATTAGTAGATACTGTTCTTTATGCATTTAGCTTTATACTTCACATATATGTGAAATAGACGACATACAAAAAACAAAATCCAACATGCTGATATCGCTAACGCTTCTGACTGTACTTTTCATCGCCTATTAGTCGGGGATGAAACTGAGTATCTAAAATGCCATGGGGCGAACGGGTACACTTAGGTAATCGGGGATGAAACTCAAGAAGCGAACGGAGCCGACACTTGAGCAGCTTACCAGAGATGGGAACAATATAAAGACTTAATAGATTTGATTATAGTCATCATATCGATTTAAGTCCATTTTTCACAAGAGTCCAAACATAAATATATTAAAGCGATTATATTTTGAAAATCAAATAACAGAAACAGTACGGAATGTCCAGTCAGCAACTAACATAAGTCGATACACACTTTTACGTTAAATGTTTAGGTACTTATGTTTCTGACTGTACCTACTCGTGTCTGACGCACCTGTCAGATTTCATTTACTTTAATGTTAATACTATTAAACATTTTCTCTTCGATATGTGATCTATTCTAAAGACCATCTATCTATGCCTTGTATTAATAAGTTATTCTATACTTTGGTACTTCTAAATCGCAAAGCAACCGTACCTATAACCGTACCAGGCGCAACAGTCTATCTGGTGGTAATACGTTATCATAGCCAACGGGACGGCCACTTTCTTACTGCCTGCAAACACCAAGATAATCATATTGCTAGCATTGCTAAGACCACTGATTTCTCTGCTGAAAACACTGGGAATCCCCATAAAGTAAAGGCAAATCTTAACCAAAAGAAACTGCACCCCAAAAAATAACACTACAATTATTTGACCTTGACTTTCTACAGTACACTCCTGGTTATAGCGAAGAATTTCTGTGTGCCCTTGGTATTTATTTCTTAAGAAAGAAATTATCATATTATTTCCTCTTGCAGGGTGGCAACAATGCTGGCCACACAGTCGTCGTAGAAGGCCAGGAGTTTGATTTCCATTTGCTGCCAAGTGGTATCATCAATACAAAATGCATCTCTGTTATTGGTAAGTAATTTATAGAATAATATATTACGGTATTATGAGATGAGCATGAGTGATTTTTGAGATAACCGTCTCGAGAAATAATTATATTTTATGCATTTACTTGTGGCATGCTATTATTAGCTAATGAAGCTAATTGTTGTTGTGTAAGATCATAAATATCGTAAAAGAAGTAGGTGTTAACTGACAGCTGTATTTGAGCGTTATCCACTACATCAGAGGTTCCCAAACTTTTTTCTCATAGACCACTTTCAAAATTTAGCTGTTTCTGGTGGACCCCTGCAGCTAGACATTTAATCCGCCAAGTAAAATCTCTATATTCGGACCAAAAAGTTTTAAAAAGATCAAATCTCTACGGGCTCATTTTTCTTTTAGAAGAAATTCTCAAGACTTCATCGAGTGGTATTCCTCAATTATTATCTGCCTACATTGATAGGTGAAGTCAAGTCAACATTTTAATTCTCCACTAAAGAAAGCAAATAAATTTTCGTGGACCCTCCGCTTACGCATTGTGAGCCCCCATTTTTTGTCACACAAACGTAGACCCTTGTCGAGTCTCCCGTGGACCCCTGGGGGTCCACCTGGACCACTTTGGAAACTAAGGCACTACATTATAAACAATTAATATAAAGAAAGAAGAAAGGACGAAATTTATGAAAATGTTTTCTTTCACTGAGTGATAACTAACTCATATCTTTAAAAGCTCATATAGATATATGTATGTGTGTTGTGGGATCGAATCCAAGACCTCTGTGTAGCAGTCCAACGATTTCTAACTATCGCTTCTTCCAAAAGCTTTAGGTTAATATATCGTCATCTTTTTTAAAGCCCACGTTTTGGCTGTAGCCGCACGTCTCCATTCAGGTTTGATGGAAACGAAGATTTCAGAGTGATCTCAGTGCCCTTTTCCTTTTAAACTTATACAGTCGTAGTGGCACACCGGTAGCCAGAGTACCTATAGATTTTTAATGATGTCTGGTATCCTAAGACTTGACTGATTAAAAGTAATAAATTAAAAATTTAAAAACCCCCGACACATATTGAGGTAGTTGTGAAAAAAAAAATGTTATTCGCCATTTTATTGTGGCGGCCATCTTGGATTTGCAATATATCATAGTGTATAGTATTCTACTAGTCAAGCCCTTTCATTTGATACCCATATTGAGGGAGTTGTGAAAAAATATGTATTTCGCCATTTTGTGGCGGCGGCCATCTTGGACCGATCTTCATCAAACATAACTAAGAACACTCCCGACTAATCCACCTATCAAATAAAAAAAACAAAATCAAAATCGGTTCATCCGTTCGGGAGCTACGATGCCACAGACAGACACACACACACACATACACACAGACACGTCAAACTTATAACACCCCGTCGTTTTTGCGTCGGGGGTTAAAAACAAGCTAATCGTCTACAATGATTGAAAAATGTTTTATATCTTTATTATAGAGTAGATGTTTCTTTGTATGCTAACTAATTGGTAAGCATATTAAATTAATTAATCGCGCCATAGTCAGAATGACTTTTTAATCGGGTGTCATCAGGAAAACGACTTGAGTAGGTGAGTCACTTAATTATAAAGAAAAATATATTTATTCATTTAGGGCACAGAGTAACACTTATGAACGTCAAGGTTACATTAACCAAACAATAATATGAATTCACATTTACCTGTTGCCTATTTTAATCGCCAATTTTACAATGCTGCTTATTTTACAATGCTGTTTATTTTACAATGCTGCTTATTTTACAAATTATATTTGTAAGGAGCTGCAAGCAAGCAAGATTCAGTAGTAGGCAAATGGTATAACCATTTGCCTACTACTGAATCGACATACATTTATAGTCTCACGCTTATACCCGAAGAGTCAGGTATTTCTAGTACATCCACGATCGCCGGCTGTGGTTTTAGAGCCCCCTTAATAATAATATTCTATCACCTACACACAACACCATCTAGCCCAAACTAAGCAGAGCTTGTACTATGGGGACTAGACGATGGATAAACATACATATTATGCATAGAAACACCCAGACCAAGATAAACATCCATGTCGATGCACACAAATGATTGTGCAGGAATCGACCCCGCGGCCTCAGGCGTTAGCGATGCAACGATATATCGAATATTTGATAATATCGATAATATCGACCCAAAAATATCGATATTTTAACAATATCTAACCATCATCGATACGATATCATTATATCGAAAAGAAATTAAATATCGAAATATTTAAAATAATATTTGGTAATCATTTCTTATTTGCTTCTTATTTACCCCCTTCTACAACTAACTTGAAAGTTCTGAATTATCGATAATATCGCATTGAAACTGTCGATATTATCGATCTTTGATATAAATACCGATATTTATATCGATATTTTCGTCTCCTTGCAACCCTAGTCATAATAGAGGGCGAACTTATTGCCTATTACCGGGCACAGTTCTTGACTCCATGCTGCTAATATGATATTAGCAGCATGGAGTCAAGAACCATCTTTTTTTTATAATTATTGCTGCGACTCTGACGTAGTCATGCGTGTGGTTATTAGTAATTAGATTTTGCCCACGGCATCGTTTATGTAAATGTAGGTTAGGGTAAGTTAAAGTACTTTTTTGGATGTAAGATACCCTATGTCCTTTTCTGTACCTCTGACAACGTATGCGCAAAATGTTATGATGATTGATCAATTATGGTGTGACAGCGTAATATACACATTCGCATTTATAATATTAGTTAGACTAATGGCCAGTCCCACAACTAACAAGTAAAAGTTATGCGAAAGATAAATCGCATGCTGTCTCACTCTTGAGAAGGTAAAGAAGAGAGATGGCGAGACTTTTATCTTATAGATAAATGCTATCTGGAGGTAGTGGGACCAGCCCTAACTAAAATACAGTTATTCAATATCAAGCATTATATTTTTAAACGGAACATTCAGTTGAATCGGTTGTGAAAAAACGATACTAATATTATTGAACCATTTAGTTAAATAATACATTTGTAGTTCAGAGAAACTGTATCGATAATCAAATTTATGTATTCAGTATATAATAAATTACATTTCTTACATATTTGATCGCTATAAATAATTCAAAACGTACCTACAATTCGAGAAAAATTTTATCGCATGCACGATTAGCTATCCGTAATTTCGGGATCGATTGATAAAATCGGGAAGCTCGTGCCGACGATGTTGTGTTCAAGTATATACTTCCTTTAACATAATACAGAATCACATTTTTAAATCTGAGGAACTAGTTTCCTTATTGTGTGGTCGAAAAACAACAAAAGTGTGTCGTGTTGTTTTTCGCGAACATCGCCGCTGTTTTCGCAAAGCCATGAATGTTAAACGTTGCCAAACAAATTTGTTGACGATGCCATGTATTCATAGCTATAATATGTTTACATTGTTTGATTGCGTGTATGACGCAGTGGTTGAAATGGTTTTATTAATGTACCAGTGAATACAGGGTTGTAGGTTTGTTTCTCATACAAAAAAAGTTATGAAATGTACTTTTTGGAAATTGTTTTCGAAGGCGTTCTTGGTTTTGTGGTTTCAACGAATATAGATGTCGAATATAGAGCTCTATAGCATAATTCATAGCATCTTAAACTAATAAACAAAAAACGTGATAAAAATAAACCTTTTAGTCCAAATAAGTTTCCCATCGGATTTAACCTATTTGGAGTTGAGAGTCGATGCCAATTAATTGAATTATTTAGTTTTACTGTTTGTATGGCACCAACTAATAAAGTTCTTTTTAAATAAAAATAGGTATTACTTTCCAAATTTGCTAAGAAATTTTCCGCAGAGAAGGGAGGAAAATCAACGGTAACTTAACATCAAGTGAACCGTATATCAGTTAGTTATATTAGTAGCAAAAAATATAAGTAAAGGTTTGTAATTTTATTAGTTATGACTAAACTCAAAAACTAATGGATCAATTTTATCAATTCTTTCACCATTAGGAAGCTGCTTTATCTAGTCGTAACATAAGCTATATAACAACACGCTAGGAGCCACGACAGTGAAGCAGAAAACATAAACGGTGACACCGCGGGGAGACAATTAGCTTTATATATTCATCCGCTTGATGCTATCTAATTATTGCCAGAGTGACGCATAAAAAAACACTGCTTTTATACAATGGCGGGGTATATTGCGTGTCCACAACTTTGGCTGTGTTTCTGCCGTTACAATATTAGGTTTAAATACCAAAGTTTTTCCTAGTTTTAATTTGTTTCCACACAAAAGAGTAATGCCGTTGGAAAGCTTAGAGGTGTAACCACAGTCACGTAAAGTTTTTTAACTTACTTACGTTAATTCTTTTCTGCTCGGTGGAGTTTTTGTTTCGCTACAATTAATGTTACCGAATAGTTTATATATTTAGTTTTGTTTATATAAGACCTCGTTGGTTTTTGCATAGGTTGGTTATGTGAGCGCTTATATTTGCGTGGGATTGTGAGCTCCCAGGTTTGTGGCAAAGTGGTATAAGGATTTTTTGTTAGACAATTTCTAGTAGTTGCACTGAGTCTCAAAATAGATTCGGTAGACGATGGCAATACGCTCACCCCCTGTTACAGGACCTTGCCTTTAAAGGTGTTTTTGAAATCCTCGACAACTATGTTTTAAAAAATAAGAGGATGTGTAGTTTTTATAAAGTAGGTAGGTATATAAGTTAAGAGAATGAAATAATGTAAAGATATATCTTTAATGCATTTCATAATATACGGGCCCGTACTAACCGCCAACTATGGATATTGTTGAGTCCCTGTGGCATAGTCTGTAAAACACAAAGAAAGCAAACCTGGTCAGTGTTTAAAAGTAAAGAAACGACGAATATTCTGCACTTCAATTAAAATGCTAACGCGATAAGCGACTGAAATGATTTAAGTTCTAACCATTGCATGACCAACACTAACGAAATTCCAAAGACCATGGATGGGACTGTGTGTGGTGCATCTTGTAGGAGACAATTATATGTAAAATTCATAAGTTCTAGGTCTACTTGTAAAGTTTCCTGCAAGACAATTTTCATCCCTAAAAGGAATTGGTCATTTAATAAAAGATTGCCAGCAGTCTCAATTTTCCTTGTAGCATGTGCATCGTGTACAAACTTCATAAGTCAATAGCAAGCAATTGGAAATTTAAAACAATGCACATTGCAACTAATTCACGAATAGAGAAACAGACGCTCCAACACATTCGATATATATTCAGGTCGTATCCAAACAAAACTAGTTTTTACTGCATGTTTATTACCTTTATATCTAAAACTAGCAATGTACATAGAACAACGTCACGTTATATTTAGTTTTACATAAAAACGTGTTTTATAATACTGAATTTCAACAATGTTAGTGTTTATTGACCGATAACGTTTAGCTCGTCTTGAATATTTGCCAAATGCTTACATCACAATAGTGTATTGGGCACTTAGGTATATTAGACTTTTCGTGTTTAGTAAATATATGAAAATACTAAGGCCCGGATCGGAGCGGACAAGAGTACGTAAACAGGCAATAAATAATAATATCAGCTCTGTATATGAATGGAACATTCGCAAGGGACAGACATTGGCGAATGTTTCTCGATTAGATCGGAGACATTCTGGACAAAGGCCAGGTTAAAAGCACCATAAACCGGCGAGCGTGTATGAGGAATGTGTTGAAAGTAAATGAAGCCAGATAAGTGTGTAAGGGTCGTAGCAAATGGAAATCCGTAGTCTCTGCCTACCCCTCTAGGAAATAGGGGTGAATCTATGTATCTTATCTTATCTTGTGTGGGGCCAGTCAGAACAGACCGGCGACACTTCGACCCAGTGAGATCTTTTGTGTCGACTTCCCCAATAACGACTGCCATAGATGTTCATGGCAGCCGGGACCGACGGCTTAACGTGCTCTCCGAGGCACGGACCAGGCGATAATTGTCAATCAATACGCACATAATTTTGAAAAGTCATATAACCGCCGAAAATCAGAGGTGTGCGACGCGGGTTCGAACCCGAGACCCTCTGCATTGCAGTCTGTTGGTCTCCCCACTGAGCTATCGCTGCTCTTACCGTGAATCTATGTATGTATAGTAAACTGTCTCACTGATGGGCACTGGCCTCTTCTCAGTGTGAGAAGATTTAGGCCATAGTCCACTACGCTTTCCTGTTAGCAGACTTCACATATGTATATTCGACATTATGGAGAACTCTTAGGTAAGGTTTCTCACAATGTTTACATTCACCGAAATTAAACTACTATATACGGATTTTATCGCGTTGTTTATTTATCACTGTATTACAAAATTTTGAAAATATTACTCTACTACTATTATTGATTTTATTTTACTAATTTATGCTAATAAAATTATTTAAACTATTATATCTATTTATATTTGGTTACACTTTCCCCGACGTTTCGGTTGCTTTTCAGCAGCCATGGTCACGGGGAGATTAAGATGGTAGTTGTGTCAATGCTCCAGTGTAGTTATTTCAAAGTACCCGAACAAACTTTTACGAAACTCAAAGTAACCAAAAATAAATAGATTTAATTGTTTAAATAATTTTATTAGCTTATAAATTAGTAAAATAAAATCAATAGTAGTAGGTACTAGTGTAATATTTTCAAAATTTTGTAAGACAGTGATAAATAAACAACGCGATAAAATCCATATATAGTAGTTTAATTTCAATGAATAACATTCGCGTAAACAGAAGACAATTTTACATTCACTGTTAAAACGGGCAAAAGTAAAAGGACATAACTCCAAAAAGTCAAAAGTGCGTTCAATCTAACGGTCTCCCACTAGGCTATCGCTGCTGATAGATGTACGTTCAAATAATGCCATTTTATTTTAAACCTTAATCTACTGGCGATTGCCGCACATTTTTCCTTGACACTGTTGGAGACAACGGGCCTCATACAGTTGCTGCTACCACGTCTCGACCGGTGACTAAACCTTCTGGAAGCTCACATACCTTTTATTTTCGATCATTGATTGCTATTTTGTAGGCTTGATAACCGGCGATTGATACTTCTGGTATTGGTGAATGGCAAGTGGTCATAGGCTACAAAGGTCGCCTATCATTAGAAGGGCTGTATCCTTGTTTACCACCTTTGATGTAAATAGAAGTAAAATCTAAGACGCTCACCTATTCTCTAGAAGCAAGTTAAAAGGTGAATCATCGTGCACTACGGTGGTAAAAGAATATGTCGTGAAGTAAACTGACTGCCTGAAAGATTCCATAAAGTTCTCAAATGCCGGTAAGGTTTCCTTACCTGCACTTCAGGCCCTGGAAACCCGTGTCTAGTATCAAGACGGTTTATTACGTGTTTCCACATGCTATGCTGTCATATCTGTATCGCTCTATTTATTCTTATTATACCAGGTAAGACTTCCCTATACCGTGAATGAAGAATCTTACACGGTTAAGGGAACTCTTAGCCAGGCATTTCTTAAGATTCCTATCTGATCACGGATACCCAATAACAATTTGGAGCTGGACTTTGGCATTTTAGACTGCCTCAAAGTTCAGAATCGAAGTTTCAAAGAAGGTCAATGGATTTTTGTCAGAAAATTCTCAGTAACGAAACGTAATCTTCAACTGTATTCAGTAGAGGACAGAGAGGCGTGCCCCCTAATACGTGGGATATAAATATACAAGTAAAATGTGGGCGTGAGACGTAATCGCCCAACTGTCTCGGGTGAGACGGGCGCGGCTAGCTATTTTATACCTCGAAGGTTGCAAACGAGTGGATCAGACTGTCGTTGCTAATTATTAGATGGCGGAATGAATGAGCTGGCTTGACCTTTTAGTACTGGCTCTGACAGAGAGTCGGCATAAGAATTTTAATACTGTTACTGCGTTTATGTCTTGTCTTATATTTGAATGTATGCAAAAGGTGGCAAATATACAGGCACTCCGGAAAGAAAGCGGTTACCGTATAGAACAAGTTCCTAGAGGCACCAGACCTACGTCATTTCAACACACCTAATTTTTTATAGTATACGTGTAATGTTGTCGGCCTCGATGGCGTAGTGGTTAGTATAACCGACTGCCACGCCTGAGGTCGCGGGTTCGATTCCCGCACAAGACAAATATTTGTGTGCATGAACATGGATGTTTGTCTTGGTCTGGGTGTTTCTATGTATAATATGTATGTAATTACGAAAAAATAAAAAAGTGTATATGTATGTTTATCCATTGTCTAGTACCCATAGTACAAGCTCTGCTTAGTTTGGGCTAGATAGTGTTGTGTGTATGTGGTAGAATATTATTATAAATATTATAGAATATTATAATGTGTTGGTAAGCAACGTCTGCAAACTTGCTAGTTTAAAAGAGAGTCCGAATTATTTTCCCCATGTCTTTCTGTTCGCTATTAACTGGGGTAATCGTCTGGGATAACGCGTTGAAACTAACCGTGTATACCAGCCCTAAAATATAGGGCCATAGCGACAGCAACTGCAGTTGAATTGGCAACTATTCGTGCAGTTGTTAATGACGATTGTGTACATAAGTTGCTCAACGATGAAGCCTTTAAAATCTGGTAGTAGTGTTAACCTCCATTAAATTGCATACGAGTGTCAGAAGAAGCGATATAGTCGCATTATGCTTCGACGTTTGTTCAGACACAAAGTCAAAACATTGCTGGCTCGTTCATATTGCAATGAATTTCGACGCATGCGAAGAATTTGGAAAACGGATGGCGTAGTGGTTTAAGTGGTCGATTTGCTGCTACCACTTCGCGTAATGTTGTGGGTTCGAATCCCACACGGGACAAAAATTGTGTGATCCAAAAATGGTTGGTTATCGAATCTGGGTGTTCTTTGTTTGATTGTTTGTAAAGTCTTAAAAATTATTCCTTTGCTATTTGCTGTTTTGTATAAAATAACTTGCAAAATTAAACATGGCATCTATTAATCAATCGGACTCGTACTTAGTACAAAATTATGTTATCTAAGTAGACCAAACAAAAAATTACATATGACTGTGTAGGTACTTGCAATTGGCAAGTAGGTACACAGTTATATGTAATTTTTGCATCAAATATTTTTATAGTTATTGTTGATGATGCAATAGAGATATGCTTAGAACGCTGCAAGTAGAAATTCGTACCTTTGTATATCTCTTCAGAAAACATGAATCTATTTATGTATATACGCTTTTACGCGATTGCCTTTAGACGCTAATAGGTTTGACTTCTTATACATGAGAATGTAAACTTTAGACGGTTGATACCGAAATACAAAAACCAAACCAACGTCGTCTGCTTAACATAAGATAATTTTGTCCGATTGTGCAACATTTTTCATTGATACTCCGCTCCTATTGGTCGTAGCGTGATGTTATGTAGCCTATATAGCCTTCATCGATAAATGGGCTAACCAACACTAAAATAATTTTTCAATTCGAACCAGTAGTTTCTGAGATTAACGCGTTCAACCAAACAAATAAACAAACAAACTCTTCAGCTTTATAAAATTAGTGTATTTAACAGATTAAGATTATTCTTTCAGTCAGTCAGTTATTAAAAATAAATAGATTAATTAAATAATCCTTTGTGATTATTTCATTATTATATGTTACAAATAAACTAATATTACATAACATACCATTACGTGTTTATATCTTAGATGGATTAGGTAAACATGAATCACATCTACATATATATGATTCATCAACAGAATTTCGTAATAATAACAACCATATTATAATTTCTTTGGAGTATTTTAATACCGCTCTGTGTTCACTCTATCCCTAAAAATACGTAAAAATTAGTACATAATGGTGCTTTTATATTTAACTAGATGTGCCCGCGGTTTTACCCGCGTTTATGATTACTGCGCCGCCCCCGTGGGTCGTAGCGTGATGTTATGTAGCCTATAAACCTTACTCGGTAAATAGGCTATCCAACACTAAAATAATTTTTCAAGTCGAACCAATAGATCCTGAGATTAGCGCGTTCAACCAAACAAACAAACTCTTCAGCTTTATAATATTAGTATAGGTAGGATAGTTGCAAAGTTTGTATTTGTAAATAATTTCACACACAAAAGAAAATAGCGATCATCAGAAATCTTTTTGTGCTAACAGTACCAAAATTGGTTGCAAAATAAGGTTATAATAATATTTAAAAAAATATATATAAGAAAAGTGAGGATGTGATGGGTATCTATATATATATATCTTGCTATCTCTCTCGGACAGCTGCGTTTAAACAGTGGTTACGTATTACGTCATAGTTTGCATCGTGCAGCTACCCTTTTTTGTCTTTTGACAATAAACACTACTACCAAATTTGAAACTCTTGTATATTATTAATTGTTAAACACATTTGAACATTTCTTTAGTATTTTAGAGCTTGGGTCATGTTAATATTTGACTTTAATTAATAAATAAATATGAGTTAACTGCCCTATTGAGAAGGACTAACTGTATTTGGCTTTTTGATAGAACATTTATAATTTATATCAGGCGGTTGTATTTACATAAGTTACAAAGAAATCGGTACTTAAAAATTGCTATCTATTGCATTTTTTATTGCAAGTATTATTTTATTATTTCGTCATACTGCGCAGTATTTGATATTTACACCAAACATGCGTCTGCGCATATTCGACGCGCAATACACTGAGTGATTGCCTTCAAGCATGTTCCAATAATTAACAAGTCATTGTTTTAAATTATAGATTTTTATTAAAGTTCTTATCATGTTTTGTAATATATGTAGTTATGGCACGGTAATGTTATCTAACAGTATTGTAACTCGGCTCTGTCCTTGAAATAATTACCTACAGCCGCGCGGTCCGCGAATAGGCGAGAGGGCTGCCCACCTACAGTATTTTAATTTCATCTACCTACTTGAGTTTCTTTCTAGTTTAGTGATTGTAAATATTATAATATTATTAAAAACTTTTTTATTCTGAAAGAAATAGGAAATATTCGATAAAAATCATGTTAAGTTTTTTGATTAGTAGATTTAATAAAAAAACTGCCTTTTATATTTGAGGCTGGAATATATTTGTTACGAGACGTACGAAAAGCTTTATTCTTAAATTTAATATAATAAAAAATATCCGCATTCGGGTAAAAACTTTAATTAAAAATATTTTTTTTTTTTTTCTTTTTTAATCTTTGCCATTTATGTAAGTACTTGTACATGTTTTAATCAAATATTAACAAGTCGCACGCTTACTGCTTACAAAACCATCACACTGTCCGTTCATTGCTATGATACCAGACATTAAAGTCCATACTTGTCAACCTACATTAAACTCTTGTAGCTGCTGCACTATAAATAAAAGCTCTTGCGTCAAATATCTAGGAGTGTACATTGATAGCAAAGTAAGTTGGCAGAGACACGTCGATGTGACAGTATCCCGGGTTCGAAAGATGATGTTTCCTATGAAAAAGCTGAGAAGTGTAGTTGCGTGTCCACTGTTAAAAACCATTTATTTTGCTCTAGTCCAATCACGTCTTTCTTATTGTATATCTGTTTGGGGTCGCACATACAAGATATACTTACTACGACTAGAGAGAGCACAAAGAGCAGTCTTGAAGATTATGCTACATAAGCCATATCGATATCCTACCAATCAATTATATAAAGACATACCTGTGCTTACTGTACGGCAACTCTGTGCACTTAGCATCACATTGCGTACACATTCATCTTTGACCTACGATCCCATGCTGCTGAAGAACAAACGATGGAAATTCAATGTTTGCCCACCCGTTGCTATTAAAACTGCTCTGGCTAGCCGAAACTATCTGAGTCTCAGCAGCCATCTGTACAACAAAATCAACAAAAGCTGCAACATATATTCATTATCTAGACACAAATGTAAGAGCATTGTCAAAAGCTTTCTTCAAAATTTAACTTATGATGAGACTGAGCAACTATTTGCAAAAATAATTTATTAACATAAGTGTATAATACTAAAAAAATTACTACATAATGAAGTATTTCTAGTTTAATATTAAATTTTGAGCATACATTTATACCTACACCTAACACACAAACCTACACTTCACACACACATACATACACACACACACCTATATTATACGTATACTCACAAATCTTAACAACTATACTGACGTTTGGCATGTCATACATTTATTTTGTTACATACCTTCATTTTAAATATTTATTCAGTTACTTAGTATGTTAGAATAAGATAAATGATAACTGAATGTAAAAGCGCAACCTTTGGAAAAACAATAATCATTATGGAACAACTATGGTCTTATAAACTATTAGAGGAAGGCGCCAGTGTCTGTAACACAGTTTATACTAGCACAGATACTGACGTTCACTCTATCTCTAAAACATGACATTGTTCAAATTGTACTTATATATAAATGTGATTGAGATGGAACATTGTATTTAGCTTTTTGATCAATAAAAATATTTATTATTATTCGCGACCATGGTGTTAAAACTTAGAAGAAAACAGTTGAATTATAACGTAATCAAATTACATAGGTTACCATGTTGGGTTTCTATAAGATAACTAAGTGATATTCAATTTAGTTGGTGACAACCGCTAGATGGCGGGAAAATCAGTTATTGAAAATTTCACTTTATTAACATTTTTTTAATTATCGTAACAATTTTTAGCTTTTAATACATAAAACTATTATCATACAATAATTTTGTATTATAAACGAAGTTCTAAATTTATCGCTTACCATATTTAATTAATGTTATTTATTTTCGAACGATTCGGACCTGTCACATAGATAAAGCTGTTGTCAAATTTGACATTTTATCATTCCGATAATCTCTCTTGATTAATTAATAGACTCAAGACCTTGTTTTATGTCCATACTTGCCCTGATCTTGGTTTTCATTTTTAAGTGAATGTACAGGCTAGCGAATTTTATAGTTAAGTATACACATACTTAACTATAAACTTCGCTAGCCTTAAAATTCACATATAATCACTACATCATTAAAATAGATATATATATATACCCACGCATAGGTATGTATTTGAAAAAGTTGCTTGAGCCGAACGCCAGTTAGCGCTAGTATCGCCAATGCATTGAGTGACGTCTCTATCTTCCTATATACAATTAATGTACTCTGTGTTCGCGACTGGTTCATGGTTGCGAACCGTATGAATACCGGCCTCGAGGCGCGTATGTATGACTTGCGTTTCGACCGTTTGTATGAAGATAGAATCAGGGAAGTTGCGGATGCAAATTTTTTGACATCTGCGGATGCGTATGCGGATACGGATATTTGAAGACTCAAATCCGCGGAAGTGAATACGGATGCGGATGTCCATATCGATGCGGAAGCTCCGCAATTGCGGATGCGGATGTTGATGAAAATTAATCATATCATTTAATAAAAAGTAACTAATAATCACCGCCCACGCAGGTTCAAGCCTGTTTTGCAAAGGTTCATAAATTAAACGTACTACTAAACAACTGATTTCTTTCTTATCGTAACCTACGCTATATCTGAATTTGCATTAACATCCGCGTTAATTATTGCGGATGCGGATGCAGATGTCCAAATCGATGCGGAAGCTCCGCAATTGCGGAAGTGGATGCGAATATTCGCAACATCCCTGGATAGAATACTGTTAGATAACATTACCGTGGTTATGGTAGCTGGTGGAACAAGGCTGACTGCACGGATGGTGTAATGGCTTAAGTTGTCACCTCACTGCTATCGCCGCGTCGAGTGCTGTGGGTTCAATCCCCACACAGGACAAATATTTGTGTAATGCACAAATGGTTGTTCTGACTCTGGATGTTCTTTTTGCCCGTTGTTTAAATGTTTGTAGAGTTCCCCTCGACACAGGAAATATTACCATTGCGAGAGTTGTCATAAAAAAGAAAAAAAAAACAAGTTTATTTTGATAGTTGATAATAGTAGGAACAGTGGCGTAGCGTAGTGGGGGCGGCCCGCCCCGGGCGGCACTTTTAGGGGGCGGCCAAATTTCATAATAAATAATAATAATAAGTATTTGAACTGTATACTTAATACACAATAATGATGACTGTTCTTGCCGAAAAATTCATTAGAATTACCGTTTATTACCTATATTCTTTTAAATTGAAATATCTAAATAAGAGGGCGGCAAAATTTTGGCTGACACCTACGCTACGCCACTGAGTAGAAATTCGTTTTCCATGACACATAGTTATTCACTAATACCTACTGTCGTGCTCGGCAATTGATACTGATGAAGCTTGAACACGATTGCACTTAAGTTCTGACGTGCGATACGTGCAACTTCAAAACAAGTGAGAAGCAAACTAGAAATCAGTATCCCAATGGATATTTGTTAGTCCCTAATGGACTGCCAATCGTAGGATCGACTCACACCTATTACACAACCGCTTTAAGTTCACTGATAACAACCATTTTAGGTTAAGCTGGTCAGGTGAGCAAAAGTACGGGAATTTTGCGGTCGAAACAGTGAGTCATATTTTTTAAAAGAGCGATATATGTCTCGGCTCCGTCGTGAAACATCATTCGGCCCGAATTACGTAGGTAGTAATTTCTTCGTTTCTAGTAGTAGCTTGGACGAGTATAATATACCTAATATTAATTCTTCTGTAAAAGCATAGCGCCTAATATCTACTCCCGTGTCCTGTGTCTGCTGCAATCTCAAATAGAGGGTTAAACTGCGGGTTCAAAGAATGCTCAAGCTCTTAACTCATTAAGTCCATCGGCACACCGGTGTTCAGACAATAGATTTTTAGTTACGTCTAGTATTCTAAGACATGACAGATTAATAATTGTGTGGTGAGTCATCTCGACAGTGATAAAGTAACCACATTTACTACTAGGTACGTCATCACTGGAACCATGTTGCTTTTTTCTGGCATTGAACGTGCTTCTAGTGTCTAAAACATTCAAGAGCTATTCGTGCTGTCTAACCAATTTCAAGGGCACAAGTCTTTATACGTATGAGTTCCTTGGGACTGAAACTAGTTTTCTTTTTAGTATTTTTGCTAGATGAGCTTGTGCGTCAGGGCGACTGCTAGTAGTCTCTGTATAGAGACAAAATACTGGTTAGTCTAATTAAAATACTGGATCCAAAATCCTTACATATAAATCTTTTGTGCGTGTGTTTGTAATTAAACTCCTCCTAAACGGCTGGACCGATTTTGATGAAATTTTTTGTGTGTGTTCAAGTGGATTCATGTGCACAGGACTACGTCTGTCGGGTCCGCTAGTGTAATATATTTTTCTAAAGATCTCACTTGTAATTTGGTTTTTAAATTTATTAGTATTAATGTCCAGCAACAGCGATTGCCTCGTGGGAGACCGTTGGACTGCAAAGCAAAGGTCTTTTTCGATTTATATACTAATTCGATCCTAACCCGTGCATTTCAGACTTTTCGAAGTTATGTGTGTATTAAATAGTTAATTGTCGCTCGTTTTGACGGCTTCACCGTAAAATCGAGAACCGACCGAAAACATCGTAAGGAAGCCTGCATGTCTAAAAGTTCTCCATAATGTTCTCGAAGATATATGTATCTATATGTGAATTTGCCAATCTGCACTGGACCAGCGTGATGGGCTATGGGCCTTACCCTTACACTGAGAAGTAGCCCGTGCCCAACAGTGTGACAGTTTAATACAAAGCTGAAATTCGACCATAATCATTATAGAACATTCAATATATGTTTAATAATGATGTTGTCCTCTAGGACAACATAGGTATTTCAATTTAGATTTTACTTATACTCATAAATTGAGCTATCGGCTTCCAATGTTTTCTATTGATGAGCTTGTTAATACTGCTATGCTATGCTACAATACAAAGTAAACAGAAAATCGGTTGACGAGCGTAAGACGAGATTGGACTGAATGACAGAGCTCGATATTCTAATCGGCGCGCGGCCTCCATAGTGAAAATGTATGGAGGATTTGAAGTGCTTTTTTGATAAATATGTATCTTTATTGTCAACCAATAACTTAAATATTTGGGACGGACAAATTGTAATATAACTATTTATGTTTCGTTTAAGCTGTAAAATAGGATAGATTTCTACTGTTATAATCTAAAAGTCACGTAACTCGAGCTTACGTTTTTGCATTTTTCATGCAAATTTACGTAATTTTGTAGGTGAAAATATTAATTATTTTAAGTTTTTTACACGGAGTAATTGTAAACACATTCATTGTTATGGTAAATGTATATTTTATATTTGTATTAAACAAAAAGTGTTGATTTTATGAACTTAACTGTGTTTTGGCACATTTCGCTCGGCGCAGTCTTAAACTACGATTGATTCAAAGACCTAAACTGATTAAGTAGTTACTTTGCTGTTATTTGGCGACATATGCATACCAGTGTTAAATTATCTACTCGTTTTGATTTAGGTAGTTCTAAAGCCAAGCTCATAACCTATCAGCCATTATACTTAATATGTGGCACTCAATTAATTATCAATATCTGCATCCTCTGCCAAGTGTGAATGCTGACGTAATTCCCGATTAGGAAGTCCTGGAATTTAATGCCAATGACGGACAAAGTTTATTTATAAATAAACAGTAATAGCGATTGTGTTGTCAGAGAATCGGAAGTATTTGTAAAATGCTGGCAGTGTAACAACTCCTTTTATGAGAAGTTATTGTCGTAACAGAGTGACACATTTGTTCATAGTTTGGCAATTTTTTTCGAAGCCATCCTGTATAATTCCTCTGTCACGAGGGACTTTACGTTCAAACAACGGATAAATAGAACATCCAGACTCAGAAGAACTTCTATTTACGTAGGAGAACTAAGTAAGAACAACTGTTAAGTGGATCTCAGAATTTATTGTTCCGTGTGGGGATTGAATCCAAAACATTCGGCGCAATGGTAGTAACCACTTCACCACTTTACGCAACCACTATGGTAATCACAAAAGCGCAATAACCTGCAATGTATATTAAATCTATTTCTTATAAATTAATGTTGTATTTAAAATATGTTTTACTACCTTTTTAATTTATTAACCTCTGAGTCTTCTTCGAGAGGTTAATGAAAACACTGATGACTTGTAACTTGGTGTGCAGCCACCTTGGGGTCATACATCGGTCGAGTTTGAATATGGGTCCTGTAAGTCAAAAAGTCCCCGAGATATAGGGGTCATTTCTTTTCATTACTTTGACATTTAAGACGAAGAGGTTGAACCCTGGGTTTTTACACCCATCTCGTTAATATTTCGTTTATAACAATGCTGGTTTTCCCGTAATTCATTGTATACTTACGTCAGTGGATGTGGGTTCGAATTCCACACATTACAATAATTTATACAGTGATGCAAAAATAATTGTTGTTTTACGGGTGCTGTTTTGTGTTTAAAAAACTATATAAGTTTGCATACTGAAAACATCGCAAGAAAATGTTTCGGTAAACATTACATGTGAATTGGCCATTAGCCCTTAAGCGACGCATATGACATAAAGTTTATATACTCGGTCCATTATCATCATTAGTATATAATGTTTATATACCGGTTAGCGTCCATAACTGCTTCGCGTTATCGATTTAATAAGCGACATTCCAAGTCGCAGTATGGCGTTGATCTAGCCTAATGGACTTCCTGATTTGACATACATAATTATATAGTCTTATACCTATATCCCCAAAAGGTTAGGTATTAACTGCCACCGTGCCGCAATATTTAGTCGGCGTCGATGGCGTAGTGGTTAGTGTAACCGACTGTCACGCCTGAGATCGCGGGTTCGATTCCCGCTCAAGACAAATATTTGTGTGCATGAACATGGATGTTTGTCTTGGTCTGGGTGTTTCTATGTATAATATGTAAGTATTTACAAAAAAAATGTATATATGTATGTTTATCCATTGTCTAGTACCCATAGTACAAGCTCTGCTTAGTTTGGGCTAGATAGTGTTGTGTGTATGAGGTAGAATATTATTATATAAAAAAAAAATTGAATGCGGCTGTTGTGCTTGAGGTCTCGGGTTCGGAACCCGGAAAGGGCCAAAAAGAATTTTAGGTTTTTCTGCCAATAAGTATTTATTAATAGCAGCCTGGAGTTAGAAAATTGGTAGTGTTGAAAGCACGACAAGTTGTCGGCTACCGCGTTGTTTATTTATTAACGCGATAAAATCATTATAAGAAAGGTTTTTTATTTATGCAGGCAGGCGGGGACAAACAAATCTTTGTTACCTACGGGCAAAGAAAGATCTACCAAAACTACGTTTGTCACCGCATGCAGCACCATAAAGTATTTAATTTAACTAATTTGAATATAATTATTTCGTAAGAATGTAGTTATTTCATTATTTGATAAAGTAAGCTTACAAAACGATTCATTAGCCAGTCGAATTTTATATAGATATTGTGGTAGGTACTTGTTTTTCTCTTTTCAGTTAATGACTAAGCAGTCGGGTTTTTTGTTTTAATAATCTTCTTCAGTATTTTTGTAACGTCCCACTGCTGGGCAAAAGCCTCTCCCTTGGACTTCCAAATCACTCTGTTGGTGGATATCCCCAGACCTTATGACCTTGTGACCCCTACTGTTCTTGCGAAAAGTTCGTTAAAATGACTATATCTACTCTTTGAAATACCTAAATAAGAGAACAGCAAAATTTTCTTCCGCCCCGGGCGGCTGACACTCACGCAACGCCATTGGACAGCGTTCGTTTTCATTCAAACATCTACACATATAATACATAACAGCCGTGTTCATGGAGAGACTATATATATATATATATATTCTATCACATACACACAACACCATCTAGCCCAAACTAAGCAGGGCTTGTACTATGGGTACTAGACAATGGATAAACATACATATATACTTTTTCTTTTTGTAAATACATACATATTATACATAGAAACATAATTTAAGACATTTTTATAAAAAGTTGTATAAGCCTCAATGGCGTAGTGGTTAGTGTAACCGACTGCCACGCCTGAGGTCCCGGGTTCGATTCCCGCACAAGTCAAACATTTGTGTGCATGAACATGGATGTTTGTCTTGGTCTGGGTGTTTCTATGTATAATAAGTATGTATTTACAAAAAAAAAAAAAGTGTATATGTATGTTTATCCATTTTCTAGTACCCATAGTACAAGCTCTGCTTAGTTTGGGCTAGATGGTGCTGTGTGTATGTGGTAGAATATTATTATATTATAATAACACGGGAAATATTTTTCTGCAATATGTGGCTGCAATCCTTGCAACTATAGCCCGGCAATTGCAATAAAAATAATTGATCGGCCATCCAAACATATTTAGGACAGCGCGAAAAAATTTACGTGATCCTCAAATTATTGTTCCGAGTCTGGATCTGGTCCTTGTGTCCTTTGGTTGATTGTTTGTAAAGTCCCCCGCGACACAGGAATGATTCCCAGTGCGGGAGATGCCTTTATAAAATAGAAATACCAAATATAGAAGATGTATGTCTGGATGGATATGAAAATAATGATGTGCTATAATAGTTGTTATTGCCGGCCAGTATATTGCAGCCAAACATTGCAGTATAATAATGCCCATTTGGAAGCCCCTTCAGTAAAATAAAAATATGTTTAATTCATGCCATAACTGTTGTTACCTGTCTTTAATTATTATTGACTTATTAGTTCTTAGTTTTTGGTCTGCGACGTGAATATGATAGGAACAAACACCGGGATAAAATGTTCTATGTGTACAGGACATGATCTTTCGGGTGCCAAGTTGCAAACAAATTAGTTGAATAGCTTAGGATTGATTGAGTTACAAAAAATTCCCCGGACCTTCACATTTATTAATGCATATAATCGTTTATTAGCGACAATTAATCGCTAATAAATCGCAATGCAGTTGCACGATTGTATCGCAGCAAAGTCGCTGACGCATCAAAACGTGATAAAATCTGTACAAAAAAGATTAGTAACAATGTAACATCCGAGAAAATGTAAGACAGATTAAGATAAACAACAGTTACAAACTTGACCGTGAATTTTAAAACCCAAAGATAATATAAACCAACAAAGCAATGTCGAATACTCATTAAACTTAAACGCGTTTTTTGCATGTCAAACGATTCGCCAAATTGAATAACTTGTTACAAACAAAACAATATGCAAATTTGACATGGAAAAAGTGAACATTCGTGCCGGTTGTAATGACGTACTGTACCGACAGTCGCCCGGTACCGACGTGGAATTAATAGGGTTGGAATAATCAGTAATTTATTGCCAAGGTTAAGGAAGGTACACGAAGATGCTTCGGTTTAATTTGCTAACGTTACCGGTAGCAGGGTTGTCACGTACTACCTTGGTTGTTAGGCAAACCTATTATGTTAGGTAAAGCTTTAAGGTGTCTGCCCACTACACCGTGTCATACCATGACCGTGCTAGGAACGTATCAGACACGAACGGTACGCCCTGCTATAGGAACTGTTGGTCGGTGACGGAACGGTCTAGTGGGCATAGTCTTATACATTTCCTTACAAAGAATATTTTTTTGCCTGACACGTTCCTATCACGGTCATGGTATGAGATGAGGTAGTGGGCAGACTATTTTAATGAAGAAAGACTGTATGTTGTGTATTGTAGCCGCTACAAATCGGGTCTGTATCGTCAATCGCCCGGTACCGACGAGGAATTAATAGGGTGGGAATAAGCAGTAATTTAATTCTAAAATTAAGAAAATGCTTGGATTTATTTTGCAGACGTAAAATAGCGTGGAGATTAAAGAAAGAGACAATTCTGTTGTAGGCTTGTTCGGTAGTAATTGAGGTGTCTTGGCAAAATCATCTCAGGTCACAAAGTAACGTTTATAAACGTCAGAGGTTTTCGGTTAGTGAGTTTAGTGTAAAGTTACTGAATTTCCATTTATGTTAGTTGCCTGGTTTTGACAAAAGGAAGCCTATGAGAAGATCTACTCTTACAAATCGCCCCTTCGTATACGATCCCAATATGTATCATCTTGAGCCGCATTGATTTCGCACATACTATTCTCGTCTTGTATTGATGTCATATTACAAAGAACGAGTAGGTCGTTCTTCTGTCTCTAGTGGCGTGGAGGGCCAGAGAAGGACAGGAGTAATAATTCGGATTTTCCACTTAATACTGGATCCGACTTTATTGGCATCATAGATTTATCCGTTTCAGACGACAAGCAAATTTAATTTATGATTGATAGGCAAATGGAAATTTACTGCACCACTAACTTCGGAAAATCCTTTCTGCAATTTCTGCAAAGGTTTCATCAGCCGTGTGCCACCAATAAGAACCTTGCCAGAAAATCCAGTTTGGAAGCTCATTAAAACTGTCAGGTCGAGCAGGCCGGTTGGTCCATTAAGGCTGGCCGACCCTGGTATTCAAGGCCATAAGCGTACTTAAGCGTAAACTTAAGCGGCGGACTTAACGAGGCAGTTTGAGTAAATAGGGTTTGCATAACCAGTCGTTTATGGCCAAGGTACACGGCGACACTTAGATTTATTTTGCTAACATTACCGGTCTTAGGGTTGTCGCAAACCGTTAAACCAGATATTTTTTTATGCCTAACATTGGCTTTATCTGTTTTAGTTATATTTAGACTAGTGACCCGCCTCGGCTTCGTGCGGGTAGTAGAAAACCTTAACAAACTATACACCTAAACCTTCTTCATGAATCACTCTGTCTATTGGTAAAAACCGCTTAAAAATCTGTTTAGTAGTTTTTTAGTTTATCGCGAACAGACTGACGTGCGCAGCGGGGAACTTGGTTTTATAATATGTTGTGGTAGTGATATAATGTAATATTTTTTTAATTTATTGCCATTTTAATTATGAAAGAAAGCAGAAATCTATGATCTGTGTAATTTCTTTTACCATGTAAGGAGAAACAAATGCTTTCACCATCACCATCATTATAGAATCTAAAAACGTCAATGTTATATTTCAATCTATATCTTCAGAACGTTGGGACAACTACCATCTTAGTCTCCCCGTGAACATGGCTGCTGTAAAGCAACCGAAACGTCGGGGCAAAGTGTAAACTTAAATACAAATAATTTTAATTAGAAATAACATATAGCTTAAATAGTAGTAAAATTCAATAATAGTAGTGTTAGAGTTTTCAAAATTATGTAATAACAGTGTTTAAAGTAAAATAAATAACGCGATAAAATCCGTATAAAGTGTTTAATTTCAATGTATAACATTCGCGTAAACATAAGACAATATTATGTAAATCAGTACGGACTGGAAACTGCAAACAAAATACGCCGGTTAGAAGATCTACAAACTAAGCGCGCAAGATATGTAACATCTTTAAATTTCTTGAAGAGATGTCGTGATCATAATCTCATTCCTACGTGTGTCAAGATATCATCCAAGAAAGACATACGAGGAAGCGCTAAGATCTTAAAACAGGCAAGTCAAAAGTTATATAAGACTAGATTTGGCCGCAGCTTCGATCGTGTAAATGTATGTTAAATTAGTAATTGACTGAATTAAATTACTTTTATCTGGGTGAATGGTACACTATGTTCTTTTCTGTATCACTGACAACGTGTATGCGAATTTCCTGATGTTAAGTTGATTAGTTAAGGCGTGAAAGCGTAACAAACAAACTCACATTTATAATATTAGTTAGGATTATATATAATACTAGCTTTCCCCGCGCTTTCACCCGCGTACGTTCCATTTCCCGTGGGAATATCGGGGTAAAAATATAATAGCCTATGTGTGATCCAGGTCTCCAGCTATCTACATACTAAGTTTTATCGCATTCGGTCCAGTCGTTTTTGTGTGAAAGAGTAACAAATATTCATACATCCATACAAACTTCCGCGTTTATAATATTAGTAAGGATTATGGAAATATAATTCTTGAGAAATCGGTAGAGTTCCACGTGTTGTTGATTTGCTTAATGGATTTTGTTGCGGTTTACATCTTTCTACCTTGAGATTTAACTTAGATCTATGCAATGACTCATCTAATTCGTTTAGTAGTGTGGAAGATCTGGTGCAAATGCTGATTCAACAAAGCATATCGCTGGCGAAATGTAGGCGATGTTGTGGGAAATTCTAGTCTATACATCTATACAAATAAATAAAATTGATGTTTCTATTTGTAATGTCAAAATAACAGCTTTTTACTAAATGCATATAAAAGTACATATAATATACGGTATATAACAAAAAAAAAATTTTTCTCTATCAGTTTGTTCCGGCATATCTCTGAAACGGGTGGACCGATTTTAACGGGACGTTCACTGGCATATAGCTGAAGTTATAAGGAGTAACTTAGGCTACTTTTATTTTAGTAAAATATTAGTTCGTTAATTCCACGCGGACGAAGTTAACAGCTAATTTACAATAAAATTGCCAGGTTCCAAGGGCAATAGAGGTAAAAAGCCTTGAGAAGAACGCTGCCAAGAAACTCAAGGCCAATTAATTTATCAGAAAGATGCAACTGCGGCATTTCACAAACTATATCAGCTATCTGAACGATTTATGGTTATTTTTATATCGGTTCTTTATAAAATATTAATTTTATATTTTGCACGGATGACATAATATTTTAAGTGGTCATCACGTCGTAAGGAATATTGTGTTTTCGATCTAGCTCTTTAAAATATATGATCACACAAAATATTGCTTTTTTTGCTTGGTTTCACAAATAGTCCTTCCAAGTCTGGATGGTGCTTGTGTCCGTTGTTTTTATGTTTGTAAAACTTTCCACGATACTTATGCCATAAACGGGCGATTCCATTTAAAAATAAAATACATATGTATATAAAATTATCAAGCCTGATCGAAATGCAGTGACGGTCAGTCACTATACTTAAAATACTTTTTCCATAGTCGTTATTGTCCATTACATACATATCCCTTAGGATGAAACGTCATGGCAATTCATTTTATCGCTGTGTGAGAATATTTTGCAGTATTCGACGGCCTTATTGCGCTGAACAAGGATAGATCCGCTTAAGAACCAATACGATCAATTTAGCAAGCCTTACTTGTCAGTCTCGGGAATGTTTTGGGTAATTCTAGAACGTAATAGTTGTCCCCCCCGGTTTTATCCACGTTTTTGATTACTGCTCCGCTCCTGCGCTTCATGGCGTGATGGTATATAGTTATTATATTACTTCTGGATTAAGTAGCTTTCGAATGGTGTAAGAATTTCAATTTTATTAATTATAAACAAGCATACAAAAATACTCAAAAGTTTTCCTTTTTTAATATTAGTGCAGATAATTATATTTAAGTGAAAATTCGTAGTTTCTGCCTTAAAACAGACGTGATACGCCATCGAAAATTGGCCTACTTATAAAACTGAAGTAGACGAGGTATACCTTTACTCTGGAGAAAACTTAACGAACACTGTGTTATGTGATGTGATTCACTAGGGTTTTCAGCCTGTCCAAGAGCGCTCTATACTGTCAACAGGGAACCGATAACCTATGACATTACAGCAGCGCATGAGACATAGGTTCCTTAACTCCTTATTTTTTAACAGGCCAGCATCACAGAAATGTTACTCCTAGTCTAACAACTATAGGCTACGATAACACCTTTCCATCGGATTGACGGTAGTATTCTCGTTTCCACCTCAATTGTATAAAAAGACGTTCAGTTCCCAAGCCTTAAGTACACAACACGAAGGACAACTTGTCAAACTCTATGACAAATTGACAGCCGTTACCAGGTCGATACGATCTTTATTGATGCCTTGTTTACTTCGATACTGTGACGTTAGACAAACTTTCAACGTGTCTCTTATTTATTTAACGATAGCTGCCGCCTGTTGGAAAACACTTGTTTAATATTAAATAAGCCTTACCTTTATATATATTCGAAGTTTTATATTAACTAGTGGTTGCCCAGAGACGTGGTCGATTGTTAATGACGTCACTTAGTGGCGCTAAATTGTCTAGTAATGATAGATGATACTTAAAAGGCAACTTTAAAGTGAAAAGGGTCCATATTCTATACAAGCCCACGGCTTCGCTCTCTCGGGAACAGAACTCTTAGTCCTTCTCTAATATAATAATAATAATATCAGCTCTGTATTAAACTGTCCCACTGCTGGGCACGGGCCTCTTCTCAGTGTGTTCTCACATTTGGGTTAAGCTGTAGTCCACCACGCTGGCCTAGTGCGGGTTGGCAGACTTCATATATCTTCGAGAACATTATGGAGAACTCTCAGACATGCAGGTTTCCTCACGATGTTTTCCTTCACCGTTAAAGCAAGCGATAATTAACTATTTAATACGCATATAACTTCGAAAAGTAAGAGATGCGCGCCTTGGGTTCGAACTCGAGACCTCTGCGTGGCAGTCCAACGGTTTCCCATTAGGCACTAATGGCGAAAGAATTATTATATATATAAAATCGTTCGAATAGTTTTTGGAGTTTATGAATTACAAACAAAAAGCAATCATAAATTGTTTAAAGATCATATTCTTTTGATACTAATCACTGTTTGCTTCAATTTAAAGCACAGCGACCTTGACATTTTATAATTATCTGCCGCAATAGTAATTGTCTTAATATTCTATAAGGCCATTTATAAGTCTTTTACAGTCCTTTATTTTCTACTGCTTACTTACAAATGAATATGAATTAAAACATTCGTGTAATGTTGGTAATATTATTTAGCGTGTAACACTAAGGTGTACGAGATACAGTAATACCTTGACTTACGCTACCCCGACTTACGCGAACCCGGAATTACGCGGTTTTCAAATCTAGTTAATTTTTCTTGTCGTCACGCAACTCTCGAGTTTCGAATATAGACTTACTGCTCCTACACTATTGTCCAGGAATTGACGAAATTTTGCGCCTGAAAATCTTTGAGACGTCAATTAGATTTTATGAAGCCTTTCACAGCAAAATAACTTCAGTTGGCGATTTTATAAATATGGATAATCTATGATTCTTTAAAAAATATTGACTGATTTATTATTTTCTTTAGCTTCTGGCCTCAATTAAAAATGATTTATATTATATGTAATTATTTATATGCGAAATTATACCCCGACTTACGCGAATCCGACTTACCCGGTTATCGCTCAGTCGCATTTATCGTGTAAGTTTTTACTGTATTCTCTTCTGGGCTACTATCCTGAGGATTAGATATAATGTATTTAATTGTGAATGTTCATTCGTTTTATGCTCACAACGCTAAAGGTACGTTTTGGCAGCACTGACTAATTCGCAGTAGCTAGCAGGTTTTATCAGAGTTACCAGACGCAAAAATTTACTTCTAGAGTACCAATACGTCAATTAAATTTTGGGCGTAGTACACATTTATAATTCGCAACATGATCAAATGTCAAGTATCCAAAAGAAATATTATTATTTTTTTTTTTATTATTTATCTTTATTTCAGACCAGACTGATCCATACATTTTTACAAATGAAAAGAAAAGAAAAGAAATGAAAAGCGTTAGTAGGGTTAGTAGTTCACACGGAAGTACAATAAAAATAAGGTGTTAGTAATGTGTTAGTAAACAAAATATGTCACATAATAAATAATTAAAAACTATTTCCTATTTCTAAGCAGGTGTACACCTGCCCAGTAGACAGTAAACGGACTGTCTATCTTGCACGCTAACGTTCTGAGGACAGCGTTGGTGCTACCACGGACCCTGCTCATCATCGAGGCAGTTCTTTTCCTGATGATGGAGAAGAAATCATCAATGACAGCATCTGCAAACATTGCCGAAGCACTGCAGTACCTGGGTTTCCTCAACACTGCCCTCAGAGCGTCATTGTACTGAACCCTCAGGGCGTTGTAAGCCCGCCGCGTAAAGTTGATCCACAGACTGCACGTGTAAAAGGATTGGCAGTAGGCTCTGAATAGTAACAGTTTCACATCTGTGGTACAACGTGCAAATCTGCGGGCCAACATATTGCAGCGGACTGCCAACGCCCTCCTTTCCCTCTCCATATTATGCATGACCGCGTTAATTTCTGCTACGAATTATACATACATATATCATGCAATAGGGAAGATTAAAAGTTATTTTCTGGGCATACCTACATTCGAATATATTTCGATTACAACTGCGCGTATCGCTAGTCCTTAAAACTTACAAAACAACCCTTAAACCTACCTTTATTTTACTCATATATGAAGATTATGTAATAAGTATGTATTTCAGTAATATTTTTATCGTAATAGGCTCTCGTTTGAGTAGCTCCAACGAATCGATCTATAACGACTATCGGCAAGTTAATTAAAACTTCATAATTACATCTCATGGCCATTCGAGAGATGACGCATTGTTACGTTCGATACTGCTATAAAATACATAGACCTATGCCTGTATATCTTTAAAAGAAAAGAGTTATCGAACGATAATATCGTCTTCTGTTTACGCGAATGTTATTCATTGAAATTAAACTACTATATACGGATTTTATCGCGTTGTTTATTTATCACTGTATTACAAAATTTTGAAAATATTACACTACTACTACTATTGATTTTATTTTACTAATTTATAAGCTAATGAAATTATTTAAACTATTAAATCTATTTATTTTTGATTTACACTTTCCCCGACGTTTCGGTTGCTTTTCAGCAGCCATGGTCACGGGGAGACTAAGATGGTAGTTGTCTCAATGTTCCAGTGTAGTTATTTCAAAGTACCCGAACATAATTTAATCATGGGTGTTTCTATTTACGCAGAATGAGCTCAAAGTATCATGAAGTCTAGCTGTGATTTGTTTCTTCTTGGGTTTGACTATTTGAAGTACTGGATCCCAAGCTGGTGGTACATTCCAACCATCTTCTCTATTGAAATTGGGATGTTTTTTGATTTCAATAGCCTCGCGAAGCATCCTTGGTAGGAATCGGTGTTCTTTAGCGAGAATCTGTGGTTTGTCAAATCTCAGGTAGTGGTTGGTCCCCTGTTGTACATGTTCACACACAGCAGACTTCAACGAGCGTTTGTGTTTTACGTCAGCTATGTGTTCTTTTATGCGGGTGCCTATGCTTCTCTTGGTTTGACCAATGTCTGAGAGTCCGCAGTCACAATCTATTTTATAGACCCCTGCATCTTGTAAAGGTAACTGGCACTTGACGGATGGTAAAAATTGACTTATCTTCGTTGGCGGCTTGAAGTATGTGTTGATTGAAGCTCGCTTCACGATGTAGCCAATCTTGTCAGTGACACCCCTTACATAAGGCAGTATAGCAGGCTGGCGCTCGACTGTGGCTGGCTTTTCTCGGGATCTGTGACAGCGGCGCGGCTGTTGGAGCTTGTTGTCTTGCAGTGCTTGCTTGACATGTTGAAGCTCGGCGTCCAGGTGTTTCTTGTCACAGATCCCGTGGGCTCTCTGAAACAAAGACATTCCCACGGTAGCTAACTGTTTAGGATGGTGGTGAGATTCACCGTTCAAGTACCTATTTGTATGGGTCTTTTTCCTATATACAGTGTGGCTCAAAGTATGATCAGGATTCCTGATGACAAGTACATCTAAGAATGCTAATGAATTATTTGCCTCTAATTCCATAGTAAATTGGATGTTGTTATTAATGGAATTAAGATGTTCTAGGAATACACTAACACTATCTGTTGGTAATATTGTAAAAGTATCATCTACAAACCTCTTATAAATCCTGGGTGTGATGGGGGCAGTCTGTAAAGCTCGAGCCTCGAAGTCCTCCATATATATGTCGGCAACAACAGGCGATACTGGGGAGCCCATTGCCACACCATCGACTTGTATGTAGAATTTATTGTCCCACAACAGATAGCCAGTTGTTAAGCAATGTTTAAGTAGTTCTGCATATTCCTCAGGCATATTGTACTCTATTAGCTTCCTTTTAGTTATTTCAATACAGTCATGTACAGGTATGCATGTAAATAATGACTGTACATCAAAACTAACCATTGTTTCATTGTTAGTGAGACATAGGTGTTTAATCTCACTCACAAAATGGTATGAATCCTTTACATGTGCTCTCGAGTTGCCTCTGAGTGGTGAGAGTATCTTCGCTACGTGCTGAGCCAGTCTGTAAGTTGGTGTGTCGATCTGACTCACAATAGGACGTAGAGGAGCGTTTTCCTTGTGTATTTTTGGTAACCCATACAGCTTTGGAGGTTTTACGCAAGCTGGTATTAATTGTTTAACGTCTAGATCTAGTCTTTCGGAGTATTTATATATGATGTCTTTGGTTTTGTTCAATATTTTGTTTGTAGGGTCTGTTTTAACCTGTTTATATGTTGTTTCATCCGAAAGTAAATTTTCAATTTTATGTTTATAATCTGACGTATCCATTATGACCGTAGCGTTTCCTTTATCTGCACGGAGTACTGTTATATCTGGCCTAGCCCGCAAGTTCTTCAATGCGATGAATTCATCTTTGGGAAGATTCGGTCTGGGCACTTTACTTCGACGCAAGACCGATGAAATGTCCTGACGTATAGCCTCCAAATCTTCCTTTCTTATGTTATTCTTGACTAGGTAGTCCTCGACGTTGCAAATAATGGCCTCATACGGTATCCTAGCCGGTGTTATTGCATAATTTAAACCTCTACTCAATACTTTTTCGGTTGTTTTGTCTAAAGTTTGTTTTGACAGATTAATAACTGCTTGTCTTTGAGATGACGGCGGCGTGTCATTGGTCCGTGCATTGACGTTTCGTTTCTTGCTGTTGGCATTTGATTTTGATAGTGTAATATTTTCAAAATTTTGTAATACAGTGATAAATAAACAACGCGATAAAATCCGTTTATAGTAGTTTAATTTCAAAGTTATCAAACGACTTATTCCAGATCAGTTTCTGCTCGAGGCTTTGTCTGCGAGATTCCTTCGGGGATGTATATTGAGATATCAAGTTCCTAAGTGTTAATTCAGGACAAGGTCTATCTGGGTGTATTTTTTTATCAAAATCTGTTCAGCGGTTTACGTGAGATTAAGTGACAAATATTCAAAAATCTTCACAAATTTTCACATTTATAATATTTAATATAGATTACTAAATAGTCTGCCATCAATGGCACACAGATAGGAGTTGGAGGCATATATTTATTAAAAGCAACATAATAGTTTTTAAGTTACACAACATATGTATTCTTATCTGAGTTAAAGGCAATTATTATTATTATAGTACGTGATTTTTGTATTTTTTGTATGTATGTATCTACATACATATGTAACGGAATCTTTGAACGTGATTTTTACCTCTTTCAAACCGACGGATTGATTTGAAACTTTGTACATTAATCGAGGACCGATGACGACACAATAAATTAGAAAAATAAAAATATAAAAATATTAAAAAACCAAACTAAAAAAAGTAGAAAATAATTTAATTATTTTAATATAAAAAAGCGTGGGGTGGAAGTTATCAAAATATCTTAGTAAGCGTGTTTTTTAGTTTTTTTATACTATTATTTTTTTTTAACTTGGTGTATGCTTTGACGCGTACCTCTCCGCGGGGCGACGGAGAGGTTATGTCGGACTCACCGGAGAAAATGCTGAGTGACATCGTGGTAATACCGACTAAACCTACCACGGTGTTCCTCGACATAACCGCAATCGGCGGGGCCGTGCGAATCGCTTTCACATGCAATCGCCACCCCGCCGAGGTTTCGGCCCGCCGTATGAAGCGGCAGGCCACTACACAAATAGACTACCACTAATTTTATCCCTACTGTCCCCCCTGAGGAGAGGGGTACACACGATACAGAGGCGCGCGTGGGAACACGCACGCCGCATCTCGGACGTGGTGCTGATCGGGTGGTGGGCAGGCCCACGAAGCCCATCACCCCCAGGTCAAACCTCAGGGTGGTTGGAGTTCGTCTCGCGCCTTCCGGCGACCGGCTCTGCGGTTGAGGAGAGGGTTTCAGCGTTCCCTCTCCCGCTCCGCCGCCTCCTTGATGGAAATCGCTTCCTCACAGAAGGAGGCGACGGCGTTCCACGACCTCTCATTCCGGACCATAGACTGAACTACGGCCGGGAGCAAGAGGGCAATCAATCCGACTGCCGCGATCAACTCACGGCGCTGCGATGCCCAGGCGGGGTAATCCGCCAAAGTGTGCATCGCTGTGTCCACCACAACAACGTCGCGGCAGTCGCTGCAGTGGTGACAACCGGGCGCCTCTTGCCGGCGCATACGACACAGGAACTGGCCAAAACAACCGTGGCCAGTCATTACCTGTGTCAGCCGGAAGGTGAGGGCGCCATGCCGCCTTTCCAGTTCGATTATTTATTTTAACCGTATCATCTCTTTCAAGTCCTGCTACAGATCCAAATATTATAGAAAGGGTTATACGTGAGTTAGTAATAAGTCAAATGTTTTTATGGTAGTCTAAAAATAGGCTTATATACCCTGACAATATTTGATCACTGACTGTCTTGCTGACATGTGGTGCCATGGTATGTACCAGCAAGTTATGTTCTGGATAGAAAGCGTGTTCTGGATTCTAATGTTAGCGAGGGATATTTATATATATATATATATATATCAATTTATTGATACTAGCGGTCGCTAAGTGGTCGAGTTTCGCCCCTAATTTACTTAAATTTTAAATTTGGTCTTTATTAAAGATTTATTGTCTATAACTTAATACACTTATAATCACATTTCATTTAAACCTACTCTACATACATATGTATGTATGTAACCATAGTTACGAAGCATTCTACGAAGTCAACCGAACAATGCCGAAATACTACGAACGCGATTCGACTGCTTGTGTAAAATGCATGGATGTGTGCGTGCAGTGATTTTTCATTAATTTAATATATTTCTAATGCATATTTTATAAAAATATTAGGATTCGCCCCTCCTTCTCCATATTAACTGTGCCAAATTTCATACTCCTCCAATCGCGCAATTTTCGTAAAAAGGAGTACAAAGTTTTTGCTTCACGTATTAATATATAAATATCAATTAGGTGTCTTTAAATTCGTCTTTCGACAGAGACAACGACAGCGAATTTTAGAAGTATTCTTCACTGACCTGCTTACCAAAATCCATCATAAGTGGATATTTCAGATGATGAGATACGCGTCGAAATATAAACGCGAGAAAGAAATATTAGTGTTTCGTGCCAACTCCTCCCTCTTATTACCTGACAACTCATTCACCAAGTCCAACACTCAGCATTTATCTGATCTCATCGTGTGTTGATCATGCGCCATTTTTAATAATGATGTCATTTTCTCCCACACATTGCGTCTAGCCTAAGGTGCTTATGTATCATCAATATCTACTGTATCTAATATTTTACCTAAACTTTCTGTATTGATAGTAAAACACTAAAAAACTTGGAGAAAAGCACTTATTTTATTCTATCAGATCTTAGAATACCAGACATGGTTAAAAATTTATTGTGTCTAGCCACTGGTGTGCCGCTGCGACTCAATAGGTTAAGTGAAGGGTATAGCGAATACGCTTAATTATGGAATTTAGTCTAAACTGGAATAGTCTGGTTGAGACAGCATCTTTATGAAATGAAAGATGGCCGCAAATCCTTTTTAACTTGTAGGAATGCATTGACGCATACCTCTCCGCTGAAAAGGGGAGAGGAGAGGTTATGTCGGGCTCACCCGGGAAAAGATGGAACGTCCCGGGTACTACGGACTAAACCTACCACGGTGTGCCAACTCGCTGCCTTGAACCGCAAAATTACCTTATGTTGTGTTAACACATGCACAAGCTCGTTAAAGAGGTGCTATTGTCAGTTGAGAACATGTAATCTTCTTGGATGGAAAAGAAAACGACAGATTTGAAGTCCTAACTAATATATCTGCCTGTTGAATTTTCAAAAACGACATGTTTGATGATTTATCTTTTAGGTAATTTTTTTTTAAATTCTTGTTCTTATTTTCTTATACTTATTGCAATTTTATATTTTTTGAATTTACTCATATGTTTTAAATATTATATTTATCATGTGCAGCACTAACCGTACGGCCACGAAATAGACGCTTGAAGCGAATATAATTAGCGGGAAGTGTCATACCTTTGGAGCAGACGTACTAAGCTCAGCCTTAGTGTTCAGGGTCACTTAGTCGGTGGTACCGTTTAACTATAAAAGACCCACCGTACCACCAGGGGTACGGTGGGTCTGAAACGTCTGATTCGAGAACCACGAGAAATATTCTTTGCGCTAACCCTTCGCGCTGAGCGAATTTGCTCGTAGCGTATGCTCCATGGCTCTTTGGCGGGTATATTTGCCACAAGCGTCTTTCTTTGCGAACTGTGTGATCTGTTGTGTCTAAATTCTTTTTATACGAGAAATAAAGTATATTAAGGTCGAAGTAATAATATAAACAGTATAGGGAGTGTCACAAATGTGACTAGGATGGGGGAGAGTCAAAATATAAAATTGGTGTGACATAATTTATGGATGGCCTCTTTAAGTTTTATTGGCAGAACAGTGGAAAGTATTAACGGGCAAACATTAGAATACTGTTTTTAACAGTACACGTCTTCGCTTACGTTCCAATGTTACACACCTTGGTCTCAAAAGAAGAATATATTAGAACATCTGTATGTTTGTTCCAGGAAACGGCGTGGTGATCCACTTGCCTGGGCTGTTCGAGGAGTTGAAGAAGAACGAGAACAAGGGCATGCGTGGCTGGGAGAACCGGCTCATCATTTCCGACAGAGCGCATCTAGTGTTCGACATGCACCAACAGGTAAGATTTTGTTACGAGCTGGGTTCGACGGATAAGAATATAAAACAATATTACCGACTAAAACACGTTTTATTCTAGCACACAATTAAATTTAAAACACTACGAACACTATACTACATTTTTCACTGTAACTGCTACGAACTTCGTAGTATTTTCGCTTCGATGAACACTTGACCGCTTACGATTGTAAAATTGACTCGACGGTGCGCATGCGCTCTATTTATACGCGGGTAAAGCGTTTCTGAGGTGTTCTAGAAAAGCCATACCCGGTAATATAACAGTACGATGATTCGAGAATGTGCCAGCGTTCTCTCTACTTTACTCGTACCGACAACTACGTAGTTCCGTAAGATGTCAATAGATGGTGCTGTTATAAATTATTAGAAGGGACTGCCGAGTCTTCCCCACAGTGCCGTCAGATGGCACTAGCCGTAACAATATGTTACTGCTTTATTTAACTGCTCTGTGTAACTTGATTTCAACTGCGACTTCGCGTTAATAATGCAATAAATTGCGTTTACCCGGGAACTATGCCTATATTTTTCTGTATGAAAGGTACCCTATGTCTTTTTTATTACCTTTGACGATGTGTTTGGGAAATTTCATGTTAATCAGTCGAGTAGTTAAGGCGTAAAACCGTAACAAACTCACATTTACATATATAATATTAGTTAGGTTATCGTGCTGAATGATGATTCATGAAACTATGAATTACTAATATTATAGATGCGAATTTGAGTTTGTTTTGTGCCAATTTCTATACTGGAAATAGGCGTGAGAATATTGGTTTCTAATCAGTGGCGTAGCGTAGTGGAGGCGGCAGGGGCAGCACGCCCCGGGCGGCACTTTTAGGGGGCGGCAAAATTTCACAATAAATAATAATAATAATATCTTGTAAATATTTGAATAATTTCATGATAAACGAGAGGAATGGGCAACTGTATAATACACAATAATGATGACTGTTCTTGCCGAAAAGTTCTTTAGAATGACTGTACATCATAGTCTTTTAAATTGAAATATCTAAATAAGAGGCCGGTAAAATTTTCGTCCGACCTGCTGCTGACCGGCTGCGCTGCACCACTGTGTCTAATGCATTGCCGGTAGCTAAAGCTTCCAGAGGCTTTGTCTTGCCCGTTCGTTTCTCTTCAGTCCATTTTTCTTTAGACTAGACAATGCGAGTGATGCCTAATATTGCAAGCTACCATCGACTATGGTAACCGCTTACCTTCATACCGGCAGTCGAGCTGAATACATATTTGTTACAATTGTAGCATAAAACCATTGTATACTGTTCTACCAATATGTGTACTTGAATATAACAATAAAAAGAATTGAGTGTATCATTTTGATTTGTTTCTTGTAAACAATAGCTACTTTGTTTTCGCCGTGAGCATCATCATCAATTGAAAGTGTACATCTACCGACTTTGCTGTTGAACTAGTTTTTACTTTCGGTTTCGTTCGCGTGGAGACCAGTTCCCACGGTGCAGTCGACGCTTGAATTTCGCTTTATTTAGTAATAAAGATATAAAGAATATTGTTAACGAGCGTATTCTCGCCAACAAGATGTGTAGCTTGGCGAGGAAATTTGAATTTTGTAATTTATGCTAAAACAAGTGAATAAAAAAATTAATAGAAACAAAAGTTTGCCGATGAGGTCATTGCTATCTCTAACAGAGGCTGGTATTAGATAAGCCGTGGCTTAGTTTAAAAAAAGTTAAATTTTGAACTATCAAACTGGAAAAAGCATCACAATCTCTTCAGTTTTGGATTCAGAGGAAGGTTTTGTTGAGTCCCCTCCATCCGTTGTTAATAAATTCCAAAGCGTGTATTTTAATTTTGTTAAATTACTTTTTTATAAAGCAGCATTTGCTCTATGGAACTTGCTCTGTGTCGCAGGGAACTTTACAAAAATACTATTATATTATCGACCACAAAAACACTGACTCGAATCCATTATTTTTGCATCACACAAAATTGACTTCTGTGGGATTCGAATCCATAATACTAGACGCAGCGCAACGGCGAGGTGACCGCTCACCCGCTATCTCATACGTGTAGGTTTTGTATATATCGTATCTTATCTTATCTTGAGTGGGGGCCAGTCAGTACAGACCGGCGACACTTCGACCCAGTGGGATCTTTTGTGTCGACTTCCCCAATAACGACTGCCATAGATGTTCATGGCTGTCGGGACCGACAGCTTAACGTGCTCTCCGAGGCACGGAGCAGGCGATAATTGTCACTCAATACGCACATAATTTCGAAAAGTCATATAACTTCCGAAAGTCAGAGGTGCGCGACGTGGGTTTGATCCCGAGACCCTCTGCATTGCAGTCTGTTGGTCTCCCCACTGAGCTATCGTTGCTCTTGCGTATATATCGTATAGTATCTTATAAGTTTGTGGTTTAAATAAATGCAATCCAACAAACTCTAAAGTCCTTGAGTTTCCACATCTTCCTATCTCAACAAATCTATGAATGAAAACAGAAATGTTTCCGACGTGTGCGCATCGGCACTCACTATGCGCTCTTACGTCACAACGTATGACGTCAATGACACATGATTGTAATTAGAGGTTTGTTTTCTAGCTAATTTTAATATGTGTTTTAATTTTAGATTTGTTGTCGGTTGCAAATTAAAAGAAAGAAAGAATCGTTTATTCACATGAAATATGGTTACAAAGATTGTGTAGTAAATTGTCCACAGCACATTTCGCCTTTTGTAAGCATACAGACCTACTTAATAACACATTACTAGATAACATTTTCATTACCTTAGTCATGGACCTCGTATTTAAATATCTTATTATAACTCAACTAAAATTAATGTTAATAACTGAAATAAGAGTATAATGACGACCTCGATGGCGTAGTGATTAGTGTAACAGACTGCCACTCCTGAGGTCGCAGGTTCGATTCCCGCACAAGTCAAATATTTTTGTGCATGAACCTGGATGTTTGTCTTGGTCTGGGTGTTTCTATGTATAATATGTACATATGTATTTACTTAATATTCATCCAGGAGAAAACACTGCTACTAATCTAACTTAACCTAATAAACGAGCGAAGCTGCAGGCAAACATTAGTTGTATATATAACGCATTGATTGATTACAATAACAGCGGAAGTCTCCCCAAACAATCACACAGGCTCACAGGCACACAACGTGATCGGTGATCACATGAACTGGTCGTAATTCTGTATGTAGGCAACAGTCACGCCCCGCGGTGACGTCATGTAAACACTCATTAACCAGACGCTGCGGAGTTTATCTGCCACGTGCCGTATTGTAAACATAGTCATCTTTTGTATGTTAGTACAGTCGGCGGTATATTGAGTTTAAGAGATATATGTAGATAAGGTGAGGTTGGTAACAGGATTTTTTCTGGATGAAAGGTACCCTATGTCCTATTCAGGGTGCCTAGGGAGAGTTGGTTTTACGTTAACGCGATCGAAACGCTTACCGCGTTTGGCTCTCTGATTGGTTAAGAGTTTGGAGCGGACCAATCGGAGGGCCGAACGTCATAACATGTCGATCGCGTTAACGTAAAAACAGCTCGCACTAGGCGCTCCGTACCCCTGACAACATTTATGCGAAATTTCATGATGATCGGTCGAGTAGTTTATGCGTGAAAGCGTTACAAACAGGCACATTCGCGTTTATAATATTAGGAAGAACAGCGTCAACCGATCAAAAAAATATTTTGCTGAAATTGAAGCCTCATTGGTTAGTATTGGGTGTAGTCGTGAGGTCTCTGGTACGACTTCCTTATATTGTTTAGTTAGAATTTTTAAGATGCAGTACAAATTCTGGCAATGTGCCAAGCAGACGGCAATGTACTCGTCTTTGACCATTTAAGAACCATCACACTTGGTAGGCTATGGCTCCTTCTCAAAATGAGAAAAGGCCCGTGCCCAGCAGTGGGGCAGTTTAATTACAGAGCTTATAATATTATTATGTAACATAATTGGTGGAATCTTGGTGCGATTCATCTTTAGCCAACCCTTTGGGGATGGCGAGTAACCTCACAGAAAATCGCAGCAATACCTATTTATTGTCTTGTTCATGATCTCCCTAAGGTGTCAGTAAACAGTGCTTACCGGGATTCCTTTTTGAAAGCTCGAAGTACAAGTAATACGACGAAACTGCCATGTACCCATAGGCTATAGGAACTGCTTACCATCAAGGCATTCTATTGTGCCACCTTAGTATTAGAAAAACAAAAAGAGAGTCGAGTGGCAGGCTTATATTGCACAAAAAGTAGATAGAGATAGTCCTGTCACTTGTAGCGATTTCAGAATACGAAATGTCGTTTAACAGGACTCAACTAAGTTTTAGAGATTTTTAGCTAAGATAAGAGAATTTTGTGACAACAGAATTGGCACCACTGTACACTCTTATTTCGCTAGTTTTTTTAAGTGCTTCTTAATAACTAATATTAGGATATATTTCCAGAATATGTGCTGCCTTTTGTCGGCCTCGATGGCGTAGTAGTTAGTGTAACCGACTGTCACGCCTGAGGTCGGTCGCCATGTTCATGCGCACAAGTCAAACATTTGTGTGCATGAACATGGATGTTTGTATTGGTCTGGGTGTTTAGGTTTAAAGAGATCTTTATTATTACTCAAAGAACATTACAATTCACTTAACGAGCATAACATAACATTGAAATTGAAGTAAACAGTAATACGATCGTAAGTATATTATATTATACTAGCGGATCCGAAAGACGTAGTCCTGAACACACGAAAAAAAAATCTAAGCCTTTCTCGAGTCCACCACCACACATACACAAAAAATGTCATCAAAATCAGTCCAACTGTTTAGGAGGAGTTAAATTACAAACACGCACAGAATATTTATATATACATATATGAAGATTAACCAATAATAAAAAAATATGGTTCCGATTCCTATTATGTACGTTTGTTAACAATAGAAACATAATTTAATTTATTACATTTTATGGTCTAATGATGGTAATTTAGTGGTTGGTTGTTGTTATCAATTTCTTAATTTTTTATTATTTGTGTATTTTACGCATGTTCCTTTTTTTTATATGGTAAAGTATAATATTTTAATATATGTTTTAAATTATATATCTGTTAATATTTCTTTTAAAAATGGTCATAATCTCACATTCCTTTAATTAATGTGACAGTTTATTATATAGTTTTATTTCGTCATACAGCATTTTTTGTTTTCCTTATTCAGTTCTTGGCGCTGTAAGTAACAGCTTGTTTGTGTTTCATAAGTGACGTATGTATTTTTTTTTTGTTAACAAATTCTGAGTGATATGTTATATTTTACAAAAGAAGTATAATATGTATGTTTATCCATTGTCTAGTACCCATAGTACAAGCTCTGCTTAATTTGGGCTAAACACTAAAGAAATATTTATTTGATCACCAAAAAGGCCAGGAAACACAGCTGCATGATACAAGTGCTATATAACCATGTAGAGAAATTACAGTCGCTAACATTAATGTCTATTTATATATATGGTATTGTTAACATATTGCTACCGTAATCGCTATTAGTATTATTATTGTATTATTGTTGTATTAGTTGTGTTAAGTTTATTAGTTATATAAAAACCAAGCATGGTCGCAACGGAAGACCAGCGCTAGTTTTTTGAAAACTAGCATTTTGCTGAGTTGCGACCAATTTGCAGTAAGATTTGTTTTTTTCTTTTTTTTGTAATTAACTTTTTCTGATGTATGTAGTGCATAATCTGCTGCAAATAAATGTATTTTCTTTCTTTCTTTCTTTCTTTCTATATGTGGTAGAATATTGAAAATTTTGCCAACCAATAAACCCAATTACGCTTGTTACTACCCAGGAATCGAACTTAAAGCAACAAACACAAAATAAAGTTAAACATATATTACACTAGATGTGACTGCGGTTTCACTCGCATTTATGAATACTGCGCCGCCCACGTGGATCGTAGCATGATTTTATATGGCCTATAGCCTTCCTCGATAAATGAGCTATCCAACATTAAAATATTTTTTCAATTCGGATCAGTAGTTCCTGAGATTAGCGCGTTCAAGCAAACAAACAAAGAAACTCTTCAGATTTATTATATTAGTATAGATTACTAAAGCGGTTGTCTAAAGTCTGTTTTATATGCTTTATCTGTTTCGTTATACAGTGCCGACTGTACATAGATACTGGGTTTGCAACTGATAAACAATTATTTATATTTATTAATAATATAAACAATAATTTGTTACTATGTCAGCTTCGGTTGGTGAACCGGAATTAAATTTGTGACAAATATTTATTTATGAATACAAATACATGATATAAATATTTTTTTTTTTATTCCAGACAGATAAGTTCATTAACCTCACTATCCGCTGAACTTTGATGTTCATAAACAAAAGTTAATATACCTTTTTGACTGTGGTTTGATTTGTCTATTCTCGTTTCCTCTGGTTATATCCAAATTAAACGGTACTTGCGTTGTAAATAACAGCTGCTTTTAATAATCTATGTATTCGTCGCGGTGGACTTTACAAACATGCAAGCGACGGATATAATGAACACCTAGATTTCATATACCTATCTGTGGTTTACACAATTTTTAGGAGTATGCAACGGTTTATTATAACGCTCTTTTTGTAAGTTATGTTTCAAAGGTTTATGTCTAACGGTCATATTTCTAAGAATTTTTTACAAGAACGAGATGGGTGTAATATCTCAGGATTCAACCTCTTCGTCTTTATGAGACCTTTGCTTTTTCAGCTTTTTGTAATGTCCCGCTGCTGGACAAAAGACTGGACTTCCAAATCACTCTGTTGGTGGATATCCCCTGACCTTGTGACCCCTATATCTCGGAGGTCTTTGCCACTACACTTCGCGCAGGCTGCGTCGGCCGACACTGTGCGGTATCCGCGTATGGCCAAGCAGGCTGTCTCCTCCAAGTGAGCCTCTTCGGGCTTTGATGAGAGTGTCGTCAGCATAGCTGATGAGTAGGACACCTCGTTGGGCCCAGTTGACCCCAATGTCCCACAGGAGCTTGGTCCGCTCCTGAACAGAGGCCTGCAGGACACCGCACGACATGGCCCATATTCAAACTCAACCGAGGGATAATCCCAAGGTGTCTGCACACCAAGTTACAAGTCAATCGGTCCAGTGGTTCCGGAGCTATGCCTGTCACTTACAAACTGTCACTAATAGACAGACACACAAACCCACAGTGTTTTCATTAACCTCTTCGAAGAAGAATTAGAGGTTAATAATGATCGGGGACTTCGCTATCGTACTCCTAAATTTATGCCGCTGGGACCATTTAGTAATTTTAATACGCGATTATAATCACTATCCTTTGGGGATGCATTATTTATGAAATTTGAAAAGTCGTTTCGAAATGGTATCTTCTAAAAACGACGCTACGGGTGGCAAATCATTGAGTGTCATGTTCCTCCTCTGGCCCTTTACATTCCAGGACTCCGGGATTAATTTCGGATTGCTCCGCGAATCCAGCACGCCATAAGCACAGACAGGTCCCACTCGGGATTAATTGATTGATTGCACTTCGAACCCAGCACGCCATAAGCACATAAGTTCCATACTGTCCTATGATACACTGTATAACTAAAGGTTCCACTCTTATATTCCAGGTTGATGGTCTGCAAGAAGCGGAGAAGGGCACGAAGTCCCTCGGCACGACTAAGAAGGGCATCGGCCCAACGTACTCCTCCAAAGCTACACGCAACGGACTAAGGATAGGAGACCTGCTTGGTGACTTCGAGACTTTTGAAGACAAGTGAGTAACCTTAGAGTATATATTGTTTATGAACTGTCCTACAGCTGGGCACGGGCCTCATATGAGAAGGGTTAGGCCGTAGACTACTACGCCGGCCAAGTGCGAGTTGGCAGACTTCACATATCTTCGAGAGTATTGTGTGGAATTGGACATGCAGATTTCATCACGATGTTTTATTTCATCGTTAAAGCGAGTGATAATTACTATTTAATATCACCGTTAAGGGGAGTGACAATAACTTCGAAAAGTCTGTGGTGCGTGCTGTAGGAATGAAAATGAGATTTTTGTGTTTGTTTCTACATATTTGGGAAACAGTTTCTGCAAAATTGACGGAGCGTCCGATTGATAATTTCAGGAAGCGGATTTACAGGTTCGTTAACTAGTGTGATACGGCAAATGAACGTGAAGCAAGTGGCATACACTGCTCAATCGCTTGCTGCAGCTGATCACGACCAACCTTCTAAACTTTATATAGATCCGACAGACGTCGTCCTGTACAAACGAAAAAAAAAAAAGCAAATCTAAACCATTCTCGAATCCACTTGAACACACAAAAAATTTCATCAAAATCGGTCCAGCCGTTTAGGAGGAGTTTAATTACAAACACACGCACAGAAAATTTATATATACAAAGATAGTAAGCAAGCGTTCCACAATACACCTACAGTAGCGTATAATGGATTTCATAGGATATCAGTCCCGCGTTGCATACGCTAGACAAGAAGAATTATAGATTTTATAAGAATAAATTAATCTGAGAAGTAGAATTGACAGCCTCCAGAATTCTTACTTACTCGGGCGAATCGTAGTGATTACTACTCGGTACTCAAAGACTAGTTTAATGTAAGGGGTCACGGTGATAGAGTAATACTTCTGTTAGCCAGCCGGTTTGTTCGTGCCGTCACCATATTGTAATTGGCAACGGCCAGCTAATTCACTCGTAAATACATGTACAGCGAGTTTAAACATTTTGCCATTTTAATATAATGACGCAGCAAATACATAACAGTACCTCGTGTCCAAAATGGCGATGTGGTGGGAGTGAGATAAAAATTCATACAAATTATGGTAATGACATTGTTCTGCTGGGTTAGTATAAAATTGTCATTAATGACTCACATGATGGCGTATGGCGTTAGATGAGATAATAATCATGTATGTACATATATAATGGTAGCTTTTGACCGCGGCTTCACTCGAGTAAAAGTACGTCAGATAGTAGGTATCTTTTTTAAATAGAATGTAATCTATGTGACTCGGTTATAACATAGCTATTGGTGATTTTTTTAAATAATTTAATTAGTTTTTGAGTTAAATCCTTACAAACGGAAAATAAAATCTTTCCTCTTTATAATATTAGTAGGTATATATATGTATGGGGTACGATTATTACAGAGGTATATTACATATATATGTATATTGATAGTTATACATACATACTAGCGGTCGCCTAGTGGTCGAAATTCGACCATAATTAATTTAAATGTTAAGTTTCATCGTTATTAAGGTTTTATTGCCTATAACTATACCCTTATAATCATATTTCACGGTACTTACTTAAGATATGTAACCATAGTTACGAAGAATTCTATGACATCAGCCGAACAATGCCGAAATACTACGAACGCGATTCGACTGCGTGTGTCAAATGCATGGTTGTGTGCGTGTAGTGTTTTTCATTAATTTAATGTATTTCTAATGCATAATTAATAAAAATATTAGGATTCGTCCCTCCTTCTCCATATAAATATATATAGGTATATATATATTATCTGCTATTCTCACCTACCCGTCACAGTTCGAGAGTCCGTACTGCTACTAAGAAATTCCTGTGAGAAGAATCCAATAACACTTTGTGTGACCCAGAAACGAACCTTAAATCTAATAGTTCTAATTTGTGGTATAACGTGGTTTTGCTATCAAATAAACAAATCAATACATTTGATTGACACGCTCTATATAATAGTTTAAACGATTTGTCGTTATTATAAAATAGCTAGCTTTTACCCGCGGCGTCGCCCGGAATAAGAACTTTTTTCTGCATGATAATGATAATCCAACCACGTGTATGCGGAATTTGGTGATGATCGGTTGGGTAGTTATGGCGTGGAAGCCTAACAAACCAAAAAATTCACTTTCGCATTTATTTAACACTAATAACCTATCTTTAAACAATTCCTCTCTATTCCACAGGTTCCGTACTCTAGCAGCTAACTACAAGCGTATGTTCCCGTCCTTAGAAGTGGATATTGATGGCGAGCTGGTCAGGTACAAGGCTTACGCCGAGAAGATCCGTCCCATGGTCCGGGATACGGTGTCCTACCTCCACAAGGCGCTGGCAGACGGCAGGAGAGTGCTGGTCGAAGGAGCGAACGCTGCCATGTTGGATATAGATTTTGGTAAGAATTCGACTGCATAGAGAGCTTCGCAACGCCACGGCCACTACGACAAAAATTTGTGTGAGCTACAAATGGATAATAATAATAATAATAATAATAATATTTATTTAAATAATAGGTACAATAATTTATAATACATGACTAATTAATTTATAAAATACATTTGTTGTTGTTTGCCCGAACTAGATGTTCTGATTCTGGATGTTCTTTGCGTTTGAATGTTTGCAAAATCCCCCGCAATACTGGGTTATATTCCTAGTGCATAAAAATAATAGTTTCAAATAGAAAGCTAGAATAATCACGCTTGAATATATTTTTCTATTTAAGCGTGTTTTTTAGTTGTTAGAAATATTTATTTTTGACTTTTTAGTTAGTTTCTCGGCTCTCTCTCCGGAAAACTGGCTAAATCATATGCCGACACAAAAAAATACGTACGCAACCTATTAAAACAGTCTTTATTTTTTGATATCCTAGTAGGTAATCCTGGTGGTACTAGGACAAATTTAAAAACATATTGTATTGTCATCGGTCCTTGATAAGATTAATACAGTTTCGAGTTAATTCGATGTTTTTGAATGAGTAAAAATTGTGTTCAAAGATTCTGAACATAGATAAATAGATACAGATTAAGCTAATAAGAGCGTGTTAAAAATTTTATTCTTCTAATGAATGCAGCAAGAGAGTCAGTAGTTCCAAGTTCGTAGCAGCATCACGTTAGTTGCTGTTCATTCTTCTTCTTATCCTGTCGATGGCAACAGTTTTAAATGATTTTAGCGCAGGGCTCGGCAACGCGAATCGCATTAGGCGGATTTTTTTTTATTCTCTACATCTTATATATAAAATTCTCGTGTCACAATGTTCGTTCCCATACTCCTCCGAAACGGCTTGACCGATTCTCATGAAATTTTGTGAGCATATTGAGTAGGTCTGAGAATCGGCCAACATCTATTTTTCACACCCCTTAGTGATAAGGGTTGTCCAACCCTAAAAATTTTTTAAATCTTTTGGTCAAAACATTTTTTTATGGCAAAACAACGTTTGCCGGGACAGCTAGTAAATTATAAAATTTACAATAAATTATTTTTTTGTGATGCAAACACAAACTCTTTCGAGTTTTACCGTGCATCATATCAATGACGGCGACGTAACTACGTCAATTCATGCATACCTTATAATAAATTGATAATATATTAAAATTTAACGTGCAATTGCACTACCGCGCCTAATTTTGCGGTTCGAGGTTGGATTTAATGTTATTGGGTGTATCAACGTATCAAGTATTGTCGATTCGATTCTACTTGTCATATTTAAGAGCTTTGTTTTGATAAAATAAAAGGCGAAGATCATGTCGTATAATGTGGCCAAACATCATCTCTTCTGTTCTCTACTGTCGCCAAAATGTTCCGTTCTTCTTGGCCTAAGCTCAGTGTTACTTCCGTGTCTGTCTGTCTTTTCGATCGAAGACCCCAGGAAACTTCTGTGCTTCTGGACTCTCACGCATAATGGACCAACCTGAAGTTCAAATGTGGAAAAGGGAGTCCAATTACAATACTGTCTTTTCGATCCTTATATGAAACAAAATTGTACAATTTACGAAGAGATGTTACCAGTCTGGGGGTAATTTTGTGTCCAGACTTCAAGAGTATACTGTCCAGTCCAGACCAGTCCAGGAGTAATTTTGTGTCCAGCCTTCAAGAGTATACTGTCCAGTGCAGACCAGTCCAGGAGTAATTTTGTGTCCAGACTTCAAGAGTATACTGTCCAGTCCAGACCAGTCCAGGGGTAATTTTGTGTCCAGACTTCAAGAGTATACTGTCCAGTCCAGACCAGTCCCGGGGGTAATTTTGTGTCTAGACTTCAAGAGTATACTGTCCAGTCCAGACCAGTCCAGGGGTAATTTTGTGTCCAGCCTTCAAGACCAGACTGTCTAGTCCAGACCAGTATGTAGATAATTTTTTGTCCAGCCTTCAAGAATCACAGAAAACAAACATTATTCCAAATGGAGTCTTAAGAAAGTTAAAATTGAAACTAAAAAGTCCGTTTCATATATACTATTTACCTAACCAAAAGATAACTGTAATCCATTTAACCGCACGCATTATTAGATAACTAGGCTATCAGTATAATCTTATCTGCGTTATGTCGTACGACTGTGCTTAATTGCGATTATTAGTCGTTGGGTCGCACGTGTGTAGACTTGTTATCGGTAGATAGCGGTATAAACAAGTATTGATAACTACTATGTTAGTTTTAATAAAACATATATAGTATATACAGGTATCCCAGAAGTCGACATCAAGCCGTAATCAGGTAACAGGCTAAGTTATAATATAAAAAAGCTACAGAAAGATATAAAAAAAAATCTATATACCTATATAATAATCGAAAACAATCGAGAGCTTAAGACTGCGCCGAGCGTAAGACGCGGTTGGACTGAATGACGGAGCTCGATAATCACAAATCGGCGCGCGGCCGCCATAGTCAAATTGTATGGAGGATTTGAAGTGCTTTTTTGATAAATATGTTTATTGTTCTTTAGTGTCAACCAATAACTTAAATATTTGGTACCGACAAATTGTAATATAACTATTTATGTTTCGTTTAAGCTGTAAAATAGGATTGATTTCTACTGTTATAATTAGTGATAGAAAAATCTCGAGCCTTTTAGGCTTAAATTTAAAGCTTCAGAGTCCTTTTTTGAGACGGACTAATAAAATAGGCCTACTAGTTTCTCGCTTAAAAAAAGTCTTTTTTGTAGCCTAGGCTTTTTTAAAGTTCGAGCCTTTTTTTAAAGCTGGAGTCGTGATTGGAGTTCTTAGCTAGCCTTGATAGTAAAAAAAGCCTATAGTCGCTTTGAGGATCAGGTTAATGGAAATACAAGATGTTATTGATTAGTTTTATTTTCATTTGTCGTGAATATAGTTAAATTAAATAAAAAAATCACAGTTAAATATTGTTATATGAAAATTAATCATTATTTTTTTTAAACAGAAATATGTTATGATGAAAATAATATGAAGATTTATTATTTTGACATATATGTATTTAGAAATATATAAGTATGTATATACAGTTATCTGGTTACCATAACACAAGTTAAATAATAACTTACTTTGGAATCAGATAATCTTGTGGGAATCGTTCCGAGTTTTTTTTAAACTTACTAGCATTGTGGGTCGCACATTACTAGTATTCTTGTTAACCCCTCGTGCTAAGCTAAATGCTTGTGTTACGATTATGGTTCACATCGGTAGTGCAATGGGTGGGGCTCGAACTCGCAACCTTCCGATCGTAAGTCCATTACCTTAGCCATTGGGCTACAGCCGCTTCAATAAACTACATTCTTTTATATCTCATGCATGACCAACCCCAAAAGGGAGGAGGAAGGAGCCAAAGGCTTTTTTTAAAATAAGGCTTGAGGGCTTAAAACATACTTAGCCTTTTAGGCTTCTAGCCCTGTCAATAAGGCCGCGAGTCCGAAAAAGAGGCTAAAAGGTTTAAGTCTTTTCTATCACCAGCAAACGCCTTTTTTTAAATCAAGCTCGGGGACTTAAAACCTATTTAGCCTTCTAGCCCTGTCAATAAGGCTGCGAGTCTAAAAAAGAGGCTAAAAGACTCGAGTCTTTTCTATCACTGGTTATAAGCTAAAAATCACGTAACACGAGCTTACGTTTTTGCAAATTTACGTAATTTTGTAGGCGAAAATATTAATTATTTTAAGTTTTGTACACGGAGTAATTGTAAACACATTCACTGTTATGGTGAATGTATATTTTATATTTGTATTAAACAAAAAGTGTTGATTTTATCAACTTAACTGTGACCGCCTGTTTTGGCACATTTCGCTCGGCGCAGTCTTAAAGAAGTAGTAAATATCTGTAGTAACAGGAGTGAAAAGACCGTCACAAGGTGTAGATATATACAGGTTGTCCGGTAATTAATGGATAACCTGGAAATGTCTTATAGTGGAACTGATGGCCGTTCAGAAAAAAATCGGATACTACCTGAGATATGTGTTTTTTTTTAATTACCATGTATAACTTTCTTGTATACTACGACCATTAATTAATGTAATCTATCGGTTTTTGTTGTTTTATTAAACACTAATTATGCTAATAGATAGACAGTCAAAAGTATGCTATGCTAATATAGCTTGCATTTTTTAATATTAATTTTGTTTTTTTTTTTCATTTTTCTGAACCGCCTTCAGTTTTACTATAAGATATTTCAAGGTTATCCATTAATTACCGGACACCCTGTATATATATATTTTAAACGCCTTTAATTTTTAAAATACGTAGTTAACTTAGATTTTTTTAAATATTTTTCTGATAGCTATTATAGCTTCCTATTACCTGATTCCGGTTTGACGTCGACTTCTGGGACACCCTGTATAATTTCCCGCCTGTATATCTGAAGGGGTAGGCAGATGTGTATTATGCACTCAGGTCTGGAGGGGTGAGGAGGAAGGGGGGAAACCTATTGCTGCCTATCGACAACTCCGTACTGCGATTAAGAATTTCTTGTTTAAAAAACCTGATATTACTCTATCCGGGTATTGAATCATAGACATCATACACAGCAATCGTGTTAATCACCGTTGCGACACCGGCGCAATCAGATTAATATTAGTTCAATAACTAATGTATCCTATTGGCACTATTTTAGACACCGTGCTGACTGACAATGTCTTGACAGAAAAACCCAATAACACTTTGCCTGACCCGAGAATCGATCACGATACCACATGCGCAAATCGTTTTCACAACCTCTACACCACCGAAGCAGTCAGTATAATATCAGTAGAATATTAAAAAGCTATGTTTATTCTTCCAGGTACATACCCGTACGTGACGTCATCGAACTGCAGTATCGGCGGCGTGTGCACGGGGCTGGGGCTGCCGCCCAAGGTCATCGGCGAGGTGCTCGGCGTCGTCAAGGCCTACACCACGCGCGTGGGCGACGGGCCCTTCCCTACGGAGCTGCATGATGTTAGTATACCCATTTTCTTTGAAATTAAACTACTATATACAGGGTGTCCAAGAACCTGGCGTCCAACTGGATTCCCACGATGCCCCAAGTTCTAACAGTACTCAGAAAAATATTTTAAAAAATCCACCCCATGTACTTACAGAATTATACTGATTTAAAAAAAAAAGGGGAAATGAGCACCCTGTGACATACTTTTGAATGCTGTGACTGCTAATGCTGATAATTTCGATATTTCTTGGAGGTTTTGTAATCTAGGGTATTGCTGTGTCTAAATAGAATGTAAAAATAAAGTACTTATTGTACCATTTTAAAATAAAATATTATTTTAACTAAAGGTGATATGGAAAACTATTGAATTTCGCAACTTTGACCGACTGTAGTGTAAAAAAAATGTACTAAAATAGTATGGCAAGTGACGTCAAATTTTGACGCGTTTATTCCTCTTTTTAAAAAGGTATAATACTTACACATTAATTTGAAAAAAAAAAATTTTGATAATATTTTTACTCAACAACCCAATTTTTACGATGTCTTGCAGAATTCTTAGAAAGAAAAATTTACGACGAATTGAATCTAACCTCTAAAGAATTACTGTTGTATGCTCATAAAAATAACAACAGGCCTCTCAAAAAACAGGTTAGACCGTAAGGGACGGTATGTGCATGCATCTCACCATAGTGATTCGTTATTACAACAGGAGGGAGCAAGACAGAAACTATCTTTGCGATTTGCTGGTTCTTCTTTATGGTACCCCATTATTCAGGTAAGAGTGAGGGAGAAAAAGGTTAGAGGTGCGAGTGAGATAGATAGTGACGCTATCTGGGATCGTGCTATTTAGGATAACAGTACGGTCAGTACGCGTCACTGCCTCCTGCCGTTACTACGCACCTCTCTCTTATTGTTACCATTGATCACGTACTACGATTTAAAGCTTTGTTTATTGGACTCGATTACTCTTTGTGCTCTGGACTTTGAAACGAACTCTTTACGACGACCTTTGCCTGTGTTTGGACAGTTTGTGTTTTGTGTGTGCTACCATGGCGACCTACACTCCGCAAGAATACGCAAATATGCACTACATTTATGGAGAATGTAGAGGTAATGGACGAGCTGCAGCGAGACTTTACAGAGAAAGGTATCCGAGGGCTACGCGATATCCCGACCATCGAGTTTTCATTAATGTGCACAGATCACTATGTGACGGGCGGTTCCCCAATCAAGTAGCTGGTGAAGGACGACCCGTAAATGACTTCATACGCGATGAAGTTTTAGAGGCGGTGTCGGCAAATCCAAGCATCTCTGTGCGAGGAATAGAAGCTGATACGGGGATACCGAAGAGCACAGCACACAGTATTCTCCAAAAAGAAGAATATCATCCGTACCACGTACAGCGAGTGCAAAGTCTTTTACCTCGAGACTATCCGAGCCGAGTCGCGTTTTGTGAAACAATCCTGCAAAAACATCGAGAAGACGAAAACTTTATCGACAAAATTTTGTGGTCAGATGAATCTACATTTAAGAAGGATGGCTACATGAACCTACACAACTTGCACGAGTGGCATGTGGAAAATCCGCACTTGATGCGAGAAGATAGATCCCAGTACCGGTTCAAAGTGAACATGTGGACCGGTATTCTCTGTGGGAATATTATTGGTCCATTTGAGATGCCCGAGAATTTGACTGGCGAATCATATTTAAATTTTCTTCAAAATGATTTGCCAAACTTACTAGAAGAGACCCCACCAGATATGTGGTTCCAACACGACGGCTGTCCAGCACATTTTCGCGTATCCGTTAGAGAGTTTTTGGACGAGCAATACCCGAACAGGTGGATTGGGCGATCAGGAACAATCCCGTGGCCAGCCCGCTCACCTGACTTAAATCCGCTGGATTTTTTTTTCTGGGGAACTATGAAGGAGCTCGTTTATGCGAAGCCCATTAATGACATCGCTGACCTTCGTGAGAAGATAACACAAGCAGTGCAGGTGATACGTCAAAAAAGTTACTCGCGAAACATAAAGCGGTCCTTTTTAAGGAGAGTGAGAGCTTGTATTGCCGCGGGTGGTCAACATTTTGAACATTTATTGTAATAAAATATCTTTAAACTAACATTCTTTGCTTTTATTCTACTGGGAACCCATCTACCTGTGTGTATTTCCTTCTTGCTCACTCTTGGAACCGAAGTAAATAATAGTAGTAACATAACAGTTTCTAAGATAAGAAAGGGTCCGACAGTTACCGTTAGTAGGTAGGCACTTCGTAAAAATTGGGTTGTTGAGTAAAAATATTATCAAAATTTTTTTTTTCAAATTAATGTGTAAGTATTATACCTTTTTAAAAAGAGGAATAAACGCGTCAAAATTTGACGTCACTTGCCATACTATTTTGGTACATTTTTTTTACACTACAGTCGGTCAAAGTTGCGAAATTCAATAGTTTTCCATATCACCTTTAGTTAAAATAATATTTTATTTTAAAATGGTACAATAAGTACTTTATTTTTACATTCTATTTAGACACAGCAATACCCTAGATTACAAAACCTCCAAGAAATATCGAAATTATCAGCATTAGCAGTCACAGCATTCAAAAGTATGTCACAGGGTGCTCATTTCCCCTTTTTTTTTGAAATCAGTATAATTCTGTAAGTACATGGGGTGGATTTTTTAAAATATTTTTCTGAGTACTGTTAGAACTTGGGGCATCGTGGGAATCCAGTTGGACGCCAGGTTCTTGGACACCCTGTATACGGATTTTATCGCGTTGTTTATTTAACACTTTATTACATAATTTAAAAACTGTTATACTACTATACTACTATTAAACTTTACTAATTTCAAGCTAATTATATTATTAAAACTCTTTATATTTAAGTTTACACTTTCCCTGACGTTTCGGTTGCTTTTCAGCAGCCATGATCACGGGGAGACTAAGATGGTAGTTGTCTCAATGTTCCAGTGTAGTTATTACAAAGTACCCGAACATAATTTAATCATTGGTGTTTCTATTTACGTAGAATGAGCTCAAAGTATCATGAAGTCTAGCTGTGGTCTGCTTCTTCTTGGGTTTGACTATTTGAATTACTGGATCCCAAGCTGGTGGTACATTCCAACCATCCTCTCTATTGAAATTAGTATGTTTTTTGATTTCAAGCCTCGCGAAGCATCCCTGATAGGAATCGGTGTTCTTTAGCAATTAGTGCCCTGTTACACATGTTCCGTATATAGGTAGTAGTTTAATTTCAATGAATAACATTCGCATAAACAGAAGACAACCCATTTTTTTTAATATTACTAACGATTTGGGTTTCAAATTACTAGTATTCTTGTCAACTCTTCCAGCTACGCTAGAATGCTTGTATCAGTTCACATCAGTAGTTCAATGGGTAGGATTCGAATCTGCGACCTCTCGATCGCAAGTATTATTAGTACATTTACAGAATACTAGATATTGCCTGCGGTTCGCTCGCATTTTTCTAGATGATAGGTACTTTGTATCCTTTTCTGTGCAACATCTATGCGAAATTTCATCGTGATCGGACGAGTAGACAAAGCGTTACGTACATTCGCATTTATCTACATATTAATACATGAAGCAAAAACTTTGTACCCCTTTTTACGAAAATTGCGCGGACGGTGGAATATGAAATTTGGCACAGGTAAAGTTTATATGAAGAAGGAGGGGCGAATCCTAGTATTTTTATGAAATATGCATTAGAAATACATTAAATTAATGAAAAACACGACACGCACACAACCATGTATCTGACACACGCAGTCGAATCGCGTTCGTAGTATTTCGGCATTGTTCCTCTGACGTCGTACAATTCTTCGTAACTATGGTTACATATACCTTATTTATATGTAATATAGAAAAATAAAACAAAGTAGCAAGCTTAAGAATATCGTGAATGAAAGAGTATAGTTAGTAAATAATAAATTAAAGATAGGTAAATTAACCTGTATAGCCTTGGTGAAATCTAAATGAAATGTGATTATAAGGGTAAAGTTACGGACAATAAAACCTTAATAACGGTCAAACTTAAAATTTCAATCAGTTATGGTCGAATTTTGACCACTAGGCGACCGCTAGTAATATTTGTTAGGGTTAGCTACTAACCGGAACTTGCCACTTAGTAATCCTACGGGAACGCATACCAGGATAAAATAATGCAATGCTGTAATCTAGGACATAGTCTATTTGTCTACTAGCTTTTGTAAAAACTTAATCAAAATGGATTCAGTTAATAATTTAGTTGTGAAAAATATAACAAACAGTTACGTTACTATTTGCATTGTTGCTCGTGTAGATAATTTCTTCTTTGAACTAGATTCTTCTTCTCCCTTAGCCTTCATTATTTCCAAGCCACTTGGGGTCGGCTTTCTAGTCTAACTGGATTTGACTGGATATCAGTTTTTACACGGAGCGACTGCCATCTGACCTCCGCAAACCGAAGGCTAACGATACCCTAAGGCTAGACCAGTGTCAGGATATTATAGGGCACTGACTTCCCAATAACGACTGCCATAGATGTTCACGGCAGCCGAGACCGATGGCTTAACGTGCTCTCCGAGGCACGGAGCAGGCGATAAATGTCAATCAATACGCACATCATTTCGAAAAGTCATATGACTTCCGAAAGTCAGATGTGTGCGACGTGGGTTCGAACCACTGAGCTATCGCTGCTCCTAGAGTACCTACGTAAAGTAATGGTTTTTATAAAATCAACACAGGAACACACAAGTGCGTTTGTGGCTTGAAAGCCGTTATTGTTCGTATACTATTTTGCCAACACAACGAGTTGAATGAATATTATATTAGTATTTTTCTGGTTGGCAGGACACAGGTCGCCTTCTCCAAGAGCGCGGGCACGAGGTTGGCGTCACGACCAAGCGAGTGCGACGTTGTGGTTGGCTTGACCTCGTCGTCGTGCGGTACACCGCCCTCGTCAACGGATACACCTCGTAAGTAACATCTCTGATCATGATACCTCCCAAACAATTTCGGTCACGGCGACTGCTTCATCTCCGTAGAGAGTGTTGAAGTTGATGTGCTCTCAAGTGACTGCTGTAGCCCATCTTGTAAGAAGAGTTCCGCCTACATTCTCATAGTTATAACTGATCGCCACAGGTGGTCAGGCTTTCAGTTCTTCGCGCCTAGAGTCAAGCTCAGACCGACGGCACTCGTCAAAGTCGAAAACCTTGGTTTTAACCAGAGCTCTCCAGTTTGTTTGTAAATTTTGTACTAGGTTCAATGTCTATTTGTTAGATGATTATCCGCCAACCAGGTTGGTTGATCATACCTGGCGAGCCGTGGCCTGACGACGGTTAATGTTGGAGTCGTTATAGTAACTTGTAATGTAAACTTTGTTTGCGCGATTCAGCATTGTATAGCATAGTGTGTTTGTGTACAGCGCCATCTCTTGAAGTGTGCCGTAAGTTTTTTTTACTGTTTTTAAACTACTCCCCGTACTAGGATTAATTTCTTTGTCGCGGGGGACTTCAAGCATTCGAACAGCGGCAACAAAGTAAACCAAGACTGGAAACAGCTATTTGTGTATCACATACATTTTGGCTCAGTGTGGGGTTCGGACTGACAACACTCGACAGCGGCAGCGGCAATCACTTAACCCACTAAGCCATTTATGCAATCAAGCTTTCACCAATCCAGCTTTGACCGATCAAGCTTTGACCGGTCAAGCTTTGACCCATCAAGCATTGACCGATCAAGTTTTGACCGGTCAAGCTTTGACCAATCAAGCTTTGACCAATCAAGCTTTGACCAATCAAGCTTTGACCAATCAAGCTTTGATCAATCGAGGCAGCGGGCGGGAGAACGGGGATCTGCCGTCCGCAGGCCATTGGGTCGGAGCAACGCCCTCTGTCGAGTTGGAGCATCATCTACCGAAAAAGTTGCTGGTCTATGTTAATATGCGTACTTTGTAAATTTCAGAATATGTTTGACGAAGCTTGACATCCTGGACACGATGAAGGAGATCAAAGTGGGAGTGGCGTATAAACTGAACGGGAAAAAGATTGACTACTTCCCCGCGTCTATGGCGGAGCTTGGCGCAGTTGAGGTATATCTATTGATTTACTATTGTAATCTTTATTTAAATATTGTCAATACATTTTTTATTTTTAAATATAAACATTTATTAAAATACATTTGGAAATATAAAACGTATGCTACCCCACCGGCATCGCGAACAGGGTCCAAGCTGCCGATGGTTAGGATTCCAGAGACAGGAACCTCCTCACAATGTGTCAATTATTGTTATTGTTGAGGTATATATCGGCTCTTACAACACAGGTTTTAGTGTCTAGTGCGGGGTTCAGAGAATTCTAAATTATTGTAGCTTAATTTTAAGAATTTTTATTAGTACCTATGTCACTGTGTAAACCAGTTTATGTGAGCTTGTTTTATCATAGCAAGTCTAGCGATTTATTTTTTAAACTTTTTGACCGCCACAGTTATTTGTACATGACAAAGCAAAATGTGTCAAGATACACATATTTTTCAAAATCTACTGGACTATGAATAAGATGGATTCAGAGGTTTTAATACAATTATTTTTATGGTTTTGTATTATGAATTTATGATAGCTATTGCATACATTAGACAACTATCCTATTCCCCCGCGGAATGGAAAGAGCGAGATGGCAAACGTTATATCGTTCGTGCAATATCTTATATATATTTATTAGACTGCGCGGATGGCGTAGGGGTTCCAGTGGTTGCCTCGCCACTGCGCCGAGTGTTGTGGGTTCGAATCCCACACGAGACAAAATTTTTTATCATCTGCTAATGGTTGTTCCGAATCTGGGTGTCCATTATTTGAATGTTTGTAAAGTCCTACGCAATACAGGAATTAAGTATAATTATAATTATTCCTAGTGCGGGAGTTATCTTTATAATGGAAACAAAAAAAAAAGGAAAATGTTTCAGTTTAAAATAAATTATATATACCTAATTATTAATGTTTTGAACTGATATTTTATTCCAATTGATCAAAACTTATATCTAGATATAACTAATATGAGTTATACATAGATATTAATTTTGTGTCCTAGATAGCATTCTAGAAATATGTATTAAATAATCATATTGTAATAACAGGTAGAATACATAACATTGCCGGGCTGGCAGTGCAGTATCGAAGACTGCCGGAATCTGGACAAGCTGCCTGAAGCCGCCAAGAACTATGTGAAGACCATTGAGGACTTCCTAGAATTACCTGGTAAGGATGTTTTTTATATTATTCTGTCTAGTCCTTAAATACAATATGGTGTGCCACTGCGACTCAAAAGGTTATTCATTACATGATTAGTTCAGTCACAGATAATATAATAGTATACATTCGGTTGCGCAGCTTTAGTGATTGCGAATGCTGTGCATGAAGTCTTGGGTTCGAAGACCGGGTCGAGCTAACAAAAAAGTTAGAGATTTGACGGTATTTTACACATCCCCGTGCTTGATAAGCACTTCTTCCAGTCGTGTCGAATTTTCGTCCTATTGGATTATAAGAGTTAGGGAATAGAGATTGCACTTGTTTTTTTGGAGTATGTGTGCAAATACGAGTGCACTCTCTGTTCCCTTGTGCATTATAATATCTTCTGCACAGATAGCGAGTACCTATAAGGGTTGGTGGCTGTAATTGAAAATTCGGTCTGGACAACATTATTATTATTTAAAACCATTATGTACCATTTTCTGAACAAACAAATATTTGACAGGTGATTTGACAACTCGCAAACAAAATAAGAAATATATTATGTTAATTGCATAGATGTTGATGTTCCTACAATGTTATTGTTTCTAAAGATAACGTTAATTTGCTTGAGCGTTTGCCAAATAACGAGTATTATGTCACTACATTACAATTACACACTACGTGTCACAGCGAATTTCTCTAGAAAAATCTGAATAATTTCTGTTTGTGATGGACCTCAGATTGCAAACAAACCATGGTCCGACAAGCCAATAAACAAAAATAATATTGTAAATCAAGTCGTAATTGTGTAATGTAAAATAAATAAATAATAAATACTTACAACTTGATGTACTTCATGATACTTCATGATACTTTAAGCTCATTCTGCGTAAATAGAAACACCAGTAATCAAATTATGTTCGGGTACTTTGAAATAACTACACTTTAGAACATTGAGACTACTAACTACCATCTTAGTCACCCTATGAACATGCCTGCTGAAGCAACCGAAACTCGGGCAAAGTGTAAACTTAAATATAAATAGTTTTATTAATATAATTAGCTTAAAAAGTATTAGAGTTCAATAGTATTAGTGTAACAGTTTTAAAATTATGTAATAAAGTGTTAAATAAACAATGCGATAAAATCCGTATATAGTAGTTTAATTTCAATGAATAAAATTCGCGTAAACGTAAGAAAATAAATAAGTAAATTATTTTACTTAAACGCAAATATTACACATTGAAATTAAACTACCTACTAAACCGTAAAGGTACTTTATAGCGATTTATTAAAAAAACACATACACAATTTTAACCGCGGGTTATTCTCAAATACACTTTGTTTAACTATTTAAATATTATTATTTCTAAACTCAAGACAATGAGACGACCACCATCCTAATCGGAATAGCAACCGAATCGACGCGATATTGACAAATATAAATAGTTTAAAATAGTATTAGAACTAACGCTGATAAAAGCCGTATATATATATATATATATATATATACATATATATATATAATTTATATTTTATTATTTCAGTAAATAAAGTCACTTTTCTAACATGATCTTTTTCTTTTCAGTGAAATTCATTGGCGTGGGGCCCGGCCGGGACAGCATTATAAGCGCGCAGTAACATCGGCACACCGCCGTCTAGTGTGTTACTGTTATTTACTATTACTAGTAACGTAATTATGTACCTAGGGCCGTCTAAAGCTCGCCATTCGCTTTTGCGCTCACTTACATTTGACGACAGAAAGAGGATCATTGATAGTATTTTCTTTTTTTATTGTTTGACAACCACAAGTGTCAGTTTGACAGCTGTCAAGTGTGACATTACGAAGACGCTAGCGCCACCTGTATGTCGGCGTGTTTGCTTTTTCTTAGAAGTAAAGGACATGGAGTGGTCACATGCGGTTTTAGCTATTAGGGGCATGCTAACTATGTGGAATTGTGACTATCCCAAGTCAGAATAGAGATTAGTAAGCGGAAGTATTCAATCCATGTTTGGTAATAGGAGTTATAATTGGCTGCACAGACCACACACACCTTGTGTGTGGTGTAGATTGGATTCCCGCACGTTGTCACTTTTGTAGTCTAGCCCGCTTTACTGACCCAGGAAAAATCTAAGCGTTGATAATTAAAACTCACTATTCTTCGCAATTACAAAATTGTATTAGTTAATACAATAATTACGACTAGTACAGGGCGTGGTTCTTTAAAAGGCTCGGTACGTGGTCTTTGAGAGAGAATACTTAGTCAGCAGCGCAGCGGGCGAGAGGCGCGGGCCAGGGCGCGCCGCCGCCGGCCCGCGGGACTACGTGACAAACCATTCAGCAATTCTCGTATAGTTGTCTAATCTCCGTTCTTTCAATGTTTTTTAAATCCACCGCGACACACGTATTATAGTTCGGGAGTAATCATTAAACAAAAATGTATTACTGCTTTCTGGCTTCATAGGATAGTTATGATTCCACTGACATAGATTATTCAAACACAGATGACCGCTTCAATACAAAGCGTTCAAACAGGCTCACATATACTCGCTTACATGTAGTGATTATAGCAGATTTTTGACTGCCCCCGTGGCGCAGCGGTAGTGAATGCGATTACTGTGCATTAAGTCTCGGGTTCGAATCCCGGGTCAGGCCAACAAAAAGTTATTGGAATTTCTATTAAGAAATCTCAATAGCAGACCGGAGTTAGGAAGTTGGCGGTGTTAGACGCCCCCGTGCCTCGGAAAGCATGTAAAGCCGTTGGTCCTGCGCCTGATCTCTTTCCGGTCGTGTCAGTGACGTCACATCAAATTATGAGAGTTAGGGCACAGTGAGTGCACTTGTGTTTACGCACATGCTTATGCACTATAATATCTCCTGCGCAGATGGCCAATCTCCGTTAAGATTTTATTATAGCAAATTTGTGTATATTACTGAGCCTTTTTTACGCTTTATATGGAACCAGACATCTGTATTTAAGTAATCTATGTTGTTGAAGGCCCCTATTTTAATGGTATGTCACATTTTAACTCGATAATTGATGTTCTAGGTAAGGTATTAAAGAAATCTTAATCAAAATAATTATATTGGAAGTTATTGTTATGTATAGATTGTGTGATCACGTCTTGTGAGTATCATGATATTATTATTTGTATTTTATGCTTTCTTTTCATATATGTTTATTTTAAAGTTTTTCGCAGTATTTGTTCAAATTTTAATGATTTAATATTTGCTTGTTACTATAATTATTGCTGATGAAATATGCCTTGGTGGCGCAGTATGCAACTGCTGTGCACGAAGTCTTGGGTACGATATCCGGGTCGGACAAAATGTTGTGAGATTTTTCTGTCAAGAAATACTTAATGGCATCACGGAGTCTACAATCGCTGAGTGACGTCAATACAGTTGCCATCTCTTCGTGTTAGCCTATCTCTATCTATTCCCAGGCGAGAAAAATGGGTTAGTTATCTAAATTTGAACAAGTATTGCGCGAATCCAGTATTGACAATGACATACAGACACGAATATGAATAATATGTTTTATATTTTAATGACAGAAAAGACCTTTTTAAGATGTTTTTAATGAGCGCTAAAGAGAAACCGGGCATTCAATGAGGACTGTTTCAAATCGTTTGTTGTTTTGCATTCAAGAAATAATTGTTTTCGATAATTATTATTGATAATTAACATTGAAAAGTTATTACTCATAATTATCATTGTTATTACTGATAATTATCATTGTTATTACTGATAATTATCAGTGATGATTATTAGTTTTACCTGTATCGGCAGTGATAAATAGACGGCTGCTATATCGGTTACAGTGACCGCGAGTTATTCTCTGTTACGTTTGTTATGCCAATGAATGCGTCGTCTGTAACACATAGTTATCCGATAATTATCGAAGATAATTATCACGGAACAGATTTATCGTGATAATTTGGAACTCTGTTAAAGTTTAAGCTAGTTGAATATATCAGTATATATATTAGCTTGTATTCATCGCAGATATGAGCTTTATTACTTGGAATTGAAAATATCAAGACAATACACCAAGCTAAGGCTGATAGAACCGTTATTCTATACCACAGATTAGATGAATACAGAATGCCTTTGGAAACAAGTATACAAACCTCTAGACGTACATATGTATCGCAATTATTGGTCAGTAGAACAATCTAGAACTTTATTATAACTCAGTCGTCGTCGGTCGATTAGGTTTGAAGTCATATTTTCACTATATTTTCAATACAGAAATATTATGTCGTCAGTGCACTTAATACAATAAACATGAGGTTAATCTGCCGATTGTTGCCATGCCAGACTTAATTGAAAAGCTATAGTGTCTGGCCGCCGGTGTGCCGCTGCAACTCAATAGATTAATTCGAATACTAGAGCTAAATATTAAGATCTCGAAACAATATTGAAAGCAATAGCCTAATTGATAAAGCATTGCAATAACGACGGAGGTCGTTGTACGATACTTATTCAGTGCACTTCCAACTTTAAGAAGCTTACTAGTAATTTTTACCCAAATTACTAGTAATATAAAATAATATCGACCATATACGAAGACAAAATCGTATTGATTCATTCGAATAGCTTTTTAAAGTTCTGACTCCACGTAACAATTATGTAATACTTATAATAATCCGAACATCTGTATCTATCCAATCTGTGACGACAGTCTAAATACAATTTATCGAAAACATACGTGAACTTTGATATATATAGCCTAGTACTAAATAAGACAGAATTTACGTCGAAACTGTCCTTTTGAGAATCTGTCTTTTTGAAAATCTGTCCTTATCGAATAAAGGGTCAGACTTATTTATTCTTTTTGCTTGTGGTAATAATAATATATAAATAACATTGAACCTAATACCTTCTGAGGCTAAGCTTAAGAATCAACGTTCACGTAAGTTTCGATAAATAAATATGTATATGTGCCTCTTTAAGCGGCTATTCATTGACAAATTACTCACTAAAGTTATCAACATGTTTGCCAATGAATGCCCGCTTTATACAACATGTTTGACGTCACGTCGCAGTGTGACCACTTTATAGAATAATATATATATTGTATCGATGGTACTGTAATCATAGATAATTTCCGCTATGGACCTTAGTTGATCAGTCTTGACCTCAAATGGTTCCTTTCACAGCAATAATAGAATTAAATGAAACGCAACGGTGCAGTAGATTTAATGGCGAAGTTATGAAGTATTAAATAAAGACACCAAGGTTTTAGTTATACCTATATAAAATAATTTTGTAAGTTCAATTTGTTGATGTCGATGTATTTGGCATTTGATACAATGACATGATTAAGTCTGGTTGTATACAGTTGACTTTTAAATAAAGCTATACACAAAATAAAACAATGATATATTAACACATTCAGCGCCATGTTAGTCATAAATACATTTTCTATTGTCTGCTACATAGCATTCAATGTGTTAAGCTTGTCATAAACGGTTTGCCTACTATTGAAGCGAGGTGAACTCACACCATTAGAACAAACATCTGGACAGTATAATACTACCGTCCGCTAACTAAAAAGGCGTTACGCCATATGCGTTCAATATCATTTAACGTCATTTTTGTTTGCAGAATATTTATTATAATTAAGCCAATGGCGGCGCAATTTACGGAGAAAATTGCTGCCCTTCTCCTTCTCTGGGCAATGATGGTCTAAACGCCGCTACGCCATAGATTTGAATAGAAGTGTTACACAATATGAGACGTTCTTAAAAACGGTTCACGTTAGCTTTTCAACACAAAAGTCTGCTGTATACAACAGGATTAGTTAAGCATTATAATATATAGTTACTGAAGGGTTCGACATTCAAGTGTTGAAAGATATACACAGCTTTTATAATCAGTAAATTGACTAAGTCAGTTCAGCACAAACGACAATATACATAAAACAACTTTTAAGTGTTTACATTCTAACTTGTTTGAAATCAAATAATTTTTTACTAACGTTTTCTTTAGGGCTATATTTCAGCTTTCAGTAAATGTGAGAGCGAGTTTAGACATTATTTTTAATGATTTAATACGATTTTACAAAGGCCCATTCCAAAGATCTTTTGAAATAAAATAAAAAATATTGTATGTACTTATTTAATGTTAATCGTTTCGCTTCTACATTCTGAGAGTGGTGTTTTTATGTGATATAATTGTGTATAAATTAATATAAATATTTACATTAATACAATAATATAATTATATTAATGTATGTATTTTTCATTACAGTTAATATGCCAATAAAACGGTTTATTCTTTTATGTGTTTGTTTTATTTTAACTTTTTACAATTTTTTTATTTTTTATTTGAATGTGAGTGTGTTGCAAGTTAGATAAAGCCATCGAGGAACAAGCTAACTTTTTACTCGGTCCGATGGAAACCACAGAGCAAGGTATACGCTAAGTTTTTACAAGCATTGTCGTATATAAAGGAGAGTAAGTCTCGGATTGGATTCCCGAATCGAGCAATCTTATTGAGATTTTCTATTAAGAAATTTTCAGTGATAGTATGGAGTCTGGCATTAAGCCTGCATTAGGCTCACCTAAACATTCTTGGTGAAATGAGGATGTAGAACACCTGTTCGGGCCTCCATACACCCGAACCGCCGCGCGCCGTGCGCCGTGACGTCTGTCGTCGAACCGGTTCTCGGCCGCCGCCGCCGCCGCCGTTCCTCCAATGCGCGGGGGGAAGGGCACACACTACATACGAGACATAGGAGCGAACGCACGCTCACCGCGACGTGGTTTTTATATAATTGTTTTTTGTCGCAATTAAAGATACAGTCCGCTAACCTGCGTTATTATTTGTTGAGACTCCTGGGGCTGCTTAGTTTTGGGGCTCGGCACACACAACACCTCTGCTTATCCCTTTGGAAACGTAGACGTGAGAATATATAATATGTATATAATACATATTATGTATGTAAGTAGGTACAGCTTCTGATTGATACATTTGGTATCGTAATAATTATAAGGTCGAAAGGATTCAGAAGGCAAAAACAACCCATCGCAGTACATGTCTTTAATTTTCATATTATAAACTACCTCAGTCAGATACAATACATTAAATGAATATTTACACCAAACACCTGCGTCCATACTTTTGTATATACACTGTCACTACATTATATGCACATGCTTAAAGGATTATGGCATCTTATAGGTTCTTTAGATCTAAACATTACATGAGTTTTGATATAGGTTGAATAACATTGAAGGAACAGCGGCCGACTCGCCACGGCCCCTGCGTTGAATATTATGGGTTCGAATCCTTTTATTTTTGCAATAGGCATAATTCTTGTGTTGCGGGGGACGTTACAAATATTTAGCCATGTTGTTCCGATTTGTGGCTTACACAAATTCTTGACCCGTGTGGGGTTATATTAAAACAGCTCCAATATATTTTGTATCAAATCAATCAATTTAAGAGTTGTTCTTGTCGGAGAAGTCTCTTCCATGTCTAGGACTTCTTGGTACGGCTTTTTCTTTCACCTGATCTATGTAACATTTCCTTGGTCTACTTCCCTTCCTCTTCTTCCTTCTATTTTTCCTCTAAGATAGTCTTTTTTAAGTTGTCATGTCATATAAGTGTCCCAAAATGGTTTTTTCTTGATTCTTCTTTTGTACCCAATATATATTTCTTTGAAAATAAACGTATCGTTTAAGCATGTGCATATAACATATATACTGCATATTTATTCTTGCATTGAGGTACGTATCCAGCCTCTCATTCTTTAGAATGAGAGGACCAAACAGCGACGATGATCAGAAATTCTGAAATTCAGCTACTATTGTTTAAATACGCCGTAAAATAATTAGATGTAACAGATCATATGAACTATTAGGATTATTACAATTATCTACATCCTAACTAATAATTTTAATGTGAAATGTGAATTTGTTTGCCATGCTTTCACGTCTTAACTACTCGACTGATCATCATGAAGTTTCGCATACACGCCGTCAAGGGTACATACAAGGAAATAGGGTACCTTTCATACTAAAAAGTACTGTAGTTTTTATATCATTCTTCCATACGTGAGAGTAGGATCCTGGAAAGTTTAAGTACTGGTAAACTACAATCTGTACTAAAACTCCTTCTAAAAATTACCAAACTATACCTACAACTAATTGTAATAATCCTAGTTCTGACAAGATCCGTCATACAACGAATTATCCTACTGTCGTGGGACATATACAAATAATCATATCATACATTTTAGTCACAGTTACATTAAAAGACTTGCAATTACATTTATACATTTAATTGTGACTATATACATTCCTATACTACATATAAAGTATATTTCAGAACTATGGTACTCGGTATACATGAGTTTGAAGCAACGGTTCTTTTTAATATAATAGAAAGACATATAAATTGAATAATTCATACAGCATTTGAATACAATATTACTAACCCGAGAGATGTTGGCTCGCAACCCGATCGCAGTGCCACCTACCGGATCCAATCGTGAATCTAAATCATCTAGGAACCAGTCAACCACAAAAATAATTAAAGTCGGTCAAGCGTTTAAGAGTTCAGTGACAGACAGACACAGATGAATCCTTAATAATAAAAATGCGAATGTGAATTGGTTTGTTACTTTCACGCCTAAATACTCGACTAGACCGAAATTTGGCATAGGTACATATAAATTATCGTTCATCTAGAAAAGAGTATCGTTAGTTTATATAATTCTTCCATGCGTGAGAATGGGATCCTATACTCCATTTGATTAGGTATTTAACTAAAGGTAAACACACCTGACACAGCTTTTCATCTAAAAATAAAATGCTGCTAAAGATCAATGTAAACACAACAATAACGATTACTAAATCAATTGAACCGTTAGTTTAAGCAGTAGTTTATTTGTTTAATATGTGTTTGTGCAAAAAGTCACATCAAGATTGTTTACCTTTAGATAAGTAGGTACCTAACCAAATGGAGTATAGATGTTTGAAACTCACTATTGGACCCGGTAAATACAAATGAGTGCGCTGCGCCAACATTTAGGTATGCAGAACAACGTAGAACGATAATAACAACTTTTTCAAGTACCTACAACAATTAGATCGGCTAACGAACAATGGTGAGTATTAAAGATTATTTTTGTAGAGTTGGCAAACAAGCATATAGATCTTGATTGTAAGTGTTTAAAGTAGCTTATGATGGCTTACAATACGAGAAATATTATACTCGGTGTAAAAGACGTTGTACCGAAAACTGAAATAATAGACTCAGACCATTATTCCGAGCTGAAAATCGTTGCAATATTCTTCAGGAAGAATCATTATTTTTCTGACTGTGAATCATAACATCATATTATATCATATAAAAAAAAAGAATACCACATTTTACTAAAATAAAGCAATGTAATTAAATTGTCGTGATTTAAACATTTTTTTAATTCTTTTTTTTTCATTATATTTTGCTTTTAATTTTTGCCACCAAGAAAATAATATGCATTGCAACACAAGACGTGCATTCTCTTTTATTTATTTTTAACTAACGGAAGGGACTGGACCCCACGACACGGAATCCTAGTGTGGGGGCCAGAGATATATTGCTTTTCTTTTAGTGTCCCACACGGGAAAAATATGTGATACACAAATTGTTCTTCCGTTTATGTTGTTTGAATGTTTGTAAACTTCTCTGCGACATATGAATTATTCCTAATGGAGTAGTCTTTAATACAATAGCCACACATTTTATTCCATTCAGCCCATATTTCCTTACATTTTCCTAGGATCGACATGGCGTAAGTATAGTATATAGTGTATATATATATATATATATATATATATATATATATATATATATATAGATTCCCGCACAAGAGAAATATTTGTGTGCATGAACATGGATGTTTGTCTTGGTCTGGGTGTTTCTATGTATAATATGTATGTATTTCAAAAAAAAAAGTATATATGTATGTTTATCCACTGTCTAGTATCCATAGTACAAGCTCTGCTTAGTTTGGGCTAGATACTGTTGTGTGTATGTGGTAGAATATTATTATTATTATTATTATTTATTAATACCTCTGGTATTGCAGGCGAACTTCTGTATAGTGCCATCGTTGCCAAATAATGGGTAATAGACCATAGGTATGATGTGGCAAGCGCGTACTATATAATTTTATGGGTTTGCAATACCGTTTTTTTTATGTTATAGTGTGTCATACGAGCATACGGATCGCCTGATGGTAAGCGATTACCGCCGCTCATGGACACCCGCAACCCCAAAGGAGATACAAGTGCGTTGCCAGCCCTTTAAAAAGGAATGAAGGAGGGAAAGGACAAAGGAAAGGATAGGAAAAGGATCGGGGTAACTGGGCCTCCGGCTCTCTCACTCACCAATACGAAACGCAACAGTACGGGTACCGTTATCTTATCTTATCTTGTGTGGGGGCCAGTCAGTACAGACCGGCGACACTTCGACCCAGTGGGATCTTTTGTGTCGACTTCCCCAATAACGACTGCCATAGATGTTCATGGCAGCCGACGACTTAACGTGCTTTCCGAGGCACGGAGCAGGCGATAATTGTCAATCAATACGCACATAATTTCGAAAAGTCATATAACTTCCGAAAGTCAGAGGTGCGCGACGTGGGTTCGAACCCGAGACCCTCTGCATTGCAGTCTGTTGGTCTCCCCACTGAGCTATCGCTGCTGTTGTACGGGTACCGTTACTTCACGCCGATATTCTGTGAGAGGGTAGTACTACCCCGGTCGATCCGTATCCTGCTAGTTACTTTAATCGCTTATCATCAAGTTAGCCTTATGATTCTTTGCCAATTGCTGCCATCTAAAAGAACAAATACCGTGTCATACTTATGAATGAAATAACTATTTTAATTATCGTTTATATGGATAGTATTCTTGATATTAATTTCAATAGTAGTCTAAGAGATTTGTGTACTTTTAACCGTCCTAGATGTTCATATAACAACTGTCATTCATATCAGATCAGTCTATCCAACTATCGACTTAAAAATCAAAATTAATTTCTTACCTCTCGATTTGATCAGATATAGATATATAACATACCTCCATGGATGGCGTTGTGGTTTATGTGATAGCCTCGCCGATACTACGCTGAGTACCGTGAGTTCGATTCCCACACGGGACAAGAGATGGTGGGCCCACGGATGGTTGTCTCTAGTATCGGTGTACATTGTGTCTGTTGTTTGAATATTTATATGTCGGAGCGTCAAGAAAATAATCATTGGAATGTAATTTATTTCTGTAATTGAGCGCCATCTATTGGTTTGTTTCGGAACGTCAAGCGTAAGCTTGAGTGAGGTCGCCACAGAGCCAATGTGTCAGTTGAAGTGACAGTTATAACTGTCAGTATCATATTGACGTTATATAACCGCCGGAGACACGTGCGCGGACACATTCGGTGTGACGAACTCGCTGCATTACGGATCAAATCAGAGATAATTACAGTCAACCTTTATTGTTTTATTTCTTTTGTATTTGCCTATCATTAGTGTACGTACGAAGTATAATACCACGGCTATAATTTGTTGCTTCATCATGTCAAAAGCGAGTTGCCATATTTCTCTCCGACATATAAAATAACCCGCGATAGGAGTATCCTACAGTATTGTAGTTTAAAAATATACTGCACGAATGGCGTACTTGTTAGTTTAAGTCGTCGACTTGTGCTTAGTGTTCTGGGTTCGATGCCCAGGCGGAACAAGAATTTAAGTTATCTACAAACAGTTGTTCAGAGTCTAGGCGTTCTGTGTCCGTTATTTGAATGTTTGTAAAGTCCTAGCGCGACACAAGATTAATTTCTATTGAGGGAATTATCTTCATAAAATATTACTATGAAACTTCTGTTAAATTTCTATCTTTTAGGTTAATCGAAAGATAGGTAATTTATTTTTGACCAAAACACATCAAAGTATAAGAAACTATATATCTTCCCTTCGTGAACACGGCAAGTTATCCAACCTAAAGACAATATTATATTTAAACAAATAGACAACATCCATAGTGAATTTAAAATATTTTATACTTTATAAATTTATCTATGGTAGTCTAAATATTTGAAGCCATATTGCAGCTTCGTTATTCAAAAATACATATTTCCTAATATTTTTTTATTTTATTATACAGGGTGTCCGGTAAGTAATGGATAACCTTGAAATGTCTTATAGTAGAACTGAAGGCCGTCCAGAAAAAAATAAAAGAAATAAAAATAAAAGATATATTAAAAAGTGCAAGCTATATAAGCATAGCATACTTTTGACTGTCTATCTATTAGCATAATTAGTGTTTTATAATAAAACAACAAAAAACCGATGGATTTCATTCATTTATGGTCGTAGTATACAAGAAAGTTATACAGGGTAATTTAAAAAAAAACATATCTCAGGTAGTAGTTAGGATAGATTTTTTTTCATATTTTTCTGAACCGCCATCGGTTCCATTATAAGACATTTTCAGGTTATCCATTAATTACCGGACACCCTGTATACGTATATTTTCATCATAAATCAGTGCAAGAGCGAGCTACATACTGCATAAGTAAAGCTTACGGCTTGAATATTTATATAAAGTCTCATAAGAGATAAATTATTTCAATAGAGTCTAGTAGCACAATCAGTAAATGTTTTATGAAATGGCTCATGCTTCCTCCTTATATTATAAATGCTAAAGTGTGTTTCTTGGTTTGTTTCACGAGACAGAGTGACAGTATCTTGCCGTTTAGCAAGCATATGCAGAATCCTTATTGCTATTGACAATTTCCTGACAGTGAAACTTAGTAACTGCCAGCCTAGGAATCGAACTTGGGACAGCAACAGAGCTAGGAACAATATGTACATATACATAAAGATTTTTAATTCTTACATATTTATAAGCCTTTTTTTTAACGTGGGGTCTTTTTTGGCGCATACCCCTCAGCGGGGGCGGATGGAGGTGTTATGTCGGAATCACCCAGGAAAATATGGATATATCCCGGTAATACCGACTAATCCTACCACAGTGTTCCTTCTCACAATCTATGGCCAGGGCGCAGGGATCACTCACGCATTCATCCTGCAGACATTTATAAACCTGCCTCGCTGGCCCAATGGCGGTGCATGTGACTGCTGTACTTGAGATCTCGAGTTCGAATCTCATGTCAAACAAAATGTTACTAGGTTTTCTGTCAAGAAATTATGAAAAGCAACACGGGGTCTAAACTAAAAAAAACAAAACTAAAAAACTGTGCGCGGCAAACGGATTTAGGCTCGCCCCCTTTTACGACGGACCTAAATGTATAGTAGACCAAATATGGGTGCAATACACTCTTCAAGGATACAGGCATCAGACTTTGGTCTCCATAGGTATATATATGTCGAAGCGTCAAGAAATTAATCAATGGAATGCAATTTATTTCTGTAATAGGAGTTGAATAAAGCGCCATCTATTGGTTTGTTTCGGCACGTCAAGCGTAAGCTTGAGTGAGGTCGCCACAGAGCCAATGTGTCAGTTAAAGTGACAGTTATAACTGTCAGTATCATATTGACGTTATATAACCGCCGGAGACTCGTGCGCGGACACATTCGGTGTTACGAACTCGCTGCGTTACGGATCAAATCAGAGATAATCACAGTCAACCTTTATTGTTTTATTTCTTTTGTATTTGCCTATCATTAGTATACGTACGAAGTATTATACCACGGCTATATTTTGTTGCTTCATCATGTCAAAAGCGAGTTGCCATCCTACTCTCCGACATATACAGAAGTCTTATTTACTGATTGCGCTTCTACCATCTACAGATATCATTCTAAACTTTCTCCTGTAACCCGGCACTTACCAACTGTCCGAAATATCAAACAAGCAAACCCTTCATCACTCCACACACACAACCTTTCATCAGTCAAAAACTTCCTCTACATACGCTAAATCAGTCCTTAATCCCTTGTATTAGGGGATATATTCCTCTCCCTCTTGTTCTTGCTTTTCGGTGGAGCACGGTGGCGGTCTCTCTTCCTGCTTGATGAGGAACAGGAGGACGATGGACTGGAGTCTGGTGGGGAACCGGCTTCTTCGGCTGTGATGCCCATGGTTTGGGACTCAGGAGTGGAAGGTTCTAGAACGCTGTTGCGTAGAGCCCGCCGCTGTTCTTCTGTATGTTGAGGGCAGCGAGTGGATCTGTAAATAATATAGGTTGGGGAGTTAAGTGTATGTTGACAGAAAGCTACCATAGTTATTTTAATGACATACCAACCCAGAAAATTCGCAGGTTGTAGATAGTCTACTAATATTATAAAGAGGAAAGATTTGACTTTTTGTTTGTTTTTAATGATTTAATCCAAAAGCTAATCAACCCATTTTAAAAATTCATTCATCATTAGAAAGCTATATTATCACCGAGTAATATTTTACTTTTAAAAAGTACTGTAACATTTACGTTTAAAGATTTTTATTATCACTAAGACAATTCGTCACTTATATGATAACTGATAACATAACTAATAAAGAAAAAGAATAACATTTCAATATCTATCTTTGCATTCACTTAGCTTAAATATTACATCACTGTATTTGTATAAACTACTTAAACAAATTTACAAATAATTATGAATGTAGGTTAAGTTACACTGCGTAAAACTATAGGGATAATGTTAGATTTGACCCATTTAATATATAGATTTGATACATAATATTTTAAAACTATGCTAAGTAATAACGCGTTACTCATATAATACTAGCCTACTTTTACGCGAGCAAAGTGGCAGGTCTCAGTTAGTATTCTATAAACTAAGTACTTCATACCTGGTACATAACTTCTTGGTGTGCTCGGAGACCACACCACAGATCTGGAGTAGCAAGTTCTTCTTTTCATTGGCTGTCATTGTCTCATAGGTGGCGCCACCGTCAGCCGTGTCATTGTTGTGTGTGCCGTTGTTGTTCCTGAAACACACCATGTATGATTGAAATGTGTCTGGAGATGAGCCAGCAGCCCTCTGGCAATCATGCACATGGCTGTGTCTAGGCATTATAGAAGCAATGCCAAAGGAATTTAGTCTAGCTACCGTCTACCGCAAGGGTCAACCGTCTGCCTTACAGTCAGATAACAAAGAATAGTTTGCGGCGACTCTGCACAGACCAAGAAGTTCAGCCTAGATCCAACAGATGGCGCTAAGTACAATAAGCTCTTAAAATGACAATCCTGAATCGGACAAGTAACATTTACAAACCGACTAACTATATATTATACAAGTTCCTGACATAAACCGTCGTGCCGCGGGCCACCAGGCACGATCACCCAGCCTGGTCGGAGGATCCTCCCATTGTGTTGGAGGGACATCACACCACGTTCTACTGGCATTTGCCACTCTGCAAATGCCACTTCAAAATGTGTTATTTACTTACTTGTGCACTTTACTTGGTTTCCTGTTGTTATTGTTCTTGACTCTGCGCTTGCGTCGCTCCGGCGGCGCACTACCACCCGCCCAGTCGGCGTCGTCCTCATCGTCGCTCAGTAGCCCAGCGTATGATGTAGGTTCGCGGCTGTTTGAGGCAATGCGCCGGGAGGCTATACGGGAACTGTTGCGGCCCATACCTGGAAGGTTTAGAGAGAGCAGGTGTCTGGGTGTTCTTTGTGCCCTCTGTTTAAATGTTTGTGAATTACCCCATGGTAAAGGATTTAAAAAGATAGAAAGTAGTGGCCTAAGATTAAAAGCATAGGACTGGCGGAAAAGAGGCTAGTATCTCTCTTTCTTTTTTGAATACAGATCCTGCACTAGGAATCTTCGTTTCTATCCCTATATCAGATCATGTCTTGTGTAATGGCATAGGACATTCAAATATATCTTCAAGGAAAATGCAAACAGTTGATTCAAAAAGATTTTGAGCATATTGGTACTGTCATTGTTAGGGACCTTTTTGGGTTCTATAGACATTCTGTGCAACCAGACCCCCTACTACTAACCTTATGCTGTCAGTCTGTTTAACATTAAATTGATCTTTTGAACCATAATAGGTAGTTGACCATGACACAGACCATGTAAAAGGGATATGTGTGTTTATGTAATACATGCATAATTTAAAGACCATTTGTATATGCTATTAACTTATACATACATATATATACCCAAGAAGAATAGAAAGGATATTATACTTAACTCAATTTTGCCAGCTTAGTTATAACTGCCATGGAATAGGAAGTTAGCCTATTATTGTTGCTGAAACTTTGCTTACCAAAATCTTAATAACTTGTTGACCAAATTGGAAAAAAGAACTGAGGACTTTACATCAGCCATAAACATTAGCCATACAAACTCATATAATGGATTCAGTAACTAAGTTTATTTTACTTTCAAGACTTCAAGGCATTCTCAGGCAATCTGTATGTGCAAATATTCCTGAAGATGCCATGTGTATCAATGTACACCTGGCAGAAATGGTAGACAATGGTTTAACAATAATACATCAATAATGATCTATATTGACATAGTTACATGCATATAAGTTAATGAATTCTGTGGATTCTGGACTAGTGAGTATTTCAGATGCCAGTAGATTTCCCATTAATCTAATATCTGTGCCCAGAACTCACCCTATAAGTCAAACAAAAAGAAAACCCCAAAGAAGTCCAGAACTCATATCCAAGTCCTGTGATGAGTGATTTTAACTCGGGTGCGGTGTTAAGCATGGCCAAAGTATAGACAAAACTGGGATGCTAGTACTGGACATAGAAACTTTTTTGTTTTTATGTGAGTGCTGAGTACTGAAAGATTTAAAGTTATATATAAACACCAGAATAGTACATACATGAATATGCTAATGTCAAGCTTGTCTTACTAAGGACATAAATATGAAAGTTTAAGATTTAGATGTTTGTTTTTAATTATGAATAAACTGGATTTGGAAAAGCTTGGAGCACATTTAGACCATGCTCTGTGTCCATACATGTCTTATTACATAATACTGTTATACATGACTACAGGATTCATACAAATGAATCCACAGGTAGAAGCTGACAGTTGTATAGCGGTATTCAATACTAATTTTGTATGGTTAAAATCACAGTGCATATATTCATCTAGTGTTTCAACACATTTGAATATAACTTAAATGAAATTTAAGTTAAATTTTTATTTAATTTAACATTGCTAATTCAGGAATATTCTTAATTGCCCATAATCTTGATAAATTTACGTTTCTGAATATTTATTTTCCATTATCTCATCAAATGTATGGAGATTCTATACATTAGTTATATTATATTAGAAAATCATAAAATGGGAACTGAGAAATCAGATGTATCTTTACAGCTATGTGCATTTACACACAACTTATCATGGTTTAATGTAAACTGACTTGTTGGGATGGTTGTGGAATGGCAGGGAGAGTGACTGCTGTGCTTTAAGATTTCTATCAATGCATACTCATTGTCATTAGCAGCAGAGAATATGGAACTCTGTCCGGTAAATAGCAATAGGTTAATCCATAATGTGTGACCTTAGACCATACTTAGCAAAATATAGGTGCAATACCCCTAAGGAGATATAAGTATCAGACTATAAGCTGTATAACTATTCTTAAGTTAAAAGTTCAAGTATTTTTATGGACTGAAACCTTTTCAGCTTATTTCTACCAGGTATGAACAAAATGATGCTTTGTAACAATAAAGGAGGTTTATGTTAATGTTTTATAGTTTTTAGGCATCTAGGTTTGTAAGATAAGTCAGATATTAATCTACAATAACATCTTGGCCAATGTTTGGAACCTGGGGCTTAGATGTTATGCTTTTTCAATGTCTGCTTTCTAAATAATTGATTAGTTAATGAATACATTATTACATAAGTTTCTTGAGAGAGGCAATGAATGTACAAATTCTTTGGCTCATTGATATTTCTAAGAGCCAAAGATGACTTGTGTTATATCAGTTTTAAACCTATCTCCATAATATAAACAGCATGATTTAGCAGTTTGGTCTTAGACCAAAATGCTTGTTGACAAACAAGTAGACTGATAATTAGTACTATTAGTGCGTATTAGGGTTATATTGAAGAGGAGTAAATATTTTAGTTAGAATATTATCAAAACTCACAACTAACATTCAACAATGAATAAACCAATGAACAAGGTAATTTAAGCTAAATAACAGAAGATTTCCTTGCAGGGATACATGTCATACAATATAACCAGTCTACTCGTAGTTCGTTAAAGCATTTGGTCCTTGAGATCAATTGAATAAACGTTTAACAAGTTGATATAATTATGTTCCATCCAGTATTAATGGATGCACATGCACATTCATTTCTTCTGGAAAATTTTGAAGCCATTCTTATTGTTAAGCTTTTCTGTTTACTTACCCATGCATTTCTCTAGATGAGGAGCAAACCTAGTAGCCGATACCGGTCTCTCGCAGTTAGGACATGAACAATTAGAGTCAGGAGTCTTTTTCATGATGGAGAATCCAAACACGTCGCATTCTGGTGTATTTACGATCTTGAACGGCTCTTCATCTTCCTTTTCACCTTCTAGCAGGTCTGTAAGCCCAGTTTTCAAGCCATGATGGAATTCAAAAATAAAACCTAGGGCCACATCGTCGCATAGACTTTCGTATATGAAGTTTGCAGCTTCCTCGGCATTATTTTCACTCTGCATTATCTCAAAAAACTTATTGTTCAAATCGTTCATACTCAATTCACTACTTATAGTATTCATTTTCATGGATTTCTTGATTTTCATAAATAACCACAACACAATTCACTTCACAGAAATAATAATTGAGATACTGATTACTGATGTTGTGATTGATTGATTAGGTACCTTTTCATTCATAGCATTCGCCCTCTCTTTTAGTTTCACATAGATATATCACTTGTCTCTGTCGATGATCGGATGTGAAGTTTAAATTGTCAAAGTGACATTACCGAAATGCTGCTAGTTTTCAAAATGCAATATATAGGTACATACCTAACTACCTACTTATAAAATGTTTCATATTTTACATCGACAGTTTAATTACTTAATTCTTTAACAGGCTCCGAAGTAATGCGGCTCTTCAAAACTTTAGCAAATATTTTATTATATGTAATGACAAAAATTAGTCACAAATGTCACAATGAGCAGAGCCCTAGCGCGAGCAGAGCGGCCACTCCAGGCGCCAAATATCAATGGCTTGGCGCCTTGATGGTAGGTATGGAAAACTAAATTATTACTTTACAATTCTTGTGTATACCATAGTCTCAATCTTGCGGTCGCTGATGCAGCGAAATCTTTAGAGGCAAAATAACAGAGTTTCATCATTTAGCATTTTAACGGGTTACCAGCCGGCGGGCAGAAGCCAGGTCCGTAGCTGGTAACCGTTAGGGTTATATTGAAACACGCAGACTGATTCAACTGAGAATATATTTACAATTTTTCACCTATCTTATATCCCATTTATTAGTCATGAAAGTAACGCTAACACTAATGTGTAGGTACAATAAACATTTTCACCAATCAGCGACAAGTAAACAAAAATCTAACATTTACGAATGATTTCTAGGAAATCTGTTCGCGAGTATAAAAGTAGTGCCACGTATAAAAAGCAGAGGGAAGCTTCGCGCGTCACCAGTTAGAAACTTGATATCGTCGTGGCTAGACGTATGATGCTCCGTTCGATCGCCTTCGCGCGTCGCTTGGTTTCGGCGCGGCTAGTTGTACGATGCTCCGTTCGATTCCAGGTTCCTCGTAAAGTTATATGTTGCCTGTGCGTATATACATACGCCACACCACTCCCGCCTAAGCGAAGCGTACGTTTTGTTTCACCGCGCGGCCGGATCTGGTGACGTACGAATTTCGCGGTGAAGGTGATGACTGTGATGAGGCTGTCCGCATTGGTGTGGGTGATGTGTCCGGGGCTGGCGTGTTTGTTAATGTTGTGTTTTCTGGCGAGTCTTCCTCGTTGAGTAGATGGGCTGGCTTCAATCTGTCGATTGAAATTACTGCGGTGCGAAGCGGAAGTTGCACTGTGAAGTACTTGCCGTTGGTACTGCGTTGAAGTACTTATGGTCCGTTGTATGGTAGTACAAGAGGTCTGCGCACGATGTCGTTGCGCACAGACATATGCGTACATGTCCCGAGGTCTTTGTGTATGAATGTGTTTGACGTTGACGCTTGCCTTGTTGATGTTGGTGATAATGACGACATTGTTTCAGTCAGCTAACGGACAAATTCCGAATCTTCAATTTTCGGCTTGGTAGGCGCGAAGAAATCAAATGGGACGCGTAACGTAGATCCGTATGTTATCAGGGCCGGGCTGACGGTTGAGTTTTCACGTAGGGCGGTGCGAAGTCCTAGTAATACTGTAGGTAATTAATTGATCCATCTGTTATCGGTTGCTCTTGCTATCAGTGCCGCTTTCAGAGATCGATGCCATCGTTCGATTTTTCCATTAGCTTGCGGGTGAAATGCAGTAGTACGTATTCGAGTGACGCCTATTTTCTTCATTAAAGCTTGAAATAAAGATGATTCGAACTGTCTCCCTTGGTCTGTAATAAGTAGAGGACATCCAAACCGCGATATCCATCCCTCGTACACGGCCTTCGCGACCGTTTCGGCGGTAACGTCACGAGTAGGTATTACCTCTAGTCAGTTAGTGCAGCGGTCAATCATAGTAACTAAGTATCTATAGTCATCTGATGGTGGGAGTGGCCCAACTATGTCCACGTGCAGGTGTTCAAAACGAGAAGATTGTTGAAACTCACTGAGCGGGCTAAAGACGTGTCGATGAACTTTCGCTCGTTGACAGCTGATGCACGCCTTGGCCCATATACCTACGTCTTTGTTTATAGATGGCCAGAAAAACTTTGTCGTCATTATTCTTCTTATTGTACGAACGCCGGGGTGACTTAGTTCGTGTTGTGCTTTGAAGGCTGCGACACGATAAGGCAATGGTAGGTATGGTCGAATGTTCGCTGTCGATGTTTCGCACCAAATAGGCCGTTTGACTCCCGGTAGGTTTACGCGGGAAAACTTCAGTCTGGGGTTATTCATGCAATCACGTAGCTCGGCGTCCGTTTCTTGTTCTTGAGATAACTTATCGTAGTCCATCGTTCCGTTGAGTAGTTCGATTTCTGCGATACGTGATAACGCGTCAGCGGCTTCGTTCTTATCACCGTGAATGTATTTGATGTTAGTGCAGTATTGGCTTATGAAATGCAATTGTCGTTCTCGACGCGGTGTGTCAGTGCTACTCGGCGTTCTTGTTAGAGCGTACTTCAATGGTTTGTGATCCGTACATATGGTGAGTTCGTTGCCCTCTATCAGTCGGCGTAGGTTTTTAACAGCTGTATACATTGCTAGAAGTTCGCGATCGTATACACTGTATCTTCTCTGCGTCTCGCTCATTGTTTTTGAGTAAAAGGCGAGTGGTTTCCACACGTTATCTATTTTCTGTTGTAGGACTGCGCCGAGGCTAGTGTCAGACGCGTCGGTGAGTAAGCATAACGGAGCGTTAGGTATCGGGTGCGATATAGTAGCCTCGAGAATGCTTTGTCGGCATTGTTCGAAGGCTGTTTCAGCTTCATGTGTCCATTGTATAGGTGTTTTGTCGTTTTTCTTGCTATTGTGTAGATACTTGTTTAGTAAATTTTGGTATTCGGCTTGATGGGGTAGGCAGCTACGGTAGAAGTTGATCATGCCTAAAAATCTTCTTAACTCTTGCACTGTAGTTGGTTTGGGAAACGTAAGTATGGCTTGAATGCGTTCTTCTGTGGGTTTGATTCCGTCCGGTGTAACTTCATAACCGAGGAACTGTATCTTGTCTTTGCCGAACTCACATTTATCGATGTTTAGAGTGACGCCGTAGTTGTCGAGTCGTTCGAGAACTTTTTGTAAGTGACGCTTTTGTTCCTCTGGGTTTTCTGAGTGCACTAGTAAATCATCGACGAAACAGAATACGTTGTCGTCGAGCCCTCGTAGTACTTCGTGCATGAAGCGTTGAAATGTTTGGCCGGAATTGCGTAAGCCGAACGTCATACAGATTGAACTCGAAGAGGCTGAAGGGGGTTATTATGGCAGTCTTCGCAACATATTCTTTTTTTAAAAGGTATCCAGAAGTACGCCATTTTGGGATCTAGTTTAGAAAAGATTTTTTTCATGTAGCTGGTACGTAAAATCTTGAATTCTCGGTATAGGGTAGCGATCGCGTACTGTAACGGCTTTCAATCTTCTATAGTCGCCACACACGCGTAGCGAACCATCCTTTTTCTTAACGACGTGAAGCGGGCTGGCCCATGGACTGTTTGACGGCTTACAGATTCCCATCTCCATCAACTTCTCAAATTCTAGCTACGTAGCTTTGTATTTATCGGGCGGCAGGGGGCGCGGCCTTGAATAGATTGGTTGGTCTGTTGTTTCTATGCGATGAGTTACGTTGTGCTTAGTCGGAGTTTTGAGTGACATGGGTCGCAGTACGTCGGGATATTCTTTCAAGATGTCGTGATAGGGGTGATGGTGGCTGATAACGTATACGGCTTCCTCGGTGCTATGTATTTTGATTGTGTGAACGCTAAGGTCGGTAATGCGGTCCATGAGTTTTCTTTGATGTAGATCGTCAAGTAATTTGTGCTTCGCTAAGAAATCTGCGCCTAGTATTGATGTTTTCACGTCGGCCACGGTAAATGTCCATTTAAAGCTTCTGCGTAGACCTAGGTTGAGTTCGAGTGTGCGCTCACCGTAGGTACGTATCTCTGTACCGTTCGCAGCAAACAGTTTGTAGGTACTTTCAATCGGCTTCACGTGTTTCTTATTTCTTGCGGTTAATACGGATATGTCAGCACCCGTGTCGACTAGAAACTTCTCTCTGTTGTTAAGATCGATAACGCAGAGGCGGTAGTTTGGTTTTCTAACATCGACGCCCGCCATAGTCGATGTATTTTCTAGTTTTCCTGTTTCTTTTTTGCGCTCGGTGATTCGCATCTACGGGCTTCATCTCCTTAGCGCAGGTGGTAATAACACAGCCAGTCGGGATCCCCGGGTTTGCGGTTCGAGCGGGCACGGTATCTCGAGTTCGATCGCGATCGTTTGTTGCTATGCGATACGACGCATGTTGTTGATTGGTTCGAATCTCGGCGATCTCCAGCGTTAGTTTTTCTATTTGTTTATATAATAGGTCGAACTGTAGATTTTCTGTAGTTGGGTGAGTTGGGCAATGTAAACACGACGGGCTTGATGTGTGCGCCGGCGTAGGGGTTGTAGTGTGGACTGCGGCGACTGTTGCGGGTTCGAAATGTTCAACCATTTTGTCGGCCATCACAGCTAAACATTCTAGCGACGATTCGGTGTTCACGGAGAATACGGCGCGGACTTGTGCGGGTAATTGGTTGAGCCACATAACTTTTAGAGCTTCGTCGGTTAGTAATTTACCGCCCAAATCGCGCATCTTACGTAATAACTGGCTAGGTTTCATGTCGCCCAGTTCTAGGTCGCTGAGTAATTTCTGTAGCTGACGATGGTCTGATTCTTGGTACGTCGATATCAGTCTGTTCTTTAGCGTAAGGTACTTGTTGGTCGATGGCGGGTTTAATATGATGTCGCCGATTTGTTCGAGGTCGCTACAGCCTAGCAACGGGACGACGAGGTTGAATTTCTGTTCTTCTCCCATCTTGCTGCCGGCGACGGCGGCTTCAAACTCTGCGAACCACAGTCGTGGGTTTTGACGCCAGAATGGTGATAGACGTGCAGGCAGTGAGATTGTAGCGACATCACCGTGGAGAGGTGTCGTTACTTGCTTGTCGGTGAATTCTTCAGCTTTTTCTTGTGCCATGACGATAAGGTAGCGTGTTCGTACGTCTAGATTTGGCCGAAAACCAACAGATGTTGGGTGTCGGTTCAGAGAACCGATATTACAACAGCACTAGAACGATGAAAGGTCAGGAGTCACCAATTTAACGGGTTACCAGCCGGCGGGCAGAAGCCAGGTCCGTAGCTGGTAACCGTTAGGGTTATATTGAAACACGCAGACTGATTCAACTGAGAATATATTTTAAATTTTTCACCTATCTTATATCCCATTTATTAGTCATGCAAGTAACGCTAACACTAATGTGTGTACAATAATCATTTTCACCAATCAGCGACAAGTAAACAAAAATTTAACATTTACGAATGATTTCTTGGGAATCTGTTCGCGAGTATAAAAGTAGTGCCACGTATAAAAGGCAGAGGGAAGCTTCGCGCGTCACCAGTTTGAAAGTTGATATCGTCACGGCTAGACGTATGATGCTCCGTTCGATCGCCTTCGCGCGTCGCTTGGCTTCGGCGCGTCTAGTTGTACGATGCTACGTTCAATTCCAGGTTTCTCGTAAAGTTATACGTTGCCTGTGCGTATATACATACGCCACAAACACATACTTCAAGCCGCCAACGAAGATAAGTCAGTTTTTACCATCCGTCAAGTGCCAATTACCTTTACAAAGTGCAGGGGTCCATAAAATAGATTGTGATTGTGGACTCTCATACATTGGTCACACTAAGAGAAGCATAGGCAGCCGCATAAAAGAACACATAGCTGATGTTAAACACCAACGCTCGTTGAAGTCTGCTGTGTGTGAACACGTGCAACAGGGGACCAACCACTACCTACGATTTGACAAACCACAGATACTCGCAAAAGAACACCGATTCCTACCAAAGATGCTTCGCGAGGCTATTGAAATTAAAAAACATCCTAATTTCAATAGAGAACATGGTTGGAATGTACCATCAGCTTGGGATCCAATAATTCAAATAGTCAAACCTAAGCAGAAGCCAAACACAGCTAGACTTCATGATACTTTGAGCTCATATTGCGTAAAAAGAAACACCAAAAATTAAATTATGTTCGGGTACTTAGAAATAACTAGGTACACTTCAGAACATTGGGATAACTACCATCTTAGTCTCCCCGTGAACATGGCTGCTGTAAAGCAACCGAAACGTCGGGGCAAAGTGTAAACTTAAATATAAATAGTTTTAATTAAATTAAATAGCTTTAATAATAAAGTAAAGTTCAATAATAGTAGTGTTAGAGTTTTTAAAAGTGTTTCAAAGTTAAATAAACAATGCAACAAAATCCGTATAAAGTGTTTGATTTCTATGTATAACATTCGCGTAAACATAAGACAATATTATCTAAACCCCATTAAAATTAATTTTAATGTCCTCAAAGTGTCTTTTAAGATACGGGCTTTAGCATCCTAATTCTTATGTGACCTCTTTCTGTAACTAGCATTAGCCCTGTTGGCTGTAGTTTTATCCTAATGATAGCTAAAATCTAAGCTGCATTTTATGTGATTCCGTTTAGTAGAACGTGGGATATGGATACACATAATGTAACCATGTACTTCACTGTGGGTACTTTATCCAATCTATACTAAAATTTTATTATAAAGAGGGGTAGTATTTGATATTTTCTTTGTAAGGATTTAACTCAAAATTAATCAACCGATTTAAAAAAATCTTACTCTATTAGAAACCTATATTATCACCGAGTAACATAGGCAATATTTTATTTTTAAAAAGGACTGTTAGTAAGATACCTTACCTACTATTACGCGAGCGTTACCGCGGGTAAAAACTAGTATAGACTAAGCAGGAAACAATATCAAGTTTCATATACTTTTCGTTCTAACTACGAAGATTAAAAACCTTTAGTTATCTGCCATTATATCGTAATATACAGATACGAGAAACTAGCTGACCCGCGCAACTTCGTCTGCTTCACATAAGACAATTTTACCCGTTTTTGTAACGTTTTTCATTGATGCTCCGCTCCTATTGGTCGTAGCGTGATATTATATATACCTACTAGCTGTCCCGACAGACAAAAAAAAAACAAATCTAAACCATTCTCGAATACACTTGAACACACACAAAAAAAAATTTTCAAATCGGTCCAGCCGTTTAGGAGGAGTTAACTGTCAACACACGTACAGAAGAATTATAGATATAAAGATAGAATTTCTCGATATATGGGCTAAGCAACAATAAAATAATTTTTCATTTCGAACCAGTAGTTCCTGAGATTAGAGCGTTCAACAAAACGAAATTTACGAAATTTATCGTGGGTTATTTTAAAAAAACAACTTTTAACTACTTATATTTACATTTTACCGTGTATATATAATAATAATAATACGTTTATTGGCATTAAAAGATACAGTCATTTGAACACATAAAAAGTATAAAAATAATTTTTACAGTCCACTTGTTAAACACTACTTAATACATTTTATTTATCAATATAGTGTATTTTTTATTGGCAACATGGATAGATGTCAGCTGTGGGTCATTGTGTGTATGCGACTGTGAGGGTTTGTATGTGTAAGTGTGTGAGTGTTGTGTGTGTGTATGTGTGTCTGTGTGTGTGTGTGATGGATATAAAAATACATGCGTTTAAATAATAATAGATTATACAACGTATAGAAAGAATTGGGACACAATATACTTAATTTTAATAAGCTTTCAGTATCATCATAGGATTTAGTCATAAGCCTATTACTAACTTTCTTTTTACATTGGCAGGTATCTAGGCAGTGGATAAATGTTACAAAGTTCATTTATTTTATTATAGGGGTGACATCCAAGTACCCTAAAGTGCTGGGTTGTAAGAGTACTCCTAAACACCTGTTTGACATACTTTATACAAACAAACAAACTCTTCAGTTTTATAATATTAGTATAGAAGTATAGATATAAAAGTAAAAATGGTAAATTCAGGTGTAATAATGCACACAGTAATCACATGCGATCACACAATCAACATTTTGTGTATCAAGCAATATAAATAGTAGCACATCAAAATATTCTCTGCATTTGCGCGCGAAATATCGTAGCCGTCACTTTTTATCAAGATGGCGTCTAGTTCAAGAGGTTTGCGCCTTCTGAAAACTTTGGATTTTATAAAAAGACAGCCTAGTTTTGATGCGACTACTGTACTAAGCAAGGTATTTTATATATATATATATATTTTTTTTTATATAGGTAGATTCTATAAAAACTAAGCTTAGTTTTGATGCTACTACTGTAGGTACTAAGCAGGGTATGATTTTATTTATTGTTTTATTTTATTTTGTTTATATCATAGACACCATGGTTGGTATTGTGGCATAAGTTTGCGTGTAGGTAAGTTGATTTTAACGTTTCGGGTTCGAATCCCAGGTAGGAACGGGAATCTTTGGAAGTCATTGTCAGTAACAGCATTTCTTTGGTAACGTGTCGTGTAAACAGTAAGTTCGCTTTCTGTTACATTGGATTATAGCTATATATATAAATAACTAGATATATCTTTATCTCCTTATCTTATATGTAAAATTCTCGTGTCACAACGTTAGTTACCATACTCCGCCGAAACGGCTTGACCGATTTTTATTAAATTTTATATGCATATTTAGTAGGTCTGAGAATCGGCTACTATCTATTTTTCATATCCCTTAGTGATAAAGGTACCCTAACATTTTTTTAAATTCTTTTTGTCAAGACATGTTTTTTATGGCAAAACAACGTTTGCCGGGACAGCTAGTAATATTATAAATGCAAATGTGAGTTTGTTTGTTACCCTTTCAAGCCTTAACTTCTCGACCGATCATCATGAAATTTCGCATACACGTTATCAGAGGAACAGAAAAGGACATAGGGTACCGTTCATCCAGAAAAAGTAACAAACTAACCTAAAGTATGCTATTCATTTTTTTGGTTCCCATGAAAAATGGTTCATGCACTATCCACCGGCTAGGGGCCACCGGCGGGGTGTGTGGGACTCCCAGCATGAAGTGCTGGTATACCCACTAAAAATCCTGGGGTGTTCCCTCTCTCACCCAAAGGAGGGAGCCAGTTGGGAGCTCTTAAAAGAATTGAGATCATCCATAGCAGGCCAGTCGAAGTAGGTATATATTTGTGTATATTTTGGCGTGATATAGGTTAATCTGCCGTAATGTCAAATTGCATTTAAAAACGTAGACCAATAAGATTAAGTAGATAAATGTTTGATAAGTCGTTAAATACATGAAAGCAATATAATTATACAGATAGTAATGCTATGTTTTAAAATAAAGTACTTAATCTATAGAAGAATAAGAACTTAATTTCAAATTAATACCGCAACCAAGCCGCTCATGGGCTCCGTTAGGATTACTTTTAGGAAGGTGCATCTGCATCTAGACATTAGGTATACTTACTATTAATTGATATAAAATATATAATTATACCTATATTACATGTAGATAAATTTTATGTCAAATTCGAATCGCGAATATGTGAAACAATATTTTTTATTTTGTGTTTTTTCGTTCCTGGCATGTGATAGAATATTATATTATATTATTATTAAAAACAGTTAAATTCCATTTTAATACATTCAATATTTTGAAAAGTTTCATTAAGCTGTTTAAAAGCATAAATAAGTATTATAAATGCGACACTAACGCTATTTTATTTTTATATCTTACTAGTTATTTGAGCGCCGGAGGCCCAATCACCCTTCCCTTCCCAAACCTCATCCTGCTCCATTTCCCTTTTCCTTCCGATAGGCAGCGACTTGGTTGTGTTTTTTAGACATTGCTTCTGTAATGCTAAGAAAACACAGGCATGTGTATAAGCCACGGTTCTCGCTTACTATCAGGTGGGTCGCTAGCTCGTTTGTCACCGATGAAAGCAATAAAAAAAAAACAAAAATGTAGCAAGAATAATAAATCAAAATATATACAAACACACGTTGCCCGATTAAGTTACGCAATTAAGTTTTCTCTGAATTTATCACGGAGAAACTGTAATTTTAAATTTGAAAGATGGTTTTATGATGGAGTTATTTTGATGAGACGTGTCTCTATGATAGCTAGGTACCAGTACGCCATTTTTGTTTACAAGATAAGACTAGTATCTAACAAAAAAAGGATTACGATCATTATTTTGATAATCTTTAGTTGGAAGACTTAAGTTGGAATTATGTGATCGATGAATATCTTGTAATGGTGGCACGAAGACACGTTTTTTGTTTGATAGTTAGATAAACTACTAAACATTCTGTTGACATAAAGATACAAAGTAATCACTCTGCTCGGTGGCGTAGTGTTAGTGAAGCGAATGATGTGCATGAGGTCTTGGGTTCAATTCCTGGTTCGGGTAAAATGTTATTTAGTGTTATTGTCAAGAAATTCTTAGTAGCAGCGTGTAGTTTGGAACTGTCCCCGGTAGTCGGCAATTGGTTTTCTCCCTATTACGTGGGACCTGCAACCAAGCTGCTGATATGGGGGCATCCATTAATAACGAGAGGCGTTTAGGGAGGGGTGGAGCCGAATCTCATCCAATCTCCCGTGGAGGAGAGGGACAGTTTCGGCAAATATTACGGAAAATTATTATGTAACTTTTCCGCAAGAAAGAGAGTAAAATATTGTAAGAAAACTGGGAGTCACTCTTGAGACCATACACGAGTCTCCGTGGACTGAATATAGAATAAATATTCTTTTACAAATTTTGGTAGTTCCTATTTAAGTATTTTATTGTTCAATTTTCTCATTGTGATTCTAGGTTAAATTGTTAGCTGTCTCAAATACTATTCTTTACTAGTCTGCAATAAAAAAAAAATTGTTAATTATCTTTTTTTAAATAAATCCAATACAATCAAGCACAGATTAACATATTTACATTAAAATTACGCATTTAGAAAAATCTCACGTGACGATAGAGTCGATCCAAATCGCACGAAATCTCACCAAGGGGTAGTGAAGGTCAAAAATCGTCGAAATCGCCTCATATAATTAATGGACGGCGCCTATGTGGCTATACCTGTACCATGCGTGTACCTAATACTCCCATAACTACCCTATCAGGTAAATATAGCCGTGGTACTATAGTATTAAAATATCAACACTATATTAATTGTCCCACAGCTGAGAAGGGCCTCGACTCAGTATGAAAAGAGTTAGACTGTCTAGTGTGATTCTATCAATTAACTACATGTATGCGTATATGTAACTTAAAGTTACTGAACCTACGGAAATATAGGCGTGAGACTATGCTTGTTTGTATTTTCAGATGAAACTGTTGTCAGCATCTGAAGGGGTGCTGAAAGGCTCGTTCAAGGTGGAGCCTTCGATGTGCAACATTGGAGGCACCATCCACGGTGGCTACATAGCGAGTGTGGTTGACGTGTTCTCTTTCTACTCCCAGCTCACACAACCTGAAGGCAGGATATCCTGGACCATTACTATGAACGTCACGTAAGAACCACTATATGCTAATGGGTCCTAAGACTGCTCAATATGGTGTCGAGTTTAATACCTGAGCGGTAGTGTTATTGATGGATATATTGTGTTATGTTTACGCGAATGCTAACGTGAATCGGGAAAAATTAGTCCATCTGTTCAGTGGTTTCTTTCTTTTATGTTTGTTTTTTATTTTTGAAGTGAAATCTTCTTTAGGCGCGTTGAGCACTTTTTGGGTGAACAAAAATCATGGAACTCGCGTCATCGTCACCGAACGCTTTCCATGAGCTATATGTATACTGTGTATATATGTGTCCCGTGCCTCGGAAAGCAGCGTTGGTTCCGCGCCTGATCTCTCTCCGGTCGTGTCGGATTGTTCGTCCCATCGGATCATGAGAGTTAGAGAACAGAGAGTGCACTTGTGTTTGCGCACACACTTGTGCATTATAATATCTCCTGCGCCGATGGCCAGTATCCGTTAAGATTGGCCGCCGTGACCGAAATTCGGTCAGGAGGACATTATTATATATGTGTATCTTTTAGGTGAACAAAAAGAGTGAAACTCGCTTCATCGTCACCGCACGCTAGTTACTTAGTTTTCACTTCTATCGGCAGTCCCCAAAGACAGCCCCGAATGTTTTTTTTTAAAGAAATTTCTCGCACTATGCTTATTTTCTGTAACGCGGGGGACAAACATTTAAACAACGGTCACAAAGACCATTCAGACTCGGAACAACCGTTTGCGGATCGCACAAATGTCTGTCCCGTGTGGGATTCGAACCCATAACACTCGGAGCACTAGCAGCGACAGCAACCACTTAAATCAGTACGCCATCTTTCCGTTAACGTAAAGAATAGAAGAACAGTATAAAAATAACTAAGGACTGTTTATTTCTAAAGGCTTTCTTTAATTTTTTGTTTGAGCGCTTTAAACTCTGGAACTACCAGATGGATTAGAAAATTCTATTTGCATTTCATAGCTCAATTCTTAAAAAAGGATAAAGGCTATATAACATTAGGCTATGAGCTACGGCAGCAGAAAGCACGTAAAGCCTGGGCCTAAAGTTCTGGGCCTGATCTCTCTCCGGTCGTGTCGGATTACCATTCCATCGGATGATGAGAGTTAGTCGTTAAGCCATATCAGAGGCCTACGGACGGCATGAACAACTCTTGACAACAGGTTGGCCACTAAGCACACAAAAAAAAGAAGAAGAAGAAGATGAGAGTTAGGGAACAGAGAGTGCACTTGTGTTTACGCACACTTGTGCACTATAATATCATCTGCGTGATAGTCAGTCTCCGTTAAGGTTGGCCGCCGTGACCGAAATTTGTTTGGAGGACTTTATTATTTCTTTCATAACTTTCAGATACATAGGCTCAGCCAAAGAAGGGGAGACAGTGAATGTGGAAACTAAACCTTTGAAAAGTGGCAATTCCTCGATTATTGAAATCTATCTTCACAATACTGCTGGTAACCTGTTGGCGAAAGGGACAACATCGTTTAATGTTGGCGGTGAGAAGTACCAACAAGCTTTTAAAGACATTTATAATTTTGACGTGCATGAGAATTAAAATAAATATGTCATTTTTGTATCATTTATTTTAATAAAACTCTTCTAAACTTTGGATTACAAAAACAGAAATTACCTATATTCAGATTTAAAGGCCAAAATGCGATCTGCCTAGATATTAGGGTAAATTGGCATGAGGTGCCACCTTTATATTCATATAACTTTTGAAGTATTATACTACAAAATCGAGGATCGTACCTAATTTTTTTTAACTTAATAGGTACTTAATAATTTTATCAATTTCATTAGGATATGAAAAATGACTCCTCAATCCATACGGACATTCATAGTCTTATATAACATCACGCTACGATCCATGGGAGCCGAGCAGGTATTATAAACGTGAGTGAATCGCTACTAAGTAACTAAATGCAGCTGCAATCATTATATTATACTAGCTGCCTCGCGCAACTTCGTCTGCTTCAAATAAGAGAATTTTCCCCATTTTGCAACATTTTTCATTGATACTCCTATTGGTCGTAGCGTAATGTTATATAGCCTATAGCCTTCCTCGAAAAATCGGCTATCCAACACTAAAATAATTTTTCAATTCGAACCAGTAGTTTCTGAGATCAGCGCGTTTAACCAAACAAACAAACTCTTCAGCTTTATGATTTTAGTATAGACTAGATGTGCCCGCGGTTTCACCCGCGTTTATGTTTACTGCGCCCTGTAGGCAGTAGCGTGATGTTATATAGCCTATAGCCTTCCTCGATAAATGAGCTATCCAACAATAAAATAATTTTTCAATTCGGATAATTAGTTCTTAAGATTAGCGCGTTCAACCAAACAAACAAACAAACCCTTCAGCTTTATAATATTAGTATAGATTATGGTCGTGTAAATTGAAATACCTAAATAAGATGTGAATAAAGTAGTATCGCATAAATAAATAATAATAATATATTTTATTATATTAGACTTAATTATTGTTGTTATTTCATTTTTATCTATACATTTTGTTTTTAATTTAATGCATGCTAATTATGATGATTGCTGTAAATATAAACCGTCACTATTAAAGACATTGGTAATTTGTTCTTAAAAGCTTCCCCACAGTACAGGTTTAGCCTAGTGTGGGATGTTTTTGGAAACAGATGCAAGTTCTCGTATTATATTATGAATTAATAGAAATTATATTATGTTATTGTGTAAGGAACTGTAATTGGTTATTGGAAATAAATTATTATTATACTCTTTATTCAAATATTTACAATATACTTTTCATTTTTAAATATACATATACCTATAAAAATAAATTTAAATATATAAGATATATGGTACCCCACCGCCATCGGGCACAGGGTCCAAGCTGCCGGTGGTTAAGATTCCAGAGATAGGAACCTCCTTACAATGCGTGCTGTATCTAATATCACTGCCTTCTGCATCAAACCCTTGATCCAAGCACCCAACGCGAGCCTCTTTAGATGGTGATCGAGGCTCTTGGCTATTAGACTATTGACAGATATGACTATCGGCACAATGATTGCCGAATCAACATCCCACATGTCGACAACCTCGCGAGCCAAATCGAGATATTTAATTTGTTTATCTTTTTCAGCTTTCGCGAGATTGCCGTCATTATTATTTTTATTATTAAGATGGCGGCAAAATTTTCTTCCGCCCCGGGCGTCCAGCACCCATGCTACGCCACTGTGTTGATGTGACTATAGAGTATGAGGTCTAAAGACGTTACTATCCACAAGCACCACTAGCGGCAAATGTAAGCGCAACAGACATAATTAGGGCGCTATTTAATTTTTCAAAACAAAATGGGTTCAACAAAATCCCTCGCAGAACACTTAAAACGCAATTGCGCTTCTTACCTAATAGTTTAAATTGGCAACCCGTCGATTGCAAAGCCGATACATTATCCATTGCGCTACAGCTGTTTGCGAGTTATTTATTATATTTATGGATAAACTTGCTAAATACTTTTTACCTCGGTTAAATAGTAATATCAGCCCTGTATTAAACTGTCCCATTGCTGGGCGAAGAACCTCTGCTCAGTATGAGAAGGGTTAGGCCATAGTCTATTCTAGCCTAGAGCGGATTGGTAGACTTCACATATTTTCGAGAACATTATGGAGAACTCGCAGACATACAGGTTTCCTCACGATGTTTTTCCTTCACCGTTAAAACGAGCGATAATTAACTATTTAATATAACACATAACTTCGAAAAGTCAGAGATGCACGCCTTGGGATCGAACTCGAGACCTCTGCGTGGCATTCCAACGGTTTCCCACTAGGTTATCGCTGATTAACTCGGTTACCTTAAGAATATGTTTCCAAGATCTTAGTGGAACCTATATTATCCTAGTTGTGACTGAGGTTGCTTGAAGGGGTATAATAATAATAATAATGTCTTTCAGACCGAATTTCGGTCATGGCGGCCAATCTTAATAGCGACTGGCCATCTGCGCAGGAGCTATTATAGCGTACAAGTATGTGCGCAAACACAAGTGCACTCTCTGTTCCCTAACTCTCATGATTCGATGGGACGGACGGAAAGTCCGACACAACTGGAGAGAGATCAGGCGCAGGACCAACGGTTTTACGTGCTTTCCGAGGCACTTTCTAACACCACCAACTTCCTAACTCCGGGCTCGTATTGAGATTTCTTAACAGATAAACCCAATAACCTTTTTGTCGGCTCGACGCGGGATTCGAACCCGAGACCTCATGCACAGCAGTCGCATTCACTACCGCATACATACATATGTATATATTATTATTATATATATATATAATTACGAAGTACACACAATATTATTAGATATGTCAAAACAATTACAGACTAATTACAGTATTAGAAAAATATAGGAATAGGTACCTACTTACTAACAAAGTAACTATTTAAATATTATGTACCTAAATACTGGCTTACAAACTAATAGTCAATGAAAACAAATTATGAAACAACATTGAACATATGAAACAAGATTAATAATACCTATACTTAGTTATTGTTTTACTTGGCACCGACTTCAGAATTATAAAATACTTATTTAATCATTTCTGATTAACCAAATCAAAATACGTATTACTTTGTGCTAAGTCAATTTATTTTTTACTTTTTAGTTTCTTGTTTGAAGTCGGTCTTTTTTTTTGTTAAAAATTCTATTTTACCATTTTAAGTGATGGGACAATAGAGAAGTGATAACAAGGATGCTTCTCGAATGAGGAGACAACAGGCGAAATATATCGGTTTCAGAAGACCTAGTAAACGGAGCAATGGATATTGTTAAAATTTAAATGGCCTGCTCTTCGGAGAGAACTAACTGAAGAAGGGGAATTAGCGGAATGTGTGTTAGTAAGATTTGATGATGACACGATTGGAAGTAGAATTAAAGATGAAAATGGCTGGGTACCAATTACTCCTACTGTTGCAACATTTCAAGCAACTAAAGGATACGGAGATGTCGAGCGCCGAATGTTACCTTTGATTTTAAGTTGGGCAGTTACGGTTCACAAGTTACAGGGAACTACACTAGAAAAAGCTGTTATAGATCTAGGCAAGAAAAAATTCGCCAAAGGACAGGTGAATGTTGCTCTGAGTCGTGTTAAAACCCTGGAAGGAATGGCGTTGTCTGACTTAGATTCAAACAAATTATTGAGTAGGCCACCCGACGAAAGAGCATTGCTAGAGATGAGGCGATTACGCAACTTAAATTTAGTCTCAAATTGACGCATCAGCTAAACGGTATACCGTTTAAATCAATTTTGGCCATAGTGCATCTCATGAAAATTCCAAATACGGTTAGGATGATATTTTTCATTCTGGGATTCCGGTGCCTAATGGCTTCAGCGTCATATTAAAAGTTGTACTGTAGAAATAAGTTTGGTATTATTAGCTTTTTGTGTATACCTTGTTGAGTTTAACAGCTGCATGTAACTTCATACTATTAAATGCTATCAATAACCAATTTGGAAATGTGTAATCAATACATATACATATATGTATGTGATTGTAGCAGTTTGTGTAGAATTCCGTTGTATAAAACCGAAGATCTTCATCAGAACATCACCAAATTAGAATGGGGCTACCTCGAAACACTACGAAGGGTTTCTAAGCCATCCTACACAGTTGTTTATTTTGTTCGTGTCATAAATGAGAGCAACATCAATGTAGCCAAATACGCATTATTAAGGATAACTCGAAAACGAATGATCAGATCTTGATCAAAATTAAATAAGACCAAATGGAAAGTACCAGCTTTCAAACAAAAGAAACATCAAAATCGGTTCATAAACGACGAAGTTATCCGCGAACACATATAAAAAAGAAAATACGGTCGAATTGAGAAACCTCCTCCATTTTTGAAGTCGGTTTAAAAGTCAGTCTAAAAATAAAATGCTGCTAAACATCAATGTAAATACAACAATAACGATTACTAAATCAATTGAACCGTTAGTTTAAGCAGTAGTTTATTTGTTTAATATGTGTTTGTGTAAAAAGTCACATTAGTTAAGTAGGTACCTAACCAAATGGAGTATATATAACAATTTATAGTACCAAATAATACCTCGCAGCCCACAAGAAACAGTACAACCGTTTGTATTTTATCTTATTTATGTGTAACAAGCCTATGCTCGCGGCTTGGCTTGCTTTAAAATAATTTAAAGCCTATATTGCTCGGTGATAATATAGCTTTCTAATGGTAAAAGAATGTTTAAAATCAATTGAGTAGTTTTTGAGCTAAACCCTTTTAAACAAATAAACAAAAATCTAATCTTTCCTTTGTGATATTAGGAGAGTACCTGACCCGCCAAACGTTATTTTGCCATATAAATTTTTCTTAGAGGTATGATTGAAATTAAACACTTTATACATATTCCGAGAAAGTCCGTATAAAGTGTTTAATTTCAATGTATAACATTCGCGTAAACATAAGACAATATTAGCGGTATGAAATATACTTTACGACAAAAATTATAAAATCGGTCGAGCTGTTTCGGAGGAGTGCGACCACAAACAGCGTGACACGAGATTTATATATTATGTATAGATATAGATAATTTGTTATGCTGTTATTACGTATTATTTACAATCAACCTACTGTCATTGATAACGGAGTTAGAGTAAAACAGTAAACATTCAGAATAGTGATAAGAAACGAAATGAATGTTTAATATTATGTAATTCGTTCAAAATAACCATTGCTTGTTCGTTGTGCGGACTTGGCAGTTGTTTTGCGGTGCTCCTTGAATAAAAACCAAAAATGGTGAGTGAAATAATTCAATATGTACGTTTATATTTATGTAGGATTTAGTTATACATAGTATTTGTCTAATTTTTATATCAATGTTACATGTTGAAATTATACAGACTTTATTGCGGTAGGTATTATTTATTTTGTTTGCTACTTTTATCTATGTTTAGACATATGTATACTTAAAAGGTTTTTTAAAATATGATATATTTTAAATTTATTTTATATGCAGGCGATGGTGATTTTGAAAAATTAAGATGTTGAAAGTTTTTATGTAGATGAATGGTAGTTTGGTCCTGAGCCGAGACTCTGTAGAAATATACACATGGACATTGCCGAAATCGCGGAATAAAACAGCTGTTCCATACAAAATTGGACTTTAACCTCGATAAAATGTATAGAACAGCTGATATTTATTTCGCGATTTCTGCAATGTCCCAGAACAAAAGTTGTTTATTTTGAGAGATTTTCACTATACTAAGAATAACGTTGCATATAAACAAAGGCATTAATTTATTGTATTCTATGCTTCTAGGGGCCTAGGCGAATATAGGCGACTATGTATAAAATTCTCAAATTTTTAAAATACCTAGTTAAATCAGTATAATTTAGGACGACTTCATTTATTCGTTTATTTTTTGTACCAGGTGACCTTTACCGCCCGTGGCCTAATGCCGCCCGTGTTTACTCCCCTCAATGATGACCTCACGGTGAACTATGGAGCTATACCCGCCTATGCCAAGTACCTCGCTGACGCAAAAATCAAGTCCGTCCTAGGTATGTATTGTTTCAATAGATTTATTAGATTTTCATATATGTACTCGCCTTTATTACCATTTTAAACATTTGACACCAAACAAAGTTAAAAAAGCATCTGGTAAGCGACGATAGACTACAGTTATCGTAGTTTATGGTTTACCACTGAATAATGTAGTTATAATTAATAATAATAATAATTTTTATTCGCATAAAATCTTTACACAGAAAATATTGAAGTCTCTGACCTCTGAGCTTGGTATTAACTACCTGTGTTACAGAAGTCAGTGCCTTCTCACAACTTTAACACAAATAAAATTTTATGCTAGCGATAAGAAACGATATAAGCAAGGGTAGCGTAGTGTTATTGACATTATTGCAAAGTTTATCACACAATTAGGTATGTAGGTACAATCAATTCTTATATTAGTAAAAGTTCTTTATAAATCATATTGCAAAATATGTTTCATTATAGTCTAAACCTAGCAGCCAGTTTTTGATTCTAGTTTTTCTTTTGTTTTAAATTATAATTACTTATAATATAATATTAGTCCAGTATTAAACTGTCTCACTGCTGGGCACGGCCCTGTTCTCAGTGTGAGAAGGGTTAGGCCATAGTCCACCACTACCCTAGTGCGGGTTGGCAGAATTCACATATCTTCGAAAACATTATGGAGAGCTCTCAGACTCGCAGGTTTCCTCACGATGTTTTCCTTTACCGTTAAAGCGAGCGATAATTAACTATTTAATACGCACATAACTTCGAAAAGTCAGAGATCGGTTTGGGTTCGAACTGGAGACCTCTGCGTGGCAGTCCAACGGTTTCCGACTAAGCTATCGCTGCTATAATATAATTACTTAACTGAAGATTTTCTTCTAGAAACCAAAAAGTATTTACTATAGGAGAAATTTAAATTTTATGCAGTATGATGAAATTATATAAACATACAGAAACAAAAACATTAATAAAGATTTCTTACTAATATTATAGATACGATTGTAAGTTTGTTTGTTTTTAAGCTTTCATGCCTTAACTGCTCTATCGATCATCATGAAATTTCGCATACACGTTGTCAGGGACGGAGAATGCCTTTGATCCATAAAAAGTACTGTTTCCGAAAGAAGCCGTGGGCTATAGCTAGTACCAAAATAAAAACAAGTGAGAAACGGCACTGAATTGCCGTAAATGTTAGAGTCCGAAAACATGGTTCAAGTAAAATGCAAAGGTCATAGTCATTTCGGTATTATATAGACTATGCTGAGTTGAATGGCGCTGACCGCGAGTCTCTAGCTCTTACGGTTCTTGTGTTGAAAGTTGTATAACAGACAGACGGACGAACAAAGCTGTTGTATAAGAGTTTTTTCGAACTCTAACAAGAATAGAAAGACAGCACAAATGTTAGGAGTAGGCATGAATGTTACTGTATGGTACGGTATTTATATTAGCTGCCTCCTGATAGTGAATGCAACTGCTGTGCATGAGGTCTCGGGTTCGAATCCCGGGTCGGGCCAACGAAAGTTATTGGGTTTTTCTGTTCAATAAATCTCAATACGAGCCCGGAGTTAGGAAGTTGGCGGTGTTAGACACCCTCGTGCACCTCGGAAAGCACGTAAAGCTGTTGGTCCTGTGCCTGATTTCTCTCCGGTCGTGTCGGATTATCCGTCCCATCGGATCATGAGAGTTAGGGAACAGAGAGTGCACTTGTATTTGCGCACACACTTGTGCTCTATAATATCTCCTGCGCTGATGGCCAGTCTCCGATAAGATTGGCCGCCGTGACCGAAAATTCGGTCAGGAGGACATTATTATTATTATAACTTAAAGGTTACTTTGCCTTTTAGTTGGCGGCACGACTGGTGAGAACATGTCCTTGTCAGTCGCTGAACGTAAGAAGGTGGTGGACGCATGGGTGGCAGCCTCCAAGACTACGGGACTGCACATCCAGGTCCAGGTCGGAGGAGCGCCCTTGGCTGATGTAGTGGAATTGGTAAGGTTACTTTTCTGTTATTTTAGTCCAGTGGGAAGAGCGTTGGACTGACACGCAGAGATCTCGGGTTCGATCCCAAGGCACGCAGCTCTGACTTTTTGAAGTTAAAAGAAAACTTCGTGAGGAAATCTGCATGTCTAAAAGTTCTTCATAGTGTTCTCGATGATATGTGAAGTCAGCTAATCCGCATTGGACTAGCATGGTGAACTATGGCCTAACCTTTCTCACAATAGCCCAGCAATGGGACTGTTTATATACAGGGTTGATATTATTATTATTATTACTACTTAACGCTATAGTTGGTACTATTTAAAACAGTGATTTTGTGGACAACAGTAGGCTTATCCTAAAACGTAAATGTCTAAGTTTTGGACCAATTGCTTCTGCTATTCGTACCATGAAACACATGAGGTAGCATTTTGATCGATCTAAATCCTATAAAGTGTTCCGAACAACGGAATAATATCACTTTAAAACAAAGCCGAAGAAACATCTTGGTAGGTAGACTCTTCATATTTTGTTCATTTTAAAAGCATAGATAGTTTTAATGGTAAGGCGTATAGCTGGCGACCACGACAGCGCCCAACGTTTTAACTAACTCTGTTGATATCTACCGAAATGAATTTCGATTTTAGATCTACAATCCTTTGGAAAAGTGGAATGTTGCATTTCGCTAACAATCATTACTAAATAGAAAATTCTACTGCGACACGCGGATTATTCATTTCATTTAGCGTGGCAGCATGCCTTAATATAACTTATTATTGAGCAATTAGTAGCATACTGTATAGGTCCTGTGAGAATACCAGTGTTGCAACGTTGTTCAACAGCAACAGTAGCTGACGCAGGTACCTAATTTGGTCTCCATACTGTATACTGTTCTGTATGTATAAGTATTTATGTTTAATTTTATTGTGATGAGGAGATACAAATAATATAAGACAATAATTTAGTTGGTGAAACTTGCATTTAAAATCTGTAGTTGGCGAGTTTAATTTCTATCGATCGGATTTTGTGTTGATTTCGCCGCATCTCATTTTCACACAGCATCATACCTACTAATAAACGACAAACAATTGCACACTTGCATCGATATTGATGCTACATGCGATATTAGTAAAAATTATCTATCGTGTAGCTGTTACGTATTATTACAATTGACCTGATAACGTATCACCAAAGATTAAATAGATACGGATTGTCAGATGAAAATGATTGACGGGTCGTATACAACGGTTTTGGGACTATTCACTCGTATTTGGCACTGTATTTTGCCGGCATGATTCAAAATTGCTGTATGTATCTATCATTGTTTGTAATTCAAATAGTATGATAGTTTTTTTATTTTAAAAACAATTCTCGCTCATGGTATAATTCCCCTATCGCGGGCTGCTAAGTTTCCAAAAAATCTTACTCACTGGTCAAAACGCAATAAGGTGTTCTGCAGTGTTCTCAAATCTTATACTTAACTTTACCTTTCCTTCCGTAGCATTAATTTCCTTTTCCTTTCTTTCCTTTTACCATTAAAAGTTATTCATTAATTAAAACAATTTCAAAATACTTTTAACAGACTTCTAGAATTTTTAATATATGTGCGAGAACGAGATAATCCGTGTATATTTCTATCGCACATGCTGAAATGATGCCTTTGAGACAGTAAGGCTTCTACAAGAGGGTGGTAAATTCTATGACCTTATTACTGACAATGTTAATGGAATGGGATAGAGTGGAGAGCAAGCTGGGTCTTGCTGAACACTCTACCGCACAAGAACCGTAATTTCTTTTCGAGGTCAGAGACTAACGTTGTACTAAAATAATACTCATTCAATATCACCTACAGGAAAAGTGTTATTTTTGTAAATAAGCAGCCGATGTGTTTATCAGCCTCATAAACTAAATCAGACCAAGAAATCACATTGATTTGTGGTTTGTCATTGGATGAAAGAATGCCAAAACAACAAACTCACTTTCATGAAACATATAAATAATATTTACTAAAAGAATACTGATATGGACAGCTATCGTACAAGTGTTTATTTTTTTGTGAGCATTCGAGATATCAGCATTGAAAGAAGCCCGTTCAATGTTATCGTGACAGTTTATAAATGAGCAATTCCATGACCTCACCTGATATGATATAACCCCTAGTTGAAGTACATAGGTAAGTCGTGACCAGCGTATTTACGTCAGGCTAATCTTGTAGATAAGGAGCAGTTTCAGTTTCTATTGATCCTATCTAATGAGAGTTTGTTTATTTGTGTCGCTTGTTGAACTAGTTGATCGATATTTATGACACACTATTTCGCATATACTTTGCCAGAAAATTACATAGGGTCTTCCAAAATAAAAGTACACAAATTTAAAAATGATTAATTACCGATATTATTGCAAAATTATATATTATGTACCTATAATTATATATATAAAATTATTGATATGAATATAAGTATACGAATTATAAATATATGTCCGTGATAGTAATATACACATACATACATACATAAATTCACGCCTGTTTCCCAGAGGGGTAGGCAGAGACTACGGATTTCCATTTGCTACGATCCTGACACACTTCTCTCGCTTCATTCACTTTCATAACATTCCTTATACACGCTCGCCGGTTTAAGGTGCTCTTAACCTGGCCTTTATCCAGAACGTCTCCGATCTGATCAGGAAACGTTCGCCTAGGTCTTCCCCTTGCGACTGTTCCATTCACACTAGCATATATATTTAATATATACTATATATATATATTTTATATACTATATTATTGTCTTCTGTTTACGCGAATGTTATTCATTGAAATTAAACTACTATATACGGATTTTATCGCGTTGTTTATTTAGCACTGTATTACAAAATTTTGAAAATATTACACTACTACTACTTACTATTGATTTTATTTTACTAATTTATAAGCTAATAAAATTATTTAAACTACCCCTTTCCCCGACGTTTCTCCCCGTGACCATGGCTGCTGAAAAGCAACCGAAACGTCGGGGAAAGTGTAAACCAAAAATAAATAGATTTAATAGTTTAAATAATTTTATTAGCTTATAAATTAGTAAAATAAAATCAATAGTACGTAGTAGTAGTGTAATATTTTCAAAATTTTGTAATACAGTGCTAAATAAACAACGCGATAAAATCCGTATATAGTAGTTTAATTTCAATTTTATATACTAGTAATATATATTTAATGATATTGATTGCTTTGCTATTTTTATTGATTTTAAATAAGGACGGCAGTTACAGCATTGAACGGTAATCGTTGTATATTGTAATTTATATCACCGAATTAAACTAAAACAATTTTTATTTGCTGTTCGTCTATTGTAATTTGCTCACATACTGTATAGGTCTTGCGAGAATACCAGCGTTGCAGTTTCAACTGCAACAATAGCTGGCCTAATTTGGTCTTAAATACTGCTCTGTATATATTTATATTTTATTGTATTGTGTAAAGGAGATACAGATAAAAATATTTTCTTTCTTCTTCTTTCTTTCATCCAGAAAAACATACGGTTACTGAATTAACCTACATTTACTAAAGCGAAGTCGCGGGCAATCTCATTAGCGCTGGAAAATCTAGTTTATATCACACAACATACAAATGTAAATATATTTGTTACGTTTTCACACCTTAACTACTCGACCGATCATGATGAAATTTCGCATACTCGTTGTCAGGGGTCCAAAAAAAGGACATAGCGTACGTTTTGCTACAGTTCCTGAGCGAGCAAAGCCGCAGGTAAAAGTTGGTAAATTATAGTACTAGGTACTAAAATAAACACAAGAATTTTTTTATACGTTTGAAGCACTTCTCCCGTTCTGAATAAGGTATAGGTTATAGTAACTAAGAAAATACTAGTTCTGTGTTAAGCGCTTAGTAACAGTATGATTGATTGTATTAAAAAGCTATATTGTTACCTGTCAGATTGTTGGTTCGTAATACATTAAAATTAATAGTTTTAATAACATACTAGTTGTGCAAGGAAAAACTATATTACTGCTTAATAATAACAACTAAAAGATTAAATGCTCTTCCCTATATCTTCATTTCGCTTTGCAATCACCGATAATCGTGGCGATGTGTGCTTGGTCTTGTTCATCCGTATTCGGAGAAAACTGAAAGCTACAGAAGCGTGAGCGCAATTTTTTTATATGTACATCACGAACTATGCTGTCAGTCTTTTGTGCACGTAACTAGTTGACAATGATGCTGAAGAACTCTACAACGCCTCAACCAGTTTTGTGAACATTTAGTATTATAATTGTTAGTAGGTATTTTATAATTACTTTGTCTTTGTTAATACGTGTGTAAATATATCTTACATTAATTAGTGTTATACTGAAAATATTGTCATCATCATCGTCATCATTAAGTAAAAATATCTAAAAAATAAATCTCCAGCAATAGTTTCACTAAAATACTGTAAACAACTCGAGACAAACAAGCCACATTGTTATAAACAAGTTACGATGTCAGACCAATCTGGACACAATGATGTCACAATAAGATTCGTTTTAGATTGACTGGCGATGGGATTATTAGGTTTGGTTCGGTTCGAAGTTCTATGGTTTCCGAGATCACAACGCATGCTACGTTATTTTAAAGATTTCTTCTGCACTAGCAATTATTTCTGTGTCGCGGGGGACTTTACAAACATTCAAACAATGGATAATAATGGATCACAAAAACTTTCGTCCTGCGTGGGATCGAACCCACAACACTCGGCGCTGCAATAGTGGCGAGGCCCCCACATAAACCACAGCTAAAATAATAACAAAGTATAACAATATGATTATTCTCATCCGTCTTTTCTGTTTATTTTCCAGGCTCGTTACTGCCAAGAGGCTGGTGCACACTCTCTTCTGACACTCCCTGAGTTGTACTTCAAGCCTGCCACCGTCGAAGAACTGGTCTTCTACATATCGCAGGTCGCGAAGGCAGCTCCTAAACTGCCGGTGCTGTATTACCATATACCCAGCATGAGCAAGGTTGAGAGTAAGTATTTTTTTTTACTGCAGGTAGGGCATTGAGTTTTATGTGTTCACTTTATCAAGGTCAACGAGAGGAGAGTTGTGGGTTAGTTCTCTGCAAGGGATAACAATCGGAGTGACTCACAGATAGATTTTTTAAGGGTTTAACTTTGTGTCCGTCGTATGAATATTAGTTGCGATTCAGAGAATGCACTTTTTTGGAAAGGTGTCTTTAAAAAAATCTTTAGTGAAGAAATAAACATCGTGTAGCTAGTATGTGCGTGGAGATCGAGGAGACACCGGCTCACGTGCTGCTACATTGCTAAAGCGTGAGCAACCAACGGGCGAAACTACTAAACAGTCCAGAAACGATGAAGGAAGTACTGCGCAACACCGGTCCCCTATTGTTTTTCTGGACGGAGCTGAGGTGGTATGAGTAACCGAACCACTTTTCGCGTCGGTCACTTACGCACAATGGCTCAATTGTGTGGCTAAGTGCAGGTAACACACGTCCAACTAACTAACTAACTAACAGCTAGCATGTGATTTATGGAGTTTAGCTGGCTAAATAATAGGAAAAGGATGCATGATACTAAGTTGAGACGTAACCTTTATTTAAGTGCATGCGTATGAAGGTAAAAAAAGATAACTCCGCATGTATCCTATATTTTTTCATACCCTAACCAAAAATAGGTATTGAAAAAAGAAAAAAAGAGAGAAGAAGAAGAAAGAAGAATTGGTTCTCCATTTTGCAACTAACTTTGACGCTGGTGCTTCAAAAAGAATTTTTTGGTAGCTTTTTGTTGTTTCGTATAAAATAACGTGAAATATCAAGCAAGACATCTACAAGTACTCTAGTCTCTTGCAGGTACATATCTTCTCACAGGCTCAACCTTTTGCCTGAACCTTGCAACTAACATAAATGTATATTCAGTCAATGTAATAAACTCACTAACCTCAAAATGTTTGACTTTGACTTATGATGCTAAAATTTTATATCCACAGTCAACATGCCGGCGTTTGTGAAGGCGGCTACAGCCAGCATCCCTAACTTCAAGGGTCTGAAGTTCACATCCAATGACCTGAGCGAAGGCGCACAGGTGTTCAGAGCTCTCAAGGAAGGCCAGGAGATGTTTCTTGGCGCTGATACTGTAAGTTACATACAAACATTGTTTCACGCCTTACTCCCGCCGATGGGGGAGGCAGATTTGTTTTCAACCAAATGTATATACATATATAAGATAAATAAATTGCTTTGTTACATTGTATTAAGAATAGTAATTGTTTATAAACCTACCTGTAAAAACCAGTTGACAATACGCTAACTCCCTGCGGGTCAGGCATTGCCTAATATGGGGAGTTGCAGTGATTCTATCCACATTATACTGTGTGAATAATATTCATTATTTCTTTTTTACATTTATTTTGGTTGGAATATTGTGTAATGTTTTTTTTTGCGTTCGTCTATGACAGGCGAGCCAGCGGCCCACCTGATTGATAGTATGCGAAAACCGTGGCTCATACACATGGCAGTGTTTTTTTAGCATTACAGAAGCAATGTCAAAAAAACACAACCAAGTTGCTGCCTATCGGAAGGAAAAGGGAAATGGAGTAGGATGGGGTTTGGGAAAGAAAGGATGGATTGGAAACATAACAGATACTGTTATTTTACGTCGATCTCATGTGAGAGGGTGGTACTTCCCCGGTCGAGCCGGCCCATACATTCATGCTGTAACCAGCGTGGCTCTACCACTCAAAGCGTGGCCCTACCACTCAAAGCGTGGCCCTACCACTCAAAGCGTGGCCCTACCACTCAAAGCGTGGCCCTACCACTCAAAGCGTGGCCCTACCACTCAAAGCGTGGCCCTACCACTCAAAGCGTGTGTAGTACTTGCACTGCAAACTTCGCTTGTGTATTGAAGTACCTAGTATGGCGTAATGAGTAATTTTTTACAGCGCAGCAGCATTTTTACCGTGAGTGGCAATTTCTTTCAGTGTGAAGCGAACACAGGGATTATTCCTTAACTGTGACATGTCGTTTGAAGTGATTTTTTGTATTATAATTTTCTTTCTGATATCGTAGCTCTTGGCGCCAGCTGCTCTCCTCGGTATCAAGTCCAGCATCGGCACCACATTCAACCTGTTCCCGCAACTCGCTCAACAAATCTTGGAGGCTGTTGAGAAGGGAGATATCCTGCAGGCCAGGAAACTACAGGAAAAGCTCTCATTGGCTGTAGAGGCTCACACTTGTGAAGGTAACCTTATTTTAATAAAATATTAAGCAAAATTGCGTCAGTGGCAGTGAATGCAACTGCTGTGTATGAGGTCTACGCTTCAATTATATATCAGGCTGGGCAAAGTTATCTATACAAATATTATAAAGAGGAAAGATTTTATTTTTTGTTTGTTTGTAAGGATTTAACTCATAATCTACTTAACCGATTTAAAAATTCTCTCGTTATTAGAGAGCTGTATTATTACCGAGAACAATAGGCTATATTTTATTTTTAAAAAGTAGTGTTACTAATATAATCGAACTTACTTTTACGCAGAGCCACAGCTTTCTAATAGTAGTCAGCTTCACCCGGAAGTTCTGCGGGTATAATAAGAGCCAAATACGCCTGCTCACAGGAGCGTTCACTAGCTATTTTGGCACCAACGACTTCTTGTGCATATTGAGATTGACACACAATTCGATCTGCAGAACCTGTGGTGAACAGGACGATTCCATATCGCACCTACTATGTGAATGCGACGCGTTGACTGGATTGAGGATAGGTCTAATGGGATTGGCATATCCAAACCCTGAGGACTTCAGGCTTCTCCCTCTGAAGTGTACGCTGCGGCTGATGCAGATCATAGGGATATAGCTAAGGGCTAAATCTTGGGGCCGACACAAAAGATCCCAATGGGTCGAAGTGTCGCCGGTCTGTACTGACTGGCCCCCACACACAAGATAAGATAAGATACTTTTACGCAATCAAAGTCGCGGGCAAAAGCTAATTTTTTTAATAAATAATTGGGAAGAGAGAAACCGTAGACACGTGTTTTGCTTCAGCGCGAGGCAACGCATATTTTGTGTTCGAAGCTGCAAGTTGGAGTACGACCGGATCCCACGACGCCGCCCTCCCGTCGTTCGGTATTGTCAGCCTTTTTCTAACCAATTCACGGGTGCGTGGCGGGTTCCTCTCTATCCAATAATTTTATTACAATCGATATCTGCCAATTAACGCCTAATTCGACTCAATATGTGTTATTTTCTGTCAAGAAATACTCTGTAACAGCTCCGAAACTGGAAGTGTGTCTGGTGTATGTCCATAGTCTTGTGGCGATTCCGCACAGACGAAGAAGTTCCGTTTACATCTAATAGATGGCGCTATACAATAAAGCGCTCAAATGACGTCATACAATTCTGAATCGCACAAGTAACACACAGCGATTTTTACACAGCGACTAAGTATACATACAAGCTCCAGACATCAACCGTCGGCCCGCGGCCCGTCAGGCACTATCAACCAGCCTGATCGGAGGATCCTGCCTTTGTGTTGGAGGTACATCACACCCCGTTCCTCCATAATCTCACGCCACTAACACCCGGCAGAAGAGTATGAGGCTCCAAACTCAGAGCTGCTACTTAAACACTTATTAACAGGAAAAATTAATAACACTGCCCGACCCTGAAATCGTATTTGAGACCTCATGCAAAGCAGTCCGATTCACTACCGCTGTGGTTGAGGCAGCTTGTGAAACATGAATATAAGGATTGCATCACCCTTACTTACTTCTATGTTTATAAAAATCTCGTGTCACGGTGTTTGTGGTCGCATTCCTCCGAAACGGCTCGACCGATTTTTATGAAATTTTTATATTTGTATATTTGGTAGGTATGAGAATAGGTCGTAAAATATATTAGGTGATTGGGGTGGCCCTTTCGAATGAGTTGATATGGCAGATCAACGTTTGCCGGGTCAGCTAGTACCTAATATTATAATTGCAAATATGAATTTGTTTGTTTGTTAAACCTTCACACCTTAATTACTCTACCAATTAACATGCATTTTTGTTCACAAGTTGTCAGGGGTACAGAAAAGGACATAGGGTTCCTTTCATCCAGAAAAAGTACTGTTAGTAACCTTATTTTTAACATGGGGATTTGATTCTAATGCCTACCCCTTCGCCACAAGGGGAGGCGAGAGGGTTATGTCAGACGCTCTCGAGACTTCAGGCCTACCGAAAACCACTATGGTCAGGGGGTACCAATTAGAACAAAAAGTAAACAGTTCCAAAAATAGATCATAGATGGCACTATGAGTTCCAATGTTAATATTAAGGTCAATCAAAACGCTTTATTGGAAGAAAATTGACCATAAAATGATATTATAAATAAGCATTGTACATATTTAATTAGCGAGCATCAAGGTAAACGCATTTATTTTATGATTTAAAGATATCGATATATCAGTATCTTTTACATCACACATAGGTAATCTACGTATCATTTTATTTTACCTCAAGGGCTAGATGAGACGCTAGATGGCTCTTTTATATGTTTATACAAGTCTACAAAAACATTGTGTTTTTATTTCATACCCTTCTTTTGGTTTACTTCAATATTTGTTTATTACCTACTGATACTAAGAGAATTTGATATTAAGAAATTACTTATAATTTGAAAAATATGTATGCTTAACAAATGTCAATGTATTAAACAAAGCGTTTTGTTGTACTACATGGCATTATAGTATTTAAACACCTGGTCGGTTCTCGTAACTTCTATTGTCAAATTTCATTTGCTTGTGCGGCAGTAGATATAGCGCAGTCGTCGGACTAGTCGGCATTACAATAATCATTATCTCTGTGCTACCTACTTATTTTGAATTGAATTACAAACAGCAGGGTAAGACCCGCCCACCCCCGCTACAAGGCCAAGTATGAAACGATGTTTACTATTTGTTTTGCTTCGAAAAATTTAAATTATGAGCAATATTTTTAAAAATTGGTTGAGCTTTGCTTCTTCCTGTTGTCGACGTCACGTGACGATATTATGACATAACATTTTGTTTCGAATATTATCATTTACTATTTTACTCACATCACTCACTCATCACATCACACTCATTATTTTTTAACTAGTTACTATTAATGTGTTCATATCTGGTTTGGTTGACATTGTAATAAATATTCGGATGTAATAGTAATATTACATGAGATAAATATTTCTTGGACGTCGTCGTCACTATATATCCTTATAATTATTATTTAGACACGAATATTTAAATAAATCATACCAAAGCTTGAATAGTGTTTTAGGATTAGTAACATCGCATTTATCATGGTATATTAATGTGATCTTTACTTACATAAGTACCACAATATTCATTAATTAAGTAGGTAGGTACTTATCTATTGTTTTGTTACTTGACTTTTAACTATTATTACATATTAATTATTGATTTCCCTACAAAATCAATAATTAATATGGACATAAAAGTAAAAGAATACAATGTCAATAATTATTATGACATAGTTAAAAGATTACGAGCCATGACTACGTAAAGCATACCTACTAACTCAGTTGTTTTTTTTTCTATTAATAGGTAGGTACATTGTATTTTATAGGAGGTATATCAATAATTATATTATTAGCTTTAACTTCTGTTAAAGTATTAAGCAGGTCCAGATAATTAATATTTCATAACAAAGCTTCAGTTGACAATCAAACTTCGACTCTATTGAGAATCGACGCGGCAGGCAGGCGCGCTACTCGACGCCGCGGCTACCGGCAGCGCTCATACACGATATTAGGTATACACGAAAATTCACGAAGCTGACCGGAATGAACCGAACGCCGCCGCCGGGAGATACTCGCGCGTGCGTGTGATTTGATTTCAAGTATGGCGTAGTGGTTTAATCGCTTAAACCGGGTACTTATCGACGGAGTATATATTGCGGAGTGTTATGGGTTCGATTCTTACACAGAAAATAAATTATGTTCAACAGATTTTTTTGTGTTAAGTCTGTTATACGGCAAAAGAGTAACCGTATGAGTCTTTTAAAAAAAAGTGCCGGTTATTATATTTATTTTTCGATAGTTAAATTCAAAATACTCTATGTGATGTATTTTATAAATAGTCATCACTCAGTAAATTTCAACAGAGACTAAATACTAGGCATTGCACAGGTGTTTTCAAAAATCTGAGCGCAATAGTTTATGTTATTTTATATTTACAATTATAGTGAAATATAGATCACTAACTGCCAAAGTAGAATTCTATATGCCAATGAGTTATTTTCAAAGTACCCGAACATCAATCGCAATCGCATACATAATGAAATATATTGTTTAATTAATACTTTTTAAAACGCATTCATTAAAATTATATGAAAAAAATTCACGAAAATCCGACCGACTAAATGAGAATCACCAAAGTGTGATCGTACGCATTTCGGCACACAGCACTATAGGTAGATAATTTTTATTTTCAAGGTTGCGCACGTTTTACATCGGCTCGTTTAAATAATATGTTCTATCCGTGGTAAACAGTCAAGTAAGTACCTATTTTACTGTCACAACGCCATCTCTTATGAGCTGTTATCAAATGGGATTCGGAACTTATGTACTTGTTGTGGGTAGATGGCAGTAGTGGCGCTAGTTTTGTGCTGCCATCTAGTGTAAAAAGATAGGTACCAAAATAGCAAGTAGAATAGCCAGAGTTAGGCGTGTCCAAGATTTTTGTATGGGATTGAGTATCTGTACTAGTATAGTATTATATTATCTGTGCTATGGTGTGCCACCTCGCTGCTTTGTGTCATCGGTGGATCGCTGGAAGTTAAACTACATCAGCGAGCCACCCAGTGCCCAATGCATTAATGGATGGATGCCGATGCTCGGAGTGTTGCGGCTTTGAATCGGTGACAATTATGTGATCGACCAATGATTGTTCTGACTGTGGAGGTACTTTATGTTCGTTAGTCGTATATTTGTAAAGATCCCTACGACACAAGGCTTGATTCCTACAGCGAGTAACAAGTCTATAGAAAAACTGTCCCCATTTTTCGTGAGTCAACAAATTAAAGCATTACTTGGTTTTTTTAAAAACCTATTCCTGCACTGGGAATAATTCCTGTGTTGCGGGAGACTTTACAAACATTCAAACAATGGACACAAAGAACATCCAGACTTGGAACAACCATTTGTGCTGAACTTTATAAGGCAATTCTTCTTGTTGATCTTCTCTATTTGATACTCGTATTGCAATATTGTAAGCAGCGATAGCTTAGTTGGGAGACCAACAGACTGCAATGCAGAGGGTCTCGGGTTCGAACCCACGTCGCACACTTCTGATTTTCGAAAGTTATATGACGTTTCGAAATTATGCGCGTATTGATTGACAATTATCGCCTGCTCCGTGCCTCGGAGAGCACGTTAAGGCGTCGGTCCCGGCTGCCATGAACATCTATGGCAGTCGTTATTGAGAACTCAGTGCCCTATAATATCCTGACACTGGTCTAGCCTTAGGGTATCGCTAGCCTTCGGGTTGCGCATGTCAGGTGGCAGCCGCTTCGTGTAAAAACTGATATCCAGTTAAATTCGGTTAGACCAGAAAAGCCGACCCAGGTGACTTGGGAATAATAAAGGCTAGGGACAAGAATTGTGAATGTATATTTGTAAATGTTAGATGTTTAAGTGAAGGTTGTTGAAGAAACATAGCCATGAAACACGCAAATGTATAAATTTTTTTTTTGTTCTTCTCTCGCACTTGCATTAATTCCTGTTTCGCGGAGGACTTAACAAACATTCAAAAAACGGACACGAAGAACATCCAGACTCGGAACAACCATTTGTGGATCACACAAATTTTTGTCCCGGGAATCGAACCCACAACACCCGCACCGGTGGCAATGGCGAGACGATCACTTATATCACTAAGCTATCCGTGCATAACTGCAATGCAGTGCTTTTTTCTAAATTTGTCAATTATAAGTTACTATTGTTATTTCATAGGTCCATGGGTGCCCATCATGAAGGCTGGTATGGAGATCGCAACGGGTATCAAAGTCGGACCTCCCTCTCTTCCACAGAGACCGCTATCTGCAGAAGCGAGATATAGGATCCAGACCAAGCTGAGGCAACTTGGACTTGCTAAGTAAACACAAACGAATATAAGACTTATTGTAACGTAATACAGTGTATTTTTGATCATGTCTATTTAAGAAAGATGTTTTGTTGAAAATTAAAATATATTGTTTAAATGTCGTTTTATTTGGATTTATAGGAATCTTCTTCTTCTCCTTAGCCTTTATTATTCCCAAGTCACTTGGGGTCGGCTTTTCTAGTCTAACCGGATTTGACTGGATATTAGTTTTTACACGGAGCGGCTGCCACCTGACCTCCGCAACCCGAAGGCTAACGATACCCTAAGGCTAGACCAGTGTCAGGATATTATAGGGCACTGACTTCCCAATAACGACTGCCATAGATATTCATGGCAGCCGGGACCGACAGCTTAACGTGCTCTCCGAGGCACGGATCAGGCGATAATTGTCAATCAATACGCACATAATTTCGAAAAGTCATATAACTTCCGAAAGTCAGAGGTGCGTGACGTGGGTTCGAACCCGAGACCCTCTGCATTGCAGTCTGTTGGTCTCTTCACTGAGCTATCGCTGCTACAAAGGTAGGAATATGGTGTGTAATTATGAAACCTGAAAAAATAACTAGCTTGATTACTCCATTACGACTGCAACACAAATATCCTAACTAATATTGTAAATGCGAATGTGAGTTTGTTTGTTACCTATGCTTCCACGCCTAAACTACTCGACCGATCATCATGAAATTTCGCATATAATATGTACGTTGTCAGGGGAACAGAAAAGGACATCGGGATCAGTATTTTTAACACGCTTTTATTAGTTTGGTATTTATCTATGAATCTATGTAACAGAATCTTTGAACGTGATTTTCACCCCTTTCAAACCGACGAATTGATTTGAAACTTTATACACTTATCGAGGACCGATGACAATATAAAATTTTGAAAAAGAAATTGTTTATAGAAATAAAACCCACGCTTTTTTACATTAAAATTATTAAATTATTTTCAACTTTTTTAAGAAAGCATGTCTTTTTAGTGTTTTTCAACTATCTTTAATTTAATTTTTAATCTATTTTTTTCTATATTATTTCTGGATAAAATGTGCCCGAAGCCACAGGTAAAAGCTAGTGATATTATATATCATAAATGTGAATGTGAATTTGTTTATTTGTTTGTTATGTCACGCTTTCGCCTTAACTACACGACCGATCAGCATGAAATTGGGCATATATGCTGGCAGGGTTTTACAGAAAAGAACGTAGGGTACACACGGCTACACATCAAATTAGACACCTTATATACGCATAACTACGGTACATACAAAATAGAGAATTGTCGGAAAGGGACAGAGCATAGTGGTGTAGACCCATCACGCACGTGCACTAGCGCGTGCAGCGACGTCCGCGGCCCGTTCAGCGTGAATGAGACAAAATAACAAAAATATAACATACTCTCTCGCACGATTCGCAGCGTTCAACTTCTAATAGTTCAAAGTCCAAACAGTCTAGGTTGATGAGTCGCTGTGTGTACCTTACATCCAGAAAGAAAGCGAGCAACATCACGGGAAAATGCTAGTAAAATAAATGTTTTATAATATATTTTTTATTATCTTAACAGCCAAAATCTTTGTGAGATGGTCGTTATTCTTGTGCGCAGCCTCTAAGTTGTATTCCTTTTCGTCGCAAAGCTGCTTCCAATTGTTGCTTCTGTATTTTCGATAGAGGGATCTGAGGTTCCCTTACCGGACCTACATTTATACCACGTATCAGAATTAAGCTTTCCTTCATGGCCGGTATATCATCTCGTCCTGATAAGCAGAAAGAGTATATTAGGTCAATGTATATTTTAAATGCCTGACTACTTCGGTGACGCAGCGAGGGTAAATGCGATTGCTGTGTGTGAGGTCTTCACTTTGATTCCTTAGTTAGGCACTATATTTCGTTTTCTTATTCAAAGTAGCGATAGCCTATTGGGAGACCGTTGCATTATCGTGCAGTGTTCTCGAGTTCGATCTTAAGGCTCTGACTTATCGAAGTTATGAACCGTCGCGTCGTTAGGAAACCTGCATGTCTGAGAGTTCTCCATAATGGTTTTTAAGATATCTCAAGTCTATTAACCCTCATTGGTCAGCCTGGTAGACTATGGCCTAACTCTTCTCACACTAAGAAGAGCCCGTGCCCAGCAGTGGAACAGATTATGTACAGGGCTGATATTATAATATTACCTTGAGAAACAATAGTATTATTGATGTCTTGCAATTTCTGGTAGTTAGCTCTGCCTTTCGCGAATTCGCAGGACTAGAAATATCTGATTATTTTCTTCAGTAGAGAAGGCAGTATGTTGAACTCAGTAAGTATGTAGTCTCTGAAGCCCATTGCGGCCGCCGGTGCTATATAAGTCTAAAATAACAAAACAAACAATAAATTTTATGAAAATTTTGAATTTCAAGTTATCGCTTTGTATTTTACTTTGCAGAATTCTTTAAAACTAACTTACACCTAAAATATTATAAATCTTCACTAGTATTATAAAGAGAAAAGATTTTCATGATTCTCTGTTTGTAACGATTTAAATCAAAATTACAAACCCGATTTTTTAAATTCTTTCGCTATTTGAAAGCTCTATTATCACCGAGTAACATACGTTATTTTTATTTTAAAAAAGCACAGATATATCTGTGCTTTTTTTAAACCTAAAACCTTTTAGACCTAAAAGCAAGCCAGAAATAAAAAGAAAATGGAAAACTAAAACCTAAAACCCTCTAATAGGCGTCATGAAATTCCTTCGCATCACAGTCGACTGGTAATGCGCGCAGTAGACTGGCAGCGTTACCACGTTGAATGGCAATGCTTATTCTCTCCGCGAAATAAAGACCAGCTCTCTGGTCAGATATGTTACGTGACAGCAGATTTAATAAATATATAAATAATTTAAGAGGCTTATTTTAAATAAAAAATAATATTATATAATTAACATATATTATGTTATACACAAATTATTTACAAGAAGTTTAAACTAAAGAGAAAAAATAAAATATCAAAAATGTTAAGTTATTTTCTATAGAAATGTTAACTGTACTGTAAATCAATAATTGTGTTGCGGAGGACTCTATAAACATTCAAACAATGGATACAAAAAGCACCAGTAAACTCGGAGCAACTATTTCTATTTGACACTAATTTTTGTCCTGTGTGAGGTTCGAACCCATACAAAACAGCAGCGGCAGTGACCACAAAGCCGTTGCACCTAATGTTGTCAGTAACCTTTATTATAAATTTATACTTACAGAATTTGCAATGAATAACCGCTGGTCTGCTGTCACCTTGGTACGAAGCTGGAGCGCCACGCTAAACTCATCCACCTTTATACCTTTGAAGTTTCGTATCCGAAGAGTTACAAGTTCCAAGAACTGCAGCATATCCACTGCAAAACAAAATGCCGTTTATTTGAAAAATATGGTCTCGTTGTTAATCTATAGCAGCGATTCCTAAAGTGGGTTCCGCGGAACCTAGGGGTACAGTAGAAAAATCACCAGGGCTCCGCGGAATTATTTATATCTGGCTGATAATAATACCACAATTTTTCAGTCAAATTTACTCCCAACGTATCTTTGTGGAACAAGTTTTCCAGCTTATACATATACAAATAACAAATTCAGGTCAAGATAGAATGCTTCCCCGGATATGCCTATACAATATAAGACATAATACCGAACTATAAAGCAATTATTGATAAAACAGTGAAACAATTTCATTATTCACAATAAAAGTTAAAGTAAAGAATGAAAGTGTTGCGCTTATAAAATACTAGCTTATACGCGCGTTTCCGCCCGCATGGTACCTACATCAATAAAAAGCAGCTTATGTCCTTCCCCAGATTTTAAACTATCTTTGTACCAAATTTCATCCAAATCTATTGAGTGGTTTAGCCGTGAAAAGGTAACAGACAGACAGAGTTACTTTCGAATTTATAATATTATAAGTAAGGAAGTAAGGATTTATAATAAAAGTTTTTGTTCTTATTTAATTTACAGTGTCTTTGATTTGTAATCATTTGATATGGGTTTCCATTAACTAAAAGGTATTTGGTGAGAGGTCCATTATCTTAAAAGTTTAGGAACCTCTGATCTCTGACCTCTGAGAAAAGATTTGATTTTTAGTTTGTTTGTAAGGAATAAGACTACCGATTTAAAATAATCTTTCAGTATTTGAAAGCTATTTTTTTAATTTATTTTTTTATTTTTCTCTTCGAAATGACCACACACCGCCTGATGGAAGCAGTCGTGTCGTTTAAGAGCAGTGGCCTCCACATCGTAACATAGGCTATATTTTAATTAAAAAAACGGTACTGTTATTAACATAACCTAACCTAAACTAAACCAAATCTACGCAAACGAAGCCGCGGGCAAAAGTAGTATAAATCTAGTATAATTTAAAACAAGCACTACGCTTTGTGTTTTTAACGCAGCGTTAATCGCAGCGTGAGACGCGTGTCATTTTAAGCGACGGAGACGTGGCTAACGGAGAGCGTTAACCGCACCGTTTATTGCATAAAAGAACTTTATCCTTTTTTTTGGCTTACATCACTACATATAATAAAACAAAGTCGCTCGCCGCTTGTGCCTGTCTGTTCGCGATAAACTTAAAAGAACGGATTTTCATGCGGTTTCCACCAATAGACAGAGTGATTCATGAGAAATGTTTAGGAGTATCATTTATAAATATTTTTCCTAGATACATAAATACATACCGTTTACTTGAGTATAAGAAGGTATGTGATAGTAGAGCAAGGCCGTGTTCGGAGCGGCACTGGCGATGCATTGCATGAAGTATTCCAGTTGGGATACGGTGGTTGGCTTAAAGTACAGCTCCGGTAAAGTCAAGATCGCATCTACACCAAGGTATTCTGCGTACCTTGCCTATAAACAGAGCAAAATAATCTCTACAGTACTAGATATTATACAAATAGTATTTTACATAGTAAGCAACGATAGACTAGCACAGTGGTTCTTGAACTATATATATTATATCGATTTAAATAATCTTTATTCTCAATAAAAACAAAAAAGTCACTCAATTATATTATTGAAGATAGGAACTTAATTAATGTATTCATTTGCCTAAAGACAAGTTATGTGAATGATCTACGTACATATTGAGCTAATTGGGTTTTGAATACATCAATTGAGTGTACATTTTTAATTTGCGATGGTAGTTTATTATATAGCTTTGCTCCTTCATATGTTAACATTCTTTTAACGTAATTTGTTCGAATTTTAGGTAAAACCAAGAAACTTGCTCGCGAGTACTACGGTGGGTTGTATGATATATAGTGATGAAACAAAAATTTTCTCTAATGGTCCCTCATTAGACTCATTTTTTTGTTTGGCAAGGGCCACTTATTGTTTGACGGTTATATAAGTTATATAAAACACATATATAATACGAAAGCAAGAATATTATATTTTGTGCAAAATTAAATATAACATTTTATGATGGCTTGGCGGACCACTTCAGGTGCGACCACCAGTGATTCACGGACTACCGATTAAGAACATGACTGACATGATGACATGACTGGTTCAGTGGAAGATCGTAGGACTGTCATGCAGAGGTCTTGAGTTCGATTATTAGGCGTGCATCTTTAACTTTTTTGCAAATATGCGCGTATTAACTACTGATAATGGCATAGCATTTAAAGCACAAAAGAGATGTCTAAGATCTATGTTTAGACTAAAGACGACAGACAGCTGCAAAAGTTATTTCCAAAAATTTTAAATCCTAACCTTACCATCTTTGTACATTTTGGAAACTGCAATGTTTGTCAAATTAAACTTCACTCTTTTTCCACGCCTCGAAGACACAATCTCGCGTAACAGGCGCGATAATAGTAGACTTCGGCTACATAGAGCTACAACTGCACTTATGCGCAAAAGTATATTTTGCATGGCACCAATCATATTTAATAAGTTACCCCAGCATTGGAAAACATTAAACAATAATGCATTTAAAAATCAACTGAAGGACTTTCTTACGAGTAAAGCCTATTATGCTGTTACAGAATATCTAATGGATAATATTTCTTAATTATATAAAATTGCTTCAGTAAGACATGAATTTATTGATGTTACGTATATTTAAACCATTTTGACCATTGTCTATTTATATTCATTGCCAAATAATTTATTGTTATTCACTATTTAATTGACATATTCAATCTATTATCTTATAATTTATCAATTGCCTAATACCTTTGACATTACTTAATTTATTTTCATTGACATGTATGTGACATAATTGAAATACGATAATTTACTTTTACTTTACTTAATTTATATTCATTGACATGTACATATGTGATATAATTGAAATAATACTTTACTTTTTTATTTAATATCAAATATTTGTACGCCACAGCATGAGGCTAAACATGACTGGACATATTAATTCAATAACTACAACGTGCATGCTTCTGTATGTAACAACACACATGTTTCTAACAAATAAAGAATTATTATTATTATTATTATTATTATTAAATAGTTAATCATCGCATATCAAAAACATCGTGAGGAAATCAGCATGTCTGAGAGTTCTCCATAATCTTCTCGAATATATGTGAAGTCTGCCAACCCAGAGCCAACCCCTGTGCCAACGTAGTGGACTATGGCCTTATTCTTCTCACACTGAGAAGGGGCCTGTACTAAACAGTAACAGTTTAATACAGAGTTTTAACATTATAATATATTTCACACAGTTCCAGTTTTCTGCGGTAAAGTCCGTGCAACGCCTTGTACGCAATCGAGTAAGAAAATGCAAAACACATCTATACTTCTATATCTATACTTCTATACTAAAGAGTTTGTTTGTTTGTTTGGTTGAACGTGCTAATCTCAGGAACTTCTGGTTCGAATTGAAAAATACTTTAAGTGTTGGATAACCCATTTATTGAAGAAGGCTATAAGGCTATCATCACGCTACGACCAATAGGAGCGAAGTATTTTAATAAACAAAGTTGCAAAAAATGGAAAAATCATGTGAAGCAGACAAATTTGCGCAGGTCAGCTTGTAATTTATAAAAACATACTTTCTCATCTATACTTATACTAGCTGTCCCGAAAGACGTTGTCCTGTACAGGCGAAAAAAAAAAGAAACCATATCTAAACCATCCTCGAATCCACTTGAACACACACAAAAAATTCATTCAAATCGGTCCAGCCGTTTAGAAGGAATTTAATTACAACGAAAAGTAGCATTGATTTTTATATATACAGGGTGATTTTGAAATCGTGTAATTCCTTTTAACCACGCATTCTACTGGTGATATAGAATAACCCTGACCATATTTTTTCTTAATTAGAATAATGGTTTCGGCAAAATTAGAGTACAGATTTTTTTCATGAAATGATTTCAAATAGTCATATTTTAACCACCTTTTTTTTTTTTTTTTTTTTTTACGTGGGGAAATGCGCCTGATGCATACCCTCTCGCCACAAGGGGAGGCGCGAGGGTTATGTCCGGCTCTCCCGTACTTCGGGCCTACGAACCAAAACCCCACGGTGTGCACGCTCGCTGCCTTGTATAGTGGATGGGCCGCTGGCAACAATTACTACCTCAGCGACCCATCCAGCAGTCTACAGCTCCTCGGCGACGCCCCGGCACTACATAGGGCGTCGGACCGACTCAATGGCTGGCGGACGGGAGATCCCCGTTTTCCCGCCCGCGGCCTTTATTATGGCGGCATAAGGCGCGCGTAAGCGCGCCTGCGCCGCTCGGTTCGCCGGCGACGGCTCGGATCCGCAAGGATACTTTCTTCACGGATCCGCTCCGCCGCCTCCTTCTGCGAGATGACGTCCTCGCAGAAGGACGCAACCGCTGCCCACTTCCTCTCGCTGTCGACCATGGCTTTGATCACGGCCGGCAGCGAGAGATCATCCCCCACAACCTCAATGAGTTCACGGCGCTGCACCGCCCAAGCAGGACATTGCTCGAGCGTGTGCTGCGCCGTGTCCTCCTCACAGTCGCAGTGGTGGCAGACGGGACTCGGTTCCCTCCTAGCGACCGTGTGCAGGTATTTGCCAAAGCAACCGTGCCCTGACAACACCTGCACTAGCCGGAAGGAAAGGGTCCCATGCTGCCGCCCTGCCCACCGCTCCAATACCGGCTGGAGGGCCCCAACGGTTCTGAAACCGGCCAGAGGCGCCTCCAGCCGCGCCTTCCACTTTAAAATCATGCCCTGGTGGGCTCGATTGCGCGCGCACTCAATAACTGTCGGGAGGGGACGACAACCCGTCTCCTCCCGTACCGCCTCACTCACTGCAAACACTTCGGCGAGCACTTCAGCCTCCAAATCCCACGGGGGTGCTCCGGCCAACGCGCAAGCTGCGTCGGCTGACACCGTGCGGTATCCACGTATTACCCTGACCGCTATGACTCTCTGCGGTCTCCGCAAGAGAGTCCTGCACTGAGCGGTCAGGGAGTCCGCCCACACCGGTGCGCCGTAAAGCGCCATCGACCGGATAACCCCCGTGTAGAGTCGCCGGCAACCAGCACTGGGCCCGCCCAAATTTGGCAATAACCGCCCAAGGGCGGACGCAGTGCCGAGAAGTTTCGGGGCGAGCTGTCTGAAATGCTCGCCGAAGTGCCACCTTCCGTCCAGCACCAAGCCCAGATATTTCATGTGGGCCTGGACGGGAACGCGCGTCGAGCCCACCATTATCGAGGCGCCGCGGGGTGGACTGCGACGAGGCCCATGAAAGACCAGGGCCTCCATCTTGTTAATAGCCACCCGTAAACCCAGCGCCTCGATGCGCCCGACTACCTGGGAAACCCCCACGGTAGCCAAACGGGCCGCCTCCTCGAAGGTACCCCCACGGGCTGTGACGAGGGTGTCGTCAGCGTAACTGATGACGCTCAGCCCGGGGGGTAGGACAGCACGTAGGACCCAGTCATACCCCATGTCCCACAGGAGCGGACCAAGAACCGATCCCTGTGGGACACCGCACGACATGGGCCGCCGCCAAACCTCGCCTCGAACCTCGAGGAGGACACTCCTGCCTCTCAGATAGTCTGCCACCAGCCGCTCCAGGTAAAAAGGTACCCCGTGATATCGGAGCGCCCCCTGGACACAGATGTATGGCAGACTATTAAACGCGTTGGCGATATCTAAAGACACCGCCAACAAAACACTGCCGCCGGCGACCGCCTCGGCCGCGGCCCTCAGGCGCATAATGGCCCCGACCGTCGAACGTCCTTCCCGGAATCCGAACTGAGCGTCCGACAGGTCGGGACCGACCGTGCTCAGGTGCTGGACGATGCGGGTGGCGAGAATTTTCTCAAACATCTTCCCCACCTCGTCCAGCAGCACTATGGGCCTGTACGCCGCGGCCGACTCTGGAGGCCGTCCCGGCTTGGCCAGCAACACCAACTTCCCCTCCTTCCAGCACTCAGGGAATCGTCCCGACACCAGGCTCGCGTCGAAAAGTTCCCTGAGGCGGACATCCAGGTGATCGAGGGCCAGCGCGAGAGCTCGCGCCGGCACACCGTCAGGTCCAGGGGCGGTCGTCTTGGAGCGGATCTGCAAGACAGCCGCCCCCATAGGGGTAGCAAACGAGAGGTCCACTATCGACCCCCCCTGCCGTCGCACGCACGTGTTGACGGCGCCTCTGTTCAACAAACAGAGGCGAGGAAGGGCGGTTGAAGAGTGGGCCGATGCGGCGGGCATCGGCCCACTCTTCAACCGCCCTTCCTCGGACATCCGTGCGGGGGGACCCCCACGCAGTGGACTTTGCGTTAAAATCCCCCATCACAAGGATGCGGCTAGATGATATTCGCCGTATCGAGGCCTCCAAGTTGTTGAGAAAGGTCTCGAAGTCTGCCAGACTCCTGTTGGGGGAGAAGTACACACCAACGACTGTGACCTCTCCCCACGCGGCCGCGACGTATCCCGCACCCCTCTCCTTTACTGAGAGGGAGGGTGAACGAGGCGCCGTGGAGCCGACGACTGCCACGGAGCTGTCCCAGTCACCTGCCCAATTGGGGCTGGGAGGAACGTAATATGGCTCCGCGGCTACGGCTACACCGATCGACCACTCCACCATAGACTGCAGAAAAAGGTCCTGCGCTCGGGCGGAGTGGTTGAGATTCGCCTGGAGGAGGAGATAGTCACGGTCTTGGTCCATGACTAGGTCGACATCTCCTCCTCCACCGCTGAGGGCGGTCTTACTTCAAGTGATAGGGCGGCAGGCGGGGTCGATGAGCTGCCGCCCTCAACGCGTTTTGTGGGCGGGGATTTGCACCCTCTGTCGCCACGGAAATGGGCAGCTGCTCGACCAGCTGCCGCACACGCCAGGCAGTGCGGGGTTTGCACACGCTAGCGACGTGCCCAGGCTGGCCGCAGCGATAACAGGCGTCGCTGCGGTCCTCGGGGCTAGGGCACTTAATACGAGCGTGCCCAGCTCCCCCACACCTAAAACATCTCATGGGCCGAGCGGCCAGGATGTGAACTCTGGCCGAACTCCAGCCCACGAGCAGACGCCCGGCGTCAGCCAGCAGCTTGGCCGCGGCGACAGGGCATTGCGCCCACACGGCGCCGACCCCTCCAGGGCCTGGACGGATGGTGCCAATCCGTATGGCATCCGCAGCACAACCAGTTCTGGCGATAATGGCGCCAGAGACGTCCTCCGCGGACACCGAGTCATCGAGGCCGGTGATGCGCATCTCTGCACACTTTACCGGCCTCGTGATTTTCACACCATCCGTCTCAGGAAACAGACTCCTGAGCTTAGCAGCGATGTTATCTGCTGATTTGCCTCCGTCAGCTCCGGGGAACTCCAGGATGCGGCCTCCTGTATGAGCCTGACGGATCCTAGCTCCGAGGTGCGTAATGTCCCCAGAGTGCCGCCTAGCCGTGGAGAGCACGGCTTGATACGTCAGGCCGCGCTCAACCGCCTCCGGTAGCACCGTGATGACCACGGCAGCTGATTTTGGCGCTCGGAGTCTGTTTCGCTTCCGCCTCTTTTTCTTGGCCCCGCCTTGGTTCATGGGACCAGGTCTTACTGCGGCTGCAGTCATCGCAGCAGCAGCCGTAGCAGCAGCCGCAGAAGCAGCTGCAGCGGCCTTTTTGGCCTTCTTGCGGCGAGCCTTACCCATGTTCTTCACCACCTGCCAGCCCTCACTCTGAGGGATGGCTGCGGCGGGAGCGGGCGGCGCAGTGAGAGCAGGTCCACTAGGACCTCGACGCAAGGTCTGGGGCAGAGGAGCCCTGGGTGCTGGAAGAGGTGGGAAGTCTTTGGTAGGCTTCTGCCGTCCTCCCTTCCCAGCCTTGTTGCGACCTGCTGAGGGCGCGGGAGGAGCCTCCAGTGCCGGCGTCGCTGGCGTCGGGAGAGCCTTAGCAGCCACAGAGGTGGCAGCGGTGGCGGCCGCAGGCGGTGCGGCTTGCAGCCGCGACCGATAGCTTGGTGCCGGCAGCAGTCGGTCACCGAGACCCGCTATGCGGGCGTCTACATATTTAAACATTGTCGCCTGCAGGTCCAATTCTTGCCCCGATGGTTGGGGCGCCTGCTTCGACGCCCGCCCTCGGGTCTCAGCCCTGAACAGCACCATCTCTCGGCGCAGCTCAGCCACTTCCGCCTCCAGCCGCGCGAATTTGTCGGCCAGGTACTCGACCGACTCCTTTGTTGCAGCTGCCGCCTCCTTTAGGTGCTTCTGGAAGGTACCCTTGAGGTTTCGAGACCTGGACGCCACCTTCGTCACAATCTCGGAACCGTCAAGGACCCTCTGCACCGCTTCTGCCACCGACTTTGGGGTGGTGCTGCTCCCCTGGGGATATATTTTCTGCGCGAGCAGAGCCACCTCCTCCTCCGCGCACAGCTCAGCAGCTGCACGCTTTGCAGCGGCCGTCTCGGCCGCCTTCACACGGCCGTATGGCCCCGGTGTACTCGGCCGGTCTCTGCCCCTTCGGGAAGTCCCAACCTTGGGTACGGGCGCCGCACTCGATTCCCCGTCGGTTCCCGAATTGGTTCGACAAGGGCGGCGTTTGCGCTTTCGCGCTGGAGTCGCCCTGCCCGGGACTAGCCCCAAGGCGACACTCATCACGGAATCGGTGTCCGATTCCGCGGCTGTTTCGGTGCCGGTAGTTTCGCGCGGCACGGCGCTGTGATGTGGGTTGATCACTGATCCACCCGCCCCAAAACCGCCCGACTGGGCAGGACGCCTACGCATCCCACACCGATCTTACGGCTCCCACTGGTGATTTTTTAAAGAGGTTTTCTTCCTCTATCCCCCCCGTCTCTAATCCACGTGTCCTCTGCTAATCAGAGGAACACGTGGAGAGACCCCCGAACGCGGCCCTCACGGGCCGATAACCCCGAGACAAAATGCCTCGGGTTCCCTATGCGTGCCAGAGTATTAGCCACGAGTAATAATGCCCCCGAAAGGACATTATTACCCGAGTTGCCCGGGGTGTACCGGCCCAACGTCTGCCGTTCCCATCCACGAGAAATGTAGAAAGGACCAGCAGCCGTCAGGCACACTGGGAGGTTCTCTGGCCACACACCCCATATTTTAACCACCTGACACAATCTTAATATTTTACTAATTTAAAAATAATAACATAACAATAACTGATGTCGTAAATAATAAGGGGCAATAAAAAGGACCGCCCGTTATTATTTACGACATTAATTATTAATATGTTTTTTTATTTAAATTAGTAAAAAATTAAAATTGCCTCGGTTGGTTAACATATGACTATCTGACACCATTTCACGAAAAAAACGGAATAATAATTTTTCAAAAAAAATAAATCTAATTAAATAAAAATATGGTCAGGGTTATTCTATATCACCAGTAGAATGCGTGGTTAAAAGGAATTACACGATTTCAAAATCACCCTGTATAGATTATAAAGAGGCAATATTTATATTTTTGTTTGTAAAGACAAAAATCAAAATTTAAGAGACCGATTTGAAAAGTCATTTTATACCTTCTTTATCCTGCAGTAATATAGGCTATATAGCATCACACTATCAGTCATCGGTGAGGAGCAGTAATCATGGACGTGGTAGAAACCAGAATATTGGTGTGACTTTTTGTAGCCCATAGAACCATCGCTTTAATTATTGGACAATTGTTATTTGATATTGAATCGAATTATCATGAGTTACTTGGCGGAAACCCATTGTAATAAAATTATTGGCAAGAAAGGAACCCGCCACGCATCTTCGGTTGCCCACCCAACTATTGCAACAGCAACTATTGCAGCGGGTCCCACGTCTCGGCTGTCCCTATCCAGAGGAGATCGGTATCTATTGCAATAGCTGGGGTGGGCAATACCAGGATGCGTGACCGGTTCCTCTCTTTCCAATACTTTTATTAAAATTGTCATTTGACTTTCAAGGTAAAAGTACGTGCTCTCCTCCTTGACAGTTTATCAGATTCTTCTCATCATTGCATGTATGCATGTATCTATATTTATATGTATGAGAATATATTTTATTTGATTATATAATATTGTTACGTGCTGGGTTCGACGGATAAGAATATAAAACAATATTATCGACTAAAACGTTTTATTCTAGTACACAATTAACTTTAACACACAACAAACACTATACTACACTTTTCCACTTTGACTGCTTCAAACTCCGTAGTATTATCGCTTCCGTTCACTTCGATGAATACTTGACCGCTTACGATAGTAAACTGACTCGGCGGTGCGCGTGCGCTCTATTTATACGCGGGTAAAGTGCTTCTGGAGTTTTCCAGAAAACGTCACACACGGCATGCAACAGCGCGATGTTTCGAGAATGTGCCAGCGCTTTCTCCACTGAACTCGTACCGACAAATACGTAGTTCCGTAAGATGTCAATAGATGGTGCTGTAATAAATTATTATTAGAAACCGCCGACTCTTCCCCACAGTGCCCTCTCATTAGCCGTAACAATATGTTTAGTGGTATGTATATATTATTTACAAGTATATTTCATGCTACTTTATGCACCTACTTCATTTTATTTCTGCATCACCTTACGGTTGACTGGAGACTGGAGAATGCCCTTGGCATTATCTTATCTTATCTTGTGTGGGGCCAGTCAGTACAGACCGGCGACACTTCGACCCAGATCAGACGATCTTTTTGTGTCGACTTTCCCAATAACGTCTGCCATAGATGTTCATGGCAGCCGGGACCGATGGCTTAACGAGGCTGCTCTCCGAGGCACGGAGCAAGCGATAATTGTCAATCAATCAAAATTGTATGTATCTACTTTCTATGCAAATAAATGGTACTGTTATAAGTATTTGGGGCAGACCTAAACGGATATGGCGGGATAACTTGGACGTTTTTGAAAGGGACTCGCAGGGGTAATTTTCGAGCAGTGATTTGGAAGTCCAAGAGAAATGCTTTTGCCCGGCAGTGGCATAACAAAGGCTAAGAATTTTTCTTATTAGATTATTTCTATTTTATAAAGCTAACGATTGTAGAACGTAAATTTGGCTAGGTGCTTAGGCTTCAACTATACTACAACAGTGCTTTTTAACATTCGTATTATCGCCAACAAGCTGTGTAGCTTGGCGAGGAAATTTGAATTTTGTAATTTATGCCAAAAAAGTGAATAAACAAATTTAAAAAAAGAAAATAAAGAAATATACTTTGAGTTCACTAAATTGACATTTCCTACATATGTAGCACTACGTGTAGCACATATCTTCATGTGTCTGTTTGGTGTAGTAAGTATTTGTGACATATTTGTTTTTAAGAAACACAATTACCATATAAAGTATTAATGTCCTAATAATTCCTGTTTTATTATCAACGCCGTAGGTTTCTTTAGACCTAATGGTTCAGACTTGTGTTGTTGACTAATGTAAATATATTTTTTAGAATTCATCCTATCATCTTATCATTTTTAAGAAACCATTGAACTATATGTTACCACAGCCAATAGAATAGCAAATTCAATGTTTCACGCGGGCACAGTTGGATAAGGCACCAAATTTCGTTTTTATAGGCTGCACCCTCACTAGTTTTCTATTCTATTCTATCACATACACACAACACCATCTAGCCCAAACTAATCAGAGCTTATACTATGGGTACTAGACAATAGATAAAAAATTTATATAATATGTATGTACCTATATATACTTTTTTTTTGTAAATACATCCATATTATACATAGAAATACCCAGACCAAGACAAACATCCATGTTCATGCACACAAATGTTTGATTTTTGCGGGAATCGAACCCGCGCCACGCCATGCACACAAATGTTTGATTTTTGCGGGAATCGAACCCGCGACCTCAGGCGTGGCAGTCGGTTACACTAACAACTACGCCATCGAAGCCGACAAATTCTTGTACCGCGGAGGGACTCTACAAACATTCAAACAACGGACATAAAGAACGTCCAGACTAGGAACAACTAATTGTGGATCACACAGCAGCATTGGCGGGGCAACCTTAGTCCTAAAATAGACCAGATGGACCTCCAGGGGTCCACGGAAGACTCGACGACGGTCTACGTTGGCGTGACAAAAAAATGGGATCCCTATTTTTCACAATTCGTAAGCGACAAAAAAAGCCCGTGGAGATTTGATATTTTTTTTAAATTTTAACCCAATGTAACTTTTTGCTCCGGATATACCGATTTTACTTGGCGGATTAAATTTCTAGCTGCAGGGGGTCCACCGGAAACAACTAAACTTTGAAAGTGATCAATAAGAAAAAAGTCTGGGAACCTCTGATTAAACCAATAAGACTGCACGGATGTCGCAGTTCTGTTAGAATTCATAAAAAATCAGAAGCACCACGTCTATGCCCCAATTTTCAAATTATTTATTAATAATAGGGGTTATAGTATGAATTTGCAGTTGTATAGTAATACTCGTATATACTTTGAATTGACATAAAACCTGCATGGTGTGAGATATTCGAGTGAAACTTTTTTCACATGATACCTATAAGATTCCTCTTAATAATGTGCAACATTTGATTTTCGACTTTCAATAGTTTTATTCTATACCTACTTTAAAAATCCGAATATTTTTTTAATACAAGTTCCGCCGCGGATCTAACGCTGCAGAAACGGCTCGCAATATCAAAGGTGCGTTTGGAGAGGAGACTGCTAATGAACGCACGTGCGTTTTTGGTTTAAACGCTTTCGTAATGGAAGCTTCGACTTGAAGAACGAACCACGTGGAAGACACAGGTGAATAACGCTGAATTGAAGGAGATGGTGAAAGCCGATCCGAGTCAAACTACCCAGGTATTAGCGGCATGGTTTAACGTTACCCTACCTACAATATTGGCCCACTTGCATCAAATCAATAAAAAAAAATAAAAAATGAGTGCCTCATGATTTGACTGATCTGCAGAAAGAAATGCGTGTTGAAACTTGTGTTGCCTTGTTAAATCGGTACAGAAATGAAAGAATATTGGATCGAATTGTGACATGTGACAAAAAGCGAGTTCTTTACGATAACCGTAAGCGAAAAATGCAATGGCTGACTCCAAGTCAAACGCCGCAACAGTGCCCTAAAGCAAAGCTTACCATTAAAAAGGTAATGGTAACTGTTTGGTGGTCTCTTCATGGTGTTATTCACTATAGCTTTCCCAGGTCTGGTCATGCAATAACAGTAGATGTTTACTGTGCCAAACTTCGAACAATGATGGTGAAACTGGCAGTGAAACAGCTCCAACTCGTGAATCGTTCTCCACCATTATTGCTCCATGATAACGCAAGACCTCACACTGCACGAGAAACTCTACAGGAGCTGCAGTTAGAAACCATACGTCATCATCCGTACTCGCCAAGTCTTTCTCCATCGGACTACCATTTTTTTCGTGATTTGGACAATTTTCTACGTGATAATAAATTTCCTAAATAGGAGGCAGTACAAAATTCTTTCACAGAGTTTGTCGAATCTAGATCGCCGGAGTTCTATCGTAAAGGCATAAATTAACTTCCGTTTAGATGGCAGCAATGTATAGATAACGAGGGTAAATGTTTCGATTAAATAAATATGGCATATCTTAAAAAAAACGAGTTTCAATTTTTCAGTACCAGTCGGCAATTTCATACTTTAACCCGTAATATATTATAATACTATACCTATTTCTTTATACTAGCGATATGACTTTGTTGTAAGTTCTTAATTTAAATAATAAATAGTTAAAGTGGCGTGGCTTAAATATTGTTCTGAGTTGCTGTTCTAGTGGTGAAGTATAATACAATAATCGTTTTTTTTTTAACGTGGCGGAATGCTTTGATGCATACCTCTCCGCGGGGCGACGGAGAGGTTATGTCGGACTCACCGGGGAAAGATGGTGAGTGACATCCCGGTAATACCGACTAAACCTACCACGGTGTTCCTCGACATAACCGCAATCGGCGGGGCCGCGCGAATCGCTTTCACATGCAATCGCGACCTCGCCGAGGTTTCGGCTCGCCGTATGAAACGGCACGCCACTACACAAATTTACAACCACTAATTCTACTGTCCTACTGAGGGTGGGACGGACACACGATACAGAGGCGGGCGTGGGAACACGCACGCCGCCTCTCGGACCTGGTGCTGATCGGGTGGCGGGCAGGCCCACAAAGCCCACCACCCCCAGGGTTGCTGGAGGTCGGGGAGAGGGTTTAAGCGTTCCCTCTCCCGCTCCGCCGCCTCCTTGATGGAAATCACTTCCTCACAGAAGGAGGCGACGGCGCTCCACGACCTCTCACTCCGGACCATAGACTGAACTACGGCCGGGAGCGAGAGGGCACCCGATCCGACTGCCGCGATTAACTCACGGCGCTACGATGCCCAGGCGGGGCAATCCGCCAAAGTGTGCAGCGCCGTGTCCACAACAACGTCGTGGCAGTAGCCGCAGTGACAACCGGGCGTCTCTTGCCAGCCTATGCGACACAGGAACTGGCCAAAACAACCATGGCCAGTCATTACCTGTGTCAGCCGGAAGGTGAGGGTGCCATGCCGCCTCTCCAGCCATTCCTCAAACACGGGACTTACCGCCACAATCGTGGCGTGCCCGGGTAATAAAATAACCTACTTCAATGTAAGAAACTACTTATCTAAATAAATAAAAATCAATTGCCACATGTATGACGGAGCATCACTTAAGAACGGCTCGACCGATTTAGCTGTTTTTTTTCTATCTGTAATTGTCAGGACAAGGTTTGTACCTTTGAACGAAAATTTGCGGTAAACCCGCAGGAATAGTCGAAAACTTAAATGATATATTCATATGAAAAAAAGAAAATAATATTTATAATACAGTAGATACCAAGATACATTTACAATATATTTACATAATTCATTATAACATTAATTAATCTAATATATATTTACAAACGTATTAACAAAGATAAAGTAATTTTTAATATACTAATTATTATAATACTAAATATATGTAAAATTCTACCACATACACACAACATCATCTAGCCCAAACTAAGCAGAGCTTGTACTATAGGTACTAGACAATGGATATTATACACCAGGACCCATTATACATAGAAACACCCAGACCAAGACAGATATTCATGTTCATGCACACAAATATTTGACTTGTGCGGGAATCGAACCCGCGACCTCAGGCGTGGCAGTCGGTTACACTGACCACTACGCCATCGAGGCTGACATATGTACTTGTAAAATATGTATATTTCATTTTTATACTTATATACTTTACTGGCTCAGCGACCAAAAGTGTGTCTTGGCCGCCGATACAAGAGAACGCCACTTAATTCGATCTTTGATCGTTGCCCGCCACTTGTTGGCTTGAAGTTCTCGCAGATCCGCTTCCACAGTATCACTCCAGCGATATTTGGGACGGCCGACAGGATGTCGCCCTGACGGTCGTCCCAGGTAGGCTCTCTTAGCTCCACGATTCTCTCCCATTCTTGCAACATGACCAAGCCAGCGATGTCGGTGCTCTTTAATTTCCCAATTATGTTAGGGTCAGTTACAAGATCTTGTATTTCGAAATTTTTACGGATCCGCCATCTTCAATCGGGTGCACTGGGCCTAAAATCTTCCCTTAAGATCTTTCTCTCGGTTATCAAAATCCATTCTCCGCTTTTTGTGTCAGTGTGCAAGTTTCATATCCATACATCAGTATAGGTCTTATTATTGTTTTGTATATGCGAATTTTGGTGTTCCTACTGAGAAACTTCGACACCAGCACCTTGTGTAGGGCAGCGTACATCGTAAGTTGTTTTGTATGTGGTCATCAATCTCTTCTTTGCGAGTAAAAGTGTCAGTGATGGTGCATCCTAAGTATTTAAATTTGGCTACGCCTTTATAAATGGTGTCTCCAACATGAAGGTTATTTCGGTCAACGCGTGGGTTTCTGTAGCGTTTCATGTGGAGATACTCCGTTTTTGCGTTGTTTATACTCAGGCCTACCTTAAGAGCTTCTATTTTAAGGAGTTTGCTGCTTGCTTTACGTCGTCACTGGTTTCTCCTAGCAGGGCTAAATCATCAGCGTATTCTATCACCTTATGCCTCCCATTTAGTTCTATCTCAACATCTAGTACCAGCACTTGTCTAAGGACATAATCTAGCACCAAATTGAAGAGCATGGGTGACAGAGCATCTCCTTGCTTTAGTCCAGTAATTACAGCAAACTCTTCTGTGAGCTCATTCTCGACTCGAACCATCATTCTACTTTCTTTGGTGGCAACTTCGATCATGTTCTATATTTTATTTGGGATGTGGAAGTTTCTAAGTATTTTGTACAGAGTATCCCGGTTTATACTGTCATAGGCGTTAGTAAAATCCACAAACAACGAGTGAACGCTCTGTGCGTATTCCCACTTTTTCTCCAAGATTTGTATTTTTTTATACTCTATTATATTTTTGTTGTATGAAAATCTTTTACAACCTGACACCTAAATCCATAACTAGAAAAATGTGGTTTATTAAATGCATTTAGCATAATGCATCTCTGCTCACCACTTTGAGAATATTCGCGTGATATATGTAAATATGTAAACACTCTCGGAGCTCCCCCTAACAATGCTTAAAGTTGATTTTAATTTCTAATTTAAAGTTGACATTAATTTTTTGAAGTCCTGGGTCGGACCATCATAAGAATTTTTATTGGGTTTTCTACCAAGAAATTATCTGGGTTTTCTGCCGTCGGTTTTGGCTGCTAGTAAACGTCAAGCAAAGTGAAAGAGTTAAATAACATTTACAAAATGGAGAGGCACACACATGGAAACACGCAGCTCACCTTTCTGACCTGAAATTGATCGTGTTGTGTGCGGGCTCCGAAGCCCAACACCCGCAGCTACTTATATTGGCTAAATGAAGGTCGTCTTACACTCTTTAGCGCTCGAAACTGGGCTTAGCGAGAGAAATCGAACGGTCCCTCTATCACTCCACTGTCATTTTGATGGAAATAATTTCCTCACAAAAGAAGGCGATGGCATTCCAAGGACGCTCCGCGCCATGGACACCACAACAGCAAACGCCGCAGTGATAACACCGGGTGTCTCCTGCTAGCCACACAGGAACTGTCCAAAACAACCATATCATGATACCCTCTCTTAGCCGGCATAGAAGAGCACCATGCTGCCTCTTCAGGCACACCTCTAAGACGAGGCGTAAAGATCGTGTCGTATAAGAATAATATCAGCCCTACATATAAACTGTCATACTGCTTGGGCACGGCCTCCTTTCAGCGTGAAAAGGCTTAGATCACAGTCCACCATACTGGTCTATAGTGGGTTGGCAGACAAGAACAATTTAGACAACTCTTTGACATAAAGTTTTCTTCACGATCTTTTCCTTCACCGTTAAAGCAAGTGATTGACACTTGCTTTAACGGTGAAGGAAACGCACTAACTATTTAATACGCACATAACTTTGAAAAGTCAGAGACGCATGCTTTGGAATTGAGTTTGTAGTTAGCACAGATCGCTATTTGTTGCTCTCTAATTCTCTCACTCTTTATTTTTGTAAATTGTGTCAAATGTAACTATTTGCGACAATTTTTGTAAAATACCTATAGCAAGTTCAGTAAACTATATAAGTGTATAATTTTAATTGTGCTACGCCTATGTAAAATGAAACTATGACAAAAAAACTGATAAAATTTGGTTACATATTTAAAAACTATAAAATTGGCTAGTGTCCTTGACCTACTGTTGGCGCGCCTAAGCAAAATCACATAGCAGCAATCCATTTAATTGATTATTGTTTGTTTTTAATTTGTAACGTGTTTTACGTACCGACCGTTCTATGTCGGTCACACGAGTTCAGCATAGCAATGCTGAACTCGTGTAGTTTACACCGAATTAAAAGTTATCTTTTATACTGAGCATTCCCGCAGTTATTCTTTCAGCAAACCCCTTAGCTCCCATACATTGGTCCATAACGAGCTGGATAAAGCTATATTTGAAGATAATCATGGAATCCAGGATAATACTTACTCAAGGTTGCTTGAAGGTTATTCGCCGGAGGATTCAACTGAGCTCAAGAAAATTTAGCGGTGTATAGCATTTTATTTAATAACTAATATCGTCACCCAATACTCAGGTAATATAAGCAAATAATCTAATTATAAAAGGTCAGTATTTGCATTGTATTGTATTAGATTTATATCATTAGGTACTTGTTGCAGTGTGATTAGTATTTTATCCAACAGCTTACGTTTAGTTTAAATCATACTTGTTATAGTATAGTTAGCTTGTCCATTGCTATATTATTTAAACTTAATTTATATAAAGCTGTAACTAATCTACGTATTAACAGTGGTTATTTAATTGTTAGCAGGTATCTTAACATACATATTATGTACCGTTATATTTGAGTGTTTGATATTAGTGCAAGTCATTGTTAAGAATCAGTAACGTTATTAATGCATATTTAGAATCTTTCTGCTTTTAAGATTAGTGTTAATTTGTTGTGTAATAAATTAGTTAATTAGCGATAAAGCTTACAACACACATAGATTGTAGGTAATTGAACAATAGTCTGTACTTGTGTTTTAAATTTAGGCATTTAATTAGATTACGTTGTGTATTGCTTTGCAAATTGTAATAAATCAGGGCATGATATAAATATAAAACTCAGTTCCACGTGTATCAAAATTATATTGTTTTCTTTTAAATTGTATTCCTGTATCGATTTCAGGTGGACTACACTCGTATCCCAGTATGTCCGACGAAAGGGAATTAGTTAAAAAACGTGGCAGCTTCAAGGGACGTCTGACTTCTTTCGTTAACTACCTGGACTCACTCAAGGATAAACAGCTGACTAGTTGTGACGTTTCTGAATTGCAGTTACGCATGGGAAAAATCGAGTCGTTGTACGAACAGTATGATGAGGTACAGTTACGTCTTGAATGCATTGTGGATGATCTCAAATTACAATACAGTGAGCGTTCTGATTTTGAGTCTCTTTATTATAAATCCTTGTCGACAGCCCAAAATATTCTGTCTGATTTTAATAGGGATAATAGATCGATAGACAGTTCTAAAAGTACTGTTGCTAGCATGCACAAGTCAGTTAAATTGCCTACGATACAGCTACCAAAGTTTAGCGGATTATATTGTAATTGGTTAGAGTTTCGCGACACCTTTGCCAGCCTAATTCATGCTAACAATGATATTGACGAAATCAACAAGTTTCATTACTTGAGGGCATCACTTGAGGGAACTGCGGCCTTAGTAATTAAATCAGTTGAGTTTTCTTCGAGTAATTATTCTGTAGCATGGAAGCTATTACTTGATCGATTTGACAACAAAAGATTACTAGTAAACAATCATATTTCTTCGTTGTTTAACATTGAGCCTATCTCAAAGGAATTTTCGGTTGCATTAAAGAGTTTAATCGATCAATTAAATAAAGACTTGCGAGCATTAGAGTCGTTAGGGGAGCATGTTAAGTATTGGGATACACTTTTGATTTATATTGTTACGCGTAGGCTTGATCAAAAGACCTATCGTGAGTGGGAAGAGTACAAAAGTAAGATTGACAAGGATAGTGTGATTACGTTTGAAGCATTCATGACATTCCTACGTCATCGAGCCGATCTAATCGAGACGTTAGAACTAGCTCGAAACAATAAAAATTCCCAAATGGCAGGAAAATCAGTCCCTAAGATCAAGACTATGGTAGCTACACATTCTCCTAGTACTACCTCTGAATTAGCGTCTAAGATATGTCCTAAATGTAACAGCAATGATCACGCATTATATAATTGTCCACAGTTTCTTGCATTAAGCAATGACGCTCGTCTCAAGTTACTGCCCACTTATAGGATTTGTTTTAACTGTTTTCCTTTTGGGTCATTACGCTAACAAATGTAAGAAACCAGGTTGTAAACTATGTAAACGTAGGCATAACACACTAATTCACACAGATTCCAAAGTCGCCGTTGCGAATACACTGAATAATAACTCAACTTCTATGTCGACTAATAATCATCAGTCTGCATCGTTTTCTTTGCCGTCTGCCACCACTGACACAAATAACGTTGCGTTGTCCGCGAACATAGCACCGTGCCGTAGTCATAAGCAGCGAGATGTTTTACTATCGACCGCTCTCATCAAAGTGCGGGACCATAATGGTTATGTGCATCTCATTCGCGCGGTTCTTGATAGTGGTAGCACTTCGTCATTCATAACGGACGAGTTGTGTAGACGACTAAATTTGTTAACGAGTCAGGTAAATAAATCTATACTTGGCATAAACAACGTCACTTCGCACGTAGGTAAAAGATGTAATGTTAAAATAGCATCATTAGATGATAGTTTTGTTTTCGAACTTCATTGTTTTGTTTTACCATATATTACGAGTAACGTGCTGTGCAATGAAATAAATATTTCGGATTTCAACATTGCAACGAATATTGTTTTAGCTGATCCTACTTTTTATAAGCCCGCTGATATCGATATATTAATCGGTGCTGATCTGTTTTGGGAGTTACTAGGATCACAAACGCTAAAGTTAGGTACTGGAAAGCCAGTGTTATGTGAAACCCGTTTAGGCTGGATAGTTTCCGGTCCAATTATTAATAGTAATATTGCACTATTTTCACATGATTTAAAATGTAATTTATGTAACATTGATTCCGATAATGGTAGTGACTGGACAAAACTTAGAACTGATTTAACAAAGTTTTGGCAATTAGAGGAGATAAATGCAAAATATTCTAGTTCTTACATGCCCGAAGAAAAATTATGTGAAGATCATTTCGTTAAAAATACGACACGATTGTCTGATGGTCGTTTTTGTGTTCGCGTTCCCTTTAAGAAAGATCCCGCGATTCTTGGTGATTCTTTTAAAAGGGCTTCATACTGCTTACATTCTTTGGAACATAGATTAAAGGTTAAACCGGAATTCAGTAGGATGTATCATGATTTTATGTTAGAATATGAATCGCTTGGTCATATGACTAAAATAAATAAATCTAATTTGCGTTCTGGTTATTTTATTCCTCATCACGGAATATTACGTGAGTCGAGTAGCACGACCAAACTTCGCGTTGTCTTTAATGCTAGTTGTCCTTCTTCGACGGGAGTGTCCTCTAATGCCTTACAGATGGTCGGGCCAATTGTGCAAGATGACCTATTGTCTATACTTATTCGGTTCAGATTCTACAAGTATGTTTTATCTGCGGACGTGGAAAAAATGTATAGGCAAATTGTTGTCCATCCGTCGGATAGGTATTTACAACAAGTTATTTGGCGTGATAATGTATGCGAGCCAATCAATGTTTACGAATTAAACACCGTAACATACGGTACGGCTAGTGCGCCGTTCCTCGCGACTCGCTGCCTTAAACAAATAGGAGACGATTGCAAAAACTCTAAAATAGCTGACATCATCAGACTCAATTTTTATGTCGATGATCTACTTACAGGCGGTGATGACTTAGACGAAATTAACTTTATTCGTTCTGAAGTCACTAAAGAACTTGCATCAGCATGTATGCCATTGCGTAAATGGAAATCAAATGTTCCTCAACTGGTGTCGAATGCTGTTCCTACTTTAGGCAGCTTGGCTGCGTCATTTGATTTAAATATTGCGTCAAATGAACCTGATAGGTTACTCGGTCTCAACTGGTACATCACCACTGATGAGCTAGGTTTTTATATAGGTCTAACTGAACCTTCGACTGAGCCCACCAAGCGTGATTTGTTGTCTGTGATTGCGCGAATGTTCGATCCCCTAGGTCTCTTAGGTCCAATAGTTATCACCATGAAAGTAATATTACAGAAAATGTGGTTAGATAAATTGTCGTGGGATCAGCCATTACCGTGTGAGATTAGAGAACATTGGAATAATATAATAAAATCATTACCACTTTTAAATTATTTACGCATTCCGCGAATTGTAGTCTGCAATTCATATACGGAGTTAGAGCTCCACATTTTCACAGATGCGTCTGAATCCGCATACGGTGCTTGCGTGTACATACGCAGTATTAACGATAAGAGGGAGTATTTGGTTTGTTTATTAATGGCCAAAAGTCGAGTGGCACCCATAAAACCTACAACAATTCCTCGGTTGGAATTGTGTGGTGCAGTAGTTGGTTCTCGTCTTTATGAGAAGGTAAAGAGCTCACTTCGAGTGGCGATTAGTCGGGTCTATTGCTGGACTGATTCAACCATCGTGTTGGGATGGTTACAGATGATGCCTAACAAACTTCAGCCGTTTGTACGCAACCGCGTTGCTGAAGTTTTGGATAAGGCGGGTGACTGCACCTGGAGACACGTCCCAACCGACAAAAACCCAGCAGACCTAATATCTCGGGGTGTGGATATTAGTGTTCTGCAGGGTTCTGATCTTTGGTGGTCTGGACCAGAATTTTTGAGACAGGATCCGTCTGAATGGCCCTCGCAAGTCAAGTATTCAGAAGCAGAGACGTTACCGGAAACTCGACCTAATGTAGTGTTAAACACTATTGTAAGCGATTGCAAAGATAAGGCCTTGATTGAGATAAGTCGTTTTTCTAATTATTCACGGCTTATGCGTTCTGTAGCTTACATGTTGAGATTTATTAAGTCATGTAGGAAACATTATCCAAAAACTATTTATTTGTCACAAGATGAGTTACAAGACGCACTAAACGTTGTCATAATTCAAAGTCAGTCTGAATCATTCCCCGAGTATAAATTACTTTTAAATAAAAAGAGTATACCTAAGACGAGCGTCCTTCTAAAATTTAATGCTTACTTAGACGACAAAAATTTAATGCGAGTAGGCGGACGGCTCGAAAATTCTAATTTTCAGTTTTCTAAAAAACACCCTGTCATATTACAGTCCACTCATCATTTCACAAAGTTATTGTTTAATTACGAGCATAGGAGGCTGATGCATGCTGGTCCACAATTACTGTTGGCTTCAATAAGGGAGTCTTACTAGCCGATTGGAGGTCGCAATTTGACAAAGGCTTGTTATCACAAGTGTGTTCTATGCCGCCGTATAAAGGGAAAGGTTATAAGCTCCTATAATGGGTAATTTACTAAAAGAACGTCTTCGTCCAAGTTATCGCTTTGAGAGCACGGGTGTTGATTATGCTGGCCCTATTATGTGCGCCAGTCGTCAAGGACGTGGATGCAGGTTGGTAAAGGTGTACGTCGCAATTTTTATTTGTTTTACTACCAAGGCCATCCATTTGGAGACCGTAGGCGATTTAACTAGCAATAGTTACTTACTGGCTTTATATCGTTTTATTTCTCGACAAGGTAAACCCAATGATATTTTTTCCGATAACGGTACCTCATTTGTCGGTGCGTATAATGACTTATCAACATTTTTAAAATTGAACAGTTCATCCTTGGGTGAAAGTGCAGCTAACGACGGGATAAGGTTTCATTTTATACCCGCGTATAGCCCTCATTTCGGTGGCCTCTGGGAGGCGGGTGACAAGTCCACCAAGTACCACCTACAACGAGTGTTGGGAAATTGTAACTTGACTTTTGAGGAGCTTTACACCGCACTAACTAAAATTGAAGCCATTCTGAATTCTCGTCCACTTACGCCGTTGTCTTCAGACCCTGACGATTATACGCCACTTATATCGGGCCATTTTCTCATAGGACGGCCCGTTGTTTCCTTGCCGCAACCTGACTACAAGGACTACTCTGTCAACCATCTGTCTCGCTTTCAAAGGATCGAGCAACTACGCCAACATTTCTGGAGCAGATGGAGCAAGGAGTATGTCGCAGGATTACAGCTGCGGACCAATTGGCGTTGCAGTAAGGATGGTTTGAAGCTGAACTCCTTAGTAGTCATTAAGGAGGACAACCTTCCTCCTCTGAAGTGGAGTCTGGGACGCATTGTGGCTGTTCATCCTGGAACAGATGGCATCGCTCGTGTGGCAGATATTCGAACATCCACTGGAGTCATCCGAAGAGCGTTCAACAGGATCTGTCCTTTACCAGTGTCTTCGGAGTCTGGTTGAAACCGTTGCTTTCAACGCCCGGGGGCATGTTGGCGCGCCTAAGCAAAATCACATAGCAGCAATCCATTTAATTGATTATTGTTTGTTTTTAATTTGTAACGTGTTTTACGTACCGACCGTTCTATGTCGGTCACTTGCTGTGCTGAACTCGTGTAGTTAACACCGAATTAAAATTTATGTTTTATACTGAGCATTCCCGCAGTTATTCTTTCAGCAAACCCCTTAGCTCCCATACACCTACGACAACCCGTGGAGCGCTCTGTTATGAGCCTCGCCAAGGTTAGGTTTTTAAAAAAAGAAAACTCTATAATCAGATTGAGACAACCGTCTAGGATGGCTTTTAGGATGAGACTGATTGAACGGATGGACACTTCGACTATGAAAGATAAATGCTAAGTAAGCAAAAAAGGAATGTGTGGTTTGCAAGAAAGGGTACATTACATATCTATAACACCTCCCAGGGGTAGACTAAACATCGGGGTTGTAATTTCGATGTTTAGGAGAGGTAATTTGGAAAATTTATATATTTCGTCTAATGCTAGGGGATGGCAGATTATCAGTTTCAGAATTGCGTTTATTAATCTTTATAGAGACTACTGCTTCAGGATTTGGAGATTGGTCTACGGGTGAGTTTACTGAAGTGGATCGAGTGAATATAGGGAAGCGATGGGAAAGACGGTTGTGCGATTTAATATATAAAAACAGTTTAAAAATACAGAAAATAGAAATAACACAAATTAGTACAATAATAATGATTGAGTAATGAGTCTCGTATCTAATTAACGGATGTTGATTAAGGATTTTGTCAGTTTCATCGGACATCGATTTTAATTTTGATTTAGTTTCCATAGTGAAATCGTCTAAATCAATGTTTTGTAATTTAAGAGGAGGCTCATTACCTATTATATCTCTAAACTTATCTAAATTACAACAAGAGTCATTTATAATGTTAAAATCGGGGTGTATAACGGTAACGTTGATTTTAATGTTTTTAAATCTAGGTAATAATTTTGTACTTTTACAATATGCTATACAGTTGTTTGGGATACTTAGAATACCTGTACCGACAATACTTATGTCAATAAGTTTTTGGTTTAGACATTCGATATAAAGTTTATTACTTAGAGATTGGACATAGATCCAGTCATTATTATAAAGCGGTTTCCACAAGTCTATATGTCCATGAAGGAATTTTGTTTGACACTGCACTGGTAAAACACTTATCACATTTGATATTAATTCACTTTCGCAACTCGGGTTCGCGGCGCTCGGGAACACCGTCATGACGTCACAGATGTACTCGCGCGAGCTTATCGCTATGCATTCCTTAAGTGAGTCGAGCTTACAATATTCTGATTTGTCTTTGGTCATTGCTATGTATTTACTACTTGGTATTATAAAACTAAAAGAGTTTGGGGTTACACTATTATGAGGAGTCGGTAAGCCAATGCTATGAAATAAACTGTACTCTCTAGGGGATACTAGAGGTATTCTTAAAATAAAAACAATCTTGTTATTCAAACTGTAGGACAGTACATTAGATATGTTTAGTAAACTATGAATATTACTTAATGCTAAGCTTACAGGTAACTTAAAATCTACAGGTAAGTATCTGTAGTTATCGACAATTTCTTGGTATAACTGTACAGGTGATAATACGGCCGGATGCAGGATGTTTTGGCTACATAATATAATAGCGTTTGTTATATCTTCTAACTGAAATGATAAGGTGAGCATGGATGCTTCTAAGCTGTTCAAGATTGAATGAATGGTTGATTTAATATTTAATTCATTAGTAATTATTGAAATATTTTTTAACTTTACGGAGAAATTGTCGATAGCTTGGTTAAGGCTGGCCTCATTGTACTTAATTTCGTGTAAGGTCTTATTAAATTTTGATAAAATTGCAGACGTTACTAAAATATTTTCTTTCATTAATGAAGCCAGTCTTTTTTCATTGTCCTGAATGTTTTGGATGGCGTTGTCATATTTAACAGCATCGTCCTCGTCCAGGGTGCCAAAAATAGTTTTGGACAGAGTGCCAATACCACCAATCCATGCCCCTCGTTTGAACCTTTTGTTTACTAAGTGAGATATAGCAGAGTACGCGGCAACAATGTCGTGGTATCTGACTGTTAACGGTTCTAATGTGTTATGACATTCTAGATGATTAGAAGTTTGAATTTCAATTTGGTTACATATATGTCGTATTGAGCCTAAGATGGAGTTAATATTTTGGATGTGCGGTTCAATGTAGGAGACATCAAACGGTGTGACTATGTCTAAGTGGCTTACGTGAATTTTGAGTTCACCAATTGGGTCAAAATATATGCCGGGGCTGGTGTCGATTTTTTGAATAAATTCTGGGTGACCTTGGGCCAGTATGCTGTAAATAAAAGAGACACTACTATACTATATGCTATATCTAAGTGTATAATAATATTTGTATATTAAGGTTGTAAATAAGAGAAAAAAAAAATGTATATAGTGTATAAAAATTAATGGATGTACCTAGGTATGTTTTTTTTTTAATTATGTCAATTAATTATTTTAGTCTGTAGCAGATGCATCTTGGACGTCCACGTGCTTAACTTCATCGAAGTGATGTTTCACATGGCGTCTGTTTATAAGTAACGATAATGTGTTATTACCGAGTATCTTAACGACCTTGTAAGGCCCTTTCCAGACGGGTGATAAGGCTTTACGTAGCCTTAGATGGTTCTTTAATAAGACATAATCACCAACTTTGTATACCACTGGGCGAGTATGGGAGTCGTAATAGGTTTTAGAGTTTGTTTTAGATTTTTGAATAAACTCTATGGCTTTGTCACGCGTATGTTTCATTCGATGTTGTAACATCTTAACGTATTCGGGGTAAGTAGTATTAGAAGTATCGTCATACACAGAGTCTGGGATGTGAGGCTTATGCCCAAATAGTAATTCAAACGGTGAATAGTGGGTTGTTGAATGTACGGCGGTGTTATATGCTAACATAGCTGTATACACATATCGAGGCCAATTGTCTTGATTATCGTTAATATAAGGTCTCAAGTATTCTTTGAGCGTGGAGTGTGATCTTTCCAAAGCTCCTTGCGTCTGCGGATGATAAGGGGTGGACCATAATGGTTTGATTTTTAGGAACTCACATGTTTTCTTAAATAGATCGGCTGTAAAATTTGTGCCTTGGTCGGTAAGTATATATTTAGGGATTCCGAATAGAGATATAAAATGAAGCAGACATTCACACGATTCTTCGGCGGTATTATTACGGAGAGGGTAAGCTAGCGAGAATTTTGTGAGGTCATCTTGCATAGTCAAAATGAATCTAAGTTTGGCTGTGCCAGACTCAGGCAAGGGACCTACAATATCGAGGGATATTCTCTCAAACGGAGACGTTGAGGTGGACGTTATTATCATGGGCGCTCTGTTTATTTTACGCAAGGCTTTATTTGTTTGACACGATGAACATTTTTTTATATAGTTTTCAATGTCACCGCGCATATTTTTCCAATAAAATCTTTCCTTTATGCGATTTAACATTCTGATGGATCCTAAATGTCCCGCGATGGGGATATCGTGATTTTCCTTAAGGATCTTCGGGATTTCGCTGAGCGAAGGATATATGATGTTGTTATGGTAAATATGTACTGTTATGTTAGTTCTGTCGAATAGATAGTTAAACATGTTATAGATTTTAACAAAAGAGTGTCTATCAAAAGGATTTTTAAAGTCTGATGTGCTGATTGCACATATTGTAGGATAAGACATTATTATCTCGTTGCGTGCATATTTTAAAGATTTAAATATATCTTGATACGAGAAGTCGTCAAAATAGTGAACTTTCGTAAATAGGAAAAGGTAAGTTTTATCTTCAATAGTAAGAGGTAGAAATGTGTATAAGGATCTTTCTAAGTTCAAGAATTCGTTGCGTTGAGGTTCCGGGCAGTTATCTAGGACTTCTTGAACATAAGGCATGGACTCGTCCATATCTATCGAGGTAGGTATAATTATTAATTTCTGAGTTCCTTTAAGTAGGTTTTGGTTATGTTCCGAAATAGAGGTGTCATACGATTTTATAGGTAGTTTTAAAAATTGACTGTAAGTCATCTCGGGTAAGGTTGAATTTTCAGGTGCCGGAGAGCTTTCCGAGCTAGGTTGATTTGAAACAGGTAAGGTTTCAGGATTCTGCCAGCTGGTTGAAGGTTGAGGTTCGGGTTCAACACGTGATTCATTAGGAATGGAACTCAGATAATCCATAACTTCATTTTCGATTTCAGGATTTATAAGACCTGTGTCAAGACTGGATGGCGGAGACACGAGAAGATCTTGCAGGTCATTGTTTACTTCGTTAGGTGTGCCCGAAGACTGTGATGATTGTAGTGGAGGTTCGTAATTGGTGTTATCATTATCATTAGGGTTAAGGTTTGAAGGACTCATGTTATCAGGGTATATAGGGTTCACTGGGTATCTGGAGAGAGCGTCGGCGGCAGAGTTTAGTTTGCCCTTGCGGTACACTATGTCGTAATCATATTCCTCAAGTTTCAACCTCCATCGCTGGAGCTTGCTGCTGGGATCTTTATGATTAAACAACCATTTAAGAGGTCTATGGTCGGTAACAATAAGAAAATTGTGTCCGTAAAGGTAGGGACGGAATGTTTTACATCCATATAATATAGCCAACAATTCCTTCTCTGTAGTGCTATAACTGGATTCGCTTTTATTTAGTGTACGTGAAGCGAAAGCCACGGGTTGATCTTTGCCAACAGTTCCTTGCGACAGAACAGCGCCGACGGCATAGTTCGAGGCATCGCAGGTAAGGATGAAACGTTGCGAAAAGTCAGGATAGATAAGAAGTGGAGCAGTTGTTAATTTATGTTTTAACGAATCAAAGGCGAGTTGCTGTTGGTTCTCCCATTTAAATGGAATATCCTTTTTTAATAGGCAGGTAAGGGCTTTTGCAGTTTTTGAGAAATCAGCGATAAAACGGCGATAATATGAGACAAGCCCAAGGAATGATTTTATATCTTTAGGTGTTTTTGGAACTGGGAATGAGGTTACGGCCTTAATCTTCTCTGGATTTGGTTTAACACCTTGTTTGGTAATTATGTGCCCTAGATAACAGACCTCGCGTCTAAGAAACTCGCACTTGTCGGGTTGAAGTTTGAGATTAAAGTCTCTGATTCTTTGGAATATGGCTGTTAGGTTAAGTATACTGGATTTAAGATCAAATCCATAACAGACTACGTCGTCTAAATAAACAAAACACCGAATACCCTGGAGGCCGGACAGGACGGAGTTCATGAGTCTCTGAAATGTTGAAGGGGCATTTTTCAGCCCAAACGGCATTCTTGAAAATTGAAAGTGTCCTTCTGGTACAGTAAAAGCAGTTTTGGGTTTGTCCGCGGGGTTTAATGCGATTTGATGGAACCCGGATGCCAGGTCTAGTGTGGAGAAGTATTTACTATTGCCTAGCTGGTCTAGAATCTCAGTAATTTGAGAAATAGGGTAAGTGTCTCCGATTGTAATATCGTTCAATTTTCGGTAGTCAATCACGACTCGCCATTTCTGTGTATTAGAGGCGTCGAGTTTTTTAGGGACTACCCATATGGGTGATGACCAAGGGGAGTTAGAAGGCTCTATGATTTTTTGTTCGAGCATTTTATCAATTTGCTTTCGAACTTCAGCCTTATGGATTTCGGGAAATCTATATGATTTAGTATATATCGGAACGTCCGTCGTTGTTTTAATTTCGTGTTTGACGGCGTCCGTATGGGTAAGATTTTCACCGGGGAGATAGAATATATCTGAGTAGTCCGAACATAATTGCAAAAGTGCGTCTTTCTCCTCAATATTCAGATGCGAGACACGTAGCAGTTTTAATACTTCTTCTGTACGTGTAACGCTATTGTTTGTTACTTTTATCGGACCAGAAGTGTGTCTTTGAAATACTAGAGGATCAATGGCTTCAAGCTTTAGATTTAGGTTTGATTTTAAGGGTATGGGTTGTTCAGCAGTATTTACAACGGTTACGTTGATTCTATTATTATCTTTAACGCGTACTAGGCAGTTGGCAATTAATAATGTTTCTGAAAGTTTCTTGTCCAGGACCAATCCCTCTTTTATTTCAGGATTCAAAACGGAACATTCGATAACAGTTTCGGTCCTGGCTGGAATGGTGTAGGCAGGATCATGAAAGTGCATTTTTAAGGATGACTGTCCAAGGCTAAGCAGGTTATTGGTGTAATTAATACTACAACTATGTGCATTGAGCAGGTCAGACCCTATAATACCATCGTAAGGTAAGTGTTTTATATCAGTAACATGAAACCGATGTAATATTTTAGAATTTGGAAGATGAATTTTTAATTGGAAATGGCCTCGAGTGAGAGTTGGTTCTTCCGTTGAGTCAATACCTTTAAGTTGGATGGTTTCTTTTACAAGAGTAGGATATTTTTTTATGCTAGAGTGTTTTAATAAGCATACAGAAGATCCTGAATCGACCAATAAGGACAATGGCACGTCGGATACGCAGGATTTAACAAGGACATGAGGTAGTAACGTTTTTGCGGGGTTACTTGTTATCTCAAAAACGTTGGATTTAGTAGAGTTTAGCAGGTCAACTTTAAACAGTTGCTGCGTGGATACAGAGGAGTTTGGCAGATCAACGTTGTTACGTTGCTGCACGGATACAGAGGAGTTTGGCAGATCAACGTTGTTACGTTGCTGCACGGATACAGAGGAGTTTGGCAGGCGATCATGTAGCGATGCCTGCGGTGAAATATTTGATAATGAACTTGGGTATGTGATGCCGGTTTTTAAATTACGAGGTCCCGTACGACACCGGGACGAGACGGTTACTCGTTTTTTGGATCGGCATCAACGGTGTCGTAGCTTTCTACAGAATTCACATGGTATTCATCATTATCAGTTTCCTCTGATACAAAATTGACGCGTTGAGGTGTCCTCGATTGGTTTTGTTCAATGTTCTTAAAGCGATTGTTGTTGTATTCTCGCTTTCTACATTGTTCTAGGGTGTGTCCCGGAGTTTTGCAATATCTACAGAACGAAGTAGTGGAATTATTATAAGGTCGATTGGCATTAACCGTAGGTTTTGGGTTAGACTGACTTAAGTTTGGTGATTGATAATTTGTATTGCGGCGCGAAAATTGAGCGTTCGGCTTTGAGGTGTTCGACCTATCTTGTCGTGACTGTTGACTACCAGACGGGCCTGAGCTTTGTCTGGATAAAGATTGCTGAACCTTTTCTTCTGAAATGGCCATATTTATAGCTTCGTTCAGGGTTTTTATAGGTTTACATCTAACGATATCGGAGATACGGGGTGTCAACCCCATTTGGAAATGATGGAGGGCTAATTCCTCCATGGCTGCTGTTCGTCCTATCATCTCTCGACTCTTATGGCCGTGTGAAATAGATACCTCAGTTAATAATTGGCTTAAACATGTCTCAATCCTTAGAGCATACTGACTTACGTTTTCATTTATTTGTTGCTTACACTCCTGTAAATCTGTGAGAAGATGGGCGTAGTGTTTTCTCTCGCTAAATTGGGTTTTAAGGAATTCCTTAAGTTGTAGCCAATTGGTAAACTCCTTAATTGAGCAAGCGGTTTCCGCTTTGCCCTGTAGTTGACATAGTATATATTTAAAAAGTATATCTTTTTGAGAATCTGAAGCTAACTCGTAAGCGTTGTTGCAATTAACCAAAAAGGAATTTAGCTTTTCTCTGCAACCGTCATAAGGTTTTATAAATTTGAGTAAAGTAGAAAGCTCAATATCTGCTTTAGTTGTAACTGGTCTCTTTTTAGAGACGGACTTAGTAGAGGGTCCTTGAGGGGGAGGACAGTGGCCTTGACCTTCCTCCTCAGTATCGGTTACAGTAATTTCGGTTTTTTCGAACTTTGGACTACGAGATCTTTCGGCCATTATGATAGTTATATATTTACTACGTCAATGACAATGGTAAAATACAGTGTATATTGAAATGTACTATTTAAACTCACAATATTCTTTATAAGATATTAGCAATGACCAAATACATAAATTCACTTACTGGAATGCGGACAGCGCGATAAGGATGATCATAATTTCTTGGAAGTTCTCGTAGGTGTCGACGTGACGTTAGTGTTGATAAGCCACGGGAGCGCGTCGTCGGGGAGATTATACCGGTCGCGGCACTGAATTGTGCGCGACACTGGGTATAACCTTGCTGGTTCTGGACAGAGACCGGCTACAGCACAAACAGTGCGCAGTAATGGGTTTTCACGAACACTGACGTCTAAGAGGGCCGGGCTGGAACTCGGTGCACAGTATGATATGCACAGCGGAGTCGGCGTTTACACTCGAACACACACACGCGACGGGCTTAGGTTTTAGGATAAGAGACGTTCCGGGGACTTTTCCAAATCCCACCGCTGCCACCAAATGTTATGAGCCTCGCCAAGGTTAGGTTTTTAAAAAAAGAAAACTCTATAATCAGATTGAGACAACCGTCTAGGATGGCTTTTAGGATGAGACTGATTGAACGGATGGACACTTCGACTATGAAAGATAAATGCTAAGTAAGCAAAAAAGGAATGTGTGGTTTGCAAGAAAGGGTACATTACATATCTATAACAGCTCGATACTCCCTTTTTACCGCCCGCTGACTTCTACACAGCTTACGACGATAGCGATCAAAATTTTTACTACTTGCAAGTTTGTCGCGGTGGCTTTGAATCGTGCCGGCGGCGTTAGAGCGGCCGGTTCAAATCCTGCATTCGTGGACGCTTTTTGTAATATTTATCAGTATTATAAAATAAGTTCAACTAATGACTGACTTTAAAAAAAGGAGGAGGTTCTCAATTCGTCTGTATGTCTTTTTTTAATGTGTACCTAATAACTTTTTTTCTAGGTGAACCAATTTTCATGATTCTTTTTTATTCGAAAGCTGGTGCTTTCTTTTTGGTCTCAATTAATTAATTTTGATCAAGATGTGACCATTCGTTTTCAAGTTATCCTTAATAATGCGTATTTGGCTACATTAATGATGTTCTCATTTTTAGCATGAACAAAATAAACAACTGTGCAGTTGGATGGTTTGGAAGCCCTTCGTAATGTTTCTAGGTAGCCCCATTCTAATTTGGTGATGTTCTGATAAAGATCTTCAGTTTTATACAACGGAATTCTTTGATAAATGACAGCAAATCTGCCGTAATTGCTACAATCACACACATAATTACGTATATGTATTGTTTACACAATTCCAAATTGGTTATTGATAGCATTTAATAGTATAAAGTAACGTGCAACTATTAAACTCAACAAGGTATATACAAAAAAGCTAATAACCAAATTATTTCTATAATACAACTTTTATTAAGACGCTGAAGCCATTAGGCACTGGAACTCCGGAATAAAACATATCATCCCAACCGTATTCTGAATTATCATGAGATGCACTATGGCCAAAAATGATTTAAACGATATATCCCGCTTTTTTCTGTTCAAAACATTTTTCATGTAAGCCCGCATTTTCGAAAGCCTATTTTTGCGCTCTGCCCAAGTCTCTTTTGAAATGGCCCTAGAGGTAGATTTCGTATTTTTATTAGAGGGGCGTTTCTCCCTTTCTTCTTTTGTCTAATTTAAACGGCCTGACTCATATTATTATGAGCAGCGCGTTTAGTAGGTCTACTCTATTCAGACAAATAAAATCACTTATCGAACTTCACTAAAAACCGAGAAATAAACAAAATTTTAACAAAATAGAAAACCGACGTCGCAATGGAATATTCTACGAGTAGAACAAAATGGCACTAAAATGTTAAAAATATAATTGCGTATTCTTGTGAATAATTGAATTATTGTTATTTTTGGAGTCGGTGTCAGCCAATGTAGGTTTGTAACTATTTAAACATAAGATGTCTTACTACAATCATATCATAACATTAGCATGCACAATTAAACAAAGACGCAGAACGCGAATTTTTTGTTAATATTTTGTTCATACTAAAAAAAGGACATAAATATAGTGAAATCACAAATATAAACGTAGTTTGTCAAGACTACATACAAATTGTGTGTTGTGCGGTTGAATTATTGGACTACAATATTGTTTGTCTTTGTATACAGAATACTAAAACAGAATAATATATACACATTTCTCCAAAGGCTCGAAAGGTTCTTAACTTATATTACCAAATTTAATTGTAATAACATTTTAATTTCAGGTGATTTTAATATATATATTTTAAAGAGAAACAATGTAACTCTAGATTTCAAATGTTTGTTACTGAATTATAACCTCAAGTTAGCACTGCGAGAACCTAAAGAAGTTCTGGAATTAGGTCTATCAGATCATACTGCTCAGCTTATCAAGATACCTATTAAAAAAGTACCTACGTTGAATTTTTGGCGCATCCCAAAACGAGATTACAGTGCAGATAATATTGAGAAAGTCAAAATGTATATTAAAATGTATCTTTTTCAAGTATTTACAACACTGATGATCCGAACGCAGCATTTAGAGTTTTTATAGATGATCTCTTTTATGATCTATGTTTTCCTAAGAGACCATTTTTGATAAAAGTGAATACTAAACCAAAATGGGTATCAAATGGAGTTAAAGTTTGCAGTAGAAGAAAAAAGGATTTGCTATGGAATTTTAGATTAGAGCCTACAATAGAAAATAAACAGAAGTATAAAAATTATAACAAGAAATTCAAGAAAATGATATCTTGGACAAAACGTGCACAAAATAACTATATACCAAAAACCTCAATTAATAAATGTAAAACTGCATGGTGAATAATAAAGAAAACGAGATTGAATCTACCTAACGAAGCTATTATTAATATAATAACTGATACGTGTGCCACGTGCATAAATAATCCTACAGAAATGGAAATAAAATAACCACTTTAATCAATCACCGATTAAATCTTATGTTTCTAGCACCGAGTTCATCCTACCAAATAAATAAAATCATTAAAATTTGAAAATACTAGCAGTGTGTGTTACGGCAACTTTCTTCTCTGTCGTCACACTCTTGGCAGAGTGGTCGTGGTCGTCATGACAGGGGTGGTGGCAAGCTTCACAATTCGTCGTCATTCCTTTTGTACTGTTGCTTGCCTCGTGCATCCGTGGAGTGGATCATTTAGTGCAGTTTTGACTTGGTCGGTCCAACGCATTGGTGATCTACCGCGCGCTCTCAATTTTGCCCTGAACCACGAGTCGCTTCATAGTCGTGTCCCCTCGATGTGTAATATGTCCAAAGAAAGTGAGAATAGGACCTTGAACGATGGAAGAAAGACGTTGTTTTATATCCAGTTCTTCGAGGATTGAGACGTTGGTTCGGAACTGTGTCCAGGCTATTCGAAGCATTCGTCTCCAATACTACATTTCTAAAGCGTCTATCTAGGCTTTAGCACCAAAGTAATTAAAGCAGTTAGTGAAGACATTTGCCACAATCTTAGTCACATTATAAACTTATGTATCTTGGTAGATATATTACCAAATGATCCTAAAATAACGATTATAAAACCTTTATACAAAAAAGATTATAGACAATTAATAGAAAATTATAGGCCCTTAGCATTGCTGACATCGAACTCATTTTTTTTTGATAATATCTCTATAACGCAATTAACTCATATCTTGGGAGTAATGAAATATTATGCAAGAAACAGAAAAGATTTCGACAAAAGAAAACAATAAATATGGCTATTCATGAATTTATTGATAATAATATGACACACATTTCCAAAAAAACGCCTATATGTGCAGTCTATTGTGATATGACACAGGCATTTGACTACGTAAAACATGACATTTTAATTGGTAAACTTAACGCTTATATTTAGAGGCAATGTTCTAGACTTAATGAAGTCATATTTAACCAAAAGCCAACAAATAACAGAAATAACAAGAGTTAAGTAATTGCTCTACTAAATATGAAGAAACAAACGCCTCAGAAAAGCGATATGTCTCATATGGTGTACCCAAGGCCAGTGTGCTGGGCCCACTCCTGATTATTATTTATATTAATGATTTTCCAAGTGCCATCAATCAACTAATGATTCTTTTTGCTGATGACAGTACAATTTCAATAGCATGTAAGGACATAAATCAATATAAAATCGATATAAATAATTCATTAGCATCTATAATTTCATGGCTTGATATTAATAATTTAAAAATAAATTCAGCTAAAACCCATAATATGCATTTCGATCTGTTTGGTCTATGATAATAACACTATAAAGGAGGTCATAACTGCTCGTTACCTTGGATTAATTAAACAGTAAATTAAATTAGAAAGAGCATAATTGACATACTATGCAAAAAAGTAAGCAGTATATCATGTGCATATTATGGTCTAGTGAAATCTGTTCTCAGATATGGAATAATATTCTGGGCCAACTCCACCAATAACGATATGACATTTAAAATGCAAAAGCGATGCATACGTGCTATGGTTTGGGATTCAAAGCACAGAGAGCTTTAGACCCTTTTTTATTAGATAAAATTTTAACGCTCGCCTCATTCTACAATAAGGAAATAGCCCTTTTTGTCAGAAATAACCACCATTTGTTTTCACATTTATCAAATAATGGAAGAAGTAATCGACGAGATCAAAATAGA